>CM068369.1:372544951-373257451 GCA_034769895.1 Magicicada septendecula | reverse complement strand
GTAAATAATGAGTTTCTCTTAACATAAAACTTGTCGGGCCGCACACACACATAATTACATATTTTATACGGTTGCATAATCCTAGTTATTATTCCATTTAATATGAATTACTTATAAAGACCAAAAATAATGAACTTCTTACCGGGAGTCGATTTACGCTTTAGCACGCCATGAGGAGACAGCAAACTGCGTCGTGAAGTTCGAAGAGAGAGAGAAGGAACGCCGTCTCTTGCAGCCGGAGAGTGAATGAATAAACTGCTGTCCGCAGCAGACCAAGCGAACGTTCCCCATCGATTGCGCGCGCAACCTTAACTGCAACGAGCAAAGGTCGCCCGCCTTCGCTCATTTTCACAATTAAATAAAAATGTTTCTAAAATATTTTCAAAGGCCGGTTTTACACCGGCACAATTCTACAAAACAGAAAATGCCAAACTGCAGAAACAAAAACCAGTTGACGTATGCAGTTATAAAAATGGATGCGAAAATAAACTCTGACCAAATCAGGAAGAAGGTAGTCATATTTGACAGCAAGACATTTGACTCCAAGAACCATTCTCGTACTGCGACAGTGTAGTTCTAAAAATATTATCGACTGTTCTAGTGTGCCAAAACCAAAAAGAAAAATTTGAGTTATCCTCATAGACATAAAATTTTCTCGACTTTAATTTCTTACCTCCATGTTGATCTTCCCTAAATGAAAAAGTTTTTCTTTATCTTCGATGTCATGACATGTTTTAGTACTACGCTCATATCTACTTATATGCTCATAACATCAGAATCTTTTGTCTTTGAAATTTTCCAATACTATATATTCTAAATCACTCCCTTAACAATAGGTGCATTATTTTCTCCATTTTTCTTACTTACTTTTATTGGTCCTTACATTCTTACTTTTCCTTTCAGATATTCTCAGAGTTGTTTGCTTCTGACACGTCCAACAGAAGTCTTTCTCTTATCAACTATCATGGTATTTTCACTTACCATTTTGAATTTCATCAGGTGTTCGTGTTAGTAGAAGATATTAAACCTGCCTGTATCCTTCGAAAAGTGTCTGTGCACCTCGTATAAGATGTTTTATAAAAATGGAGTAAACTACCTATTGTAAAATTATATTTGCTTTAAAAAATATGTATTTTGACGAAGTTATATTAATGGCTTTTCCAGTATTAACTGACCAAATTGATGACACAGGAGCATCGTCTATGCACATCACAACGCCTTCCTTCTGCAACTCTTGCTTCAGCCCATCGATGACCCTTAATTTGTAGTCATCGTGGGCTTAACCATTAATCACGCTTACTGATGTTTGCTGACATGATCTCATATTCGTCCCTGCTAACATAAATAACTAACGAAATTGTTAAGAAAGATGCCTTACTGCGAAAAGAAGCACAATTCAACAGCTAATATTTTGTAATATGCTGCAAACTATATTGAAATACAAATCACTTAATTCTCTATTCCTAGCAGTCCATAAACTAGCAGAAAAAAGCGTTGCCCAATTGCCCAATTGTCCTGTAACTGGTGACGGTATTGAAACGAGTGGTACCACCTAAAATAGCCGAGAGCATCTTCAAAAACTGCCGAAATAGCCGCAGAAAACTAAAGCATATCGCATAAGAAACATGTTCAAGCCATCACTGTAGATTTCGTGGCAGACGGCTGGACGACGCATGATTTTCCACAAAAACAAGTGACTGATGAAGACATTAGACCAATCTTGACGGAAAAAGAGGAAGGTCGCCGCCCGGATTGGAAAGATATCTGTCATGGTTCCGAACAGCTGAAGGTCTATAGGGCACAATTGGAATCTCTTACCTTAGAAAACGGATTGCTGAAAAGGGCTTGGGAAAGTGCAGAAGGATGAGACTTGCTCATGCAGCTGATAGTTTCCTAAAGTAGAGTGCAGTCTGTTTTGAAGGAGATGCATGATGGAATGTCAGGTTATCTTGGCTTTAACAAACCCCTTTACAAAATACTAATGCAATTCTAATGGCTTCATCTTTGCCGCGACGTAGAGGAATGGTGTCGGACATGTGAAATATGTTCTGCAGGCAAGGGCCTACAAACCAGAAGCAGGGGGAAAATGAGACAGTATAATGTTGGACTTCCTTTCGAGAGAATTTCTATAGACATTACTGGACCTTTCCCAGTTACTAACCATGAAAACTGTAGATCATGGTTATAGGCGACTGTTTTACTAAGTGGGTGGCAGTTTGCGCAATTCTAAATTAAGAGGATACTAATGTGGCAAAGGGGTTAGTTCAAAACTTCTGTTGCCATTATGGAGCCCCTATGGATATCCATACGGATTAAGGGAGGAATTTCGTACCAGGAGTGTTTAAAGAATTATGCCTTCTACTCGGAATTTGAAAGACCATGACGTCTCTCCATCCTCAGTCGGACGGGTTGGTTGGGAGATTCAATAGGACACTTGAGCAGCATCTTTCGAAGGTTGTTGACGAGAACCAAACAAACTGGGATCAACGTATAGGCTACCACTATTCCTTATTACGTATAGGTCATCAGTACACAACACAACCAACATGACTCCAGCAAAAACTGGTGTTTGGGCGGGAGCTTAGTCTTCCTGGGGACTTGATGATCGGATCACCTGAGACTCAGCCCGAAGAACCACAGAACTATTCCTTGCAACTGGGAAACCAACTGCGAGAAATGAACCGCTTGATAAGAGAACGTCTCATAGTGTACGTTTCTAAAAAGGAGGTTAGGTTTCGTTATTCAACCCAAAGCGGCATCGTCGTCGCTCACCTAAACTTCAGACCAACTGGGAAAAAACTTACACTGTGAAAAAGAGAATCAACGTTGTTGTCTATCGGATTTAACAGAAAGGGCAGCGAAAATTCAAGGTCGTCCACCTAGATCGACTGGCCAAGTATTACTGTCGAGACGTTTTGCCATTTCAGGACGAACAGGCTTAAGAAGGGAGAGTGAAACAAATAGAACTACCTAGAATAGCCGAGATCGTCCTCGACCCGTCCCCCTCCTTGTGTGGCAGGTGTTGCCTCAGTCAAGGCCGCGTTTATATACGTTCCAGAGTATTCTACAGAACACTTGAATACGCATTAAATGGCGTGTACATGGAGGATGAAAAATTTCTAGAAGGCGTGCGCTACCTATAACAAGCCATAGCAACCGGCTTGTCAGTTCAGTGGTGTTGAGCGATTTCTTTAGCGCGGATCGAGTGTTTTGTAGCGAAGTGACGTTGTGTTATAGTTCGTGCTGAATTTTTTATAGTTGACATTGTTATTGCCTGTGGACAATTTTTACTTGAATTGTTGTAAGAGACTACCTTGTCGGTTATAAATTATTAATTGTGATTATTAAAGCTGGTTATTAGTGATTTCATGGGTGTCTTGTATTTTGTTTTCTACTGTACCATACGACGATCGGTTGGACCGTCGTAACAGTATATTATTTCACTTTAATTGCTGTCGACCACACACACACACACACACACACACACACACACACACACACACACACACACACACACACACACACACACACACACACACACACACACACACACACACACACACACACACACACACACACACACACACACACACACACACACACACACATCACACACAAAACATTTCAAGGTCTCGTAATAATTTTTCAAGTAGAGATGTTCATTTGTTTTAAAATCTTACTTTGGTGACGCAGCTGGAGCAATCAAAGAACAGAATTTTACGGCTAAATTTTTGCACAATTTAAAGTCAATTTTTTGTTACATATAGTCAAGTTACTCTTCGAATAACAATAAGGTAAAACGAACAAAGTAAATGGATGTCTTGTATAATTCCATAGGCAGCGGCATGAAGTTTTGTCACTTATTCTGTTGATTAAGATAAATTGATTGTTTCGCTGAAAAGGCACGATTTGATTCTGTTCGCACGTTTGCCTCAGCAGGCACCTATTCAGAAATTTTACTTGTCAAAAACAGACAAATATGATATTAGCCATGATAGAAATTATGACATTGATATTAAGTTATGTAAGTTCCAGACGATCTGTTGAACAATCAACCATATTATAGAAACAAGGTACATCGAGAGACAACATTAATTTTTAATGAAGAAAGTTGTGTTAGTGGATATAATCACAAACAGAAATTTATTGTTGCACACCACTATAGAAAAATTATTCCGTTTAGAGCTTTCAAACTTCTCAGCTCATCATCAGATCGGAATTGTGATCAATTCCGATCTGACGATGAGTTGAGAACCATGAAAGCGCTAATCGGAATAATTTTTCTATAGTGGTGTGCAACAGTAATAATTCTGTTTGATAAAATTAAAGTTTTACAAAGTTGTGCTATTCTCTGTATTGTCCTATGGGTGTGAATTATGGACAACAACAAAAAACAAAACAATAAAACACAGGCCTTCCAAATGGCATTCTTAAGAGAAGTGAAAATGTGTTCTTAACTTGACCGTATAAGAAATGGGGTGAAAGAGAAAAGTTAAACGTTATTAACTTGAATGAAAAGTTAAAAAATTACAAGCAACCATGGAAAGAACACTTAGAAAGAATGGAAAGATTGTCATATTCCAGACTGACCAAACAAGTTTGGAGACACAAACCTATAGAACACAAGTGTGTGGGATAGCTGGAAGACTTTTGAAGGCGGGACAGACAGCACCTTGCCTATCCCGTGTTCTGAAGATGATGATGAAAAACAAACGAATTATTTTTAAAAAACAATTAGTCCAATAACATTTTATTACAAATTCAATTAACAATGTGCGGAGATATACACAACGTACAGGATTTCATTCTGCATATCTCAATGAAAGACTGTGATACAGTGGGGCTCTGCAGTATGCAAGTTAATGTAGACCATAACTAGGCCGGATAAACAGTAAATCGGATAATAGGGAAAATGGAAATTTAAAAATAATTAGTTCATTTTGTGTATTGGTCAGTAAGTTGATATACATGTGAAAATTTGTAAACTACTATACCTACAGTTTAAAATACTGTAAATTTCGAAGAACATACAGGTCACAAAGAAATAGTATTTAACTATGTATATATGAATGCCGTATCAAATTTACTGAGGAAACTCCGTCATTTATATTTCACTAAGCAAAGTGATGGTTGTCTACTTCTGACTAGTGAATCGCTTCTTTCCTCGATGCAATGCCTGTACATATTTTTAATAAAATTAAGTCAAGTTCTTGAGTTTAATGTTGCTGTTCTACGTACGAACTGTAGCACCAGTTTCAAGGCAGAAAAGCCGTCTGCTTGTGAAACGCGGGGCGTTTAACTTCCTTCGTCAGCCGAATTTTCTATTTTGGCATCCGAATTTTTATCACGAATTGTTCTAAAATTTCTTCCTACTTAAAGGAGGTCATCCATGCAATTCTTTAATTAGTATAATATGCAGGCAAGGCGGAAAATTAATGTTTTATAATTTCCTAGGTTTCAGCTAACTTTCCTAAACACATAAGTGACAATTTGTACTAACTTGAAGCGTTCGTGCATAAACGACGCTTATGTTCCACCAATATTTTCGAACGTTTGCACCCTGGAGTAGCTGTTTCTTCATTTAAGGAATTGACAGAAATGTTTCATACCATCGAAACACATAAACTACGCATTCATTGCGAACAACAGACTTGCGAGAATATAACCAATGTTGCACGGTTACTCGAAACAGCCAGGCGCTCAACATCCAGAAGCCGATGGCCCAAGGAGACGTTCCATGTGATATGCCTCCTTCATTACTTTACAATCCAAATTGTCGGCTAGATGTCACCAGAAGTCACCAGAAATTTTGCCACTCAACTAACCTACAACTCCTTTCTATATCAATCCTAGAGGAATACGTCGCTGTCCAAGCCAGCGAATGTATGCACTGCCGAATTGTATGCGTTGAGACAAGGTCTTCGATTCTGTGAACATCAAGGTAAGAAAAATTTGTTATGTGTACGGAATCAAAGAGTTTTCTAACTGTCTTGGAGGTCCAAGAAGAGTGGATCCATTATTCCAACAGATAATGACGCTATGCCATGCGTTAGACAATATTGGTTCATATTTACTTTTGTTTGGTCTCCGGGTCATGTAAATATTGAAGGTGATTAAGAAGCTGACGCTGCATCTAGACACGATCACGAAATTGTACACTATAATGTTCACTGTCGTTAATCAGTGACGTGTGATTGAAAATTAATATTGTTACCATATTTTACAGGCGATCTTGAAATTTCGATGAAATTTCGAATACGATGTCGTAAAAAACAAGAGTAAGCCCTCTGTTCTGAATAACGGTTACGTTTAGTCATTATATAGAAAAACTATGGAGGACATTAAAACGTGGATTGCCTGAAGTTAGAAGTCAAAAAATATAGAAGACTGATATCTAAAGGTTCATAGATATTAACTGTCACCGACCACTAGTGTGAAACATTTGCATTTGCGGCTTTGAAATAGAGACCGCAGAAGTGAAGATAAGAAAAAGTGTTGTTTTTGCAGGAATTTAAACTGGTAAAATTGGATAAAACTGGTAACGCGAAACAAATCAAGTGGAACCCAAAAGTCAGGACATTATTCTCTGAAAAAACGTTTGTAAATAATTGACGGTGAACACTTTCTTACAGTATAAAGAGGTACAATACACAAAATATTAATTCTCAGTGCAGCTAAAAAGAAGGTACAGTATACCCAAAATCTTGTGCGTAGTATTATTTGGACGGAATCTTTATACCTACAACAAACAGTTCATCCAGATGTATACGATATCGGAAATTTGTTATGCCGGAATAGTAAGACGAATGCCTTTTGCTTGTTGTCATCTGTTTCCAAATAAAAAGAACAAAACGTTGGTCCGTCTGTGTCATCTCATGCTCCAAACCATTCCTCAGTGGAGTCCAAGCAAAATCTCCGTGGACTTTGAGATAGTTACAATCTTCACATTTCGTTAATTTTTTTTTGCAAAATTAAGTAAATGTTTCTTTAAATTAAGATATTCCTGTAGAGTACATTCTACATGGAAATATAAAAACTTGGTTTAAAAGAGTTCTACGATAAAAATTAGGAACATATTTTACATCTGCATGTCCACAGTGTTAGTAGTTTTGAAGCCTAAGTAAGTTAATGCAGAATGTCATGGAAGAGCAAAACTTCCCGAATTCTTTAATTGTTATGTAAAAGGTACATCTAAAATGATGAGCTACCAGTCAAAATGCGAAACGCTTCGAGAAATCGACACTGCATTATTAACATTATTGAGGGTTGCTTCAACGAGATTAACACTTTTTGGGAAACCCCGTCCAAGATCCACCAGTAAGCTAAGCATACTAATAAAGTGTGGTAATGTACCTCACTCCAGACTAATCTTAAAGGGGAAAAAGAAGGTAGGCCTAACAATACTTTAAGCTAGACGTAAGATTCAGAGAACTGACGTATATTTCGAAGGGATCGGAAACACCCTTCTTAAAAACAACAACGTGTTTCCAAAAATGCGTAGATATTAGACAAATGCAATAAGAGACAAACACTGCAAAACAACTAATAACATATTGTTGGCTAATATCTCTCTGGCTGTGGTGGAGCGTGAATTCTATCACGGCCGGAGGGCGCAACAGGTCTATACAACTGGTCTCTGAAATGTTATAGCATTTTCTCTCTAAAAAATAAGAAGAATAAAAAGAAAAAAATAATAATCAGACGAATCCTTGTGACAAGTAACTTTAAACACGCCAAATGACTACAATGAATGTAAACGTTTGCCAGTCCAAAAGCTGAAGAAGGTGTGATGGGAATCAGAATTGTCCTTGATGATGAAAACCCCCCTTGTTTTGCCGAGGATGTTACTCAGATTAATTTTCAACGTGAATTAACTTCATTAATAAATGTTCAGCTTTTTTTACATTCTCAAAACTATATAAAACCTTGAGCGTTTTCATTTCCTGCCTTAAACCCTAACACGTTGGCAATAACGTACAAAATTTTTTTTTACTTGATTCGTTACTACTTATGTTTTACTTTTGAACCTTTCTTCTTAGTTCAGGTAACCGCTGTTTCCAATGGTAAATATTTTTTATTTTGCAGTCGCTCAATTTAGATACCAGTATTTATTGACTTTTTCTGCAAATACCTTCTTGCAGCTTTTTTTCTGCGACTGATTCTTTTAGAACATGGAATAATCGGGAAAAAGAAAACAAGAAGGTGAAAAAGACTCTAGAATGTGAGCGTTGTGTCACACTGCTGCAAACACAGTGCGTCAGAACCGTCACACACGTCACGGCTCTACTCTACTATACGTGGTACGTGGTATTTTTACTATTTTGATTGTCACGGTTAGGACACGGGCATCACACTCACATACACCCGTTTGGCTGACACATGCTGCTGGCGCGCTGTTTGCGTGTTGGGACCAGTGCAAGCACACGCTTTGCATTGATTCGACACGCATTCTGGCGCGCTCACACATGTGACGCTCTCGCGTACAGACTCACACCACACCGCTTGAGCCGACACATGTTCTGGCATGCAGTCTAGGTGTTGGGGGCAGTGCGAGCGCGCGTGGTTTGCATTGACTACAGCACGCACTCTGGTACGCGCAGCCATGTGCGCTCGCGGTGTACACACATGCCTTGTCGTTTTAATCTTGGCAATCACAGTGGTAAAATTTTCCATCTGGAATATATTGCAGAGACAAAACATGAACAACGTTATGTGCTCTGGACTACCATTCAACTAAATAAATATGTATCTGTTGAACGAGCACAAACAACATGACTAACTTTTAATAAATGTGTGAACAGAAAATAGGGTTTTTAGCCATTTGTTAATTCCTTTAATATACCGCTATTCATTTCTGCCTTTGAGGGCTGCCTTACCTTTCCGGTAAATCTAGATGCCCTCCCTGTACTGTCTGATTTTATTATTGCTAATTCGTGCCAAGATTTTTGTATTTTAAAAATTGAAAGTATATCCTGTTTCTTTGGTGTGTTTTATCAGGGGTGTGTTGCCTTCTTGTTTTGGTACCGACAGTTCGTGTTCGCGGATGAGTTGACAGACATTTTTTTCGAGAGTGGATATACAAATTCGATCAGTTTTTGCATGATATTTGGTAAGCCTATACTCCTTTTTACTTTAGATGTATGTGGTCTATTGGGTTTTGCAGAAAAGCGCTGATCTATATTGTGCCTGTTGAATGTTGAAGAAGAAATTATAAAAAATCTAATAAAAATTGAACGACCCATTAGAATGCTATTTTAGACATGTTGATGATACACTATATATATATATATATATATATATATATATATATATATATATATTATAAAGTTCTTTGCTTGCTCTTATATTTATTTTTATTAACTTAAGCAGATAAATGGTTTTGTGAAGTGACCTACCTGCTATGCGTTCTTGCGACTTCTTCCGACTGAGGGCGTAGGAGTTTTTGTTTTGAATTCGCAAGTAGGTTAATTCAAATGTGCAAAGTACTGTTATAGTTATTTTGAATAGTTTTGTGATGTTGGTAGGCTTTGTAGTACAGCAATAATAATACGGTGGTGGATAAAATTGGAGTTTATTACTCTAACAGTAATTTGAATCTTGTACGATGTTTTCTGAATGGGTATTAGCATTCAGAAGACGAGCTTATTATTTTCAATTGATACGAGTTACATTTTTCATTAATTTCAAGAAGTTAATTTTAAAACAATTTAATCTATGGAATTTTCAATTCTTCTGTACTTTCGTACGGATTTCAATACTTTAGATCATTTAAATACTCTGGAAATAAGTTAGTTGTGAATCTAGTTCAACGTGCTTTCATTTACTTGGATTGTTTCACGTATACTGCAGTATAGGTCTGTAAGTAATTCAATGTTAGTATTTATATAGCGCTTGTTATATACGTCTAAATCTTATCTATTGATTATTACTTAAGCTTATACGTGTTATACAGATTATCACAGTATGAATGTATCTTATTAATCTAGAGTCTCTGTTTTATTGGCATCTGAATCAATTTAGTTTTACAATGATTTAAAAGAAAAAGAATAACCTTTTGAGAAGTTTATAAATTATATTTGACTTCCCTTGTTCTGAAGATCGTGATGAGGTGCTCCCGGGGTTCCTTGGTTTTCCTGGTCCAATCTGCTAGTGGCGATGATTTCCTCTGCGTCTTGGGTTCCACGGCTAAGAGTTCGGGAATCAGCAACACTCAGCTCCTTCTGCAACTGTTGATGGCTTAACGTCTGTGGTTTTAACTGCTGCAACTGCGTCAGGCCCCTCGGTCCGGTATACGCTGCACTCCTGGTGTGTGTATCTCGCCTTGGGTTGCGCTCCGCTTCGTCAATTCTTCAGCTTTTACCACGTACTAGACGGCCTCGTTCTGTTGTACTCTCGATGTGTCTTCACGTATTATATAACTGATCTCTTTACATGCGTAAGTCAACAGGTTAATGTTTTGAGCTGTACGCTTATTTGTTGAAAAAAGTAAGAGTATCGTAAGTATACGTCTTCACAGGTCGAGTCGTTACAGTTGAGTGTCTGTGTTCAGCCCGAATCTAACGGTTCGTTCAAATTTTTAGAATAATTTGATTGGCTGAGACACTCCCCTTCTCCTTGTAATTCAACTCACCTCACTTGTGTGAACGAAAATAATTCTCACAGTTTGAGAATTGTTATTAGTCTTAATATTCTGAAAAAAAACACCGGATTTCAAATGTCGGACAGGATGTCCTGTTGCAAATTTTATTGCGAGTATCTTGGCTTCAAGCCAAGCTATGCTTATTCTAGAATATACATCTGATTGGTAATTTTTATAACTATGACATATTCAAAGATCTACCCCGTAGCTCACTCACTAGGGGAGTTATTAAATAAAATTAATTATCTCTTTTAATCTTTAATTATACGAACTGAAATTTGCACACCCTATTACTAATATTTCGGCAAACATTTTGGCTATTTTGGTTTTTGCCTATATTTATCGGTTTCCGAAATATTAATAATTTAAAATTAGGACGTATTCCTAATTGTTATAACTGTATGTGGTTACGTAATGCCACCGGACGCTGCCGTTGGTCGCTATACAATTCATTTGAACGCTCGCTACTGCACGTGGCGTGATTGTAACGGTTTAAATTTATTTTAACATTGATTTTAAAAACTCTTTACATATAACTCCAAATCTTTGAGATTCGGTTAAGTTATAATATGTATATATATATATATATATATATATATATATATTGTTACGACTGTCTAACTGATCGTCGTATGGTACAGTGGAAAACAAAATACAAGACACCAATTACGTCACTAATCACCAGCTTTAATTATCACAATTACACAGTTTGTAATCAACAAGATAGTCTCTTACAGCACATATTACATAAATATGTGTGTAGAGAGAGACTGAGGGCGAGGAGACAGAGAAAGACAGCAAGTGACTGAGAGTGAGAGAGAGAGAGAGAGAGAGAGCAAGGGAGATACGAATGGTGGACAGAACCTGCAGTTAATAACAGTGCTACAAGCAAAATAGTTGTCAGTTACCCCAGACTTCTCCCATACATTTTAAGAATAGGCAGCAGGTTTTCAGTCTGATTATTCTGTTAAAACTGCATTAAAAAGTATATTTAATTGTTTAAATTAAAAATGTTATTGGAAAATAGTACTACTCTTTCAGTCCTACCTCTGTGTTTTCCTTATTTTGTCTGCATCTAAGTCAGCGTCACCTATTATGTGTTAGTCTGTATCAGCCACAAGACAACTAGTTACCAACAGACTGCATTGGGCTAAGGCTACGGCCACACTTGGCGTTTCTGTCGCAGCGACAGAGACGCAGGCCTGGGGGGATGTCGCACTCGACAACTGACGCTAACTTTTTCAGTGATCAAGATGTCTTCTTTGAGTGAAGCTGATGTGTTACTCGGTGTTGCCAACAAGTGGAGAGTGCTGCACACGTCTATTTTTTTGGATCCAGATTTTGTTAAAAAAAAATTGTTTTAGCTCCCTGTGTGTGGCACAATATTGTTCAAGTAAGAAATGGTTTCCAATTTGCCGATACTCTAACCTGCCCCATACCAGTGATCGGTACGGGAGGATCACCTTTGAGTTCTAAAAGAAACAGTGATATATTTGCTGACTATTTCACTGCACCAGCAGGAAGTGACTCACGGCAATATGACATGATTTAATATTGTACAAATCATTGTACTGAGATACATTTCTATATTTAAAAAAGAAAGTGGATTTTGTTTAGTAGTAATAAATTTATAGTATTTAGAGAAATGCATGTAATAGAAATGAATTTATATTTTAATAAGGGTAGAAACACATTTTTATACCCTGGTGTAATTTTAGTAATATTTTCCACCGTCCAGCTTTAAATAAATAAATTGGATCCACATACTTCAAAAAATTAAATTTTCCAAATAACTTAAATATCAAATATTAAATTTAAAATAACCTTGTTTGTTCTTTTCTTCGTTAGACAATTGCTCCCAATTTTCCACAAAGACACAAGCTATTTGAATCCACAATTTCGCTTTTACATCTCTATTGCCGTAGTCTTTAAGTGTCATGTCTCATAGTAGAGGACAAACACTTACCTCGTTAATAAACAATTCGTTGTCAAACATGTTTACCTTTACTAAATAACTATAATAGGCCTAATAATAATAACATTACAGAACGGGAAAGTAACAAAAAAGCAGTTAATTCAGTTATCAATATAACATAGCTGCTCCATCAACAAAGGGTGAATGTTGATTGCCACGTAGTTGGTGAAGGGGGGAGGACAAGCAGCGACAGGAACGCCTAGTATGTCCCGCTCCATAAGTTAACACGGTGAGCGTATGTCGCTGTGACAGAAAAGCGCTCGGTCTTGCGTTCGAAACGCTGTCGCTGTCGTACGCCTAGTGTGACCGCCTACATTTCATTACATGCTTTATATTTGTTGATTCTGTCGCAGCGTATCTAACGCCAAGTGTGACCGTAGACGGAGATTAAAGTGAATGTTGCCGAAAATCTGTTGCTAAGGAAATAAGAGAAAAATTAATTGTTTTCCAGTCTTTGATTTTTAAGATTCGTAGGATATCATTGCTAACACGTTACCAGTAATGTGGGTTATTTAGATTATTTTTTTGTTAGTAAATTATTGACATAGAATTTGTTACTCATTTACAAAAATTCCAAATTCTAAATATTTTTCCAAAATTAAATGTTTTTTTTTAACTTAAAAAATTGTTTTCAAAATATATTCTCTATAAGGCATAGTTATTTTTGTAATATTAGTAGAAAATGTAATATAGCTTCACAAAGTTAAAAAATAGTTAATTTAATTAATTAACTGCGTAAAACGTTCTTAACCATCATTCTTATTGTAACGCGCCGTATCTTTTTTTCTATTAGATAACCTCGTTTTAAAAAAACTCTTAGAGGTAAAAAGAATTCATGTAGCCAATTTACCGTTTTATCAAACGTGCGAATCACGGAATCAAACCATATGCGAATGGCGGAAGCCCAGTCACGTAATTACATTTGAAAGTCGAAAGAATTCAGAGAATTTAGTTTAATATTTTTTTTAACAATAGTTTCTTACATAGCAGTAGTAATTAAATACTTAATTAGATAGATGTGTAGCTAATTAGTAGATGGATACGTAACTAGTGTCAACCGGAAAGACTGTCAGCGGTATAAGTATAATTATATGACGGTCAGACGTTAAAGGATTAGGTTATATTAAGTTGTAATTATGAATACGCCGTGTATATTATAATCGTGACAGTAAAACTAAAAGTAATGTGGAATAAAACTAATTGAATAGGGAATAATATATTTTTATGATAGAGCACATTTATTGAAGTTATGATAAACTTTCAAGTAATAGTAAAAACTAGTCAATTTATTTGAAATTAGTTGGTACGACACCCTACAACAAGGCTTTTGCTGTGATCCAATTTATGTAGATACTACTATAACAAATTAATAACAGATTACGTGTTCGTATACACATTTAAGTAATTTTCTCCGTATAGATCACCTATCGCTCATAATAAATTAAGATCTTAGAATAATATATTTAAATCTTAAATATATAATTGCTATCCATTCATACTTTTTCGAGAAAACATTAAATATATTCGTATATTTATTGTCACTAATCCTACGGTATCACGATCATCGCTACAGAATAAACAGCAGTAAGGCAATAACGGAAACCTTATTATTCTTAAATAATGTTTTAGCGGATGGTTAGTGAGGATCGGTCAATAATACAACTTTAGTTATTTTGCGTCGACGTTTCGACAATATTTATTGTCATCTTCAGGACAATTGTTGCTAACATGTAGCAAAGTAATATATTACCTATAACTAAAACAGATTAGGGGATGTTACTACTTAATTATTAAAAGTTATTTTTACCATGTTTCACTCCCTACTGGTGTTAGCAAACAATCATAATTTAGAAACATACAATTTACACAATATTGTAAAACATTACAACTTAAATCAGATAGTTGACAAAGGTTACAAACAAAAGTTTCTGGTAAATTTTACTAACAGGTAAACTTGGATAATACGGTAATTGTAATCATATTGTAAAATATAGTCAAGAGTACTATAGAATAATGTAATTTATGTATGTGTCCACAATCACCCTTCTCTTTCACCCATGCTCCCCCCGCCAGTCCTCACAGCCTCTCACTCTAACCTGAAATCGATCTATCACTCACTATCACCCCACTCACTCACTATCTCTCTCTCTCTCTCTTCTACATCTCACTCACTGTCTCCCTTCTTCCCTCTCTCACTCTTCCACCCTTCGCTCTCACACTCTCTCTCTCTCCCTCTCATTATCTCTCTTCATTCACTCTCTCTCTCTCTCTCTCGCTCCCTCTCATTCACTCTCTCCCCCTCTCGGTTTAACACTCTCTCTCTCGGTTTAAAACAGATTAGGGGATGTTACTACGTAATTATTAAAAGTTATTTTTAATTGTCCTGAAGATGACAATAAATATTGTCGAAACGTCGACGCAAAATAACTAAAGTTGTATTATTGACCGATCCTCACTAACCATCCACTAAAACATTCACTGATTGACGGTCACTAAAAATTTAAGGATTCTTAAATAATGTTTTAACAACAGATTATTAAAGCATGAAAGTAAAGCTATCTGCTGGAGGTCTTGGTATAAGTAATCCTATCGCGTTCTTCGACCACAAACATTTGCATTCCTTCCGGTTTATAAACTATTTGTCATTGACAACCTCTATAGGTGTTATTACGGTAATAATACAACTTTTATATTAATATAGTACGTTATTATTACTATATACGCCACCACTTGTTACTTTAACTTTCCTTTGTTCCGCTCACGTTTCTCTTCACCTGCCAAAATGTTCAATTAGTAACACTTTTTTCAATCTCGATCAACATCACAAATGTACTTTCTTATTTCCTTCCTCTTAATGCCGTTTTTTTATAGTATATTTGGTGATCGAAAAAAAATTTGTTTAAACTTCAAGCTATGTTTCATATTTTCCACCTAAATACTAATTTTCAAATTACAAAATTATAGCACCACAAGTTTTTAAAACTTTACGAATTATATCAGGTGTAAAAATAATTGAATAAATTAATGTATTCAATTGGAATAAGGTTATCGAGATTTTAATGTATGCTTTAGATTACATTGCTGTGACTTAGTTTTTTTACTGCAGAAAACGCGTTTTTTCATGTGCATGTGACTGCATTATGCTTGTAATAGAAGTGTTTACAGTAATTTTCTGTTTAGTCGTTCATATTAACTAAGACAGGACACCATATTTTTTTTGCTTCTACGATTATACCAACTTTGATTCTACGAAAGGCAGCACAAAACCTCTTTTTATAACCTAATCGAAGTATAATGAACCTAATCATTAGTTACTTAAGATATATTTCTGTTTCACAATTTATTACAACGTTATCAACAGAAATTATTTTCATATGCAAAAAGTTGTAAAAGTGACAAACGTACATTTGAAAGCCTGTGCTAATCGTCGAATTAATTACTAATTTTTATTTTGGAAATACTAATAATAAAATTAATAACAACAACAATCACAGCAGCAACAACAATAACAACAAAAAGTAGTAATTATTATTGTCATGTTACTAATAATAATGATGATGATGGAGGTGGTGGTGGTGATGATGACCAGGACGACGACGACGATGACAATAATGATAAATTAAGATAGTGTGTGTTATATACAATAATGAATAGTGTTCTTGTTACATTAAAGTTTTGATATTAATTGTGTTTTGGTAATTCCCATCCTAGACGTACGTCGTCCGTAGAGTAAACGTTGTTGGTTAATATTTTTCTAATTTTAATAGATATTCTAAAGTTTTGTCAGATTGCAATCCAACTCCCAATATCTTGCAAGATTCGTATTTCATGAGACTTTTTTAGTTAATTTGTTTTTTATTGTAGACTGTCTTGCATATCTAGTGAGGCAACTTTAAAAAGGCTACACCTTGCAAAGTAACTAACTAGTTTCGATGCTTCAGTATCTGTTTTTCTATGTTACTGCAATATTTATAAACACATGATGCTAATTATGACACATATACTCTTTACGATTCCGCCTGTGTAAGTCGCTTTCGTATAAGTGAATTGTAAAAAATTATAGAAAAAGCCAAATAGAAACGGATACATCTGGTGAAACCAGGAAAAAGCAAAGGAGTTCCGAGTGCGATTAGGAAATAATAAGCACATATATAAACCATAAGTTTATAAAAATTTAATTTAAAAATTATTTCCCAGCATAACTTTAAAATTTGATATAATGTAAGAATTTGGTTTTGTTGATAACACCTTATTTAACTTGTGTCTCAATGAAGCATTTAAGCAATCGCATTAAAGGCATCAAATCATCAAATCAACTTCTAATGAGCACAAGAACTGTATGTAATTTATTTTTCTAAGTCAATGAAAAGAAATTACATGATCTGTATTCTGTTTTAAGTATAGGCCTATATACTATTTACGACAGATTGAACTGTTCCCTTAGAGTCAAAATGTAACACCCTGTAAATCTTATTTTTATCAGCAAAATTTAAAACCTAGTAAATATTATTTTTATTAGTTTTTTATAAGAAAGTAATTAAGACAATTGACGACCTTACAGCAAGAAAGGGGCAGCTCCAAATTTGTAAACTTTTGGAAAACTAAATAAAACAATGTCAAAAAAAAAATGCTACTTCACAGAATTTTTTCGTTTCAAAATCTATAATTACACATCATTTGGCACTATTACTAAGAAAAAATAAATTTTTTTTTATTGCAAGGTGAATTCTCAAATTTTGGAGGTGTCCCCTTCTTGGACCAAACTGTTTAAAACCCCCCATAGTTTGGGAAATCAATTAAATTCATTACTACATTATTGTATAAAACTATGTGCTGTTACTTGAAATCATATAAAAAAACATCAATCTACACAATTAAAAATAAAATACAGTTAATTATTCATACTAAATCATGAAATATTTTCAGTGTTCATGTGCTTGATCATCGTCATCAGTACCAGAATCTACAGAACGATTTTCACCATCACTTAGCTCACAGTTTAAACATTTTTAAAATCCAATTTCGTTAGGAGGGACAAAGTTAGTCGCTAGATGCATGACGTCCTTGTACTTGGCCTTTTTTACTGGTAGTGGGGAGGAATAGACAACAGATTGTGGCTCAACCGAGAGTTTCACACCAACATCCCTTTGGATGGAGAAACTGTCATAAACAGGTAGGGAAGTCGATACATTGACTCTAACGGTGTCAACATGGTCCATGCTCTATTCAAAGATTCTATATTGAGAGATCTGGAATCGTTTTTCACATTCATTCACAGTAACTTTTTAAATGTCCCTCATATTGTTCTGTGAAATTCAAATTCATATTTTGCTGTACAAGAATATCTGTACAGTTTCCGGACGCTTTACGTAATGCACATATTGGTTAGTAGAAAACGCATATTCTTTTTTCTTTATGAACTTTTCAATTACTCCAAAACAGCGATCGCATGGAAAGAAGGAATGTCCAGAATGAACACAAAAGTTGTATATTTAAAGCTGATGTCGATAAAAGGCATCAGGGGAGGGCACTGTCGGCAACGGAAGATTTTGTTGAAAATCGAATTTTAGCACTTCAAGATTGTAACGAGCAGAAAATTTAAAATTTTTTAAATTCTCACTTCGGCAGAGTACGTTCACACGAGGCAAGTGTCAACGACTTATGGTAGAGCAATAAATAAGGAGTAATGAGAAGGTGTCAGTGAAGCGTTGCTGACTTGACAATAGAAACGCATTAAGTGCAATCCAACTATAGAATTTGGTGGCGTAAGATGACAGGGAAAGTTTCGTCCAGAATTATTGCTCTCCGCAGCTGTAACAAAGTAAGAAGGACATTCACACCCGTACCAAGAATTGTAGCAGATGTGGCCGTATTACGTCAGTCGACGATAAGCGACAAAAACAAGTGTTGCTCCATACTACAATGAAACGGATACGCTGCACCTTAAGTAACAATACTGGAAGATAGGCTGACAAAAACTAAAGTCATGTTACACAGCTGGAGGTATCGTCTGATTGACAGACAAGAATTTACGAAGGGAAAGTTGGAGTGACTTCGACGACCAGCAGATGTTCGAAATTAGTAATAGCCAGAAAAAAGGGGTAAGAGCATAGAACAATACGCCAGGAAGACTGTAAGTACAGATAATGGGAATCTATAGAAACGCAGAGTTTACTCAGACAATAGACTGTTAGACAAGTTGTTTATAGCCATAGTTTCTTCGAAGCGGGTCAACGATCGTCAAGCCAGAGGGCAGGGAGACCTAAGGACCTATCAGAGACCTTCAGCCAGCGAGAAATTTGATGGTGAGGGATGTTTCCATAGCAACTGAGACGAAGAACCTATCGGAAGAACTATGACATAGGATTTTGACAGAGTGGGACAGTATTTTCCGAGAAAATCAAAAACTGACCAATCTCGAAAAGAAGTGGGCGTGAAGCGCGCCAGAGACAAAATTTTGAGTAGGGACGAATTAATAAAACTAGCTGTCCAGGAAGACGGAGCGTCAGTTGTACTCAATTTTTAGTCAGTTACACTCAATTTTTAGTCAGTTATATTCAAGATTTTCAGTTAGAATTTTCAGACAGTTTACATTTCAATTATCAAGTAGTTTAACTTCAAGTGCGAGAGACGGTACATCATAAACTTTCCATTGTTTACTCGAATCATTCGGAAGTTAGATAAATAACAAGGAACTTAAAACGTAATAATACATTCATATCGCGGTAGTGAACTTTACCAGCGTGCGCATTAACGGACTTAGTGAAAATTACACCAAGTGAACAATCAGACCGTTACACTAACAGACAGCATCACTTAACGATATACAAATTATTGGAACTTAATATTGTGTATCAACAACATAATGAACACGAAACATTAAACAAACTTACCAATTATAGGATCGTTTGTGGAAGCAGCGACAAATGAAACTAGACATGTATATTGACTTTAAAAACGAACACACAGCAAACACAGTAAGATAGAACATTGATTGAACACTGAACTTCAATTACCCATACATATACAAACACCTACGCGAGTGACCGGAAGAACAAAGTGATAAGTGGCAGTGATAAACAACTTACGACGGAATGTATCTACGAGCCATCTCCATCACCAGAACGAGACTACGTCAACAACTAATGGATATTCACTAACCAAGTAACCACTATTATAATTACTTCTAATTTGTAACTTCTACTGACCTGGTTTCTTTCAAAGAATTCACACCTGAGAAATTATTAAGAAAAGTAATGAGTAAAATTGAAATAAATAGTTAATGAACGTATAAACAAAAGCTTATTTGGGATTTAATGAACGCATTAAATAAGTAGAATATTGAATTGTAACATCATTTGATTTATATATGTATGTATGTTTTCTTTGTTTCAGCATATATTAAGATATATCTTTGTTTATTATAAATATGTATGTATTTCAGGTACAGCGATGTAACCTATGTACATATTATAATATGTCATAAATGATAATTAAACTAGTATTTTAGTTAACCAGAAACATGCGTTCATTATTACCAATGCAACCCAAATATTGACCTAAAGTTTGAAAGAATGCGAATAGATTTTAAGAGTTTCTTATGTTCAATTAAATAAATGATATCACGTATGTGTTGATAAGCATAGATAGTTAGAATCATCAATAAGATTAAATTATACACATACATGTCAGAGATTGATAATTTTATATATTTAATAATTAATTTATTGTGCTATCAATAACCCATTAATATTGATTGTTGTAAATGGCGTCCAACTTAAGGGCTAGATCCATTTGAGAAATTATTAAAATTACATATATAATAAATCATTCATTCATTAATAGATTTATAAATTTACATGTTATAAAATGGCGCCCATTCGCACGGCATGATACGTATTAACACAGATTGTTAACACGTACGGCTTAGGTAAAGAACAGGCAGTAGAAGTAGTAGAAAAAGTAGTGTCATAGAAGTAGAAGTAAGATAAGTGTTATTAGTGTAAGTCAGTTTGAATGATTACGCGCAGTAGGGCTAAAATGGCGAGCAATTCAGACAATGTAGAATATGACATTAATAACCAATTAGATGCAGTAAATACCGAGGACAATACTACGCCTAGCGGACCAAGTAGTGTGGTGGAGAGTCCAGAAGATAGGGCGCGAGGACAGACTTCAAAACTAGAAGATGGAACTATACAAATGTTGATGGAGTTTATCCG
This sequence comes from Magicicada septendecula, assembly GCA_034769895.1. Lineage (NCBI taxonomy): Eukaryota > Metazoa > Arthropoda > Insecta > Hemiptera > Cicadidae > Magicicada > Magicicada septendecula. The sequence continues at coordinate 373,236,615 of CM068369.1, read as the reverse complement.
TCAACAGAACGAAGAACAAAAGGAGAATATGAAGTTAATTAGCGAAGAACGAGACGAGAAACAAGAAGAACGAAGCAAGAAACTAGAAGAAAATATTAACAGAAAATTAGAAGAAAATAATAGATTAATTAATGAAAAATTAGAAAAACAAAATGAAAAACTCGACCAGCATAAGGAAGAGATGACACAAATAAGGTCCGAGATACGTGACTACCAGCAGACTTGGGAAAGAAAGGTCGATGAATTACAGAAAAAACAAGATGATGTCGTGAGAGAGTTGAGAGAAGAAGCCGACAAGAAGTACGTAGAAATACAAGAGAAACAAGATAACGATCGACAAGAATGGATGGCGGCGGTACACTCTACCCAGACGACCGTTAAAAAGATTAATCACAAGTTCGATGTTCACGTTAAGGATTACAATAAGAAGCACGAAGAACTCAAGGCCGAGATGCACAATACCATACTGCAGAGACAACAAGAGCAAGAAGGAACAAATAGTAATATTATACAAAAATTAGAAGACGTAGACGGTAGACAACGTTCAACAGAGCAGAAGTTGGACGAGACTACGAAAGAAAAGACAACTAGGATCGAAGAATTAAAGGGACATTTAAATAAGGTAAGAGAAAACCAAGAAAGGTTACAGCGACAACTGATGGAAGGTGATTGTGGAATATTAAATCGATTTAACGGACCTAACCACAGTGATCTCAAATATAATGGCACAGACAGATTCCCTATGGAATTCCTCAAAGAATTGTCCGAAGTTCAAGAGTTATATTATCCCGCTGACAATATCAAGTGGATTGGCAAACATCTGGAGTTAGACGCAGGAATTTGGTGGCGAGTGATACGTGACCAGATATCAAACTTCGCAGAATTCAAGGAAGCGTTCTCTCTAAAATATTGGGGCCAGGAACGACAGGACAGTATCCGGGACCATTTGGAGTTTGGCAGATTTGATTGGCGCGGACCAGTTACTGCTATTCAATATATTGAACGGATTTTATTGGAAAGTAAGCAGTTAACACCTACTTTATCTGATTATCAGTTAATACGTAAGATATCTCGTCACTTTGGGCGTGACATCCAGCTTGCGGTGGTTACAAGAGGAATTGTGACGATACCAAACTTCGAATCTCTGATCATCGAGTATTCACAGATTCAACCAAGAATTAATAGAGAAGCGAATTATGCGGCAAACGAGGGCAGAAATGCGTATAAGGAAGGTGAAAGTAACTTGAACAAAGGAGGCGGTATACAGAAGAAAACATGGGGTGACAGACCCGCCATAAATAACCAGCCCAGTAACGCAGACCGACGCGCTGTCAACACAATAGAGTTTACGAATACGACAGCTGGTGCATCGGGCATTCAACCTAAGAGAAATGGTCAACAAGAAGAGGAAAAAAAAATCCCTCCACCCATTAACAAAGATAGCCGTCAAAATAAATGACTACCAGACGAATATTATCCTACCGGACTTACGAAGCGATTTATTGTGTAATGATGATGAAGATAATTTCTCAACGAATAATCAGGTGTCCAGAGATAAATATCAAGTTCAATAATAATGTTAGTGTACAAGCGTTAATCGATACTGGATCTGTAATAGCTGGGTTATCTGAGTCGTGGTTTCACCAAAACAAACATGACATTACACCTTATGAAATATTACCGATGTCTAACACATTAATAGTTAGCGCAGTTGGTAATAAATCAAAGCTAATCAGAAAACAAATATTATGTGATATCTATATTGAAGAAATTAAATATGAATGTGTTTTCCTAATAATACCAGATTTGATAAAACCATGCATATTAGGAACCAATTTTCTTCAAGAAACAGGGTGTCTCATTGACATGGGGAGAAGAATCGTCGAGATAAGAAGAGAGGATAACGAAGCGACGTACACGGTGCCTATGATGCATATAGAAGTGGTGGACGTAGAAGAAGAAGAAGAGATCATCAGAAACATTAACAAGAAGATAGAAAGTATAGAATGCGGAGATAGAGGAACGTTGGAAAGGTTAAGGGAGATTCTAATAAGAAATTCTAGTTTATTCAGAGAATGCCCCGGAAGAATCGATGGGTATGTCCACGAGTTCCGAGTCACCGACCAGACACCGTACTTCCAGAGAGGATGGCCTGTCCCATTAGCCTATAAAGGGAAGGTAGATGAGGAGATTCGGAAAATGTTACGGTATGGGGTCATTGAGAGATGCAACAGCGCATATATCAACCCACTAGTTACGGTAATCAAGAAGGACGGTAGCGTACGATTGTGTTTGGATGCGAGGAAGGTGAACAGTGTGACTATCCCGGACTACGAGGGTGCCCCTCCAATAAACGACATTTTGGCGAGATGTGGAGAGATGAAGTACCTATCTACCGTAGATCTAACTAGTAGTTTCTGGCAAGTACCACTGAAATCGGAATGCCGGAACTTCACCGCTTTTATGTACGACGGCAAGTGTTATCGTTTTACAGTTACACCATTTGGCCTGAGTACCAGTTCTGCTGCACTGACCAGGGGATTGGACACAGTACTGGACGAAGAAGTAAAAGAGAATACCATTATTTATGTCGACGATTGCCTGTGTTATTCAGAAGATTTAGAAACGCATTTGTTACATTTAGACTTATTATTATCTAATTTAAGAAGGGCAAATTTAACCATCAATTTGGAGAAGTCGCAGTTCTTCAGACAAGAAATCGCGTACCTCGGTTATCAACTAACAACGCAAGGAATACGAGCAACGGACGAGAAGATAGATGCCATTATGAAGTTCCCTGCACCTCGGAACCAAAAACAATTAAAAGGTTTCCTGGGGTTGACAAATTTCTATAATCGTTTTACAGACAAATACGCGGAAACTACTAAACCATTACTGGAGTTGTTACGGAAGGGACAGAAATTCACCTGGACACAGGAATTAAATGAGTGTTTTCAGCAGGTTAAAAGGTTATTCGTAGAAACAGTCATCTTAAAGTTTCCCCGAATAAACCAAAGATATTATATGCAATGTGACGCCAGCAACTTTGCATATGGCGGACAACTATATCAATTGGACGAAGAAGGAAGAATTGGAGTAATAGCTTTTACCAGCAGGACATTCAAGGGTGCAGAAATAAATTATTACACTACGGAGAAGGAGCTTTTGTGTATTGTAAGATGTCTTGAGCGGTTCCGTATATACATACTAGGACAACCGTTAACCATCATTACTGATAATAAAGCACTGACTTTTATGAATAAATGTCATTTAAACAACTCGCGTATTGCACGCTGGATCTTAAGTATTCAGGAGTACAAATTTGACATTGTCCATTGTAGAGGGAAGGACAATATTATTGCCGACCTTCTGAGCAGAAATCCAGAAGATGCTACACCAGAAGTAATTAGTGACAATGTTTCCGAATATTTAATTAACCACCTGACAATCAAAATGGATAAGAAGGTAAGCAAGATCCTAATGGATATTGGAAGGCACCAAATTCAAGATCATAAGCTTAAGTATATTATTGATAAGATTAGAGAGAATTGTGTAGATAAGAAATTAAATAAATTTTATAGATTCGTCGATGGGAAATTGTACAGATTACGCAAAGGAGAGTGGAAACTATACGTACCGAACAGTGTGTCTGGCGAAATAATTGCTGAAATACACCGTATGTATGGGCATCCCGGTGCGAAGAGATGTATCAAATTATTGCAGGAGTACTTTACCATGGACGGAATGTTAAAGAGGGTGAAAATTTATGTACGGACTTGCGACACTTGTCAGAAAAAAAAGGATTCCGGCAACAGAAATTCGTTCGGAGGAACAAAAGCCATAATACCGTTACGCAAGGGTGACCTAGTGAGCGCGGACTTTTACGGACCGTTACCTGCTTCGTCTAGTGGGGTGAGGTATCTGTTTATAATGGTTGACAACTTTACCAAATACGTACGACTTTTCACACTTCGAAGGGCAACGACCGTCGCTACACTGAGGAGAGTACACCAATATTTTGAAGAACTAGGATCTCCTAGAGTGATTATCACAGACAACGGAACGCAATTTTCATCTAAAAAATGGTCAGATGGATTAACTGAACTAAATATTTAACCACGATTTACCGCAATAAGGAACCCTTTTGCGAATCTGGCTGAAAGAATCAACAGACAGCTTGGGAACTTATTTAGGATCTTTGTTGGTGATCAACATACGAAGTGGTCGCGTTACGTACCAATCGTCGAGAGTTGTATTAACGAAACGTACCACGAGACGATAGAAGTAACACCGTACGAAGCTCAGCTCGGAAGAAAACCTCCCAGAGCGTGGGAAAAATACATCAACAAGGATATGCTCCTAGTCAAAGGGGTAGATCATAACCAAATATATATCAAAATGAAGGAGAAAAGAGAAAAACAAGCAAAATTATGTAATGAGACTAAAACCATTACAAGATTCAACATTGGTGAGAAAGTGTTAATCAGAACATATCATCAATCGGACGCGGTCCAGAAAAGAATTGAAAAATTTTGCGAACTGTACTGCGGACCATATAAAGTGCATCAAATTCTCGGAGAAGCTACTTATCTACTCGTTGATTGCGATGATGACAAGAAACTCCGTGGAAAATTTAATGCCAGACAATTGAAAAAATACTATGAACCAGAGAATTGAAGATGAAGGAAGAGGAAGAAATAGAAGAAGACGTCTTAAGGAGCTAGCCGATGCTGATGAATCAACTGCGTTAGGGTAATTGACGCGATGATATCATTCAAGCTGGCTTATCCAAGAAAGTTATGTACTTTAATTGTTGAAACATAACATCAAAAATGTATTTAGTCAATTAAGCACTAATTAAATGTTAGATAATAAGATAAATTAACATTTAGTGTGACATTTTATAAAAATATTGCAGTGAATGCAAAGGACATTTAATTGCTATTAATTGATTTATATGGTAATAAGTTAAAAGGACAAAGTGAGAAAAATGGACACTTAAATCAGATAAGTGATAATATTCAATGAACTAGATAGTGAATGAACTTTATTAATGTGAATGTATGTAATTAGTAGGTTAGGATTATAAATGATGTTATCATGAAGTAGGTCAATCATTGAAACTAAATGTTATACGTGTATGTCAATTATTAAGATAATTACAAGTAACGTAGCAATTGTGTCAACTAACAATCTAATTTTAAAATAACAGTTTAAAAGATTTTATTGGTAAGATCATTAGTAATGCACAAAGGTGAATATGTATAGGAGATTTTCTTTGATATCATGTAAAGGTTACATTGAACCGCTTAACTGTTTGATAATATCTTGTGAATATGATATTTTAGAAGGTAAGATCTTATTCAATTGATGAAATTATTTAATTGCTTATGGAATTTATGACTTATCTTATAATTATAAAGATGAGGTATTTATATGTCAATTCGACAATGTGAAATGCGTTCAGCAATCCCAAATAGCTGGCAATAAATTCAGAGAACCAATTAAAACCAAAAGGGGGTGTACCACTGGTCATATAAGCTTTTGAAAGTAGGTTATTGTGTATACCTTCCCCTGAAGAAGATGGACACGAGGCGACGTACAGGGCGCAGAATTTAGATTTGAGTTGTTCCCAGAGGTCACATCGTCAAATCGAAACTGAGGACACTGTAACGAGCAGAAAATTTAAAATTTTTTAAATTCTCACCTCGGCAGAGTACGTTCACACGAGGCAAGTGTCAACGACTTATGGTAGAGCAATAAATAAGGAGTAATGAGAAGGTGTCAGTGAAGCGTTGCTGACTTGACAATAGAAACGCATTAAGTGCAATCCAACTATAGAATTTGGTGGCGTAAGATGACAGGGAAAGTTTCGTCCAGAATTATTGCTCTCCGCAGCTGTAACAAAGTAAGAAGGACATTCACATCCGTACCAAGAATTGTAGCAGATGTGGCCGTATTACGTCAGTCGACGATAAGCGACAAAAACAAGTGTTGCTCCATACTACAATGAAACGGATACGCTGCACCTTAAGTAACAATACTGGAAGATAGGCTGACAAAAACTAAAGTCATGTTACACAGCTGGAGGTATCGTCTGATTGACAGACAAGAATTTACGAAGGGAAAGTTGGAGTGACTTCAACGACCAGCAGATGTTCGAAATTAGTAATAGCCAGAAAAAAGGGGTAAGAGCATAGAACAATACGCCAGGAAGACTGTAAGTACAGATAATGGGAATCTATAGAAACGCAGAGTTTACTCAGACAATAGACTGTTAGACAAGTTGTTTATAGCCATAGTTTCTTCGAAGCGGGTCAACGATCGTCAAGCCAGAGGGCAGGGAGACCTAAGGACCTATCAGAGACCTTCAGCCAGCGAGAAATTTGATGGTGAGGGATGTTTCCATAGCAACTGAGACGAAGAACCTATCGGAAGAACTATGACATAGGATTTTGACAGAGTGGGACAGTATTTTCCGAGAAAATCAAAAACTGACCAATCTCGAAAAGAAGTGGGCGTGAAGCGCGCCAGAGACAAAATTTTGAGTAGGGACGAATTAATAAAACTAGCTGTCCAGGAAGACGGAGCGTCAGTTGTACTCAATTTTTAGTCAGTTACACTCAATTTTTAGTCAGTTATATTCAAGTTTTTCAGTTAGAATTTTCAGACAGTTTACATTTCAATTATCAAGTAGTTTAACTTCAAGTGCGAGAGACGGTACATCATAAACTTTCCATTGTTTACTCGAATCATTCGGAAGTTAGATAAATAACAAGGAACTTAAAACGTAATAATACATTCATATCGCGGTAGTGAACTTTACCAGCGTGCGCATTAACGGACTTAGTGAAAATTACACCAAGTGAACAATCAGACCGTTACACTAACAGACAGCATCACTTAACGATATACAAATTATTGGAACTTAATATTGTGTATCAACAACATAATGAACACGAAACATTAAACAAACTTACCAATTATAGGATCGTTTGTGGAAGCAGCGACAAATGAAACTAGACATGTATATTGACTTTAAAAACGAACACACAGCAAACACAGTAAGATAGAACATTGATTGAACACTGAACTTCAATTACCCATACATATACAAACACCTACGCGAGTGACCGGAAGAACAAAGTGATAAGTGGCAGTGATAAACAACTTACGACGGAATGTATCTACGAGCCATCTCCATCACCAGAACGAGACTACGTCAACAACTAATGGATATTCACTAACCAAGTAACCACTATTATAATTACTTCTAATTTGTAACTTCTACTGACCTGGTTTCTTTCAAAGAATTCACACCTGAGAAATTATTAAGAAAAGTAATGAGTAAAATTGAAATAAATAGTTAATGAACGTATAAACAAAAGCTTATTTGGGATTTAATGAACGCATTAAATAAGTAGAATATTGAATTGTAACATCATTTGATTTATATATGTATGTATGTTTTCTTTGTTTCAGCATATATTAAGATATATCTTTGTTTATTATAAATATGTATGTATTTCAGGTACAGCGATGTAACCTATGTACATATTATAATATGTCATAAATGATAATTAAACTAGTATTTTAGTTAACCAGAAACATGCGTTCATTATTACCAATGCAACCCAAATATTGACCTAAAGTTTGAAAGAATGCGAATAGATTTTAAGAGTTTCTTATGTTCAATTAAATAAATGATATCACGTATGTGTTGATAAGCATAGATAGTTAGAATCATCAATAAGATTAAATTATACACATACATGTCAGAGATTGATAATTTTATATATTTAATAATTAATTTATTGTGCTATCAATAACCCATTAACATTGAGTGTTGTAAATGGCGTCCAACTTAAGGGCTAGATCCATTTGAGAAATTATTAAAATTACATATATAATAAATCATTCATTCATTAATAGATTTATAAATTTACATGTTATAAGATCCTCATTCTCTTTAAACTGTTTAGTTTTTTCTTTTAGCTCGGTGAAAAAAAAGGAACCGCTTACAAACTAACTAAATGATGGAAGTACTCGTTGCGAGCTGTTTGTACTGCCAACTGATGGAAATGAAAATTCCCACTTTGATTGGTGTAAAATGGAGACAGCTCCGGAGCTGCACCCATCTTTCACCAAACGTAGACAGGAGACATGTACTAATGTCCTTCTAACGTGGGACTGCGTTATCGGATCTGCCTCTTTCTTGCACCAATCTGTTCAATTTATTTTTACATATGATTCTAACTATAACTCAATTTCAGCAAAATTTGGAGCTGCTCCCTTCTTGCTCTAAGGTCTTCTTTTTGCATGACTGAGAGCTCAAAGTTGAAGAGATTGTTTATGATTTCGCTGAGCACAGCTGTTAAAGCTTAAATCGCGTCTTGCACTGGCGGCAACGCGGCACCGTAAATCGTTTCCGCACAAGAAGTAGGTAGCCTACTATTTTCAAAACTCAATGGAAGTAATTTGTTATTGTAAGCCATATCTTACTACATTTTAAAGTGTACAGTGTTAAATTATACATTAAAATATTGAGTTTATAACTGTTTCTAAAATGGGTTAAATTATAATTATTTAAAGTAAACAAGAAATGTCGACTACAGACTTGGTACTAAGATCTGCAAAAAAGGAGATAATTAATTAATAATTTAACACTTCATACAATGATAATCACTTTCTAATTAAAAATCATTAATAATTGAATCTAGTTATATTGAAACTTTAAAATTAGGCCATAGAACATAAAAGAATGCTCTAATACGTTGCACATCTCAGATAGCTGTTAAGGAAATATAAAACAATATGTGACATGTGTGTTGCCAATTGTGCTAACCAGTAACATATGTTACCAGAGTGTTTTACTTAACTAAAAATCACTTATGTAATATTTGTCTTGCAACTCGAAATCAAGAGAATGATACAGTGAATGTCAATAAAAGATCAGGGGTATGAAACAATTATGATACAGCATAACGACGAATTAATTAATAACTATAAAACACGTAAAGACAATTGTTGTTATTACTTATTAAGTTACTTCTACATACCAAAGCAAATTAAAGCATTAAAACAAATCAAAGTTTAATGTTTGTGATGTTGATATTAGACAAAATTTGATTTCAAACTGTTTCACCAGTAGCAAGAGATATATCAAACCATACTGACAGTATAAAGCAAAAAATATAAAAATAAATAATTTTGTCAACATTGCCAATAAAAGATACATGGCTGTATCAAAAAATCTCTGCAGACAATGAAATATATTTTCATGTGAGATACAACAGAGGGATTGTAAAATGCAATGTCATATGAGAGATAAGTAAGATACCCAATGTACATAAATCTCTATGTAACAGGAAAATGCAGTTATTAGTTACGATGCAATACCATGAAAAAAATATTTCCTTTTGTCAATACAACAGAAAACACTTTTGCTAAATGTACTATAAATAAAATTCTATTCTACCAAAATTCATTAGCTTAGTCGTACATGTTTTATGTTACCGTATTGGTACACTTTGTGACATTCAAAAATTATGGCGGAAATATAAAAATATTTTAATTGAATTAGATTTTAAAAACTAAATAGAGAGAACGCTATAAGATGACTTTATACAATAAGTGATAGGAATGTTAAATAAATTGTTTATCATTTACATTAAGCACTGTCAGGTGACATGTAGCGTTTTAGTTTGTTGTTTAGTAAGTTGAGTTAAAGTTTTTCAATAAAGTTTTTAATCCTTTCATTTGGCCATACAATTTTTTACAATATTTATCATAGATACTAAATGTTGATTAAGCCTCTGGTGGAGTAGAAAATATTTTATTTTATTTTTAATTTTGTCAAATATTTTGTTCAAAACCTGCTATAAGGTTTCGTTGAAAAAACGTTACTCTTCTATCAGTGACTGTGTTTTCATCCACACGTATCTTTTTTTCTTGTTCCGATGCTGACAAAGTATTAGTGACACAATTTTATCAAAAAAAGTGGCACTTTTTTTATGAGTATACAAAAGTGTACGTACTTACTTCCGACAAGCATACTGATTACTTAACTCACTGCAGAAACACTGTCTTCAGTGTGTATCTGTTATTAATACATAATACATAGTTTTATGGTCAATTTTATTTGAATTTTTATACAAAACATGTAAAGTAACCATTCTTGTTTTAAACTAAAGCAAGTAACGTGTGCTAAATATTACGTGAAACATTATGCTAAAATTACGTTTTGTTTTCCTTTGTTCTGTGTGTTGTTCATATCACAGTCTTCTTTCTTCTTTCCCTTGCAGAGCGGTGTTCTTCTACAGCTCCCTTGTCATTTGACCATATTTTGGATTAAAAGCCCAAACTGGAAGCATACACAGACTCAAACCTATTATATCCTTTCTAGTTTGTTAGTTTGGTAACGTTACTCGTCTTTTTGAAATATTACACATAATCGGATGATAAGTTTTTGTGTAGTATTTCCATATTTTGTCATTACTTAACCTGTTTATACTGATTAATTTACAGGTGCACCCTACAGCTGCAGTAGCAGTACAATTATAAAAATGGTTTATTTTATGTTTACTCCTATTAAACTTATATGATTGACGTCGTTAATTTTTTTTCTGCTAATATCCTTTTATATATTTCCTTTTTTTGCCCCAAATCACAATCCAGCGATCCTGAGAAATGTTTAAACAGCTGTCTTTATTTCCTTACTCGTGCTTGCTAACGGATATCGTATCAAATCCAAAGTGGCTGTTTTTTCTTAACTTTTCTGTTTTGGAACAAACAATGGGTGTACTCTTCAAAGGACTCTTAACTTTTACAGTTATATAAGTTAAAGCAGGAACTGCCTTATAATCAGCTTATGATACACACTTAGTTCTTCTCTTCACCTAACCTTTTACTAAAAAATATGTAATCAGTCGTATACGTAAACAGCTCTGCTACAGAACAGCCTATTACATCATACTCAGGGTTTGATATCGCACACATAAATATCTGATTTCTGTTCTAACTTTATTAAGCATGTCAGCTAAATAATAAATTACGTAATAACAAGGAGAGTGAAAGTTCTCTTTCACTAAAGCTATGAGAGTCACTAATTTTAAATAAGTCTACAACGTTCTGTCTGCTTAGAGCTGTTTAGGCATACACATTTTAAAGCAAATTTGATGAATCACCAGTGTTGCAATCAACAACGATTGAAGTCAGCGTATTTTTGCCCGAATCATGTCTGCAATTATGCCTATTTACTAAAGGAGTTTCTGACAACATTCGACGGATACGTTTTGCTATTTGCAAAATGTTATTACAAATTTGATGCCCGGGTTTATAATGGCTGACTTTGGGTATGTCTGAAATTCGTACTTTCGTGCAGTATACGCCTCGCTGAAAATGTAAATAACTAAAATGATTTTACACAATTATTTTGGGTGTAGTGTTATCACATATATTTAAGTAAGTTTTGAAATTATCAAAGACAGACGCGTGCACGTACACATTGATACACGCCTGCGCTGTATTGTTTTTACTCACATAGAACAATTATAATTATACCCTACCTGTTATACCTATTATAAACTGAGTTTACAGCTGTATAAATAATTTGTGAATAAATAATCAGTAATATGTGTCGTTTGCGTACAGAAGGTACTCATGTGTATAAAGGGCACAGGTGCTTGTACAGCGCACGTGTAGCATTTTCATTATAAACATTACCTGTATGCAAATTACCGTTAACCCAGTTACTATAACCTACCGACCGCAAGTGCACGTGTCTGTGTATGTGTGTTCATTCAATAATTTTACTTACACACACAAGACACACGCACACATAAGTAAAGGGAAGCGCCCACACAGTATTCAATTATAACATATATTTTCGTCTTGCGCACCTTGCCACTAACTGCGTAACGAGTGACGAGTATCTTTCCTATATATTATGACATGGAATTATGTTTTACTGGATGGCATTTATAAATTTGATGTTTTGCTTGTATTCATCTTAATTAATTTTTAAGGAAAAATATTAACATCACGTACAAGCAGAATTAGGACTATATTTAATAATAGAACAAATTAGAAATAAAAAAAGAAAGATTCTTGTATCTACATTCTTTCAACGTGCCCCAGCCAAATTATAATTTGTACTGTGGTGAACCTTACTTTAGGCCCATCTTTCCCTTTATTTAGTATTCAATTCAATTCTTTATTTTTCCTTATTCTGCAAGGATTTCCTTCTACTATCGCACCAATTATCCTTCTCAAGTTTCTTCCTTCACTCCTTCTCAATTGCTTCTCATCATTTTCTGAAGAGGTACATGTTTCAAAACCGTATGTCATAACAGGTCACATCTTGTTCATGTAAATCTTTTTTGTTTTCGCTTCTCTTTTAATCAATTTATTTCTAAACTTTTTTTATTGGCAAAACAGTCACGTTTTTCTTGCTGAATATGATATAAAATCTACTACATTCGTTATCATAAATTACTATGAGACTGTTGTATACTCCCAACATTGATTAAAATTTAGTACATTGTATACTTAGTATATATGATCTTAAAATAAAAACCAGTGATGGAAAGAAAATAGTAATAATTTTTATTTAAGAAAGAGCAATCACAAAACCGACGTACAACTAAAAAATCGCATAGTTAAAAATGAAGACTACTATGAGTAAAGGACTACGTTTAGAAAGATACTATGTACATAAATTAAGAATACATGATGCATTGGAACATAAAATTTCAATATTTAAACCAGTGATTCCAGAGAAACATCTTTCAGAACTTAGAACTAAATATGTTAATAATAAATTAATGTTAAAATATTATTAATAAACATTAAAAAACATTATTTTTTTATAAATATTTCGCTTCTTGAACTGGACTGCAGTTTCTGCATATCCTACGTATTTAGTAAATCGTTGTACGCGCTTAAATGTTTATATTTAATTGAATAATAATTATATAATCCAAATAAATTATTTTTATTTTATCACATGATGACACGACATAGGGTTAAAACGTGAAATAAGAAATGAGTACTTTTAAATCCAAAATTCTATAATTAATCTTAATTTCAACTTTGTCACTTTGTCAGTGTCAGTCTACGCGATTTTCTCCATAATTTACTGTAAACGCAACGAATTCAGTTCTTGATTACACAAGTCTCATGTTTGCTCGCCGGGTGATACGGTACTTCAAAACTAATTTTATAATGAATGAAAAACACGCGATATACTGGTATCCGTGTTGCGTGTGTATCCTCACATTATGATCGACCAAATACGTTTCTGTTTGCGCTAATTTAAAGAACAAAACATTATTTCACACTCTGGTTTTACCTTAAAACATGGAAAATAGCCGCGAGTAAACAACCGGTATTTACATTCCAATACTCATATCATATTGTGGGCTATATCTATATTAGATAATCCAATTCAATACGTATTACGTTTATTTGGACTTACGGTATGCTTAAAGATTACAGATGTCCAGTACCGTAGTGCTAATGTATACCTCAAGTTCCTTATTTCAACACTTATAAATTAGGTACAAATACATAAACAGTTGACCTTTAGTACATGAGTGCACTTAGTATGTAGGTTATTCTTGAGCTACATACGTTAATGATATTTACTTCTACGAGAATATAAAACTTTTTAAGACGTACAGCTCTCCATAGAAACTGTGATTAGTATAAAACATGAATGAGTTTATATGAATTTATTATTTTTGAAATACTTGAAAATGTGTAAGTGAACACGACTTATACGATGCAAAAAAGCAGATGTGAAACATATTATAAAAATTTTAAATTTAAAAGTTATTTAAATTTTTTAATTATTAAAAGTATGTGTATATAATATTAATGATAAATTAAATTAAGACGTCTGAAAAATGTTAGTAAGGGTAATAACTAGGAAGGAAGCAAAAATCCTTATCTCATTTTGATTTCCGCCTAGTTTCTTCATTCACAACTTTCATTTTGCTTTAACCGTCTGACAGCCTTCTCCAAAGTTGTCTTTCAAAGTTTTTAACTGTTAAGTATTGCTTAACCCCCTCTCCAAACGAAGAAGGAATAAATTAATACCTATAGCTGCTATACAATTAATTTAGGTTGATAAATGTATTAATATTACATAAAGTGAATTTCAGCTGCAGTGCACTTTCTTTTCCTTTTTACGAATGAAACTGTGATGTTACAAACAATGGTAAATTGTTTTCAAATTCATAAATATGTTTCAGATATATCATTATGACTAAACTTATATTTTCTAAAATAAAATAACTCCAACGTGTATTACTCGGCAGATAGGCCTATTTTGGTTTAGATAAGAATACTATAAATAATAACATATTTACAGTGTATTTTACAGTATTCTAAATAACTTAATTTTTAATCCATAATCTTGAAGTTACCATTAAGAATGTAACAATTTTTATAATTTGCTTCGCACAGAAATTCTTTTATCATAAATTATTTAAGGCAGAGACTGACAACTCAAGAATATTATTTATGTGATGTCAATACTTCTAAGAAAAACTTACATTGTTTTAATTATGATAAGAAATATTTAAATGTACTAACACCTTAAACTATTAATTGTATAAAATACGTCACAGCCGTGCAGGTACATAGTGCATTTTAGTTACTTACTACCTGTATCGTATGTAGCGCATAATAAAGTCTTCCACTAGACAACAAAATATACAATATTTCAAAAACTGTGCATGTAAGATAAGTTATTTTTAAATCATACTGTTTATGTTAAGCTAAAAATGTCAAAAATTATATTTAACTGGTTCTCTATAACCGATATATGTGGTAGTATTCAAAAATTATAGTAGCATATTCTGAAACCAGTTCACTATCAAAAAAGAAAAAGTTTGTTATCAATGCATCTCAAAACGCTTTAAAGTAACAAAGTCCTTTTAAGATATGTAGAAACACAGAAGTGTACATACAAACTTCTTCTCTATTCAGTGAAACAGAATCAACCAATTTCATGGCTTTATTGCTCCTACCTTTTGAACATTGCCCAGGCCATATAGTTTGTATAGATCTACTACCCTGAATAGCTTAATATAACTACGCTGTTAATTCAGTAGCCAAATATTACTAGTATTACAACTTGATTTTTTAATTAGAGAATTTTTCCAATTCTGTTGGTTACTCCTAACACATTAAACTTATTGCAAATAACATTAAATTTATCAAGGAATTTACCAATACGCCTACTCGTTCTATTTTAATTCTTGTTCTCTACTTATATCTAAAAGCCCACCAGTTGAATTATGACGTCCCGCCCTTACAAACATTCTTAAACCAACTTTTTTTCTTCGAACGTAGCAGTGTCCACTATACAAGTATCATTTTTGATTTTTCAAAAATAGTCGCGAAGACAGTATTGCCATGTCTAAAAGTCTCCCAATAAGCTGTAGTGTAAGATCCAGTTTTGTTAAATGATAGTTAATGATACAAATAAACACTTCATATGACTTCCTACAAAGCACAACACACAAGCAAACTAATTGCAGTTCAAGAAACTTGCTGGGTTTCCTTATGTGCATTTGTATAGGTAGGCCTATCAATCAAAGTCGTTAGTGATTAAAAAAAAATTTTCTGTGACAGGAAATTTTTGTAAATGCTAAATAAATTATTAGTTATTGTGAGGGCCCTAATTAAAACTTTATAAATGTACATTTATTTAGATTTTCGTGTATAGTTAAGTACAAATTAATTTAAACATTATATTTTATTAAAATAGCTTGATAACAAATTAAAACTAGATATATGTTTAATCGCATGGGAAGATAATTAGTTGTTTTTACAAACGTTTTACCATAAATAATTTTTGAAATAATATTTAATTTGTTCTTCTATTAAATATAGTCCTAATTCTGCTTGTACGTGATGTTAATATTTTTCCTTAAAAATTAATTAAGATGAATACAAGCAAAACATCAAATTTATAAATGCCATCCAGTAAAACATAATTCCATGTCATAATATATAGGAAAGATACTCGTCACTCGTTACGCAGTTAGTGGCAAGGTGCGCAAGACGAAAATGTATGTTATAATTGAATACTGTGTGGGCGCTTCCCTTTACTTATGTGTGCGTGTGTCTTGTGTGTGTAAGTAAAATTATTGAATGAACACACATACACAGACACGTGCACTTGCGGTCGGTAGGTTATAGTAACTGGGTTAACGGTAATTTGCATACAGGTAATGTTTATAATGAAAATGCTACACGTGCGCTGTACAAGCACCTATGCCCTTTATACACATGAGTACCTTCTGTACGCAAACAACACATATTACTGATTATTTATTCACAAATTATTTACACAGCGGTGAACTCAGTTTATAATAGGTATAACAGGTAGGGTATAATTATAATTGTTCTATGTGAGTAAAAACAATACAGCGCAGGCGTGTATCAATGTGTACGTGCACGCGTCTGTCTTTGATAATTTCAAAACTTACTTAAATATATGTGATAACACTACACCCAAAATAATTGTGTAAAATCATTTTAGTTATTTACATTTTCAGCGAGGCGTGTACTGCACGAAAGTACGAATTTCAGACATACCCAAAGTCAGCCATTATAAACCCGGGCATCAAATTTGTAATAACATTTTGCAAATAACAAAACGTATCCGTCGAATGTTGTCAGAAACTCCTTTAGTAAATAGGCATAATTGCAGGCATGACTCGGGCAGAAATACGCTGACTTCAATCGTTGTTGATTGCAACACTGGTGATTCATCAAATTTGCTTTAAAATGTGTATGCCTAAACAGCTCTAAGCAGACAGAACGTTGCAGACTTATTTAAAATTAGTGACTCTCATATCTTTAGTGAAAGAGAACTTTCACTCTCCTTGTTATTACGTAATTTATTATTTAGCTGACATGCTTAATAAAGTTAGAACAGAAATCAGATATTTATGTGTGCGATATCAAACCCTGAATATGTTGTAATAGGCTGTTCTGTGGCACAGCTCTTTACGTATACGACTGATTACATATTTTTTAGAAAAAGTTTAGGTGAAGAGAAGAACTAAGTGTGTATCATAAGCTGATTATAAGGCAGTTCCTGCTTTAACTTATATAACTTTAAAAGTTAAGAGTCCTTTGAAGAGTACACCCATTGTTTGTTCCAAAACAGAAAAGTTAAGAAAAAAGCCACTTTGGATTTGATACCGATATTATTTTCTCATAACAATTACATAAACTTAATTAATATACCCTTCTCTCATTACCTGAAAGTGTTTTTTATTACATTTAGTTTTCTTTTATATTTTCGGTTTACTACATGTGTTTAACTAGTTCATTTCTGACTTTTATATTTGTAGATGTATTACTGCTTTTGGCCATATTTCATTTTCCACTATCTCTTTATAATTTATTCTAATTAACAGTGATTAATTCCTTCCCTAACCATGGATCTTTTAGAACAATATACATAATAATATCCTACTTATACATTAAAATATTGCCGTCGTGGCTTAACAAAATCAAACAATAATAACTTACTACTAACTACTTATTTTTTATTACAATATTTCTGCATCCTTATCACAACTTGTGATTGATGTCTCTTTAATATCGCATATTATATTATGTCGCACTTGGTGTACACTGCACTTCTATAGCACCACTCATTACACAGTTTATCCACTACCAAAGTGTTCATTGTTTAGTGTACTCTTAATCTACAACAAAGGTTTTATAATATGATACTTTAGTGTAATTCATTTCTGACTTGGGGAATGGGATACCTACTGAAATTTTTTTATTATTAATAATAATAATAATAATAGGTATTTTTTATATTTTTTATTAGAGAAGATTGGACCTTTAGTTCACCCAGTATTAGGCACTGATTATGTAAGATTACAATATTTATATATATATATATTTATATTGTAATATTCGTTTGTTGGTGTCTGTATGTTTTGCTAATTTGCCACATGTTGTTGGCGTCAATTTTGTAATATTACTCTTCTGCGTACTCTCAAGTCTTACTACTTTGTCGTCGTATTTTTAACGTATCTCTCGCTGACGATGTCCGTCGCGAACTCCCGAATAACCAGTACCGAAATTTTCACGGTTGTAATCCTTACCTGTCCTTAGATGAGTGTATTTATTTCCCGATAGGCGCCAAATTCTTTTATTAAAACAATTAAAAGTTTCAAACTAGGTTGTCTCCTGTGCTGTGATAACAAATTCGAATTACCCACACAGACTGGCGGGAATTCGAATCTCGCGTGTCGTTCGTCGTGTTGCCAACGTCCAAATCTGGTAAATAATTTTATTCACAGCTAAAGTGCACAAATGTTATAATACAATTTAAATAAAATAAAGGACGGTTATTAAAAATCAGTACTAGTTCATTAGTGTTAAAAATAGTTAATTATTTATCATTCAGATACAAAATATATTATTATAAAACAATATTGCTCCGGCTATAAACAAATTAGATCTCAGGGGTTGGCTATGTTGACTGAACGTTTTCACGCAGCCATCATGTCTGCCGATCTTATTTATTTTATACAATTCCTTCAGTCTACGAGTTCTTTGGATTACGAAAAAATTGAAACAAGATGTTATTAAAGTACACCACCTTACATCAATGGTACTTAGATACTATGAAGGTTTAAATACAATTCGTTTCTTAGTGTTAAATGTGTGTGCTAATCTTTTATACTTCGTATATAGGTTAATCTATATTTATATACAAGTTTAATAAATATTATCAATCAATCCTTGAAAGAAATTTAGTTACCAAGTTCGGAGTTAGAGTTATTGAGTTGTGAGAAAAGTTAATTAATTTAGTTCGCAAATTCTGGTAATTCAAATATACTTAACAAAACCTTGTCGTTAACGTTTTGTTATTATGGCAACCATCTACACACTTATTGGTTGAATACATTTGTATCTATTGATATAAATCCTGGGTTTTGGTTCAAAATGAATAAATATTTTATAATTGCTATTATTCCTTGGTTTTATTATCAATGCATTAGATATTACCTTAAATGTCTCTATTTTCTTTCAAAGATTATTTTGATATCCCACAAAGTTGGGCTTGGTCATGTTTTAATGTTTTGACAAAATTGCTAATGTTGTGATATTACATATTTTCCTTATTTTATCTGTTTATTCTATTTCTGACATATTATTATTGTTAACTAATTGTAATTAATGAGTTACTTGGTCTTAATTTTCTAATACAATGGTTACTTGCTTACAAACTGTTTGTTTTGAATTTAGACAGTTAGGCATTTTATTTAGGCCTAAGCTGTAATTGTCTATAACTTCTTATTTTACACAAATTAAAGATTATTTATTATTTCCATATGTTTCGCTTGCTGTCACTTATTACTTACTTACTTTTTGAATTAATTTGGGCTGTTTTACAATGACTGAAAGTTATTATAATTTTCCAAAATTATTCCTTGTCTGTTATTCTCTTTTTTTCTGTCTTTACTCTGATGATTAATATTACGTTTGTAATATTTATCTCCTTATTTATATCTATTACTATTTCTTTAGAACTTAATACTACTATAAAAACATAACACAAAAGTAGGTGTATGGTCTGTTCATTTTCCAGCCATATTCCTTCTTATAAACACAACTCTTTTAATTATACAAATAACAACTTTGGTGAATAGTATTTTGACACCATCTATTCAATCGTGATACTCATCCCTTTGATTATTTTATTAAGGTAGGATGTTTCATTATCATTGCTCTCACAACTTATGTTTCTTATTATCTAACACTATGACATTAGTTGTCTATCAACCTTTTGCTTGTTGTTTTTGTTTATTTTCTTTGTCTATTTCTTTTCTTAAAATTATGAGTTGTTTATATTAATTTATTCCTATCACTTCTAACACCTTCACTGTATATCACTATCACTTCCTACCTATCTCTCACTATTGGTTTTTATTTGATTTTAAACACAAATTTATAGTTAGTCTTCAACATTTTATGTTTTATTTTCTTATCATAGTAAGGCTATTAATAACACACATTATCTATTAATAATTGTTTCACTTATTTATTATGGTTAGTGTACTTCCTTTTGTATTATTTTATTTAATGCTCGTTACTCAATTTGTTTTACTTATTTGTGCTTTTTATCATTAGTTTACCCTTTCTTATTTTATTGTCTTTATCGGGGCAATCACTTTTGTTGGGTCATTGTCATTTGTCTCGTCATAGTCATTTTATTTTTCTTGATTTAACATTGTTAATTCCTTATAGTTCTTCTCTGGTGTTGGGGCTGCATTTGGTGTCGTAACAATATATATATATATATATATATATATATAGAGAGAGAGAGAGAGAGAGAGAGAGAGAGGTTGAAACATAAACTAATATTATGCTGTTTTATTAGCATTAATTTCCTGTGTGATAGAGAAATGTTTCGTGAAACATCTGGAGTTAATGCAGGTAACAACAAAATGATTAAAATAATCAAGAAGGCTCTTTCAGCATTATCTCTTCCAGGAAATATCACTGGAAATGGATGGTGAGGCCCCAGATTAAGCAAGTGAAAAAATAAAACGCAGCATAACTTTGGATTATAACCGTCATTTTACTGCTTCTTATCCAGTAACGTGTGACGGCAACGGAACGTTACTGCCATGGTATATCAAGGATTGGATACTTTAGTCCAATCAGGCACAGCTTTTTAGTCAGGCACAGGCTTTACTAAAACTAGACGTTAGAAACTCTCGTCAAAGAAAAATTTAATTTACAATCTTGCAATCAACATTGTAACAAACTCATCTTCGTCAGTTTATTTTCGGTTTCACTCAGTACTACGTGGCCAGATATGTGAACGGATATGTGAACACGTGACGGATGATAAGCGTGTAAACTAGCACCGTAAACTTCTTACGTGCAAATGTGAACAAACAGTTACATATATACATCATTGAATAATATCGTTAATCACACCCGCACGCGCGCGCTCTCGTTTTTATGTGTATAATAATTACTTTCTTGTTAATTGCTAAATTTTTTAAGGCTATATGCTGCCGTAGACTTTACACTGATCAGTTATTTCAGTTACAAAAATGGCTGCTGTTACTATCATTGGATTTGTTAAGTAAGGTATGTTTTAAAATACGAACTTCTTATTGATCAGTACATTCAGCTTTTGATGACTCGTATTTTTGTATAATATGAAACTCAAATTTACACGCACGTAGTAATGAAGTAAGTGGGTACAATAATTAATTGTTTGTATCGTTTACTGTTCCCTCTATCCCCCCTCCCATCACTCTTCCACACACACACACCCACACACACACCCACACACCCACCCACCCACACACACACACACACACACACACACAGAGTGCTGATACTGTATTTAGGCACTTATATATATATTGTAATACTATATCGAATATGAAAACAGCTGTCTTTGCAAGAAATATGTCCAAATTGTTGATGTTTATGCAAATTTATTAAAAATATACAAACACATTATTACTTCAGGCAGTTTTAGTTCATTGAATTAACGCCTACTATTACATAAATTGGTCTTTATGTGTTTGTCCGAGTATGTGAATAAAACGATTATGTATAAGGAATACAAAAGCGAGTAACGCCTATAGACAATTTGCTTCCCAGAGGGTGAATTTTCTCCCTTGTATAAATCTCTGGTGCGGAATATTGGCCTTTGATTGCAGACCTGGGGTTCGTCTGATTTTCGGAGGGCGAGTAAATCATTATCCTTTGTAACATTTATATAGGGGTTGCAGATTTGCCTGAATTCTTTGCGACAAACGTACGAACCATTTTCTGTATGCCTATCGCACGTTATTCAAAACACAGTTAAAGTTTATGGAAATTGAAGACGTTTAAGTAATTTTTAAAATTTTTGTTTGCGAATAAAATATTGTAGGCAATGTATAAAATGTTCCAGAAAGACATAGTTATATAGCTTTACATAATAATACTAATATTGTTGTAGGCAATACAATCGAATTTAACATTTGTGAGAAAACGTTATTCTCCATTACTGTATTATAATGTTAGGGTAAAATATATATAGAATATTTGATAACAAAACAAGGTATAACAACAAGGAATAATGTGGTGACAATAAGGAGACCAGTTTTGTACGGTTTATAAATTTTTTTCAAAAATTATTTTTTATAACACACAAAAGGTTTATTTACATTATAATATGTTAGTAAAATCTACTTATTTCATTTTTAAATTTGTTTGCTGTATTTACATTGTATCCTCAATTGTTTATTATTACTTAATTTTATTTTAATCACATTATTGCTTTTATTTTTTTGTTATACTGTAACCCCTCTTTCCCTTTTATGCTTTATAAAAAAATAATCCTTTTTTTTTTTTTTTTTTGAAAGAGAGGCCACTAGTTATTTAAAACTAGGCAGGAGCCTAGAGAAGCCAAAAATGCGCTGGGTCCAGTATGACGGGACTTGAAATTAAACTCGGTTGTTAATCAACAATAACAATTTTTATTCTTGCCCCATAATTCATTACATGCATGTGTAAATTACAATTCCCCTGAGTGACAAGTATAACAATAAGCAATAAATAATAATATAAATGATAAATAAGTAGTGTCAACATGTTAACAAATCAGTTTCCATAAGCCCATATTAATTCATCCCCTATATACATATATCAATTTGGTTCCTTAAATTATATAAATAAACAACATATATCGGGCAACATCCTATAAATTATATAAATCCCCCCCTTAATAACACTTAACATTAACATCACATATTGAAACATAGAGACACATATACACATAATATCATCACACTAAATCATGTTCGACCTGGCAGACAGCCTGTATACTCGATAAAGCCCCAAAACTGCAATCATAAAATTTAAACTTCCAGCCACAGTTGGAATTTAATCATTTAAAACCACAACCCATTTACTCCATTAAAATGATACCCAAAAAAAATATTTTAAAAACCGAAAGGATGATAATGAGTAACAACTGCAAGATAATATTGGCCTGGCAGTCCATATAAATTTATAACATCTAATAAATTGCACATTATAAGTATATGAAAATCCTTAAGTTTCTTTGAACTGTATACAAGTGGTAAAAACCTTTATCACCTAAGTTTAAACAATTGGCATAATTTTCCAAAATGTTAATTGTTGTGTTACAAATATAGATGTATCCCTGTATCAGGAATTCGTTCTTTAATGATAATGATTTAATTCAACAGACAGGTCCAGCAAGCAAATCAGAACCCAAGTTACAATAATCAGTAGCATCAGTATGATTTTACAATCTCAAAATTATTGGTATACGCCCACAAAAATTAAATTTTTAATGTCAGACATCTGTGTATAAATAATTTTAAAATAACAGCATGTTGTATTCTGGCAGCTGTGGAAGTGTGCCAGCATGTGCCAAACCAGGTCAGACAGGTATCCGGCCTGCATAAAACTGTATCAACGTGTGCCTAACCTGTGCCAAAAAAACCCATGTGAATTTTACCCATGAAAACAGCCTGAAAAACGAAACCCCCAGCCCTTAAAAGTTAAACCAAAATAAGAATAATATATGAACCCCGTCCTGAACCAGCCGGAACAGAACCAATAAACACATGACTTAAATTTAGATTGTAAGTATACTAACTCTAAGGCCTTTGCAAAAAAAATTATGAAGAAAGCCAAAATGAGCTCTGGCACGCTCCCCCAGCACAGCACACAGTTACAAGAATAGTACGTTAGAGTTATGGAATAATTTCCTAATAGTTCAAATAATGTTCATAATGAATAGGACATTCATTGGCGTAAGCACATGGTTTAAAAAAAGGAAAACGATTTGTAACACGGATGAACGGCGGGCCAGGCCAACGAAAAATAATAAAAGTTTATATCACCTCAATTGCATGAGTATAGTTGCATCTTGCAGTTGGTCAGCAAGCTCTCTCCTCAGAACAGGTGAGTGTTGGATGGTTCATGACTGGTGAAGGCGACAGTACACCAGTTGAGACCAAATCTCCGTCTGGGAGCGAGAATCCTGAGAATTCACAAAGGATTAAAAATTCTGTTCACTAAAATATGCACCCTAGTCAAGGTAATAACCTCAGAACGGGGCACCCGACCAACTCAAGATAAATGCATAAGTTTTTGTTTTTGTTTTTTTTTGAAAATTGCCTGAGGAGTAATTAAGTGTACAAGGTGATAATGAACTCACTAAATAAAAAAAAATAATACTAAAAGGTGTACAGTAAAGAGTCACTCGCACTAGATTTAACAAGTGCCGACATAATCAAACAGGTTGGCCTCACCACGTGGCAACACAAATATCGGAATTTGTCAGAAAATGACCACACTAAAAGCACTTACAGTTACACACAATTAAAAGATTTATAGTGTTTCATCTAAGGGTGGTCTCACAATTTATTTTCAACTGCCATAATTAATTAAAAATAAACTCTTCCGTTCCAGTGCGTGTACCTACATAACCCACACGATTCAACTCTGTCTATACGTACTGGCTTTAGTTATAATTTTATACAGGAATTTAACAAATGATTACAGTGACTATTGTACAATAAAAGAAATACTGGCTGTATATACTGAAACATTAAATAATTCTCTTACAATACACACACCCGTCCGATCGCATCACGTACATTCTACTCTCGCATTCGGCTGAATATATTTAAGTTTAATTATTCTCTTATTTTTCAAGCATTCTATAGCATACTGTAAATCACTCACCGGAAAGTCTCGAAAATTAGCCTGCCATCAGGACGAGAAGAAAATTACCAAATTATTGACTGTCCAAGTTCGGGAGCCTGTTGATTCTGTCACGGTCTGCGTTGAACTGCCCGTTACATCAGCAATATAACGGACAGCTAACCGCGCCGCGAGATGGCGCGGGCTGTCTAACAGTGCCGTCCAGATATCAGCGCTCTAATCGACATTAATACCCGATATTATTATTGAAAAACGAAATTTTTATACCTTCGATTGCCGGGTTATGCAAACACCGGCACAATACTGAGTTTCATAAATTAGTGAGTTGAATTTTTTATTACAACTTTGATTATACTAAATTCAAAACTAATCCTCCGTAAATGTTAGAGCAGAAATACCGTGACACTCAAGAGCCACATGAACCGATTAAGAGGTCTATTCAGTTACTAAGTGTCCTGCACTTTCTGTAATAATTAACAACTCTGTTAACAACGTATTGATCTGTGTTATGTAAACTCTACAATAAGCTGCTAAAGCGCTGCTCACTGTAATTTTTAGTAAAACATTTATTGTAGTTTGACGTTAAATACTGTTATGAAGGCTGCATGGATGACATTAGGCACTATGTAATCAGATTTCAACAATAACTAATACAGTAAATTAAAATATTGTAACACAATTAAAAATTTAACGACTAACACTTAATATTTTATTACTTCTTAATATTTATTAAAACAAAATCCCTTGGTCTGATCGTTGTTAAACGATTCTCAAACGATATAAACAAGCAGGTTGTTTATGTAATCTTTCATCAGTCACACGACAACTATAGGGCTATTACGCAACGCCATAACGATGTGTTAAAGAGTATGTGTAGTAGACAGTAATATTTCCGACGGAAAATATGCGTCTGTTGTAATGTGTTGAATTGCTAAGTACTTTATTCCCTTAACAAGATTTCATTTTCGTCCGATTGCTTGTACAACAACAGTTTAACGAAATTATGAGACACCTAATACGAAATAATGTTAAAAACCTCAATTCAGCTTCAATTGACTTTACTGATAAAAAAACAAATTAACTGAGGCAATATAGTTTTATATAAAAGTTATTAGAATGAATACAACTTAACGCTACGTTATTTTGCTTAGGGTTATTACATATTTAATGTTAAGCCTATACTCATTTACCGATAATTTTAAAATAATTAATTTACTGAAAAATGTAAGAACGTAAATCTTTACCTCTGTTTTAAATAAGCAAAGAGATAGTAACAGGTTACTTCCCATGCTGCAAACTGTGCATTGTAGCCGCGCCTTCTACTCTATGATATATTATATACCCCTTATACTGTCTCGTGCTGGGAAACTTTTGTACAAAGTTCTCTCGGTATACTAATTTTGTACTTGAAATTATTTTTGTTTTTCAGTGATTGAATCGATGTATGGAATTTTTTCTAATTAATGTTATTTTCATAAACTAAAATTTAACAATTCGTATCTAAATACTTATAATTTTTTTCAAGTGATATACAAAGAAAGATTTATTTACTGCAACCAATTGTATACAACTACTGCCTTATACTTATTTTATCGTTACGTGTCTCGTAAGTGTAAATAACGAATCCTTTTTTTTAATTGAATATTAATTTTACAAATATTGCCCAAGATGATTTGGCCATAAATCTCAGATAATGTAACGTAAGTTAGAGCAAGGGCCCTACCGTTTTATAATGTAGGTTACTTCCGATAACTTTACTCAAAATCATTTAGTACAAATTCTCTCTTGCAGTATGACTTAAATTCGTATGTTTAACAGTTATTATGAAAGCTACTTAAGACTTTATTGATGGGCATAACGTACGGGATTAACTAAGATTTTTGACAGGGTACATGGTATAAATATATGATGGTAGATAAAAATCTAAAAATAACTAAAATTTAAAAGTTTTAAAATTTTCCGTTGATTTTAGGTTTTCTGGGGGCACTAAAGATCCCAGTTTCTTAGTTCTAGAAATGTTCCATCCATCTGACACACCTTTAACTACAATACTAGATAATTTCCAATAGCCTTTGACTAGATAATGAAAAGAGGAACATTTTTAATACAAAAACAGCAGTAAAGTTCCCTTAGCAACATGTAGACTAAGACGCAAATGTTTTCAAATATTTGCAGTTTGTATAGTAGCTACACGACTGCCAAAAACTTGCGAAACCTAAATTTTTAAAATAAAAATTAAAGTTTAAATAGTTGTCTATCATATAAATTCAATTTTGGTCATATAATAGCTGGTACGCAACTTACAGTTCAATGCGTAAAACCACATTGGTCTGAGTATGGCTGTGTTTAGAAGTACGTTGTTGTTAAGAGGTAGTTGTGACTCTCTGCTTATCAGCTGGGACATCTTTCTAGCTTTCACATTCCGTTTCTGTTGTTTAGCATTAATATAAATTTTCCAGATTAATTTTTCGTCAAAGTGCAATCCCAAGTATTGAAATCTGTTTTCATTAGTATAGGTCTATTGTTTGTGGTAACTTATAGACAAGAGACACGTCTCAAAAGTGTATGTAATTTCGTCTCAAAGGATAGTAAGACTTTTGCCAGTAACGAACGTTAGATTTTATAAGGGTTCTCTTTCCACTCTTTCAACACTCCCAAACGCAGTAGCAGTAGTAAACTGCTTTTTGAGTCCTACGAGAAACGGGTATATAACCAGACCACTGCAGCAGAGCCCTCGAGTACCACGGCTAGGACTAAATAGAACAAGGTGCGTCCTGGTGCCCTAAGGCCATCGATTACAACATATATGTCACTAGTATAGGGCCATCCGCCTATTGGAACAATCGGTCCCAACGTAGGTTACGGTGTGTTTCTCAAGGGATACACGCAACCTTTTGAACTCACTTACCAGTGCCCTGTTAGCTTGCTAAAGAGTAACAGCCCTCCCTGCACAAGACCAATATGTTGCAGGTTCGGGCGTAGGGTTCTATTCTTTAGAGCATTCATATCATTATTGTTAATAACACTAAAAATTTAAAAATGTAACCTCTAATACTAAATATTAAATATTATTTAATACAAGTAATATTGAATATTATTATCTTAAATATTATTATTATCTAAAATAATTTAATATAATTATCATATACGTATTAGCTATATCTAACATAATCTTATTAGATATATAGTTGATATATCTAACAAGCATCGTAAACGTTGGTTAAATGTCTGCATAACCTGAAGACAGAACTATCTCACGTCCGTTTTTTGTGATTTTGAGATACGTGTTATGTCCATGAAATTACAATAAGAAAATAAATCACAATATCCTGCAACCTTGCTTTAACAATTGCTGACTAGAAAATTTGCAACGCATTCGCCGATTTAATAATTTACTCATCGTAATTTACTTATGTAATGAAATGTTCAAAGACTTTAATCATTGCTGCAGTTTTGCAAAAGGAAGTAGAAGAATTTAATCTGCAGTTTGAACTATCTACGTTACATGTATGTACACGGTTTCTTTAATACTGCACACGTTTGTTGTGAAAAATTGAATTTAAAATGGTGACAACCAGTCAAGGAATAACGGAAACATAAACCAACAATATAAGATAAGTTTATTTTGCAACTGACACTTACTGTCGACCAAACCAACTTGATTTTGATAGTAAAAGCGCCGCTAGAAATGCTGCTAGATGATTTTTTGAACTGCAGTAAGAAAAGCTTTAACCGGATAAAGTTTTATTGACTTTAAGTAATGTTACAAACAATGTCAAGTAGCCGTGAAGCAGATTTATCTACATTTTAAAACTATTCAATAGAAACTGCTCTAAAATTTGTGAAGCTGTATCTACGCTACTGTATGCCATCTTGAGTTCCGAAAAGTTTAATTCTTACCATTGAATGAATATCTTCACTAAAATATTTTAACTGTTTCCACAAACGTTAAATATTCAAGATGCCTCATTTTGAAATAATAGTCTTTAGTCTAATAAGTTCTAACAAGTATCGAATTTGTAACAATGGTACGGAAGGCTGCACTGAACACAGAAAAAACTCGTTAAACATTCCTGACACGTGGTATCTGTTATAGCAAATGATTCGACAATGCAACTAGTCTCAACGGCAGCCATAATGTGTATTAGCAAACTATCATAAAACTACCTGTGCAGCATATATTTGTAGTAGGTAAGGTTTATGCTTTGAAGAAATGATAAACAAGGAACTGCAAAAGGAAACGTTACTACTGGTTTCTATAAATGCAGAACAGGTTGTTTTCTACCTTTAGTATGGGATGGTTATATTTGAAGACCCATAGCTATAGTGCTTCAGATTTTTAGTACATACTTTGAAAAGACACGGTTTAGTGCAAAATTTGCTATACGGTGGGAGGCTAAGAAAAATTTTTCCTAGAAACCTGCTTCAAAAATTTGATAAGTAAACAATGAGAAATGCCTGATTGTTATACAATTCTTTTGCCTGATATTCTCTTTTTAGAATATTATTTAACCACAATAATTTTTTCAGAACTGACAACACAACAGAGGCTGCAAGCAGCAATGGAAAATTTAATTACCGCATGTTTGAAGATGAATTGTAAAATTAAGAAACCGTAAACAAATTATAACTAACACAGAGACGGAAAAAGTAAACGAATGCATACAGCAACTCTTCCAGTAAACTTTGTGTCTACTAAAATATAAATTATAAACAAATAAGTGCTTGCGAAAAAACAACTATTTCTTTGAACGTGAAAGTGCACACAGACGTAATGAGTAAAGTTTCCGACTCAACGTATAAATTGGACACCAAGTCAACACTCAGCGGAAGGTAAAATCTTATTGTTTCCCAATAACGGTGTTCTTTTTAAATAAAATTTTATCTCGTATTTAAGATCCTTTATAAAATGTTAGGAAATACGAACTAATTCCGCTTTTTTTAAATTGATTTGAGAATTATATAAAATCTACTTGTTCCCAAATTAACAAATTGCCAGTTACAATTTTCTGTATATGGACTTATTACAGCAATATTCGCTTATTTGTGGATCAGGACGGAACTATTCTAATAGAACTATTTGAAGTTATTTAACAAAAACAGTACCGTTGAACCCCTAAATTATAACAAGTGTAATGAATTACTAGAACGGATATTAAGAGTACGTGTCAGATTCTACCGTCACCGAAGATATTCACTAACAAAAAGCGTCACCAACGAATTACAAGAATTGAAGTCACCGTATGCACTACACACAGTAGTACCTAATTTCAAATAAACGTAAATAACGAACATACGTTTTGCTTCTTTTCTGTATTACAATTACGAAAACAACAACGGCAATAAGTAGGCAAGATATTGTGCAGGTTATCAGGTTATTACTCTACTCATTTTATTTCTCAAGTATTGGACTTTACTGTTAATATTTTGCAACGTTGCTAATACGGCATAGTGTTTTGATAAACACAGTTAATTTCCTCAAACTTATTAGCTGAAGTTAGTAATTTATAGCTACAAGTTTTGAAGTGGTGTGATTTTGGGATTAGTTGAGCAGAGTAGCTTACGGTTTTCCTGCAGTATGTAATAAATTAAAGCGATTTAAAACGATAGAAATGAATTATTAGGTACGATGCCAGTAACCTAGTGAATAATTTATGAACACAGCATTAAACCCAATGAAGGCTGCATTCATATGAAAAAGATGTTATGCTGTATAAGTGGATCTGCGAATTTCTGTAAATTGTTACGCGATCGTTTCACGCATAACGCCATAAGGTGTACAAAGAATAACTAATGCTTAAAGCAAATGTCTCATAATCACTCTACTTTTTTCAGTAGTAAAAATATTTTTTGAACGTAGCTACAACATATTTTTTCTACATACGTCGTGTTTTAAAAATACCAAAGTCACACCTATATTTTTGGTTTCTTGAATGAAACCAAGTGAGTTAAGGTTTCTCTCAAGAAAACGCACGATGTTTATGTGTTGAACAACGTATATCATGTCCTGCTGCTTTCTGTTTAGTTGTCCTAATCCAATCTTACAGAACCGTAAAATAATCTACTTCTATACGACTTCTAATAATGTGTAATATAAAAGATCTTGTTATATGCCTGAAGGTCTGCCCTCCTATGGGCTTGAAAATTTGATTTTAACGAAATCCCAGGCCAGTCGTATTCATGGGCAGAAGTGAGATTTCTCAGGCAAGTGGCAGTGCACACTCTTGAAGATCGTAAAGAAATGCAGGAACTGAATATTATAAGTATATATTTTACTCGATAGGATTGCCGAGTATAGGCTAAATTGGTTGGAACATCTTAACCGAATCGATGATTGTTTAATTTTGGTTTAATACTTGTTGAAGATGATGATGCTACATTCTTGGAAAGCTCTTCTACTTTCTAGAAGGGAAGACTAAACACACACATTAAACATTTTCAAGGGGTATAATGCTCAGTAAACACTTAAAAATGTTATTACTAATATTTTTGATAGCGTGTCGGGTATCGGGTTGTAATAATTGTTAAATTGACAAAATTCGAGTTGCATAATTGTATAAATCTACTAAATACAGTTTCTTGATAACGTACCAAAATTTAGAAAATAATAACCTTTTTTGAAGTAGAAGCAATTTGTTTTCGCCATATGTGTTCTGTAATGGAAAGCATGACGGTTACAATAATATTTCCAATAAGAGTTGAAAGACGTATTTTTAATAATATAATAAATATTAATCATAAAATTAGATTTGTGAACAATCGGATCTTGAATGCAACACTAGTATGACATAGAATTAATACTGAATCCCTTTTGAGTAAAAAATCTCTTCTTTCATCAGCAAATATATCATTAAATTTGTCCATAAAATAAAATCAATTCACAATTAACCTTAATGGTATTTTGTGGCAAAAACCAAAATAATATTTCATGGGTTACAATAAGACAACAAAACTCAGTGCTGACGGCACGGTTAAGAAGGCGAAGCTGAGAAATTGGCTTCTGGGGGTATGTGAGGCTTTTGGAAGTAATTGTAACCACCAAGACGTCTTTCCCAATGGTTCATGACAATCACGACAAGGAACTTAGTTTTTAACCTTAATATAATCTGTACGTAAGGTATGTTCTCAATAAACACTAA
The DNA here is from genome assembly GCA_034769895.1 of Magicicada septendecula. Classification (NCBI taxonomy): domain Eukaryota; kingdom Metazoa; phylum Arthropoda; class Insecta; order Hemiptera; family Cicadidae; genus Magicicada; species Magicicada septendecula. Next base: position 373,204,711 of record CM068369.1, on the reverse strand, counting down.
AATGATAAAGAACACGGATAGGCCTACACAATGTTGTACACTAATATGTTTTACTTCTTAAAGAAAGAAGGTTACTAGATAGGAATAGATTTTATGCCTATTAGTACAGTATCAAAGTATCAAAAACACCTTGTTTTAAAGTAGAGACTTACCGTAACGTTGATATGTAAGATGCACTAATATTTCAGCTAATATAGAATAAACACCAATGTTATTATATAGCCTATAAAGGACGCTTAGCATTTGATGACTACTTTACAATTTTGTAGTATTAATAATAACAGAACTCCTAACATGTGTTACATAGAAATAGACAAAGCATGTCCCTGAATAGTAATACGGTCTACAGCACCTGAATAATTACTGAAGTTGTTACTTGACTTGCTGTAGTATATCTCATGTTACTAAACCACCACTCACGGAGTTTAGACTTGCATTAATTTATAATTAAGCAGGCAAAGGGATGCCCTAATGTCAGAGGTGTTCTCTTCAGCAATTTAATTCTGCTGCAAATTATCGCTCTACCAAGCAAGGAACTTTAAATAAGACATCGCGTCACCCTTTTGTAAGATTTAGAGTTGTGATTTGTAAGTTTCAACAGATAAATAATACTGAAGAGTTAAAATTTTGGAGTGTTTAATATAAGTATAATTTGCTATCGCTTTACTATTTCTCAATGAATAGGCTTAATTTTTGTGAATTTAATGAAACTTTTTCACTCTTCGCTTTTATAAAGCCGTGTCTAAAAAACTTTCACTTTGTCATTTGTAAACCATACTACCTTATAATAACATGTTATATGTCGGTGTCGAAGCTAGTAGTTAATGAACGGGTATGCAGGAAGACTTATTGGTACCTTAAATTTTTTTTACGGTAGTTAGTAGTTCTATACGACGGAATTTCTTACATGCAAAATTATCAACCACACGATTATTGGACACCTGGTTATTGGTCAGTTCAAACCTTTTTCTCAATAGTAATGGTGGTAAGAGGATTGAGTTTTTAATTGGTCATCGTTTTGCGTAAGCAGGTTTTTAATCTCCTCAGAGTACTCATACTCCTTTCATAAGAAGCCGTGATTGTGGGTAACGTTAAAAACAAACAAATAAAAACGTTAAATTTCACATATGCTGGTTCTAAGTCATTAAAGACTACTTGGTTTAATATTTTGAGGGAAAAAGTTTTTTCCAAAATTAGAGTAGCTACTCATCAATTCGTTTTCTAAAATTTCTTTATTACCATAGGGTTATTTATTTATCAGACTGTTCAGCTTAGTGGAAGGGAAACGCTTTGTAAGTAATGAAGTGATTTGGACCCAACAGCACAACACATTGGATACTTTCAAAACCACCAAACCATTGTAACTGCATGATCAAAGTATCAAAAAACTTCATATGTTAACATTTTTAGCCGTTTCGTGACAGCATCATCTACATTTAAATCGCTATTTATTTGGTAATATATTTTAATGCAAACGAACACTGTGTTTTCCGATCTCATGCTCTTAAGGAAAGCTGTGATTTACTTATCTTTAGTGTTACACAGAACTATATCAGAGATAGTTATGTGTTGCAGTAGAGCAAAGAGGTGGTCAGTTTAAATGAACATATCTCTACACAAACAATACAAGGAAACAGCATTGGTCTTTTTTAATATGCAAAGTAACCCAACATCAGAAATTTGGACTCGTTATCCCAATCTTAATAATTTTCTGTTATATCCTCGAAAACATGTTACAGACGATCATACTTTGAAAAGATTTTATAAACGGCTCTAGAAAAGAAGTTTCACCGGGTAGTGCATTCTTATGGAAACCTGAATCCTTTAGATTCCAGAAGATGTGCTTTCTTTGTGGATCTCCTAAAAAATAAATACTTTTAATTTATGATGGAAGAGCCTAAACGATTTTATTGTTTTAGAATAGTGAACAACTTGTGAGCATAGCAATGTAGAAATAATGTTCTCTGGCAAGTTTGTTTTACATAATGTTGAACACCCCTTGCTTCTTTATGGCTATTACAGAGGCTCCATCATGCGTTTGGCAAAGTACTTTCTCCATTAAACCCCACGTTCACAAAATATTAACACTCATAAGCCTTGTGCAGTCTTATTTCATGAAACATAATATCCTATGAATATTTCTATTTGACCATCTTTTTAACAATATTTAAAACTCATGCTGACTTAAGATGTATTATAAACTTCTAAAGTTTTTTTTATCTGACTGAATACCAACGAAATCGCAAGAATCATTCTTTGCCCTTCTCTTGAATCATATTATTTACAGATTCGAACAGATGTAATGATATTCATGTTATATTTTTAATACTACATATTAATTGTAATATTTGACATAAATTAAGTTTCAAAACAATTCATTCAGATGGAAATAACTTTAAATGTTAACGATCTATTTTTTAAATATACTTAAGTTCTAAGTACTTAGTAGTTCTAAGTAAGTAGTAGGTTAAGTTTTTTAGTGTAGTTCGTGTAAGATTTCAGTTACTGCATATTTTTATGTTTAATGTGTGAACAAATTGTTGGCAATAATAGCTAACCCGGCTTATGGAAGGTTGGTATAAATTTACTAACATCTATAACAGTCACCGTAATAAAACTTGTCACTATTCATAGTTTGTCGTGAGCAGAAAATTCACAGAGATGTGAATGTAAATTTTAAAAATGGGAACAAAGATATTGTTATTCCTCTTACTGTTAATAATATGTCCTTTAGCATTGTTTAAATGTTATGACTTGGACTAGTATTATTATAAAAACACAGAAATTTATGGTAGTCAAAATATTTCTGTAGACTAAAAGTGTTTTAAGTCGTGTAGGCTAAAAACTGATTATTCCGTACAGATTGTCTACCATAACTGTGACTGTGAATGTTACTTAATTAGGCTGTAGTTAATACGTGTCCTACTGAAGGACCGCTATATGGTGACAGTTGACATACGTAACGTAAAGCATCTAGACAAAATAGATTTGCCTCTCAGCAGGTTATTTTGTACTGTTTTAACGCTGTAGACCGCGTGTCGGCAAAATGCGGGGTGTTCGTTCCGCACCAACACACTGTACCTATAGAGCCATTCATCGGTTGACTAGTTTTCGTTTTGTGTTGCAGACAGTTGCAAAATTTACAAGTATTTTGTTAACTGGTTTAATACTGTATAAATTGTACTTATCTTTCCTCTGAACTGATAGCGATCAAGGTAGTTGTCGGTGTGATTTGTGATATTAAACAAAAATAAAAATTGAACTAGATTAAAAAATGTTCAAGTTTAGTTAGTTGTGGTGTTGCTTAAATAAGATTAATAATTGTGCTTTACTAATGTAGAAAACTTTAAAAATTTAATTAACAAAAATAAATCAAATTAAGATTATAAGTTGAATTTATGTGTCGTCGTTTCAAATAATAATAAGTGTGTCGCCGGAAATGAACGAATCCGACCCTCTTAAGAATTCGTCGGGCGTTTTAAACATATTAAAAGTAACCTTTTCCTTCTTAGATTTACGAAGAAAATTTGAGGTTAAAAACAAAAGACAATTTGAACTGGTCATATCCACATGCCTATACCGTACGAGGCGCTTTGTATTTAAACATTTCTAGAATTGTTTTCTCAGCTAAATTAATTTCTATGTTACTAAAGACTGCAAACCACACACGGCCTTCTCCTTGGGGCCACTTGGCGCATTTCCACTGGCAGTTTCTTTAAATTATCTCCCAAATTTCAAAGCCTTAGGTGACTATACTTTCGTAGATGTCAGATAAAGTCTTTGTTTATTTTAGGATCATTTTTCCACGCAAAAGCAGAGACAAGCCGCTACTTTATTACTATTTTCCATTTTACTTTGCAAGCGATACCTTAATTATATTTCCTTTATGTTACTACAAGTTACCCAAAAATTGCACTATTTTTTATAATATGCGAATTTACTCTCACTGTGTCTCATTTACTATCAACAGCTAGCTTTTCGGTTTCCGAATTTTACATGTAGGTGTCAATATCTGTATTCATAATGGATTTTCGTATTAGTTAATTGGAGTCCTCTTCGTCCATTGCTACTGCAACGTGATCATCTGCAAACAGAAGCGTATAAAGACAACTGACATTTAATAAAATCTCCATTTCATGGGAGTGACTTTTCACCTACTTAAAGCTGCATTAATATACACTGTTGATCAACGAGACGTCAAGGAACAACCTCGCCTTATATTCTTGCATTTTTGCCTATCAGTTAAGAACTACCATCCTTTTAAGTCACTGTGTAAAAATTTGGGCGAATATTACAAATACATCTACAGTGATATTTTTTGTTAGTGTTATTTGTATTCTTCCAGGTCCATGAGCTTTAAGGCTTTCTTCATTGTCTTTAACGCTCTTACCACTTCATCCGACGTTACATCATTAGCTTCGTCAATTCGTCATCTGCGTCACATTTTTCTTGTGTCATTATAAATTCTATCCTTCTTCTATAATACAAGATTAGCCACGACTGATACCTAAACAGATGCGTCTGGTTCCGGTTCTCGTACCGTAACGTTGACAATCGTGTATTTCAGTCTGTTAGCGGTCGGAAACGGAGCGGTAACAAGGGAAGCAGGTTGATGTCAGCTATGTGATCGGCCCACACTATCCCCGCAGTAAACCAAGCGCAATCTTCAGCATCTCCTGTCAAACTCTCAGTATTCCGTATATACAAACTGAATCTTGTAAAGATCAAACTGTAATCTTTCCCCTTTGTGGCGTCTAGCACACAAAAATTCACAATCTTCTGAGACCGTTCTTGTATGAGGAAAGAAAATCAGATGTTTAAAAGGTTTTCAGCTACATAAGACCAGAATGATTAAGTGGGCCAGAATGATTAAGTCATTAAATGAGGATGATGAACCTGGGCAAATTAAAATACGGTGATAGGTCAGAAAATTGATGAGGAGCTACAGAACTGGAAACTATTAACTGTGAAAAAGAACGACAGTTGGGACACGTCGAGAGGTTTTGAACACCTGGCGACAGTAATCGCCTCAATATAGACATTGTTACGACATTACAGAACAATCTACGTATTTGTCGAATGTGCCAGAAGAATCTCGATCTAATGTGCGTGGTATACGTGCTTGTCGACGCATTTGCTAGACGGTGCGAGAATTGGTGCGGCCGCGCGGACTGTTTCAAGGCCGTAATTAATTACGTAGTACACAGGCGCTAAGACGCAATTAGGGTGTTCTCGTCTGAGAGCGTGGGTATAAATACATGGCGGCAGCGCCCTTAGTAGTCAGTATAGTAGCGATATATTTTCAGAGCAGTTCGAGTTCTTATCGGGCGAGATTACTGTGTACGTTCAAGTAGTTATTAGTGAAGTGTTGCGTTTTATAATCGGGCGGCTTATTTCAAATAGAATTGTGTTTAAGATTAGTGACATTTTTTTGCGTGGAAACAATTTTTATTTGATTTGTTGTAGTAGATTGTGTTGTTAATTACGAACTGTTTAACTGTAAAATTTGAAGCTGGTGATTAGTGACTTAATTGGTGTCTTGTATGCATTTTGTTTTCCACTGTACCTGCAATGATCAAGTAAACCGACGTAACAGTGGTGCCAGAACTGGAATAGAACTGTTAAAAGTGGAAACAGTGGACACTTTGTATAGGAGGAGTGTATTTCGTAATTAATCGGTAAACAATGGATGCCAGTCAGATGATGGAAAATTTACAGGCGTTGCTGTTACAGACGGAGAAACGACAGGATGAGGAACGCAGGCAGGAGGCGGAAGAAGCAGAAAGACGACAAAAAGAAGAACGGAGACAGGAAAGAGAAGAGGCTGAGGACGTCAGAGAGCACTAATGCTAGAAACAGAAGAAAGACAAAAAGATGAACGTAAGCAGCAGGCAGAGGAACGTAAACTTGAAGCAGGTGACATCAAAGCGTTAATTCATGAGCAAAAGCAGATGCAAGAACATAATACCGCAGAATTGGGTCTCCTACGTGGTGAAGTAGGTGAACTACGAGGTGAGCTCAATAATCAGATTACCAGAATATCTGACGTAGAAGAATCCATGTCAAATAAAATAGCTGAAGTAGAAAAATCAGTCTTGACCCTAGATGAAACAATTCTTGGTGTGGACGTTATGGACGCATAGGGATTCATAGTCGACCTCAGAAAAAATATCTTGAGAATCGGAGGCGAAGAGGTAATTCTGTCAACAATGACGACAGCAGAAAAATCGATGGAGGTCATAAACCAAGTGCCCGTAACTGTTCCGCCAAACTCCGAAACGATTATCATATTTAGAACCGATGTAGATACTAGGGGAACCAGTGCTCTATATTCGAACCCCAGGTAGTCAGCACACCGGGCATACTAATTGCCCGAATTTTAGTAAAACCTGACGAAACCGGAAATGTACCTATTTCAGTGGCGAATATTTTGGATCAAGCTATCACTTTACAAAGCATTACGCTCCTAGGCAAATTGACTCCTGTGGTCTGGGTAGCCCGAATGACGCAACGAAGATCCAGTTCTTCGGATAATTCCAAATTACCAGAGGAACTGCAAGAATTATTGAACAGATCTTCTAACTACCTCTTAAGTGGTGAGGTAAAAGAACTCAGACAGTTTTAACATGATTTCAAAAATTGTTTTGCAGTTCGGGGACAGTCACTGGGAAGAACCTTTATTGTGCAACATTGCATCAATACCGGGGACACAACACCGATACTCCAACCTCCTCGAAGGCATCCATAATCTAAACAAGAGGAGATGTCTCGGTTAGTACAGGACATGTTGACAAAGAGAGTAATCGAACCTTCGTCAAGTGCTTGGTCTTCTCCTGTAGTGCTGGTAACGAAGAAGGATGGTGGATTGCGTTTTGCGTAGGCTACCGGAGGTTGAATGACGGTACAAAGAAAGACTGCTATCCATTACCTCGCGTTGACGACACGTTGTCCGGACCACAGTGGTTTTCCACATTGGACCTGAAGGGTGGATATTGGCAAGTTGGTCTTCATCAAGAAGACATGGAAAAGACCGCTTTCTCGACCCCAAGTGGCTTATTCCAATTTGACGTCATGCCATTTGGACTCTGTAATGCTACGGCAACATTTGAGAAATTTATGGATCTGGTACTCCAAGGCCTGAAGTGGGAAACTTGCCTTGTTTACTTAGACAATGTCATAGTGATCGGGAAGACTTTCGACGACCATTTGGAAAACCTTAAGGAAGTTCTAACTAGAATTCACGGTGCACAACTGAAGCTGAGCCCGAAGAAGTGTCCTATATTTCAGAAGGAAGTACAGTATCTGGGCTATCTGGTTTCGGCAGCAGGTGTTAACATGGATCCTAATAAAGTAGACACCGTTTGTCGAATGTGCCAGAAGAATCTCAATCTAATGTGCGTGGCATACGTGCTTGTCGACGCATTTGCTAGACGGTGCGAGAATTGGCGCGGCCGCGCCGACTGTGTCAAGGCCGTAATTAATTACGTAGTACACAGGCGCTAAGAAGCAATTAGGGTGTTCTCGTCTGAGAGCGTGGGTATAAATACATGGCGGCAGCGCCCTTAGTAGTCAGTATAGTGGCGATATATTTTCAGAGCGGTTCGAGTTATTATCGGGCGAGATTACTGTGTACGTTCAAGTAGTTATTAGTGAAGTGTTGCGTTTTATAATCGGGCGGTTTATTTGTAATACAATTGTGTTTAATGTTAGTGACATTTTTTTGCGTGGAAACAATTTTTATTTGATTTGTTGTAGTAGACTGTGTTGTTAATTACGAACTGTTTAACAGTAAAAATTAAAGCTGGTGATTAGTGAGTTAATTGGTGTCTTCTACTTATTTTGTTTTACACTGTACCTACAATGATCAAGTAGACCGTCGTAACAATATATAATGAGGACGTGAACTAATATGTACGGAAAGCAAATCAGATACACCAACAAACGTTTAATGTCACTGCGGATAAGAAGGAAATTACGGAACAAATTAAGCTAGACGTATAGAATACAGATTGTTTTAACAACTTTACTCTATGAGACGAAAAACCTCATCCTGATAGCAAATATAAAAACAGACTGGAGAACTAGGAAAGTGAAATTTTTGCGGCGGCAGCTAAGAAAACTATGACGAAATGAAATAATGTTTTATTAATGTCATGAAATACAACCAAAGACGCTGAAGTTCATCATGGAAGCACGCCCAGACGGAGGAAGAGGAAGAAAAAGATCAAGATTGATATAGATGAACTAAATTAAAAATTTGGTTAATACGACGGAGAAGATTATATTAGAGGTCACAAGGCTCGCCCAAGATTGAAGGGAGTATTAGAAGTTGCTGATGAACTCCTACGTTTGATGTTATAGAGCAGTGGTTCCCAAACGTTTCAGTCCGCGGACCCCCTCCCCCAAAATTAAAAGTTTCACGTTTAGGCATAGAGGATGGTGTGGGGATTGTTTGCAACTGCAGAGCGGAGAAGCCTATGAATATTTGTTGATTCGGAAGAAATTCATCATCGTCCTTAGCAAAGATTAAACCAAAAATGATTTTTCCGTAGAAGCAAATAAACTAGAGCTGGTCCAACGCTTCTTTGGACGCCCCACATTTCTCCGTCGTTTAGGCTACCCTTATAATATCATAGTTCTTTGGATATGCAGCAGTCATCCATTAGGTTAACATGTTTCAACTAATTTAGCCGATATTGGACAATCCTATAAGTATACTCATAACAGTCACTGCCGTACAATCTGTATTTATTATGAGATCTTAAAGAATTAACCTTCACAATAACGAGGTGTTGCGTAAATAATGTAATACATAGAATTGTATAGCCGAAAATTAGGAGATCCAAAGCATTTGCAAATGTAGACTACCAGTAGTCCTAATAATTAAGAAAATGTTTTGAATGATGTACCTTAGAAATGGACAGACGTAAAAAGCCTAGTTAAGGCAGAATGGGTTCCATCAGAAATGTCTGACAGTGATATGGACGCCTTATGTCGTGATGGATCTATCGGAGAGCTTTTGCGATGTCTGCCAACTTTACTTTGTGCATTCCGAGGACGGGTTTGGTGAACAAATGCCTGAGACAGGATGCATCAGTACCAGGACCCCATACGTACATAGAGCATTATGGTTGAAAACCTACAATATGACAGGTTTAATTAATTTGCAGGAGAAATATAGAAGTAGTTGAACATCTCTAGCCAAGTTCAAATTTTCTCAAGAAAATTCCATGTGAGTGTGTGTGTGTGTGTCTGTGTGTACTTCAAGGTAAAAGTTTGAAGCTTGAATTTATAATGTTACTTAGCAAAGGGGAATTGCCTACAGTAAGACGATAATTATATTTGACGTTTTTCGCTGCCAACCTAAACCAATTTTTATCGTACGCCTTATCCTACGCTGTTTTTAGAGTAATGCTATTCTGGAAAGAAGTTTACACAATTTTAATATTACTAGTTTGGGTTTGTGTATGTGTATCTGGGGGGTAGGTGTCTGAGATGGAGAGCGAGAGAGACACAGACAGAGACAGATAGACAGATTAAAAGTGAGAGTGAGGGTGTGTCTGGTATTGGCCATGGGTTTCGTGTATGAGTTCTCCATCCTCGACTCATCCTTTCCTCATCCAGATGTTACGATGCAGCGAACTCATGTGCAAGCTACAGAACTGTAATAAACGACAAGTGTTCATATCTTGATAAGCAAACAGAAAGATACCATGGTACTCCAATTTTGTCGTATATATAGGCTGGCCTCCCAGACACACTGATGTTATCCACAGTTTTTGCCCATTCAAACACTTTTTTGTATCATTCCAAAAACCAACATGAAGAAGAGAATCACAACAGATTTGGTGTCGCTTGTTTGAAAATTATTCACAATTATTTGTATCTCCAGAGTTATTAACACTTTGACATAGAACTCAATTATTGAACAAATTATTACAAAATGAATAAACCCAATGCAACAAAATAAAAAAAAGTATTACATTGATCTAATAAAGTTTAGGAAAAATTAAACAATAATGTTATTATTGTATCTATTCTTTTTACAATTTAATGCTTTATTAGCTAGTTATTAAATTTATTTGTATAATTGGCAATTAACTGGAGTGTGTCCTTTCAATTTAGAAAAGAGCAATCTTGGTAATTAGTTATTCCTGTAAAAGTAAAGAAGACAACTGTTTTGCATTAACTGAACCATCTAAGTATTTGTAAGTACATAAATATTTATAAATGAGTATTTATAGCTATCTGTATTTACAAGTTAAATGTCTGGTCACTACAATTTATTTTAAGCTGCAGAAATTATGATGTAATGGTCCTCAAACAATAACACGACAGAAGCATTTTAGTCTCGTACCAAAATAGGTTTACAGTGTTCAGTGTTTAAACGACGTTGGGCACGTATTCCAGTTACCAAAAAGTGATAAATGTAAATTGATTAACATATAAGGGTACATAGAAGAGGATGGTATACCACAAAGAAGTACTCGTAAATAAATAATACATCCATATTGTGTAAAATGTAATGTAGTGGTGAATTACACGCGCTTGAATAGATAAGAGCGTAATTATAGGCTGCAAACATTTTAATACACTCAGATTGACAACAACGACTGACACTATTAGTTGTGCCAAGTCGCCAAACGTGAAATGATACTTGTTTAAGTAATTTAAAATTAATTGGTAATATTCTTGCTCATGTTAATGAGTGAAAGTCAAGTGTAAAGGGACTGTGTATTCAATGAAGCTTATAGCAAGCATTGACTGTTGGTGGCCAAAAGTCAGGCAAGCTACCGTTGCTGATGTCAAAAGCAAAGTAAATCCTGCTATACGTGGCAGAAAACTGAGCTGACCCTGTCAAGTTCGAAAAATATTGAAGGATGCAGGGGCAGGGGGCAAGACGAATGCCTTGTGCATTCATATATAGGTACTTAGGTACTGACACACACTGTGTAGGCTACAATTTATATTATAATCCTAATATCCTAGAAATTTTTAATTCGGTTAACATCCGTTAAACACTAACCTTACAAGTAATAATGAGTTAAATAATAATTATTATAATATGATTACATTTGTAGACTTACATATAAACCTATACACACACGTTGTTGTAATAAATAGTTCCTTTTACGCTGCATATACGTGTTCTGAAGACGACAAATATTCTTGTCAGGTGTTAAGAGAGATATTTGAATGTGATTATTGCAAAATTACAATCGTCTAATACAGAAGTAGACTCAGTCCTGAGAGTTTACTGTCCGTATACAGTAAAGTTCTACATTATCAGTGATTTACGTTTGGCAGCTTATAAACTACGTTTAAAATTTCACAAATTTAACCGTCTTATGAAAGGAGAAATCAAGAGAAACTTATAATTAATCGGAAGTAAATCGGGATTTAATTAGATCCTTATTTCTAGAAGTAACTAATTGACTTATGTTAAAAAGAAGATTAAAAAAATTTTAACCTGGTAGTCGTGGGACTACCGGTAGACATGGAATCATGGGCAGTCTTGTGCTTTGGGAAGGAATGAAGGGTTGGTTAAATAAACAGCTACATAATGTTCTCATCGTCTGTTTTCTTGCTGGCTAGCCGTACGCTCGATCTGAGTCGCTTTGGGGGCACGCCGGATGACCCAGATATCGGAGATGCGGGCCGCTTGGGCGCTGACGGGGTTTCGTCAATTTTCAAATGGTTGCCATTGTCTAAGTTCTCGGCCGATTTCTTTGATTTTAGTCTCAAACGATAGGCCTGTTGACGCTCTGCATAGGATTTGCCGGTTTTCGGTTTTAAATTTTTGGTTCGAGTTTTATCGCGATTTTTAGGTCGAGGCATTTCAAATTTTTGAGTTCAAATGTTGTTATTATTTTCTGTGAGTGCTTCTGGTACTCGGAATTGGTGTTATTGGAGAGATTTATTTTTGAGGATCACAACGCATTTTGTATTTTTGCGATCGGACTTGTAGTTCCCGAGATATTTAAGTTTTAGTGGAGGAATTTAGAAATTTTCGGCGCAAAAACACCCTCACGCAGACAAAGCCTAGAAGCGACTGAAGTCAGTTGTCAAAATTCTCAGTATTATTGGTGGAAGGGGGCCGAGTGACTCGATCACCTGACACCTGGTTTGCTGGGATTGGTTGAGCGGTTCGTGAGATAGTGGTATGCCGAAAGTACATTTGAAACATAACGCTCGATTTTCGCGAAACGTGCGAGTAAGACATTACATACCTATGGATTCCATGTCAAAAACAATAACATAAATCAAGCAAGAGTAATTTCATTTAACTTTTCGAATTTAATTACCATAGAGCATTGAATATGCGATGTAATCAATACCAGCACTTTTCGGATCAAGTAAATTTTTCAGATATTATTGTTTAATATGAAATAAGTCAATACATTTTTTAAATTATCCAATTGTTTATAGACTCCCGTTATTGTTATAAAGCTTCCAAACCTAACACTATAATTTTGAAATTCTTTCTCAGCCAGCATCTCGTTAGTTAACATAGGAAAACAACCGCACACGCTTTTGGTACTGTAATAACACTATGCTTTGGAACATTCGCCCTCTGTTCACAAAGACATGCATCTAATTTTGAACATCAGTTATTCCTATATATAATATCATTACGATAAACAAGTATGTGCGGGTTACCTAAAGTAGTTGGGGGGGGGGAGCATAATTTGACTATTCACTCCTCAGTGCGCGTAAACTGTTGTGATTAATGTTGTCTAGTTTACAGTCTTATGGATATTTCGATAATTAATATAGGAATTATCCATGCACAGTAATGAGTACGCTTGGAATAACGGTAACGTTTGTGATTAGACTTTGGACTTAATCTTACAAACACTTTATTAATAGTGACGTCTTAAGCGGCCGCAATAAATCAGAATATTTTCACCTAAATGAACACTGTTATAAATATCATAAACATTATGAGAACATGAAGATTCTGTAATTTATTACTGTATTTAATATTTTCAATGAAATTTACTGTTAATAAAAGATAAAATCTGTCGCCCTTTACCTATACGGTGTGAATAGACAATTAAACTGAAATTGATGAAGGCTTTACACGCTATTTAAACGAACAACTTGAACGGAAACGTGTTGCCGCTTACCACCGATGATAAACGATCTCCTTCACCTTTCTCTCAAGCCCTGACTCATCCAATGGGTTTACGCCTTCTTTAACACATATATTGAAGATTTACTGCCGAAAATAAATATTTATAGATGATTACTATTTAGTCGAAACGGCCGGCAATCATTTTCGAAATTATTTCGAAATATTGCTACGACAGTTACGTAACACTCAACTATTTGAAAGCGTCGTTCTACGAGCTTCTAGGCTGGCCGAGCAGATGGAGTGTCTTGGTCAAGGCCATGCAGTCATGTGGCCTCTAGATTTTTCGGGCAATTATAACTACGCAAATTATGGCGACTTCCCGCCAATAGAATGGAAAATTATTTTATTCTGGAACACCTGCGGAACCTGTAGACACACACACACACATGTTGGCGAAGGGAAGATGAACTGATCCTGGCGTAGGTTGCCCAGACGGAGATGAAGAGTAATAATGAGACTGGAATAATTGCATTATATTGAGAAATTAGCTAAAATAAGATGGAAGGTCAAAAGCTGTTTCTTATAGCTTTATTACTCGAAGCATGCAATTAGTTTGGTTAATTGTATAAAACAGTGTAATAAACACTTGAAAACCTATGTCTATGTACGTGTTGGTTAACATTATTACCTTACTCTACAAATTATTTTAATGTGTTGGATTATACAGTTTGTTTTCTAGTTTATACCATGTACGTTCCTACATGTATAGCAAACATATATATTTCCAGAAGGTACGTAATTTCGACACGAAAACTTAATTAAATATATGGACACTTCGCACTTTTTTTCGTCTTGTGCGAGTTGTAACTCTGAATAAAATATGAGGCTTTTATACGTCTGCATGAGTTACAGATACACCAGACTATCTCTTACTTTTCACAATATTGCCTTAGTGATATTCTGTTCCATGGCAACATTCATCATGACTTCTTCTTATTATTTTATTACTCCGTGTTTTGCATTGTTGAAGTATGTTTTGTTAACGATACTTTAATTCAAATAGTAGTACATTCAAAAGTATCTTTTCGGTTGCTTTTTCGTCATATAACTATTCAAACACTGTTTCGTTTATTACAGAGTATTCTATAATATTGTGGTTGGGTATAGCGACGGAATTAATGCTTTTGCTGTTATATAACATACGTTTTGGAGCAGAAACACAACAAAATTGTTCAGAATAACGATCTGTGTAGGGTACGAAACGGATATTAAATACGTGAGAGAACACACAATGGACAGGATAAATTCTCGTTTGATTGTGACGCACAGAGGAAATAAACGTTACTTTTTATTGTAGTAGGTTACAAACGGCGTTACTGCAATAAAACATTAGGCCATATAAATCCAGCTGGTTGGCTTATTTACAGACTTACTCAACGAGTAGGTGTAAGTTTTTCTTTAATGTTTTTTACTCACTGGCACATGTAATCGAAGTACGTCAGCTAGAACAACATTTATTCGTCTTTACACTTTATAGTTTCCACTATGCACCGTATGTACACACAGCTTAAAACGCAGTAAGATTCTGCCAGTTTTTCAAGTAGACAAGCATACTTCAGATCAGAGTACACAATAATTGATTTGATATACAAACTTTATATACAATATTTCTTGAATGTTCCGCGTTTATAGTTAATAGTAACTCTTATAATAAACGAGTTTACGAATTCTTATTTCTTAAAAGTTATCGTAAAAAACCTATGCTACAAAAATAAGAATTTAAAAAAATTCTAGTATAGACTAATGTATTGCAAATAGGTGAAATTTGCATACAAAATAATAATTCAACTCTTAGCATGTTGCAATAAAAAGTTTAAGTAAGGACTGCATGTTGAGACATTGTTTAATATACAATATACTATTACTACTATTATACTACTATTTGGTTAACATTCTAGGTCGTTATTCAACGGTGGAAAAGGAAGAACATACACATGAAAACGCTGACATTAAAGTTATAGCAATGAAATATTAGGTTTTACAGGAATTAAACCAGAAACTACGTAATTTAGGTACCGAGCAGAACCAGGATCCAGGTTATAGTAAGCAGGAAGGACAGTTTACAGCAGTGAGATCATCCACGGCTAACCTAGAAGAAAATATCCTATACAACCTGATGGACGATAGGTGGAAGATTGTCATACCTACACACTTAATCGACGTGATTATATGAGCCTGCCATTGTAGCCTAGCACATGCTGGTACATACAGTTGTTACCTGGCCTTGAAGATTGTTTACACATAAAATCACTACATAGCTCACTGCTCGTTCCATAGTTGTTCAAATCTGTAATGAAAACTGTCACATTTAAAAGGAAAAAAATTACATAACTCTTGAGGTTTTGACCACTTAAGTCAAAATAATCTTCTGTAAAGCATAGTTACGTAAACCGTTATTAAAAACCTGTTTTACTTTAAATATGACATTTTAGTATTGTAAGGTAACATATACTTTGTTATGAAGCAGTACGGGTGATACATTTTATACTAAAATATAAAAGCACATTTGTACGTTTGTGAAAAAAAACATCGAAACATTTGAGGTACATGACATTATAACTTGATTTATATTATAGTGTACATTATATTATAATAATGATTTGCTTAATATTATTGATACGGAAGCATGCGTATCGTTCCTGTAAAATACACACAGTCTTTGGAAACAACTGTATAAAATATGTATATACGAGGAACTCATAGTATTATGAAATACAGATTGGTTTGACAGGAAACAGTATTGTATTAAGTTTGTAGCTCTTGTAACAGGCATCTGATGTATAAAGCAATATTTATTCCTGGCTGTACTTATGAAACACCTACCTAACAATTCACCCTATCTGCTTAATGGATTACTATGCTTTTTAGTCAAGTTTTTAGGTTAGATAAGGTTAGTTTTGATAATAAATCACGACATCTGCCTAAGAATGAGTAAGTACTAACCCATTAGGTTTCTTACTACGCATTACGCCAAATACAGTATTTATGTACTTTATAATAATTTAATTTAGACAGTAATTATAGCAAGCCCATG
This sequence comes from Magicicada septendecula, assembly GCA_034769895.1. Classification (NCBI taxonomy): domain Eukaryota; kingdom Metazoa; phylum Arthropoda; class Insecta; order Hemiptera; family Cicadidae; genus Magicicada; species Magicicada septendecula. The sequence continues at coordinate 373,188,539 of CM068369.1, read as the reverse complement.
GAAAATTGTGGTGTCAAAATTGAGGCAAGCGACGGTTGCTGATGTCAAAATCCTGCCGTACGAGACAGAAAATTGGGCTGACGCAATCAAGTTGGCAAAATAGCGCGAGAGGATGGCACCACTCCAAGGCGAGTAGAAATAAAAATACTTTGTACATAACGTACGGTATCTAAACCGGCAGTGAGTGTGTCTAATTGCCGGGTCGATACTTATTGCTCTGTTGGCTAGAGAGAGAAAACTGAACTTTGAGAGAAACGTGAAAGTTAAAAGAACTGCTTAAGACGAAATAATGATGTTCCAGAACTTACGCAGTTTGCAGGAACATTGGAATCAAGAACTTAGAGGAAGGTGGACCGCCAGACTTCTAGACATCTGGACAGATGGAACATCATGGTAAGATCTGCTGTTACCTAACACTGTCTCTCTCAGGACAAAAATATTTTCCTGCTTATATATGTCAATTAAATGTGGAAAATGGGAGATTCAGGGTGCGTGTATTTTACACATTCTTTGGTTGATATAGGTAGCTGAACAACGAGAACGCCTCGAAACTGAAGTTAGGCACATTATTCCTGATAACATTATTGATGTAATGTTCGGTAGGAAGAACGATGGGATAAGTTGATTCCTTAAACAGAGACAAAAATGTCTATGCTTTAAAAAAACGAGACAAAAATGAAATTATGCAGCCAATCCAATATATGAGTGAGCTGCTTATACGCGAGGAATAAATGTGATGGAACTTTATTTGTCAAAGAATGATTAAAACCCGCGTAAAATATTGTCAGGATGTAAGGTTTGTGGTTTTGGTGATGTAGAGTCCCACACACTGTAGAAGTACGGACTCTTCTGCGGCCAACATTAGTTTTTCACAGTTTCCCAATCTGAAAAAAAATTACTTTATACTTTTTGTTATCTAATCGGTGTGTTTGTCACTTATAAGCAAAGTGCCGGTTTATTAACAACTGTGAAAGCGAAGTATAAGACAATTTAAATATATATATATATATATATATATATATATATATATATAAATCGGTTGATACGTTATCCTACGTCTTCCGATCCCTAGTCTCCATTGGTCTCGGTCTAACCAAGATTCTTCTTCCAATTCCCGGTCTCTCATTGCCCGGATGATGCCTTCTCTCCAACTCAACCTAGGACTTCCTCTTCGCCTAAGACCTTATGGTGTCCATCTCAAAATTTGTTTAGGGAGTCGATTATCTGGCATTCTTTGTACATGCCCAAACCATCTTAGCTATTTTGTTTTTATGTCGTCGACAATAGAGTTCTGTACTCCCATTATCTCCCGGGCTCTGTCATTTCTTACTTTCTCAGGTTTGAACTCCCTGCCGCTCTACGTCAATAATCCATTTCAGTAGCTTCCAACAACTTTTCTGTTCTTTGTATTATAGGCCATATTTCACACCCGTATGATGTAAGTGGTTTCACGATTGTATTGTATATACGATATTTATTTAGTATGATATTTGTTGGTCCCACAATATGTTGTTCAGCAATGCTGTTGATTTTCTTCCCAGGTTATTCCTTTCTCTTTTCGCTTTATCTAGACTACCGTCTTGTGTAACTGTTGTTCCTAGATATTTATAGCTATTGAAATTTATTATTTCTTGTTCGTCTTTTAAAATTAAATTCTTCTGTTCCCCACCAATGCACATATACTCCGTTTTCTTTGTGTTTACTTCAAGTCCCCATTGCTTATATTTCTCTATAAGTTTTCGTGTCACGTATTACAAATCGTGATAGTCCTGCGCTACCACGACTTGGTCGTCAGCGAAACACAGTGTGTACTCTGTGTTGTCAATTAGAGGTATCCCCATTTTGTGGCATTCCTTTTTCTAGGTTTTGAGGGCTTGTTCTAGGTATATTTTAAAAAGCGTCGGTGAGAGACAACATCCCTGCTTCAGGCCCTTAGTAAAATTAAATCCTTTTGAGACTTTACTTCCAATTTTTACGTGCGCTTTCAATCCGTTGTATAAAGTCTTAACCGCTTCGATTAAAGTGGAGGCGATGTTTGTTCGTTGAAATGCCAGCCAACGTTTGGTGTGCGGAATACTGTCATATGCTTTCTTAAGGTCAACATATAGCAGTGCACTTCTTGGTTGACAGCAGTTTTCTTTTCTATGATTTGCGTCAAGCAAAATAAGTAATCTACAATTTAAATACTGCTTCAAATATTAGGCTAGTTTACAAAAATTAAAGGTCTATCCTGTCAACAGACTAAAAACAATATGTTATATACCAACGTAAAAAGCATAGAAGAATTACAATCGTCAATAGAGTTAGCAAAATTTACTAAGAAAAATTTAACGAGTATATTACAAATGGATAGAAACATTTTGAACAAAGCAACAGCCTAGTTTCAGTATTACTACTTTATCCTGTAGAATATAATATTATTTTAACTTATTCATAAAACGTGAAGTTTGTCTTGCAGGGATTTAAAGATAACGTCTAAGCTGCTTTAAAATGTACTTTAGTTTTAGAATATTAATCAATTAGATAACAGTTTATAAAGAACCAAATGAATCCTAACTTAAAATAATTACATAATTGTTGTGGTCTTCAAGTTGCCTATATAATATTAGAATTACCTTGGTTTCCTTCTTTGCAACTTCTTTGTGTTTTCAATATACACTACGCGTTTCGGGACTTAAAGTCCCATCATAAGGTGGATAAACTTTTCACTCATGTAGAGACGTCACTAGATAAAAAATATATGAGTCGCTCGCGGGGTCGGTAGCGATGCGCATCGTGAGATAACGCGAGTGGGGAAATCGACTGAGTAGCCGATATGTGGGTGACCTTTTTATATTTTTTATCTAGTGACGTGCTCTACATGAGTGAAAAGTTTATCCACTTGATGATGGGACTTTAAGTCTCGAAACGCGTAGTGTATACTGAGAACACAAAGAAGTTGCAAAGAAGGAAACCAAGGTAATTCTAATATTTAATTAAAATAATTGTTTTCTTAATACAACTGTATTCATTTTAAATGTTAGGAATTGTAAATATTATTCAAAGTGACTAGAGAACGCAAGAAGTGTGTTACAAACGTGTACAGAAAAACTAATTTATATTATTATCTTAAAAACAATAATATTTAAAATCTAGTACATTAAATAATACCAAGCTACTGCAAGAGACGTTCCGAAGGTCAGGTCCCAGTATCGACCCGTGCGCCGCACCACCGGCGATGACCCTCGTCAGCTAACCCTGTCCCGTCTCGTACACGAGCTGGCAATCCTTCAGGTAATCTGTTGCTTTAGGTAAAAGATGTGTCGCCACCAATATTGGAAGGGTGCTGAAGGTGAAGTAGAGAGAACGAAATTTAATATAACCTGAAGTCACAAGCAGTACGGAAAATTAGTAGATATGGCTACGGGCTTAATAGACGCACCACCTCGAAGTAATGCGTGAACCTGTTCCTACAAGCAGTTATGTCTCAAGTGTGGGCGAGACTCTTCTAGTACTATACTGTTACGACGGTCTACTGATCGTCGTATGGTACAGTGGAAACAAAATACAGACATCTATTAAGTCACTAATAACCAGGTTTAATTATCACAGTTAAACAGTTTGCAATAAACAAGACATTCTCTTACAACAAATCGAATAAAAATTGTTTGCATGCAATAATAATGTCAACTAATATAGTATCACACAATTATAAAACACACAACACTTCGCCACAACACTACGAACCGCACTGGAATAATTCGCCACTAAAATTGAACTAAGAGTCGCTGAATACTTGTATTTATACCCCACTGAGATCCCAGAATAGTCCATACTACGCGTCAAGAATGTTACTAGAAAACACTAGATCGTAATTGCTTGCCGCCTTGAACACAGCGTGCGCGGACCGGCGAAATCTCCATCAGTCTCGGCTACGGACGCGTGACAAGTGTCACGTAATTGTCCTTCATCTCAAAGTAGCAGCAATACGTACGCACACACACATTACAGCCGGATTCCCCTGGAATAGCCGAGAAATACGTAGAACGTTCTGCAATGGCGTACACTTTTCCGCATTACGTTACAATACAATGCGATACACCAGGAACCGGCCGTCCAACTCCTTGACGTCCAAAATTTTTCTGCATAAAGAAACAGTTGTTATTATGGTAAAGGTAAGAATCGTTAACAAGATTATAATTTTGCAAGCTAGTTTAATACTACAGCTCAACAAAATGTACTCTGTCTACATAACTGAACTGTATATTACTAATTTTACTAGAATTGATTGTGTCGCATAATAAACTTCCTCTTCTATTATCCTATGCAGGACCGTTTACTTTCTCGTAAATAAATATTGCACGCTACGCAGCACATTACTAGCAATAGCACTTTTCATTAGAAATGTAATTTAGTTCAATATAATGTAGTTTATGATACCGTGTAACTTTTCAGGTTAGAAGTTATACGTCTTAGCTGACTCTGGCAATTCGATGAATGCAGATTAAATATTTACCAAACTCAAAATGAGTTATTTTATTTGTAGTGTAAGCTATTAGAAAAATGCAGCAAGAAATATAATTTAATATTAAAACTTACTTCGAAGTATTTTTTGTATAGCATATGATAATATAACCATGGTCTTTGCAATTTGAAAGCAGTATAGTAAGGTAAATGATATAATAAATTGGGCCCTTTCTAAATTATTACTAAATACGTTTATTTAATAAAATTAAATTTATATTATTCATTACCTTTTAATGTTACACTCACATAAATTACTGATCTGATGTAACAATAAAACGTATTTATATTTCATTTGGTTAATTTGTAAGAAATATAATAGGACTATTGCTTGCCTTTAATAAAAAATTACAGCTATTATTTTTTTATGGGAAAGGACTCTCTTAGAGTTTATTTCACAAACCTTAGAATTTAGTTCGTTTCTGATTGACAAGAAAGCCCTAGACGATAGCTGCTGCCTGAAGGTATCTGCAGAATAACAGATTGTGTTTAGTTTCACTGCCTCCATTACAAAACTATTACAGTACTTACAAACTACTATAATATACTTGCGGTAATATATTTCTAAATAAATGCCGTTTTTCCTAATCTGTTTCCGTATGTTACATACACTCTACAACTATTACTAAATGTAGGTACTTGTAGTTAAACTTCCTCTTTTATTATCCTATGCAGGACCGTTTACTTTCTCGTAAATAAATATTGCACACTACGCAGCACATTACTAGCAATAACACTTTACATTATAAATGCAATTTAGTTGAATATAATGTTCAGTTAATAATAGATCTCAGTGAACAGTGACCTTTTTAAAACTTCACGTCTTATAGAGGAAGTTGTCCAAACGGCGGACAAAAATTTGTTTTCCACGTATTGTACAAATTATGAGAAGAGGAAGTGGGTAACGTATGGGGGAACATAACCTACTACCTTGATTATTATAATGTTATTAAGTAGCAAACAAAATTATTTCTTTTACGAAATATTAAAATCTCTCTGTCTGCACGGTGTTCTCCGAGAATTCCGTGTACCATTCGGGAAAATCTCAGACTAACACAAATTACATATTTCACTACCACTATGAATTATAACATTAAACACCTAAGTAAAAGTCCGTTAGACGTTTTATTTAAAGATTATTTAGGCCCATATTTACATTGTTATGATACTATCACGGCGGTTGTTTGGATAGTCGAGTTGTAAATTTGAAACACAATAACTGACACCAGATGATGTTAATTTTCATTACAACTAAAATAAACAAAGACTGTAACCCCTCTTTCCTTTTTATGCTTTTTATCTATGGAAAACCAACTCCCCCTTATTCTGTTTTTTTTATTTATATTTAATTTTATATTTCCTTATATATTTTTTTTTTGAAAGAGAGGCCACAAGTTATTTAGGACTAGGCTAGAGCCTAGAGAAGCCAAAATTGTGCTGGGTCAAGTATGATGGGACTTGCAAATGAAACACTGATCTTAAGATAACAATAACAATATTTATTGTGCTCTGCTTTATACAACATATGCGCCCTTAAAGCAAGATAATTAAGTATTTCACAATCAATATAGCTCACTTCAAAACCCTTAATTGTTGTTATAATTCCCTTAAGCTATGCATCGCCAATTAGTTGAATAATAAATAATCAATTATTATTATAAATAAATATTGAAGAAATAATAAATAGCTGAATAATTATTGAATAATAAATCGTTGAATGGCACATAAATAATAATAATACTATTGTGAAATGGCACACAATCTCGACGTGCAAGTAATTACACATTTCCTAACATGATATAAATATATAGAAATCTACACATATGCATAATCAAATATAATAATGTAACAATCACATAAGACACAACACACACATATAATTGACATAGAAAGACATTTACATGTAAGCAACACATCACATGTTCACCTGGTTAGCAGCGTATATTTGTCATCATACACCCTCAAACCCCTTCATTCTGACCAAGTATCCGGCCCACCTCAATGTTCAATTAATAAATGACTAAACCCCCAAAAACCTCAATCAATATACCCCAAGGAGTGGTGCAGACATGCCCCAAAAATTTAATTAGATAAATAGTAATCTAAATGTTCTATGTAAGCATTGCGGCCTGCGCACAAATACCACGCAGATGTTTAATTATCAATTTCGGATCTCGTCAATGATAATGATAAAGAGTGCCATCACGAGGTTAACATGGATGCCCGGTTGCCTAACTGCATTTCATATTTCTTCTTATTTTCTTGACAGAATTTGTAAAAATAGTGGAACGTGACCACCCATGAACATTCATAACTGATACTGATTAGTCTTGTATTCTTTAACGTTAATTAATTGGTATAGTGAGCAATAAAAGGTTAACCGTTACAAAATTTAAACTATGGCAAAATATAAACTGTGACAATATTTAACTGGCTATGGCAAAATTTAAGGTTTACAAAATTAGCTGAACAGTGGAACTGAATTTTTTGCAAAACAGAATCTATGTCATGAAGGCACTGAAACATGCTTACAGTGATCACAAAAAACTCGACTTCAGGCAGGGTCAGGCGTCCGGGCGAGATCCGGCAAAATCTGACATGATACAGACCTGCAGTGAACGGCCCCTACGGGAGTCGCCCACATGTTAAAACACCTCCCAGATCTTTACATTAATAATAAAATACATGAGCCCTCATTAACTGAAAAATTAATTAACCGTAAAATTTCCTCACGTGGACAGATACATCTGCACACGCATGCTCAACACAGACATAGTTTAGTGCCGACCCTTTCTACAGAAAACTCCCCTCGACCCGTGTGATGCATGACCCTGGCCGAGTTACAATTCTCAGAATGAGATAAACATTGATATATTCCTGAGTCGTAAGCCTTACAAAAAATTACAAAGAAAAATATAACCCCCATTGTCCGGAAATAATTTTCCAAACTGGAGCGTCTGCACAAGTGTCTCAAAAGAGTTTATCGGCCACAACATTTTGGTTTAATAAGGTTAAATTTCACCTGGTTAGTAGCGTGTAGTTAGAGGGTTCCGTGGAGTGTATTTTGTCCGTCCATTCCGGCTGACAGCTGACGAAAGTGTTTAATCTACATAATCGGAGGCAGTTGTTCGGCCGTCCTTCTGGAGCGGGACAGACTCCCGTCTACATCAGAAACCCTGCACAATTATGTCTGGGATTACTTACAAGTTTAATAAAACACACTACCACATTTACCAGCTGACATAGCATGGCCTGCCCAGTTTATAAACTCTGAAAATTCACTAAGTATAGAACAGCATCGAATCTAATAAATCGCTTCAAAATAACCCTTTTAAATATTTTAATATATAATATATCCAAATATAGTCATTCCATAATAATAATCATTTCAATTAATAGTTATGCACCAGTTTTCATGAAGCACTTAACTCACCCTTACAGGAATCAGCAAACTTTGACAAGTCTGTGATGTACACTGATTTCAGAAAATAACTGACTTACGCCCCACCTTGGTTTAATGAATTGAGTATGATTATTACTAGATTATTATAACACATTATTATATTATTACTGCTAATATCGGTTAACCAGCGTTATGATTAAACCCTACATAAAACAAATTTTAACCTGGTGGCTGCCACGTGGTGATAATTACTGCAATATCAATCGCAACGCAACCGCTTTAATATCAAATAAATACAATTTGTTTTTATGAATAATTAATTTATATATGTTAATACACTTACCGGAGGTCGCATAAACTTCTACTTATCTATAAGTATAGCAGCTAGAAGACGAAAACCTTTACATTTACTCGGTCAGGCGGAGACCAGTCGTTAATACGCCGAAAGCCAAAATTGAACTGAACCAACCGGCGATTGAAAAAATAGTACGTAACCTCAGACCTAGAGCGCGGACGGGTCGGCCGGCAAGTAGATAAATCATAGCGACAAAGTCCAAATAATCATACGTAAATTTTTACGTACCCCTCGCGTAGTCAGATACGTAATTTTAATCATTCCGCTATATATAGGAACACCGCCGCGTTTTTCCCAAAACACGGCACACCCCCACCCCAAAAGGGCAACTTGGTTGCCTCACAGTTAAACGCCGGGAAGGTACCCTGCAGTGTACCCCACTTCCCAAAACAAGCCCGTGGTCTTCGTGATTAAGTCGGCTCAGCAGCACTTGCTCTCAGGAGAACAGAGGCTCAGAAGGAAAACGAAAGAGACGAAAGAAGATGTGTAGTATGCAAGTGTGCGGGTGCAGCACGCTGACCTGGTCAGGGCCAGCCCACAGCAAGGAGGGACAGAGAAGAAAAGACGGAAGAAAGTTCGGAAGCTCCCTGAGTTCCGACCTCCTGAGGCTTGTCCACTCAAGCCAGAACACGACTGCCACCTTAACAGGGCTTCTGCCCCATATTCCTACGGGGGGGGGGAATTCTCTGGTACGACCTCCATTTTAAACAATACCGTTACTGCACGGGCAAGGGGAAAGGGGAAATGATGGCCTCCATGATGCCATGGTCCCCAGTCTGGACCGGGCGCAAAGCCAAGCTACCTGTTAATCTGACACTTCGAATATACAAATAAGTTTTACATGTGTGCTCCAAGGGCTTGTCAGCAGCAAGCAGGCCCCCAAAGCGCACAACCGCCCCTGAGCACCTCCGCACCTCCTTGCTGCCTATCCTCTCTCCAACTCCTTTTTTTTTTTTTTTTTTTTTTTTTTTTTTCAAAAGGGGAAGGTTAGGAAAATCGGAAGGTGGAAGGTCAAGGATCATTGAAATCATTGAAAGGTCATGAGCTGGGACTAAATGTAAGGACATGGCTCCCTCCGGACATAAGGACAATTGGGGGAAGCCAAGGCTCGCGCAGGCAGGGGCGCATCCCTGAAGTAGACGAACCGCACTGGGACTGTGGGAAACATCTACCCGCTACCCTAACCTCTTCTTCTTACCTTTCTGTGACGGACTTTGGGTATTCGTTGCTTTCGCACACCACTCTCAGAGCAATTATTTCGTGTTGAGCTGTACGGATTTGTTTCTTCTGAATCAGAATCAAGGCAACTTACTTCACTCCTTTGACTCCGCTTTGGATTATGCTCATCATCTAACTCCTCTGCTCCAATTTCTTCCTTTTCTACTTCTTTCTTTTCTTCTACAATTTCCCCTTCTTCGTCCCCATAATCCGAATCACCATCACGACACTGTATATCCTCAGCATCTTCCAGTTGCTCCTCAGATCCATCTTCAACCACATGTTCCCTCAGCTCCTCACCAATTTCTTCATCACACTGGTCACCAGCCGCTTCACAAACTTCTTCACTAACCTCTTCTCCAATCTCATTTTCCTCAACACGTTCATTATCGACATCATCGCCATCACGTCCACTACCACCATCATAACACTGCACGTCCTCGTCCTCCTCTAGTTGCTCACCTGGTCCACCTGAAACTTCTTTTCGTTCCTTGGAATCCTCAACACTACTTACAGAAGGCGTCTGCACATCTTCACACACTACATCATTATCACTCACACACCCCACGACGGTGCCACCAAATTTCTCCTCAACTTCTACCTCATCTACTTCTACCACACTTGCGGCATGAACATCCCCTTGTCCATCCACAACCTCAGAAACACTTGCAGCCCGGACATCCCTGTGTCCATCTGCAACTTCAGACTCTACAGTCTCCCTAACACCTACAACTATACCTTCCTGTGCAGCATCCGCAGACCGCTCTTCTGACTCTTCTGTCGATTCCACGCCTTCACCACTTTCAGCAGCTACAACATCCTCAACATTTTCCACCCTGGAATCCAGCTGCCCAGGTTCATGTGCAATGACTAAATTAATTTCCACTGGCGATGGTAAAGCTACACCATCAAGTGACTTCTCATATACCAGCGTAGGCGATGATGATATTACCGGATCTGGATCCCTCACGAACCGAGATGGAGATACCGGAACAAATTCTGCGGCACCTGGATTCAACCATGACGTCCTCTTTGAGTCCGGTAATTCAGTATCAACAGACGTTTTCTTGTCGTCTTGTATTGATCCCACGAAGTAATTCCGCTCTTCTACTTCTGCTTCACCTTCTTCATTCACTACTCTATTAGGCACTGGTAATTCCTCTGGAACCTTTAAACTCTCACTTCTCTCCAAATAAGAATAACGCCTAACTACAGGCTCCCTACTTGCCGATGTTTGTTCCCTAACATAATTTCTTCTTCCCCTGTCAATTTCGCACTTCTTTGTTTTCGGTGCTGTAGCTGTTGTTACCGTCTTCTCACTTGCCACCCCCTTGTAGCCTCCATTACTTCCGGAATATTCAGGCTTTCTAAGCGTCTCTTGGGTTCTCCTCCAACCACCATGTTTGTCGTTTTTAGATCTTCCTAACAAACCACTGGAGTATTGGACATCTGCGACATCTCTTCCCCGGGACTCGTCAACCTCTTGGACCGTTCTTGAAACCACACCCAGCCGTTCAAGGTCCGCAAAACAACGTGGACGGTCCGCGAATACCAAACGAGATCTCTCTTGGGGAGTCAGTCCTTCCAGAATCGCTTGTATAACATCTGTCTCGGGCAACCCCAACCTTAACACCCGGGCAGCTTTCCGTATATCGTGCACGAAGTCCCCTAACGCCTCTCCGTTGGCCTGTAGGCGATAGAATTTTTCAAACTTAAGCTGGGCACGTCGTCGAATGGGTAGGAAGAAGTTCAACACCTCCCCATGGAAAGCATCAACACTGTCACCCCGACGCAGAGTTTTGGTGACCAGCTCAGCCAACGTACCCCGGCAATACGGGTATATAAGAGACAAGACCTCCCCATCGGACACCCCCGGGAAATCTGCCACCTGCAGGACCAGGTCCAAGAAAACCAGCAGCTGGTCCTCATCAAATCCATTCACCACCGGAAATTTGTGGAGAACGCCTGAAAGAGGGTGGGGCAATTTCTGATAGCATACCGCCGCCAGAATTGCACAATTCAAAACAAACAATAACAAACATAAATTCCTACGAACAACCTATCACAAAACATGACTTACAAAAACTGAAAAACTTGTGTGCTCTCTCTTCCATCAAGTGGACCCCCGGGTTTCCTAGCGCTGCGAAAACCTGACCCGCTCCAGAACTAACTCTCCGTCAGTCGCCAGACTCAAAGAAGAAACAACATCAGACACTAACACCAACATACAATCCACAAAACCAAACACTAACCACAATATACGACATTTCGACTACGACATTGTCACCCTTGCAGTCGGACGGTACCGACTTCCAGTCGGGCCATACCGCATCCCGCTAACCGCACGCGCTATTACCTTCATAGAATAAATAAGGGAACCCATTCCCACGCGATCTCCGGTAAGGTCCAATTTCAAAACCACAAAACCCAACTACCACACATGCCCGTGGCGGCATCAGGTTTACAATGCAAAACACCTAACAATAATTCCTACACAGTACATATTATATACACCTACATGTTAGGTCGACTATTATAGTGCCACATTATTCAATTATTAAGTGTGCCAAACTATTTCCGAGTTTGCAAGCCCCATCACACCAAAGGACCCAAGGGTTCAAGCCTAGAATGAACCACGATCTCTGCTACCATCTGTAACCCCTCTTTCCTTTTTATGCTTTTTATCTATGGAAAACCAACTCCCCCCTCCTCTTTTTTTTTTTTTTTTTTTTTTTTAAGGAGGCCACAAGTTATTTAGGACTAGGCTAGAGCCTAGAGAAGCCAAAATTGAGCTGGGTCCAATATGATGGGATTTGCAAATGAAACACTGATCTTAAGATAACAATAACAATATTTATTGTGCTCTGCTTTATACAACATATGCGCCCTTAAAGCAAGATAATTAAGTATTTCACAATCAATATAGCTCACTTCAAAACCCTTAATTGTTGTTATAATTCCCTTAAGCTATGCATCGCCAATTAGTTGAATAATAAATAATCAATTATTATTATAAATAAATATTGAAGAAATAATAAATAGCTGAATAATTATTGAATAATAAATCGTTGAATGGCACATAAATAATAATAATACTATTGTGAAATGGCACACAATCTCGACGTGCAAGTAATTACACATTTCCTAACATGATATAAATATATAGAAATCTACACATATGCATAATCAAATATAATAATGTAACAATCACATAAGACACAACACACACATATAATTGACATAGAAAGACATTTACATGTAAGCAACACATCACATGTTCACCTGGTTAGCAGCGTATATTTGTCATCATACACCCTCAAACCCCTTCATTCTGACCAAGTATCCGGCCCACCTCAATGTTCAATTAATAAATGACTAAACCCCCAAAAACCTCAATCAATATACCCCAAGGAGTGGAGCAGACATGCCCCAAAAATTTAATTAGATAAATAGTAATCTAAATGTTCTATGTAAGCATTGCGGCCTGCGCACAAATACCACGCAGATGTTTAATTATCAATTTCGGATCTCGTCAATGATAATGATAAAGAGTGCCATCACGAGGTTAACATGGATGCCCGGTTGCCTAACTGCATTTCATATTTCTTCTTATTTTCTTGACAGAATTTGTAAAAATAGTGGAACGTGACCACCCATGAACATTCATAACTGATACTGATTAGTCTTGTATTCTTTAACGTTAATTAATTGGTATAGTGAGCAATAAAAGGTTAACCGTTACAAAATTTAAACTATGGCAAAATATAAACTGTGACAATATTTAACTGGCTATGGCAAAATTTAAGGTTTACAAAATTAGCTGAACAGTGGAACTGAATTTTTTGCAAAACAGAATCTATGTCATGAAGGCACTGAAACATGCTTACAGTGATCACAAAAAACTCGACTTCAGGCAGGGTCAGGCGTCCGGGCGAGATCCGGCAAAATCTGACATGATACAGACCTGCAGTGAACGGCCCCTACGGGAGTCGCCCACATGTTAAAACACCTCCCAGATCTTTACATTAATAATAAAATACATGAGCCCTCATTAACTGAAAAATTAATTAACCGTAAAATTTCCTCACGTGGACAGATACATCTGCACACGCATGCTCAACACAGACATAGTTTAGTGCCGACCCTTTCTACAGAAAACTCCCCTCGACCCGTGTGATGCATGACCCTGGCCGAGTTACAATTCTCAGAATGAGATAAACATTGATATATTCCTGAGTCGTAAGCCTTACAAAAAATTACAAAGAAAAATATAACCCCCATTGTCCGGAAATAATTTTCCAAACTGGAGCGTCTGCACAAGTGTCTCAAAAGAGTTTATCGGCCACAACATTTTGGTTTAATAAGGTTAAATTTCACCTGGTTAGTAGCGTGTAGTTAGAGGGTTCCGTGGAGTGTATTTTGTCCGTCCATTCCGGCTGACAGCTGACGAAAGTGTTTAATCTACATAATCGGAGGCAGTTGTTCGGCCGTCCTTCTGGAGCGGGACAGACTCCCGTCTACATCAGAAACCCTGCACAATTATGTCTGGGATTACTTACAAGTTTAATAAAACACACTACCACATTTACCAGCTGACATAGCATGGCCTGCCCAGTTTATAAACTCTGAAAATTCACTAAGTATAGAACAGCATCGAATCTAATAAATCGCTTCAAAATAACCCTTTTAAATATTTTAATATATAATATATCCAAATATAGTCATTCCATAATAATAATCATTTCAATTAATAGTTATGCACCAGTTTTCATGAAGCACTTAACTCACCCTTACAGGAATCAGCAAACTTTGACAAGTCTGTGATGTACACTGATTTCAGAAAATAACTGACTTACGCCCCACCTTGGTTTAATGAATTGAGTATGATTATTACTAGATTATTATAACACATTATTATATTATTACTGCTAATATCGGTTAACCAGCGTTATGATTAAACCCTACATAAAACAAATTTTAACCTGGTGGCTGCCACGTGGTGATAATTAGTGCGGAATTTCGCTTAATTTGCCTTCTTAAAATTCCAGCGCGGGGCCCTGCAGTTACTGTTGGGTGTCCTTGTAATAAGTGACGTGACTAGGAGGGCTCTATGGCCATGCCGCCGGCGTCGTCAAGTAATCTGACTTTTGTTTTGTCGGAGATGTGCGGGTGGGTGATGACTAAATCTGGCCTTAACGCTTGACCCGTAAAGGAAAGGAAAGTTGGAAGTGTATCCAAAACATCCAATTGGTTATTGTCGATTAACTCCTCCAGGCATTTTCCAGATACAGTACGTCTTGAGTATCCCCATCTTGGTGACTGACTATTAAAGTCTCCGACAATTATGCTATTTGCCTGTATTGTCCTCTCAATCACTTCTAAAGAGGGTACGTTGCCGGGTGGGTTGTACAGATTGATTACACTAAAGTGTTGCTTGTTTTTCCATGTCTCGACCAGGACGGGCTCCACCTTGTCATCCGCTTCCATTTCATGCAGAACTTGTAGTTTTGTTGTTAGGTTATTTTTAACACCAATTAGGATGCCAGAGGCGATCTGTCTCGATCTCTTCATCATAGCAACGGTGTAACCGTTCGTCTGATAATAATCAGGGGTTTCAGTAGGGGCTCCTGCTTCAACAATAAAAAATAGATCCACGTCTAAGTGGTTGACGTTTCGTTTGAATTGCAAAAATTTTACATCATTGAGGCCTCCTGCATTCCAATAAAAAATACGGAGGCTAGTGTCAGAGCTCTTAAAAAAGCTGTTTTGTGTTTGTGTGAGGTTTTTGAAGCCATCTTCATTTTAGTCAGCGCGTTGAAAGGCGAACCTCGTGTTGATCGTTTAGATTACGCAGGGGGCACCTCGTGCAGGCGATCAACTTCACCCCCCGTATCTACAATATCTAGTTTTTTTCTTTTAATCCTCACTTACATTTTTTTGAGGATGCAATGCATCATGCCCTTCTAACAAGTATATTAGTACAAAAGGTCGAAAACTAGACACTCTAGAACAATTGGAAATATACAAACACACGAAAACAAATAAAAACGACATCCTAAACGAACAGACACCATTCAAATCACACACATTATTCGAACATATCACACCCCACACACACAACATCGAACTTTCGAAAATCGATACCGTCGCCAACAACAAGACGAACAGTGCTCCCAGCGGCAGCCTCTGAAGACGTTTTTAAGAGCGAAAACCGGTTCAGGTTATAAGGTAAAACTTTTACGTTTTCACCCATAAAAAACTTTGTGTTCCGAGTCGATAGTGAAATAATTATATTTCTGCTGTTTCAAACACACACTGGCACTTGTTAACATTTCACACTTCCAGCAACACGGCACTCTGGTTGCTATAAACATAACTATTGAAGTAAAAGAACTAACTGTTTTCCAGCTAACTAACTTACCGACTAATTGAACTGCAGGTGATCTGTAAATAATTGATGCTAACAATGAAACAACTAGTTTATGGCGGAAAACATTTTTGTATTTAATTGCGCCATCATTGTGGAACATCGTGAAGTGTACATATCCCTATATATTGATATAGTTTCAGGAAATTTCCAGGAGTTTGCGCACTGGTTTACATAAACCACTTTGCCATGATGAAGGTGTCTTTTTAAAATAATACTGCCATTTATCTGAAAAGTAATTAATTATTAAATGCTGTATAATATTTCAGAGTTTTAAAAATTTATCTCTTATATATGTATCAATTTCGACATAGGTTCGGTATCTCACAAAATTGTTAGAGGCACTGAAATAGCTACTGTCTCAATTAACTAACAATTTATTAACATATTTATGGCATTTTAAAATTTATAGACTAGTTAAAAAAATCTTAATAATTAACATATCAAAACGTTAACATTTTTACATATTTACGTAATACGTAAAATACGTAAATTTAAATTATACACGCGCGCGCACGGACACACACACACTTACATATAATATCAAACAAAAAAAAACTGAAAAAACGTTATTTTGAACACCTAGACGCGTACAAAAAACCAGAAATATACAAATCTAATTTGGTCACGCATACAATAAACACTGGACATGAATTCCCATACATAACCAACATGCCACTAATAAAATACATACCACACAAAGGCACCATAATGAACATTTCGGAAAATTTACAAGTATACAAACATAAACCACAAAACAAACTAATACCTGAACAAATACAAATCAAAACAAAACATGACATAATTTTCAAAGCACTCAACATCGAAAATACGCAAAATACTAACAGGTACACCACAATCACACACAATAAAACCAATTTAAAGTACCAGAAGCCAACAGGAAGCCACAATAACAACCAACCAACACACATGTACTTCACCAGACAGAAAATCCGGAAGGCTGATGATGGGTACAAAATGGTAAATTATAAATTTATTATAAAAATTAAATAGAATATCAAATATGTATAGAATAAATTGCTTGTCTTCGCGGTAAGTTTCAAAATGTTTATAATGTTTCTGGTGAAACAGAAACTTTGTTTCAAACCCCTTTGAACTGTCTATACTATTTTCCTTATTGCATTATATTCTGATACCTTTTTCACTCACTTAATTTTAATTAATTAATTAATAATTCAAATAAAATTTCATCACTGTGCATTAGGAAAATGTGGCTTAAATATGTAGTATTTATCTTTAGTTTGAAATTAATATAAATACATTTTCTAAATTAATGTCACATATAACGTTTGAATTCTTGCTACTTGTATTCTGTTGTCTTTTTGTGTCTATTTTAAAATAATGTATTGACACAAGGGTTATTCTAAAATAATCTTCCGCTTGGCCAGTAAACTCAAACCGGTTGACATAGAAACACAACGTAAGGGTATTAGCGACCACTATTGGTTTATATTGTCACCCGCAAATTCGCGGCCCTGTTTACTTATTTCGATTTCTGTAGTGACTGACGAAACACGGAACCTATCAGTTCTTGTCCCGCCAGCTGTAAGGCGCCTGCCGGGACTCTCTCAAACGTCCTATCGTCTACTGAGTACGTTTAGAATTGTGCCCCAAACTGCAGGACGGCGTCAACTGAGAAGGCTCTCTATCAATAGACAGGAGGAAACGAATCCGTTCGCTGTTCTCGGCGGTCGTGTCACAAATGTCTCGGTGTGGATAACGCATGCCCCGATCAATCAGTGTTGAATAAGAGGTTATAAAATGGTGCCGCGTCATCAACATGACTATCAGAAAGTCACCTCAAGTCATCGGGGAACCGGTGATAAAGACAAATATGTAACTTTTGTATAGGAACAAATATTTTTCTATAATTTTTCTCTACTTGTCAATCTGAGGTTAATTTCAGAACTACCCTCGTACAGTGGATAATGAGACAAAATTTAGATACTCAGTTACCTTAATTAAATAGTATTTTATTGAAAGTAATGAATATTTTACTATGAGAACCTGTTGAAAATTAATTATATAATGATTTGAAATATCTAAAAATAGAATAGTAGTTATATTGAATGTCTGAGATTATAAACGATTATTTACGTAACAAGGTATTTACCAATGATCTCTTAAATGAGATATTTTGTATGTTAGCTTATGTCTACAATATCTAGTATTTTCAATTTAATCGTCACTTACATTTTTTAGGATATGACGCATCATGAACTTACACCAGGTACATAAATATTTAATTAATCCGCTGAATTATTCAATAGTTAAATTTTAAAACGCAAAAAAATTACGTCACTTCTACGAAATTGAAGTTCCTATTTTAAGCACACACTGTCACTTGTTAGCGTTTCACACTTGCAGTAATATCGCAGTATGGCTGCTATAATCAATTTACAGAGCTAACTGTTGGCTAACCAACTGCCCGACTGATTGAACTGCAGGCGATCTCTAAATCAGTTCTAATAATCCACATTACGAGTTGGCGGAAAATTTTGTATTTAAATACGTGACATTTCTGTAGCATCGTGAAGCATGCATGTATGTTGATATATTTTTAAGGAATTTCCAGGAGTTTGCGCACAACTTTTCATGAACCACTTTGCCATGGAGAAGGTAGTTTAAAAATATTACTGCTACTGTAAAATATGTTGCAAATACTGGTCTTAGGGTTTCCATTTCTTTCGTTATACCTCTGTGGTTCTTTATTTAAAAATTATTATTTGATAGTCCGTAAAGGATCACGTAAATTTTAATTTCCCTTCCTTTCAATTCTTCAAAGGGTGAATCCTATTGAAGACAATTAAGAAGCAACAGACCTTCGTTGCTGTATAAAGTTGGCAGGAAATTAACGTGAGTACTGAAAAAATAGTAAGGAAGAAATAAAAAAAATGTAACATAGTTGTTTTTTGTCGGTGAACAGTATTAAACGCTATACAGACAATCCGAATCGCTGAACATCATTGCCAATACATTTTCAGTAATTTGTAGGGTATAATTTAAATCCCGCTTTTATATGAAATAAATTGGTATATAATTTATTACACACTTACAATTAACAAAAAATCTAAAACGTTTCAAATGTCTTCTTAGTTTAAATTTGAAAGTTGTTTTCAAAAAAACTTTTTTTATTACTTTCAGGGGACACTATTCTTTTTAATATTACAAAGAACCGGGAACACAACTTAACAAAGTTAAAAAATTAGCTAAGTTATTTCATATGCTGCCTCGTACTTTATCTTTTTATCATAGCACGTTGTACATTCTTTAGTAACATATCTGATGGATAAGGTTCCAATTAACAGTCTTACAGGTAAGCAGATTCTACGTAGCCAACTTCCCTTTGGCTAGTCATATGCAAACGATAGAAGTTCGGTCAAGTAATCGCCTAATGGCTAGAAAATTCTGAGTTTTTAACTTAATGTTTTTCAACCTTACATACAAATAGTAGGCAAATTCTTATTTATGTAACTTGATAGATGATCCCACAATAAAATTAGATGCCAATAAATTTGGCACTACATTTATAAGGATAAGAAACGTTGTACATTCTACTGTACTGTACTGTACTGTAATATAAATTGTGTAGCGTTAATTGAATTAACAGCACTATCAAAATGAATTAGTACAATAACTGTAAGTGAAATACGATAGTTTGGAATCAGTTTGGAATCACCGTAAAGTACAAACGTCAATGAGAAAACACACTCTTTTTACTATTTACTATTTACTATTTTACTGAATATGTTATAACTGATTACGAGGTGTCTACAGTAGCATTGGCATGGCTACAGAGTTACTACCACATCTAATAAATTGTCGAAAGCAGTTGCTAATATAACATTTGTTTTGCAAGTTTATAATCTTAGAATATTTAGATTATATAATATCATTTATTAGATAACCTGATTATATATTACGTATTACATATTATAAGCAGTGCAATTAGTAAACAGCAGTAATGGAATTACAAAGAAATATAGAAAACAACAGATTATGATTTTTAAATACAGTAACTAGGGCACATAACGAACGTCAATTATAATAAAATTATTGAAACAACGGATAACTAGACCTGTCAACAATCACCACACATTTTCAAACAAAGAACTCCTGAAATTAATTCATTACACTTAAATAAAAAATGTCATTAACAATTCATTAACACCACAAAGTAAAGACATACTATTAGAATTGCGGATATAAATGATCCTTCGGAACCAAAAAGATTTTTTTTCCTTTCTGGTTCCTATGCTTGGAAACATTTGTCATTGACAACCTATTTGGTGTCCATACTGTACGTTATTATTACTCTATATGTTAACACTAATTACTTTAATTTCATTTTATTCCTAATGTTAACTTTTAATTACTTCCCAAAGCATTTAACTTGTAACACTTCTTGCAATCTTAATCACCATTACAACTGTACTTTTTATTTTCATTGTCTTAATGCCTGTGTTTTGTAGTAGCCTGTGTTAGGGTATCGGAACAATTGGTTTTGTTGAAGCTAGTTTGTACCAGTTATATCTGTTTATTAATATTTTAAGTACAAAATTATACTACTATATATTCTATAATTTGAATAATTTCACATTGTTAAGTTTATTGAAAAATTACTTCAAAATTTCTCTAATCTGAAACCGATTTATTGATTTTTTAAATTAATTAAAAAAAATATTGAATTAATGTTCGTTTATTTGAGGTTGTAATGTATGCTTTTGGTAATATCCACTATGATAAAATTCAAATTAAATTGCCGTTGCGTTGCTAAAATTACATGTAAGAGTCTGGAAAAATAAGCAAAAGTTTTCTGTCTGCTGGCACATATGCCATTCGTGTATATACGCCCTAATGAAGCCGATACGCTTTACGTTAGAAAGAAGGACATAGGAATCCCTTACATTACATAAAATTTAAATTTTGCCTACAATCTTTTATGTTTGTATATGTTTCAGTAACTTTCTCGAGGGGTTTAACGTATAATATAATTAAAATTGTACTGAAATATCAAACAGTAATTGAATGGTTTGTATAAACTTCTGTATTTATAATATAATTTTACGTACCCGTGTCTTAAGATCTTATTTAGTATTTTTAACTACTATGACTTTTTAACTAGTATGACAATTTATTTTTATATAACACTTTAAAACTTTAAAAGTGATTTAATTTTCACATCTCTATAGGATACATGTATACTTTTTGGTAATAAATTAATCTAAATCGTGAGTGTTCTTGTCAAACACAAGGCAATCTAAATTACCTCGTCAACCACTTTCCGAATGTGGTCACGTTTGTTAAGACCGGACAACACAAAGAGCTGTAAGAATTTAATGAACAAATACGACGTTTTGTTTATTACAATGGGAAACTCGTGTTTATATCCAATTTACTACAGTACATGTGTCGCAGCCATGATATTTACTCATGTTTCAGTACGAAGAATTCAATTAGACAAACCAATAAACCTCAACCTAAAATTGCTGGTCTTCTCGTTTCCAAATAAGTGTTACTTCCCGAAATTCTACTTTCCGTTTGGTTATCTGTTAGTTTCTTTGCTGAAAAGAATAATATTATCTAATAAAAGTTTGTTAATTAAAGTAATTTTATAGAACTAAAATTTTTTCGTTGCATATGCGATTTTAGTTTTAGAATTATCTCGATTAATTATGTATTTAAGAATAGAAGGTTACTATAAACATTCATATTTAATTTGTTGAAGAGACTAAACTTATGTTTAATAAATAGTCCAGTGTCGTCAGATGAAGAAAACAAACTGGTATAAAAATAAGTGTATATAATTTACTTTTATAAAATACGTGAGATCGACTCACGTAGTATCTTTTATATAGTGAAATCATATGCGCAAGAATACACACTGGCAGGCAGGCAGACACACACACACACACACACACACACACACACCTATGTATATATTTATGTTAATATACAACCACACAAACACATACCATACGTATCTGTGTGTGCGCTCGCTCCCGAGTGCGTGTAATCTAATTACATTGATTTCTCAATTAAGAGGTTATTACGGTTATACGGTTGTTTTGCAAATGTAATAGAAAGGAGACAGAAAATAACTGGAGATCATAAGAACACAAGAAGAAATTGATACACATGTAAATTATATAAAAATACCGGAACGCATATGTGTATGTGTAAAAACATTAAATTTCTTGTAACAAGAACACTGTGACCATTAATTCGTGCAATGAACTTTATATAACAGGTTATATTTTCTGTAAAATGTTAGGAGAATTATTTCCTTTGTTTCCTGTTAGTTTTAACAATATTCATAAGATATTAAGAGATCCAATAGGCGTATAAAAGGGACTGCAGTAATGTCTAAGTACAGGTGAAAAAATTGGTCTAATTTCTCATTTATTGTTAATTAAATTGATTTAACGTGTACTTAAAACACAGAGACTTAGTGAGAAGTAACTGACAACTAGAATCGTAAATTGACATTCACTTCAAAGTACTTCAAAGTAACTTTTATATCGGTTGAGACTCCCTGATAATAAATACAATATGGTTAAAGACATGCAATATAACAAATTTAACGCAATAAAAGTTGCAAACATTATATAATCAACATCAAAGGAAAGAATAGTAGGCCTGTTTTTTGTTGTAATCGATGAACAGTGTGAAAATAATTAGAATAGGCCTAAAAAATAATTGGTTTATACAGAAAACTTTTTTCTAGAAGTGTTATCACTTTTTTATTGAGAAGGAGCACACAGTATTACTAACAATTTACAAATAGCCTACATCAAGTAGAATGCAAACCAAATAATTAAAATAAATAAAACATACTCTGTATCTCTGTATCTCTACACGTGTTTATATATATGCATAAGGATGAGTGGTATCTGTTTGTTAGTGCATTTCCCAAATTAGTAGAAACTGTGCGCTTAGTTCTTTATTGCAGATAAAGTTTATTTTCAACTGCATGTGACTACATTCACCATGCATTACAAGTTCTTACAGTTAACATTCTAAGTAGTAGTTCATTTTAAATAAGTTATAAAGACATCACATATCCTTCTCAGTAGTATAAAAATTAAAAAATACCTCTGCTTAACAGTCCGTTAAGGACCAAGGCACACCGCGTGGCGTTTGTGTTTAGTGTAGCGGTTGTGTGGCTAGTATACAAAGCGCCGCCAGCCGCTAGTTGCGGTCATCGATGTATAATAACATTGGATAGCGCGCTAGGTGGGAGTGAAAGCGCAAAAAACGGTCCGGCGGAAAGCAGCAGCCCCCAACCACATCAAGGCAAGAAGGTGTCACTGAGCACAAGTTTACTCATTGTATGTAGCCGTGCTTACGTGTTTTGTTAACTAGACACTTCATTCAATTCGGAAATTTTGTCCGTGTTTTTTAACGAAACTGTTATGTAATTTTGATTATTTAATTGTATGTAATTTTGATTATTGCTACAGTTATAGTTATAGACAGACTATTCGATTATTTTAATAGCAGGGACCCATTTGAGCAGCACTTCAAAGAGCAAATAAAAAAGAAGAATTTAGAAAATGACAATAAAATATTACATAATTTTTTGGCATATTTAACGACGAGACGTTAAAAGTTAAAAATATTCAGGTTCTGCGGCACCATATTAACGACGGGACGTTAAAAATTGAAAATATTCAGGTTCTGCGGCACCCTAGGAAAACATTTTTGCACGTGGATTTATTACAAACCCAATAAAGAATCTGTCAAACAGATTATTAAATGATTTACAATACAAGTATATTTTGACTTACAAGTTGTCTCAAGATTATTTGGACCTGTTATTTTCCTCCTTATGATCTCGAGGGGAACAACCTTTAATAATAACATATTTAAAGGCCATATTGCTAACAATGATTATTGTGAAGACACTCACGAAATTAGGCTAGTAATATTAATAGGTAGTTTATTTTACTAAATTGTATGTTTCAGTATAGCTAAAGAAAAGACATCATCAGCTATGTTTACGAAACTTTGTGTGCGTCAAAAATTAAATAAATTTGTTCTATTTAGCAATGTTTACCCCAGCATTGCAATAGGTTATTCATAATCTAAGATCCTAAAGTTTTATAACAAATAAAATATATTTCGATTGGAAATAGTAAGATATATTGTAACTAAATGCAGATAGGCTGCAAACAAAGTTTTTTTTTTGTAAATAATCGTCAATGTAAAAACATGTAGACCTAAAACTATGTAATAAACAATTTCGTTTTCATTACTATTCTTGTTTAGTCAGTTTCCTTTATTTTATTGACAAAAACTATTAAAAAAAAACAGGTAATTATTACACCCTAACAAACCTGTATAGTTAGAAAAAATGTATACGCACAACTTTAATGTTACCGGTAACTTGTTTGTTTTTTATAGATCAGCACCGATGAAAAAATGTACGAACTTCTATTATGAACAACAGAAATTAAATTCATATTTACATTATTTTTAACTAAGTATGAAGTGTTCCATTTAATCTGATTGATATGAAATACACAATTCTCATAACAAGACATTTTATGGGACGATCAAATCGGTTAAACTAATTTTAAGATAACACTGTGAGTATGCAGGCGAAGTGCCTTTTGCCTTGATGTGGTGGGGCGAGCGTAGAGTTGAGCGGACCGAATTCAGTACACGCAGCCGGCAATCCAGTGTTATTGTACATCGATGGTTGCGGTATCCGCAGCCTGAAGGCGCCGCAGTCGGCTACTCAGTTCTACCTCACGGCGCTGAGTGCACGTCGTAGGGAGACTCCGCCGGGAATTTAATCTGGGACCACGAGCGCATCAATCGCCCGCGCTGACATTAGACCACTGGAGGCTCTCAATAGTATTCCGGAAAGAAAGAGTCAAGGTCATTGAGATCATTGAGAGTCTTGCCCGCCAACAACCTAATCTAATCTGAGTTCATTCTGTTGCTACACACGTCCTTTCCTGTTTAAGTACAATATATACAAAACTGTTCAACAATAACCTAATCTCACCTATCAATCACCACGGTTGCCTTAATTGGCGTCACAAAATGTCGATTAATTTATTATTATTACAGAGGCATTTAGTATTATCAGTTCACTAATTACGTAAATCGTGAGAAAAGGAAGAAGGATAAAGAGAAATTTCACAGCCGACTCGATGACAGTGTGAGTCGAAGTGATTTTTCGATAACAAATGTTTTACTTATTCAACAACAGTGCACATGATTTTATTTATTTATTTTTCATACACATACACAATAAGTTGCAAATATAACATTTAAATGAGTTGCAACGATGGTGTTGAACAAGAGAATAAGAACCACATACACACACAATCATTCAAACACATGACAATATAAATTACAAGTAGCCCTATAAATATTCAAGCCTGCAACGTCGACGATGACGATGACAATGAGGATGGCATTTATCAAGGGCAGAAGAAGCCTACACACACAAATATTTAATCACAAGACAATTTCGTCCTCCAACAACCTAACATAACCCGAGTTATGTTACTCTTGCCACACACGTCCTGTCCTCGTTAAGTACAAAACTGTTCGCCGACAAACTAACCTGACCTAGTAGTCACCTCCAATCCCCTTATTAGCGCCACAAGATGTCGAGTAAATTATTGTCATTGTGTGGCATTTGATATTATCAGTCCATTAATTTCATAAGGCGGGAGAGAGAGAGAGAGAGAGAGAGAGAGAGAGAGAGAGAGAGAGAGAGAGAGAGAGAGAGAGAGAGAGTGAGAGTGAGAATGGAAGGAGAGAAAGAGTAATTTTACAACTTCCTTGATTTTCATTAATCTACATGTTCCTATGATCATCGATCTACACGTGTACAGCCGTTAAGTACGAAAAATAAATTCCCACCTTGACACTAGTTTTAACACAAAATTTTTCCTCACAGATTCTTTTTTAACCTACTTCACTACGCGAGGAAAATCTATCTCCCACATCATAAGTTAGTCAACATGACACCTTCATAAATGCGCGCGTGCCCGTGCGCGTGACACAGGCTGCTGTGTTGTACAGACACAGTCACGTGATGTCACATGATGAAGACAGGGGTCGTGACGTCATGAACTGCCGTCAGCGTGATGTCAATGACCTTGAGTAGCTCAGTTTTCTCCCCCACCATACAACTCTTCTCTTTTTACGATTATACACGTTTCTTATTTGTTGTAACAGGGTTTACAATTTGTACTTAATTAATAGTTTAAAAGTTTGTGTTTTATTGTTTCCTAGTAGCTAATAATTATAGTAATCTAACAGCCCTATAAAATTCACAATATGTGAATATTGTTTGGAGGATAAACGTTTCCGAATTTTTCTGGTGAATGGTGACTTTTTCTCATTCTTTCTCTTGTAAAGATCGTTCTACGACATGTATACACGTTCACATTTAGGAAAATAGTATATTATGTGTTATTCAATCAGATATAGAGAAATAAATATAATTAAAACATTCTAACTATAAGTTATAATTTTTACAACATGAAGTGTAGGCAGCACAAAGCCACTTTAAACTCTTACTCAAGGTAGAATAAGTGGAAATCGAATTTTGTTCAATTACTTAAGAAACATTTCTGATATTACAGTGTATTAAAACAGGAATAGTTTTATACAAAAGGGATTATAGCCAATGGCAAACTTATATTTGCAAATGTCTGTAGTAATCACGGAACTAATTATTTATTCTTATTATGACAATGCCAATAGTAAAATTAATAACGAGAGCAAACAAAAAACCAAAATAATAATTATTATTACAACGATAATTTTAACAATTATGATGATGGTGATGATGTGATATGCAGGATAATACGTGTCATTTAAAAATAATAAATAATAATTGTTACTTGAAGCGCTAATTGTTACTTGAAAAGTTAACATTAGCCTAACTGTTTGTTGTTAACGCGCACCGCAGATCTTCAGAAGAGTAAAATAATAAATTTGATTGGTTACATTTAAAATGTTTTAAATTTATTTATTTCTGTAGATAATCAGAAGTCTTAGTAAGGTCTCATCACAGAATAAGATAAAACTCTCTAATTCGTGCGATATTATATTTGACAAAGCATTTTTACATTGACAGGATACGTATTTAATCAGAATTGTATTTAATTTGTCTTTTATAAGCAACTATACAAATATTACGACTTTGAAAATAAATTGCTACTTTCATTCTTCAGTATCTGTTTAAAAAAAATTTTGCAATTATTGCAATACTTCGATGCACAATAAGGTAATTATGACACATAAACTTTTCCGTTGTACAAAGTTATTAAAACCACAATAAGAAAGGAAAATATATGATATGTTCAAAGGAATAAAAAGAGATTTTCACCACGTGAGCTTAAGAAAATTAGGCAAATATATGAGCCATACGCTTATAAGAATTCGAAAAATTTTGTCCAATATTACTTATAAAATTTAAGCGTTATAGCAACTGAAGTTTTTGATAAATTCTAATTATATTTGTACCAATGTAGCATTAATACAATCACTCTATTAAATACAAGTACAATGATTAATTTATCTTTCCAAGTGAGTATAATTATTTTACATGATCTTTATACAGTATTTAATAGTATTTTTTGTTATGTTAAAACTGTTCACTTAAAAATTGTAAGAAATAGTACTTTTTTTTCAGCTCTTTATGTATGAAAGCGATAAGATAATTTATGCATGACTAAGAGCTTAAAGTAGAAGAGATCGTTTATCACTGACGCTGAGCGCAGCTGTTAAAGTTTAAATAGCGTCTAGCTCTGGGGGCAAAGCAGGCTCTATAAATTGTTTCCGCACAAGCAGAAGTTTTGAGTTTCAAAACTCAATGGCAGTGATTTGTTACCATAATCCCATATCTTATTAAATTTTAATGTGAATTTTTACAATGTTTTATATTATAGGCCTAATAATTTACAAAAAATGTTGATTTCAAAAAATCGATTAAAAATTGTTAAGATTTCATAGTATAATCATTTTTAGAAAAACTAGAACTACGATTTGTGCAACCTAATTTAGCGTGTCTATTATTATGGTAATACGGTGTGCATCTCATATAGTTGTTAGAGAAATATGTGTTAGCGACCTAGTATGTGTCATCATCAATGAAAATATGTGTCATCTGTGTCACCAGACTGTTTTGAATGGTTGAAAACAGCTAAATAATTATTTGATAATGTTCACGGCGACTTTGGACCGACCATTTTTTTCACACGATTATTGCACAAAGTTTCTAATCCAAGATGCTCTCAAGTATCTAATTTATTATCCTCTCAAGGATTTTATTGACCTAACTACTACAGGTTGTGCATTCGGCATATTTGTCTACATATTTCCATACAGACTGAATGAACTCCAATTTAAGAAGATTCCTTCAAGTTTCTTTTTCTGTTATGAGAGGATACTAATTTATTCACTAATTACATAACATCACTTGTGAATTATTATGGTGCACAAAGTTAGTGTTTACAGACGTATTATGAGAGACGTAGAGCAGTAAATTAAATTTTAGTAAAATCTGACTTATAGCCTTTCAGGTTTTTATAGAAAACATGTATGATATAATTGTAAAGTTATGCACTTGTTATATAAAATATCTAAGTTTACCTTTAAAGATAATAAAACTGTCTTTAAAAGATATTTTTTTTCTGAAATCAAAAACCATTAATGTTTTTTTCTGAAGCAAATTTCTTGTTTCTGAACTAATAAAGGAAATGTCCAATTTATCTGTGCTAATGTATTTAAGATATGTTATTTTTTTTTAATATTTTGTTGGTAGAAACATGGCGTTGTGATTTTGCAAGTAAAATATCGCTGCATCTACTATAACCTAATAATAAGGCATATAAATAATATAAGTATATAAGCAATATAAATAAGGCACACAGCTCTTTGCAGATGTGAAGGAGTGGAAACATGTTTACGTCTAAATGAACATGAATAAATTGAGCAAAATTAAATTTAATTTACATTGACAATATACTCATAGATCTGCCTTGTCTTATTTTCTTAGGAGGTAGCATATAACGTTTTAACTTAATTATAGCTTAAGAAATGTTAAGTTGGAACACTATTATCTAGGCGATAATTGTGTTTATAATTTTGTGTTTGATTTCAATCTTAACCTTAAATGGTGATATTATAAAAACAGAGTAGACAGCACCTTGAGCATTGATGTCAAAATAGCCAGTACAGGATACTAGAAAAAAGATGTCTCATCGACTTGATTCAAGTATGACGACCACATATTGTCATATTTGTTTTACAAGTCAAAATCAAGAGAATAATCGAGTGAATATTAATGGGAAATATTGTATGTTAGATAATTCTAATGAAAACTAAATAACCATAAAAATATATTGAGACACTTGATATAATTATTATCTATTACCACAAGCAAACGTGGTCTACATGATTTAATGCTATCATCATAACAGCTAATTAACGTTTAACCACCACTGTTGTATACATTTTCCGACAAAAACATTTTAAACTGTTTTACCAATAGCAAGAGAAATATTATACAATTCCATGGCAGAAGATTTTTCAGTATATTTTTGTATCAATACGGCCATTTAAAATACATCGCCATGTGAAAAACATCTGTGGGAACAGTGAAATACATTGCCACGTGGGATAAATACAGGATTGCAAAATGGGATGTGTTTACGGAAAGTAAGTAAAATACGTTATGTACATAAATGTGTGCATAAAAAATAAAATGCAGGAATTAGTTATAATGCAATATTCTAAGAAATACACATTTATTTCTTATGTAAGTGAAATATAGAATAATGTTAAGCGTAGTACAAATAAAATTCTTCTAAGTTTCATTAGTTTAATGATACATATTTTATGTAAACGTATAGGTACGCTTTACGTTTTACTTTTAATTACAGCAAGAATAATAAAGAGGTTTTATTTGAATTGGCCTTTAAAACTAAATAAAGAATATCATATAGAGTGACTTTATAACATAAGCGATTGCAAGGCTAAGTAAGTCGTTTATCATTCACATTAGTCACATGATTTTAAATAAAAGTTTGATAAAAGCAACAGCGGCTGGCTTTGTCAGTTAGTTACACCTGATGAGATTGTAGAGTGCGGATGAAGTTGATGTTGTGGAAAGTCACTACTGTTATGATTAGTGCAGAACTGTTAATAGTTGTCATTATTATTACGTGTGGACAAATTTAACTTGAAATACAGTATGAGAGTAACTTCTTTATTTTAAATTGTTATTTGTGACTCATTAAAGCTGGTTATTAATGATTTCATTAGTGTCTGTACTTTGTTTCCACTGTACCATACGGCGATCCGGGAGACCGTCGTAACAATATTTTACAGCTCAAACTATTATAATATTTATGGTACCACATAAGTATTAAATGTTACCTGAGAAAATAATAATGATTATGGTGTGATATCAATTTATTTCTACTCAAAGTCATTATTTAAAATTATAAAACATGTGTTCAGTTATTATTAAATTCTCTATATTTAGAATTAAAATGTTAATTTCAAAATATATAACTTAATAGGACTAATTAAACTTTGGGCACAAAAATATATTTTTCCCTTTCTTACTAACTCTTGTCGGTTTTTGCAATATTTCTAGATTACATATCCTATTACCAAATAATAAATTACTTCCACAAAGGTGTTTTTCTTGTTGTTATCATTATATTTGCAACTGATGCACAGATCTGAGATGAAATCTGTGAAAATGTGCTTTACAAGTAATATTCAGTTGCAGAAATAATTTATTATTTGGTAGTATACAAAAATCTTTAAATAAATAATCTGATTTGTGACTGTTTTCATTGAATGTGTTTAGCAGTAATAAACAGTATATCCTAACAGTCCATATTAACAAATCTTTGCAGTTCAAGAGTGCGTTCGTTAAACTAATTTAAGTATATTTTATAGATGTAATGATTGGTATCAATAAATAGTGAAATCAAATTAACAGTCGTAAAATCTAATGAATATGTGAAATTATTTTTATTTCTATAACGTCCTTATATTTTATATAGACATAAGACCTTGGTAAGGTATTAGGAAAAAATAGTGATTTAATTGAAATTTTATATGTTGTCATACAACATAAGAGTAATCTGAAATAGGTGTTAAAATATACAATTTAATATCAATTCTTTAATGTAACGAAAGCAATAAGAATAATTTTCCTTAAACTTGAGTAGTCGATAGAAACTCAAGTAGTTCACAGCCAGAAAATCCTGTGTTGTGAAATGTATTTTTTTTTTAATGTTCAAGCTGCTTTTAAAAAAATTGTTTATGTTACTAAAATGACAACAACCTATTTGAAAACTACTTTTTTCTGTACACAGAAGAGGTTGCTTCTGACAGAAGTAGATTACTGGAAAAGAGCGTCCAGGAGATACAGGATAGAAAAGTAAGGAATGGAACAATCAGGAAAACAATGAAAGTAAAAACCACGATTGTGGGAGAGATTAAACAAAAAATATTGATGTAGTTCGAGCATCTCGGAAGAATGGAAGAAGGTAGAATCCCCAAAACAGTAAAAGAATGGGAACTATCGCGAATAGGAAGGAGGGGGAATCCTAGGGGAAATTGATCGACTGTGTACAGAAGAGCATGGACTAGTTATGACCTTTAATTAAAAGATTCTGTAGATAAAAATAAATGGAGAACCATGATCAAAGGTGAATTAGTAAACCTATTGAGAAATTCCTTGTAGGGTATATGTTTATTGAAGCTGTCATATGTTTAATATGTTTGAATATGTAATATACAGCTAATTTGACCTTGTACTGATTGGTAGGAACACCCCTCGGTATTGAAGAAATTCTCTAATAAGAGAAATTTGTTATATAAAATAAATATTCATTCTCGACAGTTAAATTATTTTAGTCTTTTCGTTAATGATTGTCGTTCTGTTTGTTTTAATATCTAGTTTGGAGTAGTTTTAGCATTAGTAGCAATGTGATTGTTACACTGTGAAACGTTTTTATTTATCCGTCCTTCTAAATATTTTAGACTTATTCAAAGTAACGTATTATCCTGCTGCTGTGGTTTTTATTTTAGAAGGTTCATTTAATTATATCGGATCAGTAACCCTCATAATGTTCAGAGAGGCATCGCGTAATGATATCGCCCGCATTCCATGCTAACAGTGTAGTTAACCAATAATTATCAACCGCTTTACTGTGCATTCGATATCTGTTGCAATTAAACACACTGGAGATACCGAATACGGTTTCCTCTATAGTGTTTTGTTACTTCTATATTAATCGGCATACATTACGCGTCTTGTTTCATGGACACTGGGAATCCCTTTCACTCTGACCTATCAGAAATAATTAGTTGAATGTATGTATAAAACGTCATGGCAGAACGACGGAAAGAGGAACGTACGCATGAAACAGGTACCTATATCAAAGCACTGATACGGAAGCAGAAACATATGCTAGAACATACAACTGCAGAGTTAGGTCTATTTGAGGTGAGCTTACCAACCAAATTACTAGAATATCAGACGTAGAAGAATTTATGTATATAAAATATCTAAAGTAAAGTAGACTGTATCAATTATGAATGATTCAGTATCAACTATAAAAGGATAAATCGCAAACATGAAATACCGAATTAAAGTGAACTCAAGCAGTGCATGAAAACACAACCATGCTTTTCAAAACAAATTGCTGAACAGACTGTGCCAGTTGCAAAGACAGAAAAAGACACAAAAAGTAGGACAATGGAGGAAGTCTCTTTGTCTGTAGTTAGGGCAGTTCTCGTCAATGCCCCAGCTAGGCGACGTATCTTCGGCA
Organism: Magicicada septendecula; assembly: GCA_034769895.1. Classification (NCBI taxonomy): domain Eukaryota; kingdom Metazoa; phylum Arthropoda; class Insecta; order Hemiptera; family Cicadidae; genus Magicicada; species Magicicada septendecula. The sequence continues at coordinate 373,155,780 of CM068369.1, read as the reverse complement.
ATTTAAAGCCGCTGCGTGAGCAAATAAATGGACGGAGAAAATAGAAAGCAATTTCACTCGTTCATGGTTTAAAAGGATCTGCCGCTGAGCTACTGCACAAAATGCTACCTGACGAATTGACGAATTGATTAAAGCTCTATTAATTATTACGGTACTATTATAAATAGAATTACAGTATGGTGACAAACATTTGCGCGATGTGTATTACGCGTAGTTGAGAACATGGCGACAACCTGTCTTTATGAGTTTGAAGCAAGCATCGACAGACTAATTGGACTATTTTATCCTTAAGAACCAGAAGATTTTTGAATAATGTTTGCGGTGATGACTTCTATTGATGGCGTCGGAGATTATAAACTTCAGCAAGTGTTACGAATGTCAAGACAACGAAATAGCTCAGAAGTTTACGCCCTCATGTTTGAGGGTCCCGCTACATTAATGGGTTTATGTGAACACACTCTATTCGGAAGATCCCATTATCACATTTCCGTTACGATGGTGGCATAAAAACAGTGTTGCAGGACGAACAATGAAAATTTCTACTTTAAAAACAAAAGTAATGGCATTTCGAGAAAAGGAATCAGTAAGAACATAAAGAATGGTTAATTCTATAACAGGTGAGCCATTTTAATTAATAGGGAAAAGATATTGGTTATGATGGGAACTATGATATCCTATACTATTAACCGAGCAATAATTGTTTGTCTGTAAATTTTTTCCGAAACGTCTCGAGGAATTTTCTTCTAAATCGCCATTTGGGGGTTTCTCTATACGAGGAATTCATTGGTCAAGTTCTTATTTTTGGGAAAATTCATTTTCCCGATTTTCCGAGCAATAATTTTCCGTCCGTCTGTAAATTGTTTTCCCGTAACGGCTCGAGGAATTTTCTCGAAAATTTTACATTACCGAAATTTCATTACATTATTATTCAAAAACATTGTGTCTGTTTGTTTATTCAAAGGTTTATTTGAAAATTATAGGTGAGCTATTTCAAAAATTAATCGATTTGTGTGATCATTTTCTTTGTCTTTTACAGTGATTTTATTCCAATCAGTTATTTAGTGTTAGATCTGCTCAGTAAGATAAAAAAATAATTGCAATTTTTCTCTGCTCAGTGATCTATTTACAATAAAAAACCATTACAGTGTTTGTGCAAGTGCAAAACGACACAAATTCTTGCTGGGTTGGTAATTTATGTAGTTTTTTTAAGAAGGTAAGTGTCATCACCTTAGGTTACATATTACTATTCTGTGCACACCCACCAAGCATTGGACACTGTGCAACATTATTTATACTTCCAGCCTTATGCTCAAGTGCTTTTAAATACTTTTGGCAGAAAATAATCAATTTGAAAATGTTATTTTTTAGATGCCTCGCAGACGACCTCCTAAACGGCGAATTTTGTAATAACTTAAGACCACCGCAACAAAGACAGCAAGAAAATGTCAGAGACGAACTTTCTGAAAATAATCCTATCAATGCTATTTATTAACATCAGGCATCCACTTCAAGACCCCTTCCCCTTTCCGAAGTAACAAATGCCCGAAAACAAGTCCTCAAAATAATACTAACAACGTCATTCATGAAAATCAGGCATCAACTTCTAGACCTGTGCGAAGTGCCAGGAATGATTGTATGAATAGACTAAATGAAGTATTAAAGTAGCTTAACGATTACCAGTCGCAAGAAGTACGTGACCAAATAAGGGAGATAAATAATAAACGCAGAAGATTGGCAGAATCAACAGAAGGGCGTGAACGACGGTAAGAAAACGATCGACTGCGAGCAAGTAAAAGGAGAGCTGAAGTCACCAGAGCAAAGAGCTCAACGGCTTCTAATCATTCGATTACGAGCAATTCAAAGAAGAGCTGAAGAAAATGAAGAAAGACTTTAGCAGCGATTAGAGGAGCAACGTCGCCGGAATGGAAGACGTCAAAGAGCTCTGCTATTGAACCCTTTATGAACATACAAATTAGCTGTCACTTCTGATGTATCCAATCACACATTAGGAAATTTTAATGTTGCTTGCTTGCATTGTGGCAATCTGCATTTTCCAGAAGAACGTGTTAGCAATGGAACCCATAGAAATTCTTTCGGAGACTACTGTTTGCATGGCCGCATTGAGGTGCATCCACCTAAATTTCCAAATGAGTTGGTGAGACTATTTCTTCATTGTCATCCACTAACTGATGAATTTCATAAAAGAATACGTAATTTAAATGCATGTTTTGCAATGGCTTCATTCACCGTGGATGATAATCGAACCATAAACAATCGAGAAAGTTATACGTTTATTGCAGCAGGGAATGTTTATCATAAAATTAACGTGGCTGCTCATCCAACTCAAAATTCACAAGGTGAGTTTGAACGACCTCGATATGAACAGATGTACTTCCTCGATAATGAAGATGCTGTCAATGAACGTGTCAACATTCCACTGAATAATGGAATTAGTGGCCCATTAATGAACCTGTTGGAAGGAATTATCCGCTCACAAAATCCATTTGTACAAGGTTTTATGATGATGCGAGAGGTTGAAGAAGAAGTGAACCAGCGTGCTGCTGAGGAAACAAATGAACCACCTTAAATGGTGAAAAAATGAAACTTCTCTTTGCGTTCCCCGAGGGTGCAGACCACAGAAGGTATAACATTCCATTCCAAAATGACGTTTGCGCCGTGGTCACTTTGAATGCCGATCAAAGTTTTCCAGATAATGAATTAGTTATTCGACAGAAAGGTAAATCCATTGTTACAATGAGGAACATCGACCAACGGGTTGAGCCATTCACTTACCCTCTATTTTATCCCAAAGGTACTTTTGGGTATTCCATAGATCTACCATTGAGAACTCCGTATGCGAGTCGGCGTCACCTTACAAGACTTGAATTGGCTCAATATGGAATTGCTTTTCGGCCACAATTTGCTCAATTTCTTCCACTCGAGAATCCTGGAAGAAGTCCTGATCTGCGTCTCCTAAATTTTAACGCTCTACATTATGGTGGTAAACGTTTTCAACAGTACCTCGCTGATACTGCTATAAGAGTTATAAAAGATCGAATTGATTGGATTAAAGCTAATCAAAAAAAAATTCTTGCTGATAATTACGCTTCAAGTTACCAATTTCATAAACCAAATTGCTGAACAAAAAAATGCTACTGCTGGGGAAAAAGTTATATTACCTTCTTCATTTCCTGGATCTACAAGATATTACGCTGAACATTTTGAAGATGCTATGGCCTTAGTTCGTCGTCTAGGATCGCCGGATTATTTCATTACGATGACATGCAATCCTGATTGGTCAGAAATTAAGGAAGCAGGAAGAATACAATTCCATGATCAAAGTCTTTTAAATCAACCAGGTCAAGATAGATCTGACCTAGTTGCAATGGTCGCAAAAACAAATTTCATGAACTAATTGATGATTTGGATAAAAAACAAATTTTTGGTAAAGTTGCAGCGTATGTGTACACTATAGAATTTCAAAAGCGAGGTCTTCCCCACATGCACTTGCTTTTGATTATGTTTTCTCAAGACAAAATATATAACGTCGAGGAGCTTGATGACTTGATTTCTGCTGAAATTCCTGACGACGACCCAATACTGCGAGATTTGATAATTAAATGGATGATACATAATCCGTGTGGAGAGCATAACCAAGAATCTCCATGTATGATCAATAAAGATGGAAAAATAAAGGTCGCTTCGGATTTCAAAAATCATTCAAAGACTTTACATCTTTAGTTGAAGATGAAAAAGCCAATTATCGAAGCCATTATGATTCGAGAATGGATCCAAACAGTCCAGACTTTTCACATCATCATGCTGTTTATCGTAAGGATAGTCAAGGTAGACGAATAACAAGAGACAATCTCCATGTTGCTTCATATAACGCTTACCTTTTAAAAAAATTTAATTGCCATATTAATGTAGAATACGTTAGTAGTATAAAAGAAGTTCAATATATTTATAAATATGTTTACAAGGGACATGACTGTGCATTTGTCAAGGTAATTCAAGATCAACGAACATTAAATTACAATGAAGCAGAAACATATGTGCAAGGTCGATTCATCACACCTCCAGAGGCATGCTGGAGTCTCTTTGGCTATGAAATCCAGAAAAAAAGTCACACTGTTCAACGTTTAGATATTCATCTACCTGGACAATATCGAATGGCTAATATTGAACAGACGCAGGAAGATTTTGCTGACGTAGGCCAAAGAGGTTCAACTTTAGAAGCTTACTTTAGAAATAATTCACATTCGAACAGCAACAACAAAATCAAGCCCACAATGAAAATCAACAAGAAATACATAATTATTATTATTGGCAGATGCCAGAGCACTTTAGGTGGATAGGAATTAACAGTGAATGGCAGCCCAGGGTCAGGCGCCTTCGAGTTATTGGTAGAGTTCACAGCATAAACTTTGTTTCGCAACCAGAACTTTACCATCTACGGCTATTGCTCTACCACATCAAGGATGCTACAAGCTTCGATGACTTTTATTGGTAGAAGGAACAAGATACGCTACATATAAACAAGTCTGCCTAGCTAGAGGACTAACATAAGATGATCAACAATGTGTCGAAGGTTTGAGAGAATCTGCCATGTCAAAAATGCCTTCAGTAATGAGAACACTATTCACACAAATTCTTATTCTTGGCGCTCCTGAAAATCCTAAGGTTTTATGGGATATGTTCAATGAAGAAGTGGCCGAAGACTTTATTAGAGAGGCCAGACGTAATAACACTTCTATTGAAGAAGCGATGAAAAGAGCTTATGGGATTATTGCTTACAAATTGAACACAGAAGCTACAGAAGGTCGAAATTTCCGCTTCTGGGTACAGAGATACAATATGAACGATATAGACAATTACGAAAATCAGTTGAATGAAGAAATAGTAAACGTTGATGAATACGCAGAATTGGGGGAAAGCATGTATCAACGTCTTCGAGGAAGACAATTAGAAATTGTGGATTGAATTTTAAGTGCTGCTGAAGGTCAATCTGAGCAATGATGCTTTTTTATTGATGGACCTGGTGGTATGGGAAAAACTTTTATTTATAAGACACTATTCCACATTATTTCTGGAAGAAATTTTAATGTAAAGTGGCGTTCACTGGAATTGCGTCTATCTTACTTCCTAATGGTCGAACATCCCACAAAACATTTGGACTTAAAGTTCCTTTAACTGCTGAATCTGTTTCAAATATAAAACCAGGATTTTCGAAAGGCAGGGAACTCGCTCAGGTTCAAGTTTTTTTAATGGATGAAGCACCCATGTTACCTAAGTATGGAATGCATAATATGGACCAATTGCTTCGCGCTCTGGGCAATCCACATTTACCATTTGGAGGAAAAATTGTTGCTTTTGGAGGAGATTTTCGACAGTGCTTGCGTGTTCAACAACGTGCCAACAAAAGTGAACTGATCCACACTTTTGTCTATGCTTAAAAAGAAGTAACCTTTGGCAACATTTCCATCTCTTTTCTTTGACTGAAAATATGCGTGTAGATCCAGAGCAAAGAGATTTTGCTGAATATTTGTTGAAGGTCGGGAACTAATATTGCCTGTAAATAATATGGACGAAATTGAGCTACCAGTTGACATTCTTTCTAATGGAAATCTAATTGATGAAGTCTTTGGAAACTGTATTACTAATAACAGATTTCAAGATATGAAAGGCAGAGCTATAATTGCTCCTTTGAACAGAGATGTAACAAAAATTACTGGTGAGATCATTGAAAAACTACCTGGAGATATTAAAATTTATCACAGCTACGACTCTGTAAAAGATCAACCAGAAGGAGCTCTTCAATTCACTTCAGATTTCCTTAATTCTGTTGACATACCCGATTTACCGCCACATGAACTTAAGTTGAAAAATGATACTATAATAATGCTTTTACGAAACTTAGACATTACAGAAGGGCTTTCCAATGGAACTAGATTAAATATTACAGAGTTGTGCAATAACATTATCAAAGCTAAGATAATTACTGGAGAAAAATCGGGTCGAGAGGTACATATCCCAAGAATTACATTGGATTCTAACAAAGGTCAACTTGGCTGTACCATGCAAAGACATCAATTTCCCGTAAGACCGGCATTTTCTATGACAGCTCACAAGGTCCAGGGTCAAACATTTGACGTTGGTGTTGACTTACGAACACCAGTTTTTATGCATGGAATAAGTCGCTTTTCCCGAGTTAAAAGGAAAGGCAGTTTAAAAGTTCTTCTACCACAAGAAAATCATCGACACACTGGTAATATAGTGTGGAAAGAAACGTTGAATGATATTGGTTCTAATAATAATGTACAGAATAATCTACAAATGGATACTGATGATGAACATCTTTTTTGGACATTCCAGACAACTTGGATGATTTCAACATGACTTTTTTATAAAATATTGTACAAAATTAAATTTTTAAATATATTGCTATATATATATATATATATTTTTTTTTTTTAAATACATTATGTTTGTTAACCTACATGATGAGTTATAATATTACTATTTTAGTTTCCCAATTTCATAAAATTCATTGCGAATTTCTAAATTAATATTGTAAAATGCATGTCTGTTTTAGTTTTGTTATGTAAAAAGAAAATGTAAAGTCTTATTAAAAAAATTATTTTTTATTTGAAACCGAGCTAAGCTCGGTCCCCCGGTACTTGATATTAAGTTAGGTAAGTTCCAGACGATCTGTGGAACAATTAATCGTCTTTTTAAAAACAAGTTACAATGAGATAGAAAATTAAAATTTTACAAAGTCCCTGTACTGTCCTGTGGGTGTGAATTATAGACAACAACCAAGAAACAAGACAGGAAAATACAGGCCTCTAGCTTCTTTAGAGGTGCTAAAAGATGTTCTAAACTTGACCGTATAAAGAGTGAGGTCATAAGACAGGAGTTACAAGTTTTTAACTTAAATGAAAATTAAAAGATTACAAATAACGGTGGAGAGAACACTTGGAAAGAATATTATATTACATATTGGCCAAACACGTTTGGAAATACAAACCTATAGGAAACAGGTGTGTGGGTAGACCAGGAAGAGATAGCTGGAGGATCTTTGAAGGCGGAACAGGCAGCACGTTGCCTAAGTCGTGTTGTGAAGATGATGATGATATTCAACTTTCAAGTCGTCTCAAGAATAAAATATTTTATCGTGATTTTTGAACTCGATCTGACAGGTGTTAAGTTTTAACAAACGACTTCCCTCCAATGAAAAAAGTATTTTTATTAGGTTACGTAACATGTTTGCTATTTACATAAGTTATTGGCGTGCATTGTAACTAACTATTAGAAATCAGTTACCATGTCATATTATTATATTATATTAGAAATCTAATCATGTCAAATTATGTCAGCGTCCAACATTATGTCCGGTCTGCTTTAACACTTGATGTAATTATTTGGGGTATTATATGTTTTGCCTTTGTAGTGTGTTATTGTTATTATATACAGTTATTTTCTAAGTTTGAAAGTACTACTACTAAAAAAGAAACATACTTTTCTTGAAGAAATTTGAGGTTATGAGTGTGTGTGTGTGTGTGTGTGTGTGTGTGTGTCTGTCTGTCTATGTGTGCGCGTTTAATGCTGATACCGCCAACGTTAAATGTGTGAGTTGATCTATTGCTGAGGTTATGTGAAGAGCATACCGTAACTGTCATGTATATTTTATAGTGCGCAAGTGTTAGACATGACTGTTTGCAAACATCAGTGGACAGGAATATTCATAAATCTACTTTAAATTATGCCAAATGGAAGTAGACACTGAAATTTTAAACCAAAATTTGTCATTCCACATAGTTTTTGTGAAGGATTATTACAATAATTAACTGTTTTAGAGTTCATAAAATTTTTCATAATCCTAAACAGAATATAATTTTAGCTTTTTATATCAAAATTTTCTTTGTTTAAAGTAATTCGATTTAAATATTACATAGTCTAAAAGAACACTTTCCTTTAAAATTCAGAACACAATTTCGTTGGAAATAACTAAATAAGAAAAAATAGTTTCTTCTAGTTACCCTTTATTCAATTATTGTACACGTTCACAAAGTTTATTAAAATATGCGAGTAAAAACATATTTATTGAAGGAGTCATTGAAACATTATTTATTGAAACAAGTCATGTTTCAGAAGGAGAAGAAAAAAATAATTTAAATAATGAGATTTTTTTGTTTTATCTCTGTCTCTGCTCTGCAAGTTTGAAGGAAGAATTGAATGGACAATCAGAGAGTTTTAAATAGTACGTTTTAAAACATAAATATTAGATAAGCATTTATATTATATTTTACTACCTAAAGCCTCTTTGCACTCATTGATCATTTGATATACTCATTTATAAATTTAGTTCATAAGGATTTAAATCAAGGGAAGTACCATACGATTTTCAGACCTGTGAGTGGCTTCTTAGAAACAATATAGAGGAGAATTATAATTTTTAGTCCTGGTAGTATTTAGATTTGTAGACAACAAAACATGAGTTATAAAATTTAGCAAAACTAATTTTCTGGTCTACTAATTGTAACATACAAAAGAATATATTGACTTTTTCCTTATACTTTAACATCAATTATTACTGTTTATATATAAATAAATTTCAGTGGTATTATACGTAATATTGCCAGTAACACAACAGTATTCAAGAATATTATTTTACATACAGAAATACGTTAGGCTTATATATATTTTGGGGGCTAGATGCCCGCTTCGCGCCCCTCTCGGTGCCTTCGATTCTTTCAAATTAGAAAACTCTCCATTTTCAATAATCGTTCTACCCCTTAACCACTACACATATTAATATATTAATTCAAGGTGATGACTCTAGTATGCTTACAAGAACGCCTTCTACTTTTCCGTCTTACATTAATTTAGTAAAGCATTTTTCCTTTTTTTCTTATCTTTGAGGACTTCCTCGACATAAGCCCTAAAGGTATTCCAGTGATCATCGTTATTACTATCACCTCCGAAGCAATTTTACTAGTACATAAGTATATAAATACAATACTATTACTTAACTCCGTCTATATTCTTTGTACTACAGTATTATAGGATACAGTTATGCATTCTAAGAATGTATATTTGGCGTCTAGATATAACTGACTGGAGGAAAGGGAAGACGTCTTGAAGGGCGTTTATTCCAAAAAAGAGTTTCAGAACTAATTTTCTTTATTTCTTGAGGAGAATTGTCGCGTCTTTTGCTGTTGATATCGTTGAATACTTTACCTGTTCTTTAGGCCGGGTGTTTGTGATCGAACCAAAGTTAATGTCAATGTTCTTAGGTACAGAGTCTTAAACAAAATTCAACAGTGTATGTTTCATATACAAATACACATAAACTTTTGGTTTCCGATGTTCATAAAATAAGCATACTGAAAATTATTGCTGTTAAAACGTGGTTATGAAGTGCTGAATACAATAGTTGCTTAATACCCATATTATCTAGGCATATGTTATATAATTTTGATTGCTGAGTTTGTTAGTTAAATAATAAATTTTTTTAAAGATGTTTAAACTTATGCATCTTTTATTTTAAAAAAACGTTTGGTAACTCTTCTGGGAGACCCCTATATTCCGGAGAAGAGAGGCCTTTTAAAAAAATATTTCGCACTAAAATTATTTTCATTCTTCATTCCTAACAAAACCACCCAGTTTACTTCTTTCACCTCTGTAATTACTTATGTAATTACATAACAGCATGAAAAAAAGCATGCTATCCATAATTTGGGTTACTATAAAAGTATTAATAATGAGAATGAATCACTCAAACGAAGTACATAGAACTCAGGGACAGGAAAGTAGAATTACAGATTCAGAATAATTATTCTCTGCGTAACAAAGAAAATCAAAAATTGATTAAAATTGAAAACATTTAGTAGTAATTTCGAGGAATTATGTTAATAGAGTTTATTACATAAATATATTACGTTGTTAGTCTTCTGCACACGTCCTTCATACAGAGTTATATTGATTTAATTGACAAGAAATTTCATATATATTTGTTTCATTAAAGACGTGTTTTTGACACGAAACGTATCCTGTTTAATTCCATTGTAATTCACAATGTAGTAGACCCCGTTGTTCTGGTGAAATTCACTTTCTGATTGTGGTAGGCACCCCGTTAAGGGAATTTATGGAACCAGGTCTGGAGACTGCTTCACATGGCACCAAGAAATCAAATGCAATGGATAGCACACTTTGCTTACTATGACCGGGCAGGGAGAGTTAGTAAACCAAATTGGAGGCCGTGCTGGTATATAAACTGGCCAAAATCAAAACGTTCCGTGCGTAAACTTTGCGTGTCAATATGTGCTTATTTTCTAATTTAATCCTTAGACTAAAACATTCGTGACAATGAACAAGAAGCATTCGTGCGGGAAGTAATAGTAACACGTTGCTCCTTGCTCCGTATTTACTGTGACTGGTAATTAATGTCACTAAACATTAAACAGTAAGGTGAATGTTTGACATTTCGTGCTATGAATAGCCAATACAGAGACTTTTTGAGAAACATCTTTGTAACGCTGGATAACTGTATTTCATAATAAAATACATGAAGAAGACTATTTATACAATTATAGATTATTAGAATAAAAATAAGCGTAAGTAATAAAAAATAGAATTATGAAAGCACAAATATTGTCAAATGTAAAATACATAACATAAACTTTCGTCAATATACAAAATTTGGTTTACTTAGACATTAATATGAACCAATGATGTCATATTTTTTCGACAGCTTTTACCTATGTTTACTTTGGTATGAAAACGTAATTACGTATGTGTATTTTAGTTTGGAAATTTAGTTTACTTAACACTCAAATCTATTCAGGGTATTATGAAAAAAAATTAAATTTAACGGAAAAAAGTAAAAAACGATACCTATATTTATTTTTTCTATGGATGAATAACATTGGGAAATTTTAAGTTTATATTTATATAAACGTGTAAAACATAAGTTTATATAGGTAATTCATGATGACTCTTTAAGAAAATCCATGTGCTTCTGGATTTACAATACCGCTTTTATCCATATTTACTGTACACTCTATTTTAAAATTTACAGAGAGGTTAAACATTCTACTGACACCAGGCAGGCCTTGTTAATCTTCTTTAATAGTCAGTCTTTATCCGCACTGTGTGTAATACGGAAGCGTATGTTCTGTCTTCTTTAGGCTATATAACGCTACGGGAATGGGTGTGTAGCTGTATAGTTATACATAAAATAGTCATATCACTTAACTATTTAGCCTTTAATTTCAGAAATTAAAATTAGAAAGTGCATATTCACATTTACATTCATTGCACTCCTAATTAAAACAAATAGGCATTTAAGTCAGCAATATTATAGTAACATTAATAAAATGTCTTATTAATACGTTCACAATGTCTATTGTCTATTGTTAACAACACGACACTAAGCAAACAAGAATGTTCACAAGGTACTTACATTGCTGAGTTTCTAATAAAGAAGAAGACTTTGTAGGAAAAATTGCAGTTGTAAACAAAACTGTGTCGAAATAAGTAAACTTCTGGTTTTCAAGGTGAAGTGGTAAATGTCAGAGACGATTGTGCCAATTATACTCATGAAGAAAGGAAGATTCATAAAATTAGAATTAACAAAGCGAAGCAGCAACAAAACTTTTTATTATGAGCACTCTAGTTACTAAATGTGCGAAGGCAACGCCTTTGAAGTCTCTGATACTGTTTCACAAGTTTTATAATTTTATAGTTTTATGGCAAGGAAAACGGTAAAGTAAACCTCAGTTTTACAGCTACGTAATTATTTTACCATTGACTAACTAATATTAGTATTGAAACGATGGATCTCTCTCTCTTAGAGTCAAGAGCGCTCTTCCAACCGTTTCTCCGCTAGCCGAGCAGGTGCGTCTCTCTGTCTAGGCCGCACTAAAGTACTCTTTAGATTTTTCGATTTTCGAGTGTTCGTTATGGAAGCATATTATGGAACATTAGTCCAGAACAGCTGTAGGCGACAGTTGCCGCTTAGAAGTCAGTTTATGTTCCGCGATTTGTCAAGTGCGGATATCAAGTGGTTGTGATTACTGAGTTATAACTAGTGCGGAATGATTGACATTATTATTGCGTGTGGACAAATTTAGCTAGAATTACTGAACGGGACTATATTGTTGATTTCAAATTGTTAGTTGTGATCATTATAGCTGGTTATTAGAGACTTCATTGGTGTCTGTATTTTGCTTCCACTGTACCACAGGTGAATCTTTGAGACGGTCATAACAGTATATTATAATAATATTAGTATAGTGTATAATATTATACCAATGGTTTGGTAGTGTCTGCACACACACGCACACACACATTCACACACACATGTAATAGTAGAATAGTAATATTAAATAATATATTAGTAATCCATACCTAATAAATTCTACAAAAATTACACGGTGTCGTTATGTTATATTACCTGGAAATACTAAATATTCGTTTTAATTTTTTGTTTAACGAGCAGAAATAACACTATTTCATACCACTGTAGAAACAATTTAAGTGGTTAAATGTAAGCATATGTTACTTTCATAGTGATATTGTCTGTAAGTTAAAATTATTCTTATGCAATGTTTCGTAGTACAGTTGTTTTGTTGGTTCATCCTCTTCATTCACGTACTTAGTGATAAACTGAACTTTCACTTGTGAACACTTACGTTCTTAATGTCCTCGTACGTTTTGGTGTGGTGTACATGTTTCGTAGTAATTTTTAAGTCGAATTGTAGTAATTGGGTGTGTGTATACATCACTGTTCAATGAAACTAGTATTGGAATCATAGTGATGGTTCCTTATTATGGATAATTGTAGAGATTAGGCAGTCTCAATTTAGTGCGGCAACAGAATTCAGCACACTGTTTCTGTGCTTTAAATGCACTTCATACCAGTAGCTAATCAAGAACAATTTTAGATTGTTTACTGTAGTTAAGGTAATCCGATGCACTCCTACAGAACTTATTAAAATTCAGGTCCCTTTTTCCTACAAGTGGGACAGCTATGGAATTGGCATACTAGTTCAGATATCTAACTTCTAACGTGTAAACAATCTGCTTAGTGTTTTGTAAATTATTTTACTTTATGCAGTACTCTTTGAAACGTTTTTCTCAGAGACATTAATTTCACTTTGTGCTTACTCACTTAAGGCACAAAAAAGTGGACTGTTTTTAATAACGTCTAAAACTGGCCCCTTAAAAGTGTTATGTTTCCGCATTATGTTATGAAATTTCCGCTTACTGTTATGGTACTTGTAAGTTTTCAAAGTAATAACAATATTTTTCCTTTCTGCAGCATATGAGTTGCAACTCAGATATTCCAATAGTTTAAATTTCAAGAATGTTCCTGTCTCAATACTAGCTGATATAATTATTACTCATGTAGAGTTTAATCGTTATTAGTGTTATTAACACTCAGTTGGTGTCATTTAGAATCTTATCGCCCATAATAATATTGTAGCACACAACCAGGAGCGTTCTAATCGTTTAACTTGTGTATAACAAGTGTGTAAACTTGGCTGCCAACTTTAAAGTTTTGATTTCATTGCTGGTAGTACCACAATTTCGAGACACATTTATGATCATCCACGTCCCTGGAATATGTAAAAATAAGTATTAAAATTACGTAGTTGGCAGCTGAAGCTACTTCATGTCAGAAGTGAGAACTAATATTATAAGTTTAATTAATAAAATTGTGTTAGTGGTTATAATCACAGTGTTATAATCTTATAAGTTTATTTAATTAAAAAATGTTATAATGTTATTTAATAACATTAATAACATCGTCAGGTTATTTCCGATCTGACGATGAGCTGAGAAGCTTGAAAGCGCTAATCGGAATAATTTTTCTATAGTGGTGTGCAACAGTGATAATTCTGTTTGTGACTAATATTATATAATGCAGGTCACTTATATCCAAAGAAACCAATGTGCTTTACATAGCATTATAATTATAATTATAATTATCATAATTTCGGACAAATGTGGAACCCAATCCTCAATTTTCGTAAAGGTTTAAAATACAATAAACAGCATAATGGGAAAAAGGTAAGGACGTTACGTAACGCATCGTTTTCCAAGGATACAGCGATAGGGATATCAACAGGGGACTGACATTAAACAGAACTGGAAATGACATAGACAACCGATACAGAGTTACTGTTGTATTCTCGTAGATAGTAGTTACTATAATCATAGCTAAAGAAATACAATAATGTATTTGTACAATAATCAATCTATTGCAAATTATCTACCTCACTACTGAGAAACGCAGATGGAACGCTTCAGAGAACACAGATTATGGAGTCCTTTGTGAAGACTGCAACCGCCAGTACATAGGGAAAGAATACGTTTATATTAAGATTGTATACAGCAACTCACATCATTTACCATAATAAGTATTTACTTTATAAAATTGTAAATTTGTTGAGAGTGTTAACTAATAACACTGTAGCAGGTTATATGACAAAATGTATTTAAAAAAAATGCTCGTCTATTCTTTGTAGATTTAATAGTTTTATCTGCGTCTACTCATACAGGGAGTGTGATTGTTTCTGATTTTGCTTACGAAAATGTTTATTTACATTTTATTTACGGTCAAATGTGTATGTAACTTTTGTATGTGCATGTAAACTAAATGTGTATGTAACATTTAATTACATGTGACTAATTTGTAACAATAAAAACTGTTTTCAGTAACATGTGTGGTTATACACGCAAAACAAAGACGTGCCTGCACTTGTTTATTAGCTTTAAGAGCAAGGTAACTTGGGACGGAGCGAGATATATAGACATGCATAATTGAGACATGTGATGTAAGTACGTTTATGTGAATAGAAAATCCTTCTCCTGTGTGGAGGGTAAAATTTTATTATTTTGTACTGTCTCTGCGTGATCACAAAGTATTTAGCTTAGTAATCTTTATATTACAATACACCATTTTTAACGTTAATACTAATATTGTACTGAACTTATCAATAACTATCCAAACAAACAAACATAAAGAATTTGGTAAAACTGTTTACATCACAAATTTAAACCATCTGTCATAATATATAAAGAAATCGTAGAATTCATTAGAATCAAATCTCTGATGTTAACTTGAATATGAACTCCACACTCTCTTTAATAATTTCTCTTACTTATGCGATTTTGGAACTTCTCATACATTAGTTAAAATTAAACAGCAACTTTGTGAAGAAGAATTGCTTTACATGAAATGTTTCAGCTATTACTGTAAATATTACGCAGTCTTGATACCAAAGTATTTAAATAAACCATTACAATATCAAAATTAATAGGTCAACTTCAAAAATTTGTTATTTCATAAAATTGATAGCACACTGTGTTCAGTAGTCGTTTTGATATTATTATATCCTATTAGTTATCTCAGGTTTGTTTCAGAAATACTTGTATTTTGGTAATTGGGGAGCAAATCTCAGTTTTTGTACCTTTTAATTTAAGTTTTTAATTGAATATCACCTTTATTATTACAATAATAATCAAGAAATTAGTGGCTTCATAACGTGTACGTAATCAGTGATCTCAAAGATGACCCAGTTACTTTAAACCATTTTAAGTTATGTTCCCGAAGCAGACTAGCTGAACAAAGCTGAACAAGAGTGAGTTTTATGAAAATTTAAAGAGTGCTTGGGTTAGAGAAGTGAGAGAACGTGACAATATTTGTGCTTTGTGCGAGGCTTAATATGAAGGGGAAAGTACCAGTCTTGCGCCTCGTGCATCTCTCTTTGACAAGAGTGCTTATGTCTTTCACACTTGCCCTCTTGATTAATAACAAATTTTAATTTAGATATTTTTGTGTACAGAGGAAAGGGTATAAATAGAAACAGCGTTTATAAAAGAGTTTCCCCTCCCAGACTTACATTCGGCCTTTGATTGGTTCAGTGGGGCCAGGTACACTTCACAATAATCGATCTCAATGCGGCCTATCACCAGATTCCGCTGGCCAAAGAGAGTAGACCATACACGGCCTTTTGTGTACCCTGGAATTTGTACCAATACACAAGGGTTCCCATGTGTTTGGCTGTGGGGGCCCAGACACTCACTCGTCTTCTCGATACCGTTTTTCACGATGTGAAATTCAGGTTTGTGTTTAATTACCTAGATGATTTGTTGGTATATAGTGAGACATTCGAAGATCATCTGGGTCATCTCAGAGAAGTGATGTGTCGGTTAAGGAGATCTGGCCTCACTGTCAATCCCGAGAAGGTTCGTTTCGCCCAAGAGAGTATTTCTTTCTTGGGCCACTTGGTTTCACACCGGGGCGTTACTGTCGACCCCGAGAGGACACAGGGCATCCGTGACTTCCCTCCCCCTAGGGATGCGAAGGGCATAGCGAGATTCGTAGGTATGGTCAATTTTTACCGTCGATTCATACCTAATATCGCTGAGATTGCCGCACCCTTGAACGAACTAAGGAAGAAGGGCGCTAAATTTACAACACCTTGAAGGAAGCCATCATCTCCCCACCGGTGTTACGGATGCCCGACTTTTCGAAGCCATTTATACTACAGACGGACGCGAGTTTGGTTGCGCTCGGGGCGGTTCTTTCCCAAGTTGTTGATGACGCTAGGCAGCTTGTGGTTTTTATTTCCCGGACATTCACCCAGCAAGAACGAAAATCATCTGTCTATGAGCTAGAGTGTTTAGCTGTTGTGTACGCTCTAGGCAAGTTCAGGCGTTTCTTGGAACATGCTGAGTTCCTGCTCGAGACCGACAATCAGGCTTTCTCTTGGCTTCTGGCTCATCCCCGGCAACTGGGTAAAATTGGTAGATGGGTGGTAGAGATTTCATCCTTTAACTCAAAGTGCAACACATTAGGCGATCTCAAAATGTAGTTGCAGACGCCTTGTCCCGCATGTTTTCCCAGCCCAGTGTAGCCCAATCTGAGCAACCCTGTTCCGTTCTGTTAGACTTTCCATTAGCCTTCACTGATGTGTTACCCCATCAGTTAAACGACCAAGAGCTGGGTCCAGTCATCCAAAATATAAAGGAGGGTAACGTACAGGCCCCTTACTTCTTGTCCAAGGGAGTCCTCTGTTGTAGAGAAAGAAAAGGACGTGCCCCTAAGATCGTGCTGCCTAGCAAGTTTGTGCCCATGGTCTTCAGTTATTACCACAATTCCCCAGTAGGAGGCCACAAGGGAATTTCTAAGACCATTTCCAGTATTAGGACACATTTTATCTGGAAGGGCATGGATAGGGACATCGCGACCAGGGTTAAGAGCTGTCATCTATGTGGCTTGAGCAAGCCTGCCCAGAACACCAAGTTAGGGTTGTTGTCATCTGAGGTGGCGAGCAGACCGATGGAGAAGTTGTTCATCGACTACGTGGGACCATTCCCCCGTAGCAAGTCAGGTAATGCTTACCTGCTTGTTTGTGTGGATGCTTTTTCAAAGTTTGCCTGGCTACTGCCCTTACGGCAGGCAACCGCTCGTTTAACCATAAGCGCGCTCCAGAACAATGTATTTCAGCATTTCGGTCTTCCGACCATCATTGTCTCGGACAATGGCCCGCAGTTCATTTCCGGTGAATTCCGGCGAATGTGTTTCGCCAGTGGGATCAAACACGTAACCACTTCCCCTTATTACCCACAGGCGTCCCAGACGGAGAGATTCAATCGGAATCTCCGGTCCGCCCTGATTGCTTATCACGCTGAGCAACAGACCACATGGGATCAGAATCTGAAGTGGTTACAATTAGCTTTTAACACGGCCCGACACGATAGTCATCAGGCCGTGCCCTTTGAAATCCTGTTTGGATTCTCGCCCGCAATCCCGTTGACCAATTTGTGGAATATCGAAGATCTTCTGCCACGGGAGCCCGATAATAAAACTGCAGAGAGGTGGAAGGAAGCTCGGAAGAATTTGCTGCGAGCGCACGAGCGGGTCCGTCGACGTTATAATCAGGGGCGAATTCCAAACCCCTTCCGGATTGGCGACTGGGTGTATTGCCAAAGCCACCCACTCAGCTCAGCCGCAGACAAACGTGCCGCAAAGTTGTGTTACCGTTGGTAAGGGCCATATCGCATCCTGGGGTTCACGTCACCGGTGACGGCCCGGCTGGGCGTACCGGGGGACGATTCTAAAAACATGGTAACTCATATTTCTAAATTGAAGCTCTGTCGGAGGGAATTTGCCGACTAATAGAAGTGGGGGGGGTTAAGTTTGGGGGGTTTCCATGTGTGTAGGAACGGTGATCCTTCGGTGGTGTCTGCTCCGGGGAAAATGTAAGAACCTGATATGGTAGCGGGTAGATGTTCCCCACAATCCGGGTGGTGCATGTCTACTTCAGGGATGCGCCCCTGCCTGCGCGAGCCTTGGCTTTCTCCATTCGTCCTTATTTCCGGAGGGAGCCATGTCCTTACCTTAAGTCACAGCTCATGACGCTTCATAAATCCTTGCCCTTTCCATCTTCCCGATTTTCCTATCCTTCCCCTTATAAAAACATAAATAAAAAAAAATATTAGAAAAAGAAAGATAAAACAAAAAAAAGGAGTTAGAGAGTGGAGCGAAACGTGTCGCGTGGATGAGGTCGGTCGAGCACTTCATCCACTCGGTACGTTTTGGGCATGCCCTTGGAGCACACATGTAATAGGTTATAAGAAGGATATTCACTTGAGTAGACAAACATTGTCATGGAAACCTCCTCCCCCGTTATCTCCCTGGTCCTGGTGGACATAAGTGGATTATGCTTAATTTAGTTTGAAGGGGTTAGTCCCCGTGGGTTATAAGGCATGGGTCCCTGTTGAGGTAGCCTCGGAGTTTCCGCACAAGTGGTCAAGCCTCAGGAGTTCAGAACTCAGGGTGCACCCGAACACTCTTTCTTCTTTTCTTCTTCTGTCTTTCTTGCTGCATGCTGGCCCTGATCAGGTCAGTGTGTAGTGCCAGCACTCTCGCATACTACACGTCTTCTATCTGTTTTTTTCGACTTCCTTCTGAGCCACTGCTCTCCTGAGAACAAAGGCGACTGGGAAAACCGAGGAACACCTACGTGGTTGTAAGAAACATTGGGGTACACTGCAGGGTGCTCCTCTGTCTAAGAGTGGGCAACTATGTTGCCCTTTTGGGGTGGGGGTGTGCCGAATCTGAGAGAGATCGGCGCGTATACGGCATTTAACGCCAAAGGACGTAAAATACGGTACTGTATTTAGCGGTTGTGGTACGCATACACTCTGCAGTGTGATAATCAATCTGCAGCTGTGATAATCAATCTGCAGCTGTGATATCAAGCGGTGCTTGATTGGTGCTGCACTCCAGTGCAGGATACTGATTGCGGGCAAACTATAGTTAGAATTACGTTCTAAACGGTTGTCTCTGGCTGGCCGACTAAGCGTTCGCTTCGTCTGCATTTTCCTCCGACAGAAAGGAGCTTTTGTTGCACCATCTACTACCTATGGCAGGCTAAACAACTACAGATCTGCGGTAAGTTACGGCAATATGATTATATACATCAATTTAAAGTAAGACGAAAGAAAAAATTGTTTAATAAGCCCACATTAAGTAAATTCAGTTAACCTATTACGGGCACGTGGTGAGTTGTGAAATGCGTAATTTAAATGTAACTTTTATTGGTAATATAGTAATACTATATTAATTTCAGAAGTCTTAACTAAGGCACCAGAATTGAGAATTATGTAAATCCAAAAGGTATTTGTTTAATAAGAACAGAAATGATTGTAATCAGGTAACATTTCACACCACGTGGCCAATAAGCCTATGGGTAAATTTTATTAATTGTATAACAAACGGAATAATTATGTAACCATAATTGAATTATGCTAACCCACAGGGGTAAAGTTTATAATATGAAATTTAACAAAACTAAATGTTTTCAAGATAGGGCCAGGTGGCCATATAACCGTTGCAAAGAGGTGTAAAACTATCATTTTAAGTAGCCCTACAGCTGTGTTAATATTATATATGGGTTTTGGTGCGTGTGAGGTTTCTGTGGGAATTAGTTTTGAGAACTTATCGCTGATAATATGTTGTATGACCAGGGTCTCCCGCTGAAGACGGGGAACAGCTCCATCCTGAACCATTAACATCCAGACTCTCTCTCTCAGCTTCATCTGCCGGAGGAGAATAGCGAGGACGAATCACAAACACCTATCATGTAGACCAGGAGATCACCACTTCACACCCATGAAAAAAATAAGGTGACATCAATCCATATTATATTTTTTTACACAGTGTGATGTAACCCACTAGAACCAGTGGACATAGAGTCACTCTACAACAATGACTTTAAATTTTAAACATTTTAATTGGGTCCCCGGTTAACGGGACAGAATAGTGCGTGGACTTGGGGGGGAATCTTTTGTACATTTTGTAAATCTGTTGTATAAATTGTGAGCCTAGGTGTTGACATGTATCTGTGGCTGCTCACCATTCAGACGTGTAAATTTCCTTCTTACTTTCAGTATAAGGGTTTTATTAGTGCTACTAATTCATTCAATCAACATGTAATCTCACTGGTTAAATTTAGTTTTCATTTTATGTTTTAATTTCTCATTTTTAAATTCAGTTTGGATCATATAGGGATAGAAGTTTCTTTGGTAGTTAAGTCGGGTCACCAGTTTAATCCTGTATAGGTGCATTTTCATGCAGAGTTAAACATGCTGTTGGGACAGGTTGAGTTATGCACTATCTTGCCTAGGAACATGTCGGCCTTTGGGCCAAATTACTTTTAAAAAGGTTATAAGGTTTATGACACGTTACTATTTTCAAGACTTAACAAAATTTATCAATATTTAAATTCTTTTAATTAATTATGATCACTGGGGTGTTCACTGTATTCTAATTATAATTACTCCAAGTCTAAGTGCTCAATGTGGCAGCACTTTCTAATAGTATCAGGCACTTTGCCAACTCTTGAATTTATTATGTCCTGGGGCCACTGGTGTTGCATACATAATCAGTTATACACATCAATATGTTATACACATATTAAGTATTAAAACCTAATATGGATATTTATTGATTGTTAATTATGTACCTCATGGCGTGGAAAAGGTTGTGGCAAGAGATAGATGTTATAATTGTCCTGTGTTGTGGAACATGTATATGTACTGTATATTCGTGTGTATTTTTGGAGGTTATATATGTATTGTATATTCGTGTGTATTTTGGGGGGGGGGTTAGATATTGGGATAAAAAGAGAATATAATACATAGGTTTTATATAAATTTATTTCCACATACCATTTATAAAAAGAGAATATAAAACATAGGTTTTATATAAATTTTATTTTCACATACCATTTATAAAAAGAGAATATAAAAACATGGGTTTATATAAATTTATTTTCAGATAATATTTTAAAAGGGAAAATATAGATTTTATATTTATTAATTTCTAATGACAATTTTAAAAGGGAGAATATGGATTTTATAATTATTAATTTCAAAAGATTTTTTTTTAAGTAGTTTATAGATTTTGTATTTATTAATTTCATTTATAATTTTTTTTTTTTAGCAGAGAATCTAAATGTTATAGTCATTGATTTTGTAAGTAACAGTTTCGAAGGAGATAATGTTTTTAGTTATAATAAAAAGATTTATTGGTCGTTAATTTTGTGAGTTTTAATTTGAAGTCCCATCTCACTGGATCCAGCGCATTTTTGGCTTCTCTAGGCTTCGGCCTAGTTTTAATTATCTTGTGGCCCCTCTTTGAAAAAAAAAAAAATTTCAAAACATTTTTTTCAAAAACAAATTTTTTTTTTACAAGTCAAAGTTGAAGAGGGGTTACACTCTTATAAACAATAATAGATGCAAACATTATTCTCTTACTGAAATTTTTATTTTGTTAACAATATTAAGGCAATTCATTTCAAAATCACTGATCGTTGTTAAACGGCGCTACTGTATAAAACCCAAATTATGCTCAGCCATTACATAAATGTCTCTATAATCACCCCTGCATCAAACACCGGTACCTCTGTTGTTTGCCTAATAAGTCTGCTGAGATGCAAATACATTTTCTACTGCCCTCACTGCAAACTATTTAATTATTTTAAAGCATATGTACAGTGGGCCTTACTGTAACACTGTTTTAGATAATTTTTTAAGAACAACAATTAAAATTTGAAAATTAGTAATGACATTTACGGAATGCAAGCTTTTGTTAACGCCTTATTCTCTCAAGATAGTTGTACTTTCCTTTTATCAGTCCTTTTTCTTTTAGGTCTACCACAATCTAAACGTACTTACATGTGATTTCCGGCTGCACTAGAAAAAAGAATACATTTCGACAATTTACCCGAAACGGACCTGACATAAAGTAAACTGGTTCTTCTAAAGCCACAAACGTTAATACGTACTTTTTGATTTCGAAATCCCGTGCCAAATCTGTTAAAGAAACTAATTACGTACAACAAAATATGTGGCAATATGTACGTTTTGACTGTACGTCAGAATCGGTGGATCTTTTATTAAATACGCATTTTGTTAAATTTAATGATAACAATTTTATGTTAATAAATGTATAGTGGCTAGATTAATACGATAAGTTTTGATTACATGTACGATTACAGTAGCATTTGATTATCACGTTTACAATAAAGTAGAGCTGGAGGAAACTTACAGAAATAAGTAAACAGCCTTTAGTTTAAACGAAGCTAGTAGAAACTCGTAAAGTCACGTTTTATTTGTTTGGCAATAATTAAACATGTGATTTATAATAAACTGAGGAAAGCGTGGCTTAGAGACTACCAATTACCAGGGTGATCACAGACGGTTAAGCAATCCTACAATGATGCCATTATGTGTGTATCATTTCTAAACTACACATTTTTAGGTCCGTGTTGTGTGCCCATATCTGCTGATTCCCTTTGTACCTACTACAAAAGTGAACGTTTTAATTTGAAATGTCTGTTTCAGCTTACTACTTTGTGGTGCAGATCTAAATTTCAGTACGTTATATTTATGGTTACTAACTTATTTTTGTAAAGTATAGGATTTCAAAAACATTACACACATGTCAGATTGTGTGGTTGTAATGCTTACAATACAACCACACACTCCAACTATAAACATTCTTTTTCAGCCTAATATATGTAGGCCTATAGTAAAGTCACATGCAATAGGCAAGGCCTTTCTTCAGGACACAGGAAGACATTGGTTTCACAAAATGTACAACATCAACCATTCGTTTGGTATGGATAAAATGTTCTTATTTTTCTCGTCACAAATATCTAATCTACGTGAAAAGTGCATGACGTCAAAGTTTTTTGAAATAAAAATAGAATTTCTTTACGTACTTTAAAATCAATTCTTATGTGCAAAGCTGTTATCAGTTCAAACCAGGATGTATTAAAATTCATTGAAGTAAATTAAAATTAAATTACGATGGTAAATAAGAAGTTTAAATTATCTTCAAATACATCTGAATTTATTAACCGACAGATAAAACAATTTTGATGTAGCCAGGAAATTTTAACGTTGATATGAATCGTAATAGAAGAGTTATATTCTTAATCTGCACCAAAGGCATTGACGTGATTAAGCATATAGCACATATTTTGTTATACAAAGAGACGATAATGATATCGTCTGTGATCGAACTTGCGCGGCTAAGACGACACAAACAGTATAAACCACACGGAAATAATTAAGCTAACGATAGCAGAAAAACAAATATGAGAAATCAATTTAACCATTTAATAGCTATCAAAATTTTACTAATATCGCCTCGTCTTTGATTTATGAAAATTCTATGAAGAATAATAAAAGAGTATGTTAATGCTAGTCTCCTAAAACAGAACTTATGTCGTTCTTGTGTGCTCCTATGCTGAAATTCAGGGATAGTTCATTCTTATACGGAATCGAAAATTGTCGTTTTGTTGCCTGGTTTTTAAAGTTTGACCCAATACAATTATTCGTTTGTTATGACTTCTATGCCTACTCGGTAGTAACATCCTTCGCCATATTTGTGGAAACAGAATACGTAATAACAAATTATTTGCATTAATTTAATTCAGCCAAAATAAAGTCAATAGAAAGTAGAGAGTATAATTCTCGAACTAATACTTGTTCGTTTGTCAGTAAAACGTGACAGAAGAAAATAACACAGCAGAGTAAATATAGTAGAACTGTAAAGATTAGGCTGGTAACAGTTACATAGAACGGAAAATACCAACGTGTTAAATTGCAAACGTAATTATAAAAGAGTAAGAAAATTATAATGATGATGATGATGATGATGATGAAGAAGAAGGAAAAGCAGAAGAAGAAGATCATGTGACTAAGTCGGGAAGCTACGTGATCCTATGATCCCACATACAAGCCCCGCTTCAAGTTAACACTAGTACGACAAGATATATTTGCGATTTGGAAATAACGCTTCAATCCTTGGGTACACAAGAACGTGATAAAAAAATTAAGTTTCAGTATTCTCAACTTTTCTTGGAGGCACTATTTGTATTAAAACATTTTAGAAAAAGAAGCAAATATCACAACATCAGTGTCTTTTACAATTGACGTCGTTGCCCTGTGTTACGACACCGTTAGCGTTGTGTTAGTCATTCATTATAACTTCGCGTGATTTCTCGCCATTAGCGTCGTCCATGTATAAGTATAGCAATTAATCCTTGTTTCCGCAGTCTCAATCAATGTTTTATTTTCAATCACAAGTAAACGTCTACACATACATTAATAACCTCTTGTTGTTCCTGACCGTAGTTTATGTAGAGTTATATTCACACAAAAATTTCCAGGTTTTTTTTATTAGTACTACACAATATGTAATAAAATGTTACAAGAGCAGTTTTGTTCAAACGTGTAAACACGCTATTTGTAAATGCAAAGAAAAACGTCGACTAGAAATAATGTTGCATGTTAGATTACTTAATAAAATAAAATACAAATAAATTGCTAATGTTGTTCCAACATTATGCCTATTGTTTTCAGATTAAAGTAAACCTGAATCCCCTCTTTTTTAATACAAAGGCAAAATGACACATTAATTGTACTGCTCGTTAGTTTCTTTCGCGTGTCTTTGAGTCTATGTAGGCTTCCATGTACATCAATACAATTTAATTTCTGTTGTGAGTAGCAAAGTAAAACAGGTGATGTGACGGAAAGAGAACAGAAATTTTACTTACACGTCAAATGGGAGTTACATAAAAATGGATTCTTCACGTAGGTAGATGTGTCTAATGTCACTAACTGTCGTAATTCTAAAGTTGTAATTCGTTTGGTCTTTAATATTGAATTAAAATATTGGCAAACACACACAGGCTTAACGTAAATATGTGTTGCGGCATAGAGTTGTGTATACATAAATTTCATGTCATTTGTGTACATTAATAAAATGCATATAACTACACTCCGTAAAATTAATGTGTTTGATAAAACGCTGCAATAATATTCCTATTGCAATTACTTAGACACTAAATTGTGCAAATTTTACTAAACTCTTTCTGCCAGACTAACGGCGGATATGATACGATCTGAGTTTTCTGGCAAAAGAAATATTTGGTAATGGAAATCAATAATTATGCAGCTGATAAATTCTCTTAAATTCATTTACGTATTTCGTTTTTTGCTGATTTAAAAATTATTAAATTTGTATGTAATGTGGTTCCGCTTTTTAATTCCTAAGTAATATTATCAAATCAAAAAGGTTGTTTACGTCGTGCTTAAGTTTAGAAACCAGGAAATAAATTATATTAATGAAAGTAGTTAAATTTGTTTGTTATCTTAAATTTATCAATAGTTACGTTATATGTAGGTTATGTTTGCGTTGTGATTACGTTTTAAATGGTCTTGAAAGCTATGCAACATAAAGGTATATGGGATACCACGTGTGAAATTTCTGCAATATATATATAAAATATTTCGACAAACAAAATGTGAAGTAAGTCAATCATGAAGAGGTTGGCATTTGATGGACAAATTCAGTAAGTACGTAGCAGTAGTGGTGATCATAAACTATCAGTTTTGCCTTTGCTGTAACCTATGATAATAATAGCCTACTCGGCAAACACTAGTCTTGTTGCCAAAGACGTCAGCGGGGACTAACGCTGCTGTGCTCATTTCACCTGAAACACGTTTTAAAATTAACATATTATTAACTCAGGACGTTAAAGATAATTATTTTTACCATTGTAGAAATAATGTAAAATTAACCCCAATCCACCTTTATAAGGAAGCATACTGTTTTTAAAGAAATTATGTAAAGCTTATTTATACTGTTAAAAGTAACAACTCACTCACATAACTGGTAATGTCACCATGTGTGAATGTAAAGTTCATTATATGAAATATTTTTGTTCATTTGCTCAAGTGACTGACGGTAGGGAGAACTTCTTAACAAAGTGTAAAACAAAGTAGTTGTTTGCTGTTGTCCACAACTAATTAATTTTCATAAGTATATTCATTTATGAAAAAGAAAAGAAATTTCCTAATTAACTTAAATATCGATAATCTTGTAAGTCACGTTTAAGAAAAATACACATATTTTTAAAAATGTCGCACTTATAAATAATTCGACACCTAACTGATGAATTGTTGTTAGCATGATATGCTGTTTAAATAAATCAGGCTTTACAATCAATAATCTTCTAAATTGGAAGGTTAAAAATTTGTACATTTTCAATGAAGTCGTTAAAAAATATTTTCCAGATTTTAACATTCCTATTTTAAAATAAATCTGGTTTTGAATAAAGTAACTTGAACTATTTTGAACAAAATGTAGATCCATAATGCAATTAACTCTAAAATAGTAGGCCTATTATTTTCTTTCAATGTACTTTACAGAAACAATTTATACACGATGCAACGGACAAGTAAACATATATACATAACTTCCAACCACATATTCACAGACACATTAATTGGAAACTTTAAACGTAAAAGTATCTTATAAGTATAAATAGGCCTAGGTCTGGATTGGTTTACTTCTTCTGACCTGATCGTACACGACCTATAATATTTTTATTACACAAGAACGTTTAGGCGTTCAAAATTTCCATTTAAGCTGTATATTGATGACTAATCTTTTTCAATAAAAAAATCGAGTATTTCCTTGTAAATAATTTACCACACATTTGGTATACAAAGTAGTTATTAATTTAATTTTATTTTATACATTTTACAATAAAACAAACTTTGAATCTATTAATAAATAAGATTTATAGTGAACCGGTAATGAGTAATCTTAATCAGCATAAAATTAAGATACTTCAAAGATAAAACACTAAACAATATTACTCACCCTTGTTTTCAGAATTGTGTAACAGTGGAATACAGGACAATAACTCTGCTTTGTTTTCCGAGAGCGTTTAAATGAATGAAACAGCTTGAGGCTTAACTGTGAGAGATACTATCAGTCCAGACGTAGGAGTGATTTATTTCCATTTATCACCAATACAGAAACAAGTGTTACGGGGTTTCTTCTGGTCTTTGACTTGAGTGAATCATCAAACAAACTGTAATATTAAATGTACATTTGAGAGTACGGTTAAACACGTTTGAGTGATGCTGAAACATAGTTTGTTAATGTAAGCATTCATACATATTTAACACAAACAAGGATGCATATTTTGTAAATTCTTTCGTTCTTTACATTAACAAACAAAATTTGTTTCACATTAGAGCGTTTGTACTAGAAGTACATTTTTAAAACGCAAAAAATCACTTCACTATTAAAATGTTTATATTTTGTGTGTTTAGTTGTAACCAAACATCTGTTTGAATAGATACAATAGCACAAATTCTCTTAAAAAAAAAAATTAAAGGTATTAAGCAAGCTTAAAAATTAGTGATGTAAAAGTCTTTTGCCACATTAATTGGAAACTTTAAACGTAAAAGTATCTTATAAGTATAAATAGGCCTAGGTCTGGATTGGTTTACTTCTTCTGACCTGATCGTACACGACCTATAATATTTTTATTACACAAGAACGTTTAGGCGTTCAAAATTTCCATTTAAGCTGTATATTGATGACTAATCTTTTTCAATAAAAAAATCGAGTATTTCCTTGTAAATAATTTACCACACATTTGGTATACAAAGTAGTTATTAATTTAATTTTATTTTATACATTTTACAATAAAACAAACTTTGAATCTATTAATAAATAAGATTTATAGTGAACCGGTAATGAGTAATCTTAATCAGCATAAAATTAAGATACTTCAAAGATAAAACACTAAACAATATTACTCACCCTTGTTTTCAGAATTGTGTAACAGTGGAATACAGGACAATAACTCTGCTTTGTTTTCCGAGAGCGTTTAAATGAATGAAACAGCTTGAGGCTTAACTGTGAGAGATACTATCAGTCCAGACGTAGGAGTGATTTATTTCCATTTATCACCAATACAGAAACAAGTGTTACGGGGTTTCTTCTGGTCTTTGACTTGAGTGAATCATCAAACAAACTGTAATATTAAATGTACATTTGAGAGTACGGTTAAACACGTTTGAGTGATGCTGAAACATAGTTTGTTAATGTAAGCATTCATACATATTTAACACACACAAGGATGCATATTTTGTAAATTCTTTCGTTCTTTACATTAACAAACAAAATTTGTTTCACATTAGAGCGTTTGTACTAGAAGTACATTTTTAAAACGCAAAAAATCACTTCACTATTAAAATGTTTATATTTTGTGTGTTTAGTTGTAACCAAACATCTGTTTGAATAGATACAATAGCACAAATTCTCTTAAAAAAAAAATTAAAGGTATTAAGCAAGCTTAAAAATTGTGATGTAAAAGTCTTTTGCTGGTAATGTACGTGCTTTGAAGTAACTTTAAGATAAACAGAACACTATTTTGATTAATAACCTTTACTTTTCCCAACTTGACGATTGGCTCTGGTAAGCTCGTGTAACCTTTGATTACAAGTAGCACATACGTATAATCTGAGTTCTGTACTGCAGAAAATACGCCTTGATGAAGATAATATTTTCTAGTAGATATGAGTCTCCATGATGCATGAACAATGGATCGACTCGCCTTGCAAACAAAATATAGTAACAACTGAAATTAACTGAAATTCTGAGAAAAAATTATAACTGTTTTACATAGATTTTTGCCATTCGAAGAAACATTACATAAGAGACATTTTTTAACAACTTGGAAACTAAGAAAACTGCTTGTATTATTACATCAAATTTAGTTTTCGAAACTTTAAAAATTTGTTTTGAAAAAGCCTAAAACTAATGGGACTCACGTGAAAGTGTAGTGTGTTTTAGAAGGTAAGAGGTAATGGCGAAAGTCTTTACCTAGGGGGCAGTCACGCAGGACGATCGATGACTGGGAGTAAGTAATTGGCAGAGAGCAGCGGTGGGTAGAGTTATGTGAAACAGAAATTACAGGAGCTGTAGAGCCATAGTAACAAAAGTCGAGTGGTAGCAATAACAGACGTAATAATAGTAGTAGTAGTAGTAGTAGTAGTAGTAGTAGTAGTAGTAGTAGTAGTAGTAGTAGTAGTAGTAGTAGAAGTAGTAGTAGTAGTAGTAGTAGTAGTAGTAGTAGTAGTAGTAGTAGTAGTAGTAGTAGTAGTAGTTAACTGAAAATAGAATCATACAGAAACTGCATTTTGCATAGAATAAGTTAGTCTGCGCTATAATCAACACGCAGGAAAATATAAAGTAAATGTTTAAGCAATAAAACTCAGAGTAATGTCGTAATTTAGAAAATTATCAACAAATATTGTAGATGATTAAAATACAGTTAACTCCTTACATTTAGTAAACTATAGAATAGCTACTGAAAGTCTTCATAATCCTGGATAATAAGTTACAAACACTAAATCGGCAGTGAGTTTATAAGCGTAGCTACAAAGATGGGAAGTTTTAATTAAATCTGAAATAAATAAAAACTTTTGTTTCTGCTTAAACTTCATTTAAGTAAATGCTTCTTGAATTCTGTATGCAAATTTAATCATGGTTACAGGTCTTATTCAGTTCTGGTAATGGTATTAAGTAAGCAGAAGTAAGTTTTTTACAAATAATAATTAATATAAAATAAACAAATATAAATCTGTAAAATATTTACCTTATTTCTTCCGTCGTGTGACTTCGGGTTGCGTTTTGATTTAATTTACGCGTTTCGAGACATATGTGTCGTCATCAGAAATAAATAAAATAAAAATTCACTCTTAGCGAGGTCGTTACATATTAAAATACAAATTCTTCGTATTGTTTAAATTAGCAGCCATCCTTACTATTTCTTTTATGAATTTGCTAACTGCTATAATTTTTTATTGTTCGACTAAACTTTTCGTCATTACTGACATCTTCAGGTCTTAAACAACGAAGGTTTACCAAATTTATAAAAGAAATAAAATACAAATATTTGAAAACGATTACACACATATCCGCTTTACTTGAGTGTGCAAATATTTATTTGTATTGTAAGCAGACCTTGTATGCCAGTCGTTACAAAAGAATAAAATGTATATGGAAAATTCAATAAAAATAGAATTTTCAAATAATAAAATAATTTTGTTATGTTAATAAATATGTTTAAATGAGAAATCCATCTGTTTTAAAAAGGTTCTGTAAAATTTTAATAACAGGTAGGTATTTATTGACCGTCGAGAACTTCTTGAAGATTTGAACCAAGTCTGGAGTTAAATAGATTAACTCCAGGTAATAATCGATTGGTGACTTTTCTGACTGGTCCAATATCTTGTTCAGATAGAATATATTCTTCTTACTTAAGTCCTTCAGCCTTATAAATACCCTTAAATTACCCTGTGAAATAAGTAACAGATACGAAATAATGGAAATATAAAGATTTATTGACAATTTTAAATAAATAATCGATATTTTATCGATGGAGAGCAATTATCGACTCTGTCTCGGGAATTATCGATTGTGACATACAGAACAAATTTATGATATATTATATTAAAAGACAGGTTCTTTGAGCGATTAGAATTAATAGTCAGAGAAGGGTGACGAGAAAGTATAACATTAACAATTAAAAATAAATACAATAATTACTATTCAATAGTATTTAAATAATTCCAGTATATAATATTGTAATAAATGTTTTGTCAAACCAATGAAGACTGACGTCACTGTGATGTAGGAAGCAGACTCCGTTTTCAAGATGGCCGCTACTCGGGTTGGTCTAGGTTACTGCAAATGCGTCGTGTCAGAAAATCATAATAAAATTACCTTCATTAAGGTTTAAAATGTCCCCGCACTGGTGTAATATGTCTGTTAATCTGTTTGGTGTATTCTGGCGAAGTGTTCTGTGTAAACTTGTGTTAGTTAGTTTATTTTGAATGTGTTCTCTTCTGTGGGTTAAAATTCTCAAGATGTGGTTAGGATTGTAGAATGAATCAGTTTAAATATAATGTTTTATTTGTTTCTATCACTCGTATTATGGAGTTAAGTGTTTGTTTTCACTATTGTCGTGAATGTATTAACAGCTTTAGCTTTAAAAAGTGTCTAATCCGTCTAACTCTCGTTCACTTATTTCAATGGCTAAACGCTAGTACCATATTCAACTCGATTTTAAAGAAACGTTCTTTACACAACTGTCCAGCTTGATATTCAACAAAAGACTAATTAACTTGGTCATAAATCTGGCCCAGTTAATCTTTGAAAAAGTATTGTTAACATATTCGATTACCTGTACACATGATAAAATATTACATTATATATAGAATTTATCTATTTTATTCATCTCTTTTATGAATTATGAACCTTATTATCGGTTTAACCATCTTATTCCCTTTAAATTGATGTATTATAGTCCATATCTGTAGACATTTTGTGGAAATTAACAAATTTTGTTCACATTTTGGAAATATAGGCTCAAAATTGGATTTCCGTCTTTATATAAATTTCCTCCATTTTTAAATATTATTAATACTATTATAATAAATTTTAATTAGTCATATTCCTCTTCCTTTCCTTAAATACATATAAATTACACCTTTGAACTGGTTTTTTGTGTTAATCTGTAAATTTGACATTGCTCTTTAAAATTAATTAATTTATATATTTTGAAAATTTACAATGTTTTAAGGTATATTTCCTTATTATCATTTTAACTCATAGGATCATTCCTAGTAGTGGTTAATTGAGTTATCTTATATAAATCTTGGTAGTTTACAGGATTTATAAGTGAATTATACTAGTTTATATTGGTTCTGTGATTTCACCAAATGGCCTAGATTTTAGAATTTTATATTTCTTTCTTTCTCAAATAATTTAAACTTAATTCCTCCTCTGACTTTACATAATTACAATTATATGAAAATAACATGGTTTATAACTTATTGTGTTGTGTAGTAGTTAATTAACACTACAGTTATTAAAATAATTAATTATGAACATTGTTTAGCAATCTGCACAATTGAACATATTGCAGATACGGTTTGAACATATATCTTTTAACTATTCTTGAGCTAACATAGCATACCTATTAGAACATTATTAATGGTATGTTGGCTATTATTTATCAAACATAATTCTTTTTAAAACACATAACATAAATCTTATTTCCTAATAACCCTTACAAATACATTTTATTAACACATTGATTTTAGGACTGTGAATAAACAGTCTATCTAAACATTTTACACCTATTAATACTATATTAATACCAGTCCTTTCTGGTTTAAACCATTATTATTGTGATCCCCTACATTAGTAAACATTAGCTCCCATACTCTATTTATTATCATTTTTTACAAATGTCTTGTAAATAAAGATTTACATTAAAATAATAAAATATTGGAAATCTTCCATTTTATTATTTTATTATGCTGTTTATTATTAGATATCAAATTTGTGATATAGCATACTGATAAGTTATAGTATCACCAACTTTAAGTTTATTGCATTTTTTAAAAAACACTTACACAAATTCACTTTCACTGTTGGTTCTGATATTTTGAGTCTTATTATCTCAGACCAGACCTTTAGTAATCATGGACTGTTAAGACTAGTTTATTTTCTTTATTACACAATAGCTTTAGTCGGTTCACTTCTTATAACGCTATACAGCACTTTACTTTTCTCAATAATTACATTTTATAGGATTTTGGGTATGTTATACTTTCTTTTGCATAGTTTTTTGTGGGTTTGGGGTTGATAGTAGTTTATATAATAATAGGTTTTACTACGGTGTTTCTTTCATACTATTTCTTCCTCTCCTGCTGTCTTCTTTCTTGTCCTTCTTCGTATCTTCCTTCTGGTCTTCATTCTTGTCCTTCTTCTAGTCTTCATTCTTGTCCCTCGTCTAGTCTTCACTCTTCTGGTCTTCCTTCCTCATTCTTGGGTAAACCAAGGTACTTGGTGTTATCTCGACTGAGGTTTGGTTTGGAGTATTTAATTTATTCACTGATACTGACTTTATTCTTCTGTACAGGTTTCAGGGTATTGTTTTCTTCCTGTTCACAAACTTTATTCTTCCCTCTTCTTGTTTTTGGGGTATTTTGGTATTCACCACTCTTTAATTGAGTCTCCTTTTCCTTGATATGGTCTTATATAACTGGTTTACTGCTCTGAGCTTCCTGGGTAACTTACTGATATTATACTATGAGTTGATGAGTTGCTTCGATACTTTCTTTGGTTTTTAAAACAGTGGTTTTTATATATAATGTAGTGAGGATTTTTATTTTATTGTGGTTCATTCCTCTGATTTATTTAAATGTCATTCAATATTATTATAACATTTGTTGGTGTAATTAAACTTTATGATTTCACATGACTTAAAATGTAGTGGATTTTCTGTCACGCTACAGTGTGTCAATAAGTAACTTGGATACCATTTCAAACATGTCTTACAAATATAAAATCAATTCCACTAGGGTTAGAATAGGTGGCAAATCCAAAGGCGGGTTTAGTTTAAGGATAAGCTGTTTAGTTTTCGCGGGTGATCTTGCCATCTTCGCCCACTCAGAAAAAGAAGCAAGAAAGCAAGTAGAATATTTCAAAGAGATTGCGGAGAAAACTGGCCTCCAAATCTCCTTTGCTAAAACGTAAATTATGATCACCCTATTTAAATCCCCGTAAACGTGCCTGGACACTACGTACGGAGAAATAAAAAATATAGTAACAGTTTTAAATATCTTGGGAAAAACATATCCCGAAACGCAAAGAATCCCTATCCCTTAGATAAAGAATTATTTAAGATAATGAAACTCAAATTGGCAAAGGCCTTTACTCTAACCCCGGAATTGTACGCAAAAAGAAACCTTTCCAGAAGTGCTAAAGTCCGCCATTATAGCACTGTGATCATGCCGGTGATTATATAAGGAGTGAAAAAAATGTACTTTCAAAATCTGGAACCTCTTCTTAAATCGAACGAAGAATTCTTGGGAAAATTGTTGGCCCCAAGAAAACCGAAAATGGGTACAAGAGCTGTACCATAGACCCAAAGAGAAGTTGTATAGGAATCTGGAAGATCTGGCAACGGCTTTCCAAAGGAAAAGACGGAGATTTCTTGGACATATGGTTCGGATGGATTGGTTCAGATTAAATAAACAAATTTTCAACTATATTTGGCAACTTTCCAGTCTGAATGGATACACGAAACAACTTAAAGAGGAAATGATAAAACTGGGTACTTTATCTCTTTGAAAGACTGTGTAGATATAGTAATCCTAAATTTTGTTCTAGGATTTGTTTGGTCTAGTTGTGTTCTAATACCAATTTATATTTTTTTAGATAATATTTTATCTCGGGTTGGTTGCAGTCTCACCTTACGTGAAGTATACGTATTCAGCGAGTACCTGGTGCCAATTATGTAACGAGACATGTTTCTTTACTTAATATGTGAGTGAAGTTAAGTTACTTTAACTTTTATTTATTAACGTGGATTACTGTTTGTTTGGGGACGGGTGTTGGTTTTCGTGTTGAGTTGTCAAGATTGAGGTTACCAGACTCACTTACCGTAGTTTATTACGCTTGACGGAATTACTTAGGTCGTCGTGGTCGGGTTCTATCTTCTTATACTGAAATAAAATTCTTTATTCCTATTTTATTTTTTTAATAAAGACAACTCGCATCAATTAGGCAAAAATATCATTATTTATTTTCATAAGTTGCTGCCTTCGTTGCTCTAATGTCTGTTTGGTACAATGCACAAGTCGATTCCTAATCTCAGTTCGATTCAGAGTTACACTTTCGATAGTTATATAAACTCCTGGATTATTTCGACTGTCATTAGAAAGAACGAAATGCGCACTAAGAATTACAACATATTACAATTAAACTAATTCTTATTTACTAATAACAATAAAATTAAAATAAAGCAAATACCATGAAATAGTTGTTTGGTCTGATGTGAGCACAATAGTTAGTGTCGAATCAGCGTTGGTCAGTTGGCTGTGCCAAGATGGCGGACTGACGCTAAGCAACTATAGAGTTGATTTACCTTCCAACTATTTAAAACAAATTTTTAAAATAAAATAAGTCAAATAAATTGTTCACTGGTGTTTAACTGGACTTTTCACTTTGGTTCTGATGAATAAGGGTTACTGTGATTTAGTTCTGGTGTTGTATAATTATTACTAGTGTTAGTATAGAAGGTTCGGTCTCACCACTTTTGTAGATCATTTTTATTTATTTTTAGAGATATTATTTTCTTCTTTCTTCTTGTTTTATTATTATATTATTATTTCTTGGTTCTAGTTTGACACTGTTAATTATTTTACTTTCACTCTTCTTCTGACTTGGACTTGACCCTACCATATACTTTTTACACAGGGTAGCATAGACTAGTTCTTTATACTTTCGAGTCTAACAATCAAGTGAAGAAATTTCATTATACCTTCAACGGGCTTGACCGAATTTCAAAATTTCTCATTGACCCGTCGGGTTAAGAGGTCACATGACCTTAATTACTTAAGATACAAAATTTTACAATTTCTTGCTACAATTACTCCCTGTCTATTATATATAATAGACATAATAAATCTCAAATTGGTTTACAGTACAATATTTCTTATAACAAGACAAAAATTTAGACACCCCAAATGGCATAAGTGTGTGTCTTAATAATTAATTTAACATTTTATAAAATTTCATCTTATAAGCCATTCCATGTAGCTTTTGACATTTCAAATCACATTAAATTTCCATTAATTAATTAAAATGTTGTTTTTGACACTTAACTAAAGCATATATTATATTTATACCATCTTTTACTATTTATTACAGTGCTGTGATGGTTTAATAGTTAGATTTACAATAATTTCTATTTTGATATTAGCCAATTAATTGGTATTTCTCTATAGTACCAAGTTTCAATTTCAAATTATTGTATGATCTTGTGGCTTGATACACTATTATTATTACATGCATTGAATTATCCATTATGTTATTATTATCCATTGAATTGATTCTGACAAAGTTAAGAACAACATTGACATAAAACAAACGTATTACCATAATGTTAGGCCATTATGGTCAAACTCCAAACAAACTTTAAGCAATAAAACGTTTTTTTTAATAACTTCTTAATATCTAGTAGTATAGTTGGTCAATTTATTATGACCTATTATTAAGTATTATTGACACCTGGTCAATTTAAACAATCTAATTCTTATTACCCTAAATACGGTTTAACACATTAATTTAAACAACACAAATGATTGTATTATTCCCTTCAGTGAACATTAAAAATAAAATAGAGGACTATTTTATACAATCAAGGTTATTCAGTTAACATTAAAATAAATTAAATTAACAACCTAAATCACCTTTTGGTTCTATATAAGTTGAAGTCTTTTGGCAAATTAATAATACACAGGTATATTAAATATCAGATATTTCACATATTAAATATTATTATATGATGACATATTGTCTTTAGTTGTGATTATAAATTTCATTCACAGTAAGTTATCAATATTATTAACAGTCCTGTCTGTATAGTTAGTAACCAACATCTACATTTACATTTTACACTCAATCACTTATTGTTCTTGTTGTGATTACATTTTCTTTTTACAATTAGTTATTATTGCTATGAACCAACGTTTATTGGTTTAGAGTACATATTTGTTCTATATTAGCTTATATTGTACTTCTTTTTGCTTATTTTGGGTTTTAACCTTTCTCATTGGTTTAGCAACGTTGGGTATATTGTTTAGTTTATGTCATATTATATGGAGGTTTATACACGTATCGGGTTATGCTCATTATGTCGCATCACAATATAAATCCATGCAGAAACAAATTTTAAAATCTTAAAGCTCTCTGCGGTGAGAAGAAGACAAGAAATGTTTGGACAGTGCAAAGGAAGGCGGCGCATAGTGTGCGAATGAGGCAGGAGAAGAAAAGATAATGATACTCGCGTAGTTCACGGCTGGCCTGTTAGTGTAAAAAAATAAACAAATAGCAAAAATAAAATAATTATAAGTCAAAAACCAATCAATAGCAATCTCAATAACATGTTAATTGTATTTACCAATTAAACTTCTTACGTTTGACAATGTTTTATTCTGTCTATCGTCAACGATTTAATGTTTGGTTGTCGAGACATGGAACTATAAACAACGAATCACAGTGTGGGCACGTTAATACACCGGGGAGAGATATAATTAAGTAATAAATCATTGCCATGGTTTCTGCCTGCAACTTACCATCAGTAAAACCAGACCTCCTGTCGACCTGCTCTTAACAAAGACTCCATTGAAACTTTCTCTTCGTTCTCAACTTTACGTTTAACCAGTCTAACGTGCGTAACGAAAATTAATGAGTGAGGGTTAGTTACTGTCCACCATTCTTAGAAAGCGTAACTCTGTTTAACAATGTCAAACAACAATAATACCTATACAATTTTAAAAAAATTCTCTTTTCCTCGTTTGACACTAATTAAATGTTAACAAGAATAACTGTTTGTTATTATTTGATATGTAAACATAGAAAAGAAAGCATATAAAAGACGTATTTGCTAAAACAGGTCGTATATAGTAATGACTGAAGGGTTTCATTTCTATTTTCTGAACCATACAAACTCATAGTAGCGATTATTGTAAGTTAATAAGGAATAAATCGTGAGGATACCTATGTG
This sequence comes from Magicicada septendecula, assembly GCA_034769895.1. Taxonomy (NCBI): domain Eukaryota; kingdom Metazoa; phylum Arthropoda; class Insecta; order Hemiptera; family Cicadidae; genus Magicicada; species Magicicada septendecula. Next base: position 373,117,732 of record CM068369.1, on the reverse strand, counting down.
TCTGTTAAGTCTGTATAATGAAAAAATTATGAATACTGGTATTGATTATAGTAAGTGCATGAATATTAAAATGATGCACAGAGAATTTAAAAATTACATGTGATTGGTCATAGAAGTATCAGTAACGGACGTGAGGAAATTAACATATAAATATCAGTAATTCAAAGCGAGTAACTTAGTAGAAAACATTTGTAACATTTGTTATAAAAGTAGATGTATTTATTTCACAGTGTAGTTTTTAACTTTTGTTTATAAGAAGGTTTTTAACAAATTTGTTAGTTACGTAGCTGAAAAATAAAACGTTTACTATCTATACGATAACAGCTTAATTCGTTAGTAAAATATACTTGAAAGACCTGTAGGTTAAATACACTAGTTTAAAACGTGTTTTAAGCAAGCTTCCTGTTTCTACATGAACAACAGGAATCAAATTTGATAACACTGATTCTGAAATTATTTGGTAACATACGAGTATATTACTTTTGGCGTTTCACTACACTACAGTCTGACACGTCTACACTACACAACTACACGTGTCCAGTCTGACTTTGTTCATTAGGTGTATTTCTCTTCTAAAGAATCACCTGTACCTTACTTCACGTTGTAAATCTCTTTCTTGTTTATATCATCCCGTCAAAACTATTTGAATCATGTAAAAAGAATTACTATTTGAACTACATATTTTATGTAAAAAGATATATCTTGTTTTGGGGGTAAGTCTGGATAATCATTGCTGTATGGTGACACCACTATATGATTCACCTGTTCTTTACTTCTGATGTCTACTGCTCTGTGAACATGGTTTATGTAACATCCATGGGTAGCATCTTACACGAAAATATTTAAATGTTTGTAGTCTAGTCAATAAAAGAATCTGTCAAGCTATAAAGATTACTGCTAAAATCCACAAACACGCGCGTACACACACATACACACACAAACACACACAAATTGTAACCTTGACTTCTTTTTATACTGCAAAGCACCTTTGTAGTCATAGCCCTTTACGTGTCTTGATTTGAAATCTAAAACTGATGTTCATGTCCACGCGTGCTCAAATATTTTTCTTTTCTCTATTTCATTTTAGAAATTCTATAAGCGAGACCTTTTCTAATTCAATTTGGTTTATGTCGTATACTCTTTCAGTTTCTTATGACTAACACCAACCGTTTTTGCGTCTTCAAACGTCAAAGACTGTGTCGTTCTTGTGTTCATTGTCAAGGTTTTGGATTTACAGTGCGTTGTAAAAAAGTCCCCGCTTAAAGTTTAAAACAAATCAGCTTTTATTTATAATGGAGTTTACTTTCCTTAAAGAATTTCAACCATATCCTAATTCGTTTCCGTTACATCTCCAAGAGTTTTATTATTTTACTCCAATTTCTTAATCTGTCAGAACTTTCAAATAACACTAAACTGTCTAGTCAGTATACAGGATATTGAACACGAATTATCTCATCTTTTTTTCCATAGAAGCTTAAATGGTTTAAATCACTCTTACTAAGGTTAAACAAAAGTACACCTTCTATATACTGTTACGTAATGGGAGAAAAATTTCTGCACCATTTCAAAACATTCTACTTGTTTCTCGACTATTCCAGTGGAATCCGGCTGTAATGTGTGTGTGCGTACATATTGCTGCTACTTTCAGATGAAGGAGAACTACGTGACACTTGTCACGCGTCCGCGGAGACTGATCCAGATTTCACCACTCGGCGCTCGCTGTGTGCAAGGATGCAGTCAATTACGTTCTGGTGTTTTTTAGTATCGTTCTTGACCACACAGTATGGAATATTCTAGTATTTCGGCGGGGTGTAAATACAAGTATTCGGCGACGTTCAGTTTCAGTTTGAGTTGCTATTTACACAGTGCGGTTCGAAGTATTGTGGCGAAGACACATATTATGTGTTTTGTAATTGTGCGAGACAACTGTAATACAATTGTGTTTTATATGAGTTGACATTTTTGTTGCGTGTGAACAATTTTTTTATTTGATTTATTGTAAGAGACGACCTTGTTGATTACAAACTGTTTAATTGTGATAATTAAAGCTGGTGATTAGTGCCTGAACTAGTGTCTTGTAAGTTGTTTTCCACTGTACTATACGAAGATCAGTAGAACGTCCTAACAATACTTTAGGACTATACTTTAATACTTTTAGGACTATTCAGTGTATTTCAATACTATTCTATTTGCCTCCATCTGTGCTGAAACCAGCTCTGGGTTACCTCCAAAACATACACACTTTTGCACTTTTACCCTACTTCATAACATGTGCAGTTTGATTAGGAGTGACAGATATTTAAGATAGAGTCTGATCTTAAGACACATAGCGTTTCATAAAATTTGACACCTGTCCTTCGAGCATACCCTGCAGACAGGAATCCCTGATATGGTATTCAATCTTAAATTGATTTTTGTGAGATAGAGATTTTAGAAATAGTGTAGAAAGCAAGTAAAATGTCTCACATTTAGACAGCGAGCTGGTTAACACTACTAGCTACATTATCTTATACACAGAAGTAATAAATATTAGAGGTGCCTTGGAAGAAGCGTGCAACATTCATTCCACAGAGTTATCAGTTAGACGAAGAAATAGAATATAAAATTCAATAGAACTATATTAATACATTTGTCGACTTTCATCACCGTCACGTTTATTGTAAGCACAGGTAACACACAATGTACCTGTATTGTAAAAAACCTGACAAAATGTGATGAATGCAAATTTTAAACTAAGATGATATAAAATGGTTTATGAGCGAGAATCCCAGCTCATCTTACATTACAAACGATTAATCTATAAACAGATCTTAAAACCTACTGGTTTCAAGTATACGCTTCTATAAAGAATAATATTGTGATAATTTCAACTGAATTTGAATATATCCACTTTTGGTTTTCGAGGTAGAAGTCAACAGTGAATCATAGCACTGTTTACATATAATATAAAGAAAATATTGAAGTCCATGTTTATACGGTTATAAGTATTTCTGGCAGATCGGTTTGTAATGAGGTTTCCAGCATTCTCAAAACGAGTCGGCTACTAGATGCCGATTAGTATACAAGTGAAAAAGGTTTGTAGAGAAAGCTTTGATGTTGAAATAACAGTGTGCAAATTATAAGAACTCAATAATTAATTGTTAAGTACACTTGGAGCAGCGAATGCGGGTAATACCATCATGTGATGTCTCGTTAGCATTATGAGGGTTTTTAATCTCCAATAATGGAATGAAAGCCCACAGGAGCAGAATAATACAGTACTTCGAATACACGGGAAATGTTTAAGAAGGCGTACGAATGAAAACTTAGTTTCACGTATTAATTTATTGCTATTACATAAAATTAACTGCTTTCAAACCTTTTATTACAAACAGCAATTTAAGGTGTTAGCGCTATAGATGGTAAACGTTAATTTTTTAACTATTTAAATAACAAATGCGTTAAAATCTTATAATTAAAATTAAAAAAGTCATTTTAAAATAAATATTTTTACATTTATAAAAAATATTAGAAAACGTTTTCCATAACATGAAATTTTTAAATTTTCCATGCATCATTTTAATCTTCACACAGTTTCTATAATCGATACCAGTAATCATTTTCATGATACAGACTTAACTGACACATAAATATATTCACGATTTTATTCTTATTAACTAATACCAATCGCTACTATGAGTTTGTATGCTTCAGAAAATTGAAGTAAATCTATTTAGTCATTATTTCATACGACTTGTTTTAGCAATTAATATCTTTATAGGCTCCCTTCCTTATATTTATGTATTAAATTATAACAAAAGGACATTGCTGTTAACATTTAATTAATGTGAAAACGAACAGAAGTGGATTTTCTGATTTGTATAACCATTTTTGTCGTTTGATAGTGTTAAACAGAGTTACGCCTTATAAGAGCGTTGTAAAGTAACTAACCCTCACTCATTTATTTTCGTTACGCACGTTACACTGGTTAAACGTAAAGTTGAGAAAGAAGAGAACTTTCAAGGTAGTCTTTGTAAAGAGCAGGTCGACAGGAGGTCTGCTGTTACTGATGTCAAGTTGCAGGCAGAAACCATAGCAATGAATTATTATTTAATTTTATCTCGCCCCAGTGTTTTAACGTCCTCATTTGAATAACGTTTATTCGTTGTTTATAGTTCAATGTCTCAACAACTAACCATTAAAACGTTGACTCTAGGCAGCGTAAAACATTGTCAAACGCGAGATGTTTAATGGGAAAATTTACGATGTTTTAGATTTACGATTATTTTATTTTTGCTCTTTGTTATTATTAAAAGTCCTTGTTCTGCTTACTTTATATATTTACCAGCACTGAATAAGACTTGTTGCCACAATTAAAATTACATACGAATTTCAAGGAGCCTTTGTTTAAATAAACAAAAGCGAAGTTTAAACAGAACTAAACTTTTTAATTTATTTCCGATTTTATTAAAACTACACACCTATGTGGCCACGACTGTAAACTCACTGCCGATTTAGCATTTTTAACCAGCTGTCCAAGATTATGAAGACTTTCAGTAGCTGCTGTACAGTTTACTAACTGTAACGAGTTATTATTTCAATCACCTAAAATTTTTTTTTATAATTATCTAAATTATGACACTACTGCTTGCTTACTAGATTGCTTAAACATTTACTTTTCTTTGTCCTGCGTATTGATCATAGGGTAGACTAACTTATTCTTTGATAAGTGCAGTTTCTGTATTATTCTCTTTTCAGTTGACCACGTACTGTCCTGTCAGACAATGAAGGAAATTAAAGACCTTTATTCGAAACTTTCGTTTTAAAAAATAAGCAGTTTTTATTCGTCATAAGGCTCCTCATCTTTTCATGAACTGCATCGTGCTCTAAATCGATATGTGATTTTTGGCATATTATTTCAACAGTCTATTATTACTTTACTGAAATATATAAATTACAGCTTATTTACAGATTATTAATTAATAGCTGTTTTCTCAGTGCCAGTACAATTCTGTAAAACAAATGGTTGTTTTTATACTCATGTCCATTTTTAAACTTTGTGGCTTAGATGTTATATGTTGTTCTTCACATAGGTTGTACCTTCAGATATAATGTTAGCTGAATTTATCTATTTCACGTTACAGCTTCCCCCCAATTTTTTAATCACCCAAACAGACGGACCGACTATCCTGAAAACAGCTAATTATTAAGCTGACTCTGTTCCCTTTCCCTACTATTATAATGTAGTTAGTATAGTGTAAGCCAACTCGGACCGTGAATATTGATATATATATATATATATATATATATATATTTGAAACAGATCACTCATGCTTTTTACCTGACGCACGATCTTCCAAAGTTACATACATCAAAAACAATCTTTTTAACCAACATATGTTTAATTAATTTTATGAAGTTTATGTTGTATGTTACAGTTCATTTTTTGTTAACACATATTGAGTTTAGACTGGGTGGACTGTAGTTGGTCAATTCCAATGGTGACGTCTTAAATAAATTATCCACGACAGAACAAGGAATTTCCACGCTCCACACGTCTTATTGTGGTAACGTAAATTTGTTTATTTTTTTTTTAGTATTAATTGCGGTTTGTAATTGTATGTTATTAATATGAACGATTAGTGATCGTTCACTGTTGTATATGTTTAAATATGAATTCATGACTTTTCGATAACTCCTCACCAGTGACTATTAGTATTTCAGTGGACTACATTATACTAATACTCCAGTATATTAGTATTACAGTGTATATTAGTACTCCATTCATTCTATTACCTTTGGACATTTACCACTAAAAAATATGTTTATTATTATTCTCATTAAGATCATCATCAGTGCTTAATATCTGCTGTCTCATCTCAGCTGGGTTCATACCATATTTATACTACATATTTTATGCATATAATCATTTCTACAACTATGTTTTTGAGTTTCTGATAACTATTCTTCGTACAATTACTGATGCTTTGGATTATTGTGTTCATTTGTACGTTCTCCCACCTTGGTTTATATTCAGTACCGTTTGTGTGTGTGGATTATTTAGTTTATATGTCGTACTGAGACCTGGACTCTGACCCTTGTTGACAAGGTCTTCCCACTAAAAAATAATACCAGAAGATCTTCCAATCTGCTTATACCTCTTGTCATCATTGCGACTCTTATATTCTGGTCGAAGTGACTGACCAATTTGTGCACAAGTTCGTCTTCATCAAGTTGGGGACGCAGATGTTTCGCCTTTGCTACTTGTTGTATTACATATTGTTCCTACGTTTGTCGCCCATATACGTACTTACCGAACTCAAGGCCTTCCTTTGGCAGTCAAATATTCCGTTGGGCATGCTGATTCCAGTATCGGATTTCGAAAGCTTGCACGAAGTTGTCGTATGTTTTGATCTAATCTCGGATAATTCTGTACAACTGTGCCGCTGACCTTTTACAATATTTTGTAATAAAGTTTATTTTCTCCTGGTCAGTCAGCTGATTTTCAATAGTGTGTATTGTCCTTTTAAATTGTCTGAAGAACTCTATTGGAACTCTTTATTATTTCCATCTTCGTAGTAGTATGTATGTTGAGTCAATTCTTCCATGTTATAGTATACATACGTGATTCGATTACACTGTCCAGTATCACCCAATTCTAAATTGTCAATTCGTTTTAGTATTTGTGTGTGTTTTTGTTGGCGTTTGTAGAGAGACTGGTCAATTTCCTTTAACTGGTTAGTTTAGTCTCAAGTTCCTTTAAGTTTTGTTCATGGTCTGTATAATTTTTGTCCAGTTATATTTGAAGTAAGTTCATTTGTGTTTGAAATTTGTCTACCAGTGTTTTAGTTTCTGTGCTTAATTTTTTTTTCGAAACCCTCCATTTGTTATTTTATGAATTCTCATTGCTTTGGTTACGCTTCTGTAGATGCTTGTCGCGCTCGTCTAGTTGTTTTTTAATTAATTCACATTGTTTCTGGTCGTGCTCATCTTGTTGTTTTTTCATTATCTGTTCTATGACCTCTAACATCTTTTTCGTGACTTTTTTTAAAACTATGTGTAATGTGTATTTAATTATAAATATCTGATGTTACTAAGTCTGCTAACATCCAAGCTTTTATCACGCTTAATTAGTAGGTCAAAAGAACTAGAATAGTTTACAAATATACTAGTGCATTAACCTATCAGTAACATATCTTTCATTCCAATATCGAGATTTTGAAACAGCTGATTTACCCCACTCGACATACGACAACTATTTACATGTTTTATTCATCTAAAAATTTATTTAATTTTTAGAATATTTTGTTTATTCACTTTCAATGTTTTTATTAATCAAGCCCAATTCTGCGCGACGTACAGGTGTCACATAGAATCAGTAGTCGAGATAGAGTGTACTGGAATGAAGTAGATTTACAAATTATGTTAATCTTTATTTTAGTACGTAGGCTTTCACGGCCGGTGTCATTATAATTATTTAAAACTTCCGGGCTGAAAGGCCGTGGTCGAATGTTTGATGTTCTACAGCTAGACGTTTCGGCCACACCACCGATGGCCATCTTCAGTAGCAAAAATTGTTCGAAATAGGGTGATATGCCGAACAAGTCGCCCAATGAACTGGGAACAAGCAACCTTCATTGGGCGACTTGTTCGGCATACCACCCTATTTCGAACAATTTTTTGCTACTGAAGATGGCCACCGGTGGTGTGGCCGAAACGTCTAGCTGTAGAACATCAAGCATTCGACCACGGCCTTTCAGCCCGGAAGTTTTAAATAATTATTATGTTAATCTTTGTTTAACAATCTACTGAGATTTTAATACAATGTATTAAAAAATCATTAATCTGTCTCTGTTGACCTTTGTAACATAACTAAAATATTTGTCTATACGATGAATTAAATTACTATATAAAAGTTTGTCTTATTTTATAAAGTTTGTATTGATGTGATAGAGTCTTTCTTTTAAATAATTTTCTTTGTTTTATTGTACATAAATATTATAAGTTCACTTCTCTTTAAGTCGACTGCAGGTCCTTCAGACGACGGGTTGATCCTGGATGATCTTGTATCTGGATGAGTACGTGGGTTGATATACTCTGTCCGACCTCAAGGTCGCTTCCAGGCCTATAGATGTTCCTTACGAACACGGTTGTATATTTTTACTACGTACGCACGTTGTTCCTGCTAAATTAGCGTTTTAAACGTACAATGTTTTATCCAGTAAGCTTAAAGTGTTTATGTACTTTAATCGAGTATCTTGAACTTACGCGGAATACCGCTTATTATTATTTGCAGTAACTCTAGTAAATTTTAACTTGTTAGTCACGATTAGCAGATAGATCGTCATGAACCACACACGGCTTTACATTTCATCGATTCCAAAGAGAGACTGATCTGTTTGGTTTACGATGATTCCCTCGACTGAATTCTAGTAATCTCAATGGTTCTTCGGTAATCCCTACTCATGATTTTTCTTCAGATAACCAATATTCCTGTTCAAGAAGGGTTCCGAACAGAACAATTCTTGCTACAATACTAATAATAATGTAAATTGTACAAAAAACATGACGTAAATACTTTTAATGTTAGTTACCATGTTTAGTGACTTAGGTAATATTCAATTACATATATTGTATAAGCGCGCGCGCATTGTCTTGAGGGCGCTAAGTATAATCGACGTTTCTGTAAAAAACATCTAGTTGAGATGTCAACACTTTGAACACAATAGTATGGGAAGGCATAACTTTACGCCTAGGGTATGCTAACAAGAAGATATGACATCTGTTCCTGACAGCCCTTTTGTCAGTACCTTCCACGATTTACTCACACACCTCTTAAACCTTGATTTATGATATATACTTGATCGTGGCTACTCTCGATACCTCATATTTGTATTTCGCACGTTTCAGTTTAGCATTAGCAAATTAAAGCAAGTAGAAGCACTCGATGATTATTAAAAGAAGTATAAAAAACAAAACTATACGCTTAAGTAAGCCACTATTCTATTTTAAATTATACGATAATGTTTTTTTCAAATTATTGCAGATTTGTAATATGTTCGACTAAGCAAACATTGAAAAAATTGACTGACAAAATGCATACATGATTATGAAGTGCTGACTGACAACTCTTCTGGTTTTTGTTAACATACTAAAAAGATACACAAATAACAAGACTAAATGGCAAAAACATGTAAGCAAATGAACAAAAGTCACTCCCAGTTGCTGCTGGCATGATACAATAAATTTTAAATGGTGAACACTGGGCCTATAAGGCAGATATACTGGTTGACATTAACACTTAATGTTGACGTGAACACAAAAGATACAGATATTACAGAACAGATAACACAGATATTATAATTCAGATAATACAGAGTACATATTATTCATTGAACCTGAAGGGTAAGCTTATAAAATTATGGCTTTTTAGTCCTTAAATGTCTTCACTATTATCTAAGAAATTAATTGCTAGGAGCTAGGATCGTTTTCTAATTTAGAAATGTGTGTCCTGCAGGGGCGCATGATTTCTTCTCTTACAGTTGGAACTTTCAGGTCTCGATGTATAGAATTGTTGGAAAACCATGGAGCGCCGACTATTGACCTTAAAGTTTTGGACTAAAAGCGCTGTATAATCTTGATGTTGCTCGTACTAGCAGTACCCCAAAGTTGAATGCCGTAAGTCCATACCGGTTTAAGAACTGCTTTACATATTAAAAGTTTGTTGACAAGACTTAACCACGATTTTCTGCCTCTCAGCCAGTAGGTATTTCTGACCTTGAGGTTAAGTTCAGTCTTTTAAAGGTTATGTGTTTCTACCATGTTAGTCTCCTGTCCACGTGCATCCCAAGATACTGTACTTTGCACTTTCAGCTTAGTTGTTACAGGATGGCAGTTTGCCTTAAATGTGGTGAAGGTAACATGTACAGACTTGGACGAATTGATTTTTATGCGCCATTTATGAAGCAGTAACTGAACGCTGTTTAATGACTCTTATTGCATAAGAGATGCTATTGAGGGGTCTGAGTGTGTTGCTAAGATTGCTGTGTCATTGGCGTAGGCAGCAGCAGTGGTTTCACTTCCTGACTGTATGTCCGAGGTGAAGAGGAGGTACAGTAGTGAACCCAGGACACTAATCTGCGGCACACCTGACCCCACTGGTAATAGAGGATGAGAAGGATCCGAGATCTTGGCTTGAAACACTCTGTTCACTACAGTCCAAGATGCTACACTTTAACAAATGCCTGGGAAAAATCGAGAAACACAGCTGAGCAGAACATATTCGATTCCAGAGATTTATTTATTGATAACTTTTGTTATCCTGTATATTTGATACACCTTAGAGTGCTTTTCCCGAAAGCTAAATTGATGATCCGGAATTATGTTGTTTTATACAATTATTGGCATAAGTCGTTTTACAAACAGCTTCTCGAAGATCTTAGCAGGTATCGGCAGGTTTATGGGGCGATCAGAAGAGGGTTCTTGAGGTTTTTACCAGGTTTTAAGACCATGATTACTTGAACTGATTTCCAAAAAGTATTCAAGTCTGAGTATTACGTTGAAGATGTATGTTATTAGTACAAAGCCTTTCTGAACCAGCTCCTTTAGAACTTTTCCGGATAACAAATCAATCCCGGGAGCCTTTTTACTTTTCAAATTATACAAGATTATTTCCTTGACTTCGTTAACTTCAAAAGGCTTAATTGATAGAGTCAGTTGGAGCGGGGAGTGTAAACATCTTTGTACTTCTTCATCGAAAGAGACGGTATTGTTGGCAGCAGGTTGAAAAACTTTGACCAAATGTTTTTCAAAAGTCTGTGATATCTCTGTATTGTTTCGCGCTCAGGCACCGTCTGGTTTATGTGTTGGTGGCATTTGTAATAGTGGCCTTTTTAATCGTTTTGTAGCCTTCCACAAGGAATAATCAGTACTTTCATTAGGTGACAGACTTTCTAGATAATCCTGAATGCCTTCATTCTTTAAATTTTCTAACCACCGTTATAGTTTTCTGGCCGCGGAATTCCACTTTCTTTTATCATCCGGATGATGGGTATGCTGCCAAATTTGTCGCACTCTACTCTTCTCAGTGAATTACTCTCGGAAAACCAGAGGAATATTTAAGTACTTACTCTTCGCTGTATTACATGGTGTAGCTTCCCAGGCTAATGTTTAAAAAGTACTGGTGAGATAATTTACAGCTGAATCCAATTCATCAGATGTGTGGAGTAGAAATTTGAGCGAGATATTATCATTTAAAAGCTCTCTAAAATATTCCCAGTCAGTATTACGATTTGTGAGTGTTGGTAGACTTTCAGACTCAAATTTAGTATTGGTAATAGTGGCTACAATTGGAGTCTCATCAGAGGAAAAATCTAAACAAGAGTCAACTATATTGTATTTATGAGACGAGCCTAATATTAAAAAGACATCAATAAGGTCAGGATCTATATCTGTATCAGAAGGCCAATAGGTTGGTTGACCTGTTGACAGGAAGGTCAGGGATTCTTGTCTAATGACATTCTATAAAATTCTACCTATTGCATTTGGTAGTCTCGAACCCAATTATTGCAGGTGTTTTGAATTGAAGTCACCCCCCACCACAAAACGTGCACCAAGAGTTCTAAGAAAGGAGCTGAAGTCAGTTTCATTGATTCTGTGTTTTGTGGGACAGTAGACTACAGAATCAATTAGAGGGCCTCTTTGATCTTCAATTAAAACGTTTGTCGCCTGTAGGTGAGCACTTTTGACTTTAGAGAAGAGATAATGTTTTATAATTTTTCGGATAACAGAGCGGTTCCGCCACGAGCTGTACCGTCAGGATGTTGGGTTTTATAAATAGTAAATTCTGGAATTCTAACATGGCTTCTTTCTGTGAAGTGTGTTTCAGATTTCAGATATTAGCATAACGTCTCAAAAGTCAAACCTCCGCTCAACAGTCCCTGAAAGGACCAAGGCGTACCGCGCGGCTGTTGTGTGCAATGTGACGGTTGCATGGCTAGTACAACGCGCCACCAGCCGCTAGTTGCGGTATTCACAGCCAGGAGGCGGCGCTGTTATTTCAGCGCCTACTCAGTTCGGCCTCACGACGCTGAGTGCACGCCGTACGGAGCCTCCGCCGGGAATTGAACCCGGGACCACGAGCGCATAAAGCGCCCGCGCTAAGCATAACATCTCACCTGTTGTCAATAAGAAAATCTTTGAGTTCTAGGCTGCGTTGAGAGAGTCCATTGGCGTTCCATAATCTAATCCTGTAATAGTTTTATTCATTATTAATTAGAAAGTTTATTGATAATTGTTTTAAGGAGATTAAGAATGACGCTATTTTCCTGCATGTGTTGACTGAACATAGTCTCAAATTTTGTCAGGAAGTGTGAAAGCGTGATGTCCTCATTTGCTGTCTGTTTGGGATTGGTGTCATCAGGAGGCGAGGATTCCGAGTGTCGCTGTAGTCATGCAATTTGAGCGTAAGTAGGAAAAGAGACATTACGGGTATTCACGTTTTGTTCAGCGTTTATGGTTATAAGAATTGAAGGGGTTCTTGTATGGTATCACCTTAGCTACGGGGCTTTTTCTGGCCTCCAGATTTTGATAAACTTCACAGCCTTTATAATTAGCTGTATGTGGACCATCGCATAATGCACATGTGGCTGGTGTATCCATAGGTTTGGAACAAGTTACGAAGTTCTGTTCACCTCCGCACTAGATATACTGAAAAGTTTTCTACACTACGTCTTACTGTGGGCGTATGACTGGCACCGAGTACACTGGTTTATGACGTTTTCTCTCCGAGGTGGCTCTACAGTAACTTGCATGTTACCTAACGTCCTTAGGTTACATATTTGTTTATTATTTCCTGTAGGTTTATGATCAACAAAGAAGAGAGAGAGGGAGTGTTTTCTCTACTCTGTGTCTAACGTTTATTATATTTCAGAATGTGTGTCCTTTTTCTTCTAGTGCTTCTTTAATAAAGTGTACACCCGTGTTAAAATGAATGTTTCTTATGACAACATGGTATGCACTCTGGTCTTTAATTTGATATGTATGGTAAAAATTTTTTCCCCTCGAGGTGACGGCTTAATTTTCTGTAAGAATCAGGTGTAAAAGTGTTGATTTTCACCGTATTGTAATCGAAAAATTTAGTACTGTACTGCTCTGATTCTAAAATTTTGTGAGGTTATTGATGATTTCATTGTATTGACGACACAATGGAGATATACAGGAGGAGATCTAGGTACTTTCGGCTGAGCCAAGACTTGTGTAGGTTCGACGTCATCAAGCTCATCTATAGGTAACACCGTAAATCTTTTGTGTTCATTAAGCTGAGTATGTGTTTCAGATGGGTTTCTGAAGACTGGTGACTTCTTTTTCTTTTTTTTACCACCTAGCAGCTGTAAGATCCGTGTTGTGTACAATCAACATTAACATTTCTGCTTGGCTGTTGACAGATATAGAATATATAGAGCATTCTGCGACACAGTTACTGGAGGTAATGTAGGCAGCATACGTATTTGCGGTTCCTGAGTGGACCGTAGGAACATGTTTCAAGTTAGTTGACAGGGCTGGTTGGTGATAATTCATTATTGTCGATTATTGTAACCACAACCCGCAGACAGACACACAGTCCTACACGAACAAGCAGACGCACGCGCGGCCCCTGACCGGCTGCTTGGATTTGTTCGAGTAATCAGACAAACCTTCTGTTGTTATTTTTGTTGCAGTATTACGTACAGATATAATTCGTTTTAGTAATAAAAGTAGCGGTAATATTAAATAACCGCATAGGACATACGGTAAAATGTGTTTATAATCTGCTAAATTTATCAACTATGTCACTTTAACAGATAAATTTTCCCCTAAATAAAAAAAATAAACTTAGCTTGTCTGCTGTTGCTATTGATCGAAATAGATTGCATTGCGTATATAAACTTTTTACAAGTATTACTTATCATATAAGCTTTCATTCAATTTTACTGGAACAAAAAGAAGCCGAACAGTACTGATACCACCAAGCAAATAGGTAAAAAATAGTTTACGTTCAAAAATCTTGAAAATCTTAACGAAATGCTAAGGCATGAGTAGCTTATTTCTTCTGACGTATTCAGTTGTTAGGAACAGGAAGCTGTTTAATTGCTTAGGGAGAAGAACAAAACTAACAAAATATCCAAGTATTTTGAACTTTAAAAATTTTAATTTTTTCTTTTTAATTCTGTACAGATAAAGGTACGCACTTCTAGATATCGACACACGCACGCATGCACACAGGCTGTAAATACCGAGTAAAACGTTCCGAATTACCCCACGGGACAAATGTGTTTTAAAAGTGAAGATCAAGTATCGCAGAAGCTTGGAATCCATTAGTAACTCCTAATCAATTGCAGCTTTATAAAAATAAACTTCATAACTCCATTTCTCTTTCGGCAAGAGACGATAGCTGAAAGAGGATTTTGCTTATTGGGGAAAGAGCTATTTACTGTATGAATAAGAAGGCAACAATTTTGCCCGTCGGGACCCTTGATAAAAAATCTCAGACCCTGTGACAATCTAGAAAGAGAAATGTTGTGTACTTATTTGATTATCTATAGTTTATATGTCTCACGAAAAATTGATTTTGAGTGAGAAAAATATATTTAAATCTAAGGTAAGTGTTTACTGTTTTTAGTAATGATTTTCAATTGAAATATCGGTATGGAGAACCATACATGACTTGCATTTTCTAAGATTTATATTTAAAATCATTTTCGAAATGAAATATTTCCATAGAAACTACTTCTGTTTACTTATTACTTCACCTTAACCACAGTACTGTGGTCACTAACGTATACCATCTCACGTTACCGCACTCGATTTTCACTGGTGATGGCAGTCGACGCCACTCCCGAAACGTATAGTTTTGCCGAAACATTGGACTACGGCCAAACAGCCCGGGAATGAATGTTAACAATAAACTACTTCTTTGTTGCCGATAGCGTAGTACACACATAAGAAATTATAATAATTATAATTATCCCTTCCCCCTTCAACTATAAATTTCATTTATAGTTTACCCCCACCCCGTTCAACTAGTCTCTTCATTTATAGATATTTCATCTACGTTTCTACAGTGGATTATTATAATTTTCTTATCAGGATACTTTCTTTATCAAAATTAAGTACTTTACTCTTGTTAAAACATAAAATGTTGCAGGTAAACTACCCTTTCTCCTTAACCGATCTTTACCAAAATCAAGTAACCATGAGTCATCTACAGTACAGGAACGTATGCAAAAAATTATTTGATTCTGTGTGAATGTGCGGTAGTTATCGTTCGTCATAGAAAAAATTACCCTTGGTAATACATAAAACGTTGTAGGTAAACTTCTCATTTCTCTTAAACGATCTTTACCAAAATCAAAAAGCCTTGAGTCCTCTACAATTTAGGGACGTATGCAAAACATTTTTTAATTATGTTTGAATTTATGGCAGTTATCGTTCGTCATAGAAACAATTACACTTGTGAAAACATAAAACATTGCTGGTAAACTACCCCTTTCCCTTAACCGATCTTCACAAAAAACAGTAGGCCTTGAGTCCTCTACAATTCAGAGATGGATGCAAAAGATTATTTGATTCTGTTTCAATGTGCGGCAGTTATCGTTTGTCATAGAGAAAATTCTAAATAAATGACTTTTCTTCGTGTTTTGAGGGTAGTACAATCAGAATCAGCCCTTATCTCGAACACAATTTTTTCGCCATCACCATACTTCCATTTCCTTATGGAACATGGAAGTAAAAAACGGAAGAACACACTGAGCATATGATTACTGTGGGCCTTAATTTCTTTTAAGTTTTCTAAGAGAAGAACATTCAAAAGAAATAAGCATTATGGAATTGTGTAGCTCGCTCTACGCGCAGGTGGACGTGCTACACAAATAGTTCGGTCTTTTTTATAACACACCTCGTACACCGAGTACGCGTAGTACCTACAACAATTTGACATTAGTTAGAAATAAACGAGCAAAACTGATTATCAAAATTTCTTAGTGGCGTATAGACAAATTATTTTTCATATTCTAATATCGTACTTCAAAATTTGGTTCTAATAGTTATTACAAGATTTACACAGTTCTATATTACATTTTGATATGTCTCAGTTTTACTTGATGTAATGTTTAAAGGAGGAAATATAAGAAAAAGAAAATTTTGCATTCCTCACTGACAGAAAATGATGCAAACATTTTACATCACTGTTTAGTGACAGCCTAAATATGACACTTTATGCTTTACGTAGTTCAAAAGTTTAATTTCATTTTTTTACAAACACCGCAAACGCCAATTAAATTATAGTGTGAATAGAAGGAATATAATGTTTTAAAATTCAAAATATATTAAACACACTTATATTTTAAAAGGTATAAACTTTGAGATTCATCGACGTGTATATGAATAGGTTAATTAAGCATTGTTTGTCCGTGCCTCTTCACCCATCGCCTAATTCTTGACCCTATATGGAGATGGCATCATGATTTTTGCATTCTCGATTAAGTTTCAAGTTTTCCTCGCAGAATAGTATTTACTTTAATGACAGCGACGACGGTGATCTCGCTGACGTGAATAACAAACGGATGTCGTAAAATTATCAACGACACATTTTATGAGAGTACATTTAATAAAATTTCACCGCACATTTAGCCATTACAATTTTTCAGGTGGCTATAAAAAATAAGAAACGTCGTAGTAAATAACAAAATGTATTAAAGTTTTCAGAAGTAATATAATTATTTTCTGTGTCTAAACACAGCAGTTACTTACATTAAATATACAGTATAATATAATATAATATAATTAAAGGTACAGTACAATAATATATTGAATTATTACAAATATATTCGTATTTTCTCTCAGTATTCTTTTATATAATTTATATGTTATTAATAATAAATACAACTTTTTACATGCATATATTTTTGTCTTTTCTAAATATTTTACATTGTTTGGATAGTCTAATGTATCATGATAAAAAATAAATTAATAAAACTTTAAACATAAATTGTTCAAAACAGCTGTTTTATATGTAGACTAAATTTATGTTTTTATATATGTATATAAAATATGGTATATAACTAAGTGTTAAAAATAATATAAATATTTATTATTTTATTAAATTAGTAATTTTGAAAATATTATCATTTCTTCTATTAATCAGGATTTCTTCTGCCATTAATTTACTATTGATTTTATGTTTAAATATTTCTAGATTTTCTCTTAATGTTATTTTTGGACTTTAAAAATATATTTCAATAAAGTAATAATACTTAAATTTAGAAATGTATGCTGATTTTTTTATTATATACCATTTCTTATATATGTAAAAACATAAATTTTTCTACATATAACATAGCTGTTTTGAACAATTTTTTTTTTAAATTGTATTAATTAGTAATTTCTGATGATGGTAGTTAAACTATAAAAACAATGTAAATAATTTAAAAAATACAAAAATTATTTATATTCTTGTAAACAAATTTTATTTATTATTAACAATATATTATACATGTATAACAATTTTAACACAATTAAACGTTCTGCAAAAAACCTCATTTACCCTAATAATAAATTTTGTTAATTTTGGAACAGGTTCTTAAATTAGTGGAAAATATATATGAACTGTTTATAAGTAAGTACCCTTCCGATAAATTGGTTATTATTAACTACGAATTACCAGCGTCATTCTGCAATCAGCGTCATGTAAACCACGGCTATTCAAAATGTTATGTTGTCAATGTACTAATTGGCCGTTTATGTAGTTTACAAAACGATACTCAATGCGGATGGAGTTGTTTCATAAACGGCTTACGGGCTAGTATTGATAAAGAGTAGACACCGTAGAGAAGGAACTCGGTGGAAAGTTGGATGAAAGCAGTTGGGGTCTAATTGACTGACGACTGTATTCAAACGTTAATGCTTTGCGCATGAAGGGTAGTCAGAGTTACTATCGACTAATGATGATATACACGCTTCAGACGAATAGGGTGATGTGGGGATCGATTGCACAGGAATCTTATATACATTACTTTGTGGTATACTTAAACCACCATGAAAAACTGATCGACAGTTGTATTTTATAAAATATGAAAACGATATTTTCCCAATTAATAAATAGTATACGGGACACAACCTGTTTAAGATAGTATGTGATGTTACTGGAAATATTTGAAAAGTTACGTTTTACTGTTTCTATTTTGAAGTGTGTTCTGTGACAAAAACCTTCATTGAAAAATCGCAAGTATCAGCTGCCTAAACAAAACGACGCGAAATATCATACATCTAAAAGGTGAATATCGATATTTTAAGGAATGATGTTAGTAACTGTAATACAGAGACGTGAAAAAAATTAAAAATACAATTTATTATAAACATTTGTTTAGTATGAAATGGGATACTCAGAAGCTATGAATTGACGAGATGAAAAGGTTGTCTAGATTGATATTGAGACTTTGAACTGAAAAACTACGGAGAGTCAAGTTTTTTGATACACAAAAGTAGATTTAATTTTGCACTAACGTCTTTTGTTTGTTGACGCTTTGTAGCTTTCCATTTTTTCGTTCAGCTTTGTATAAGGTTGCTTCCTCTCTTCTCGCTACCGCTTTAGTTACATTGTAAAGTATATTCATTTTCGTACACATATTTTTTAATATTGTTTAGACAAAACAACACATTTTTATCGTTTGTTTCGGGTGTCTTTAATGTTTTAAATCTGAACTAATAATTTCAGTACTCTATAGCGGAATATTGTCTCCCCACCCCCGCAAAAAGAAAGCCCCAGAAGAGGAGTGATACCTTTTCATTTTCCAGTCACCTTTCAACTAACCATCAAAAACTTCTGTTTTGGAATAGTCTGAGAATGTATCACGCAGCAAAGACTTGTTAAAAATTTAGGAATTCAAGGATGTAATAAGTACAAACGTATAACTTTGTTCTACCTACAGTCTGTGGTAAAACGTAGTCCTGGACTGTCTCCCTATGTTATATCTTTTTAATTCCCTGTGTTTCGGTAACTAGCCAAATAATAGTACCGTAATATTTAAAACTAACAATAATCTTTTGAACACACTCCGCAATAAAATAACTATCCCTTTAGATAAGAAAACGGGGGTGTACAAATTATCGTGCGACGATTGTGAATGCTTCTATATCGGCCAGACGGGAAGAGTTTTCCAAAAACGTTTTATTGAACATATACCTAAGCACAACCTAAAGGGTCAGACAACATCATCAAACATAAATTCCAACTATGCACGTCACTTGATAGACGAAATTCATAAATATACAAGCTTTGATTCCAACTTGAAACCCATGCAATTTTGTAATAAAGGCACCTACATGAACGCCTTGGAACAATTTGAGACATATAGGGCGTACAATGACGTACACAGTCGTGACTTCGTGCTAAACGACCATTTAAATTTTAAATCAAACCCGCTCTACGATACCGCAAAAACCTGTCTACGCGGTAGCTATTGATAATTAGTGTCCGATCGGTCCGACTCGAGTGCGCACTCAAGTAAAGCGGGCATGTGTTTAATCGTTTTAAAATATTTGTATTTTAATGTATAACGACCTCGTAAGAGTGAATTTTATTTTATTTTCTGATGACGGGACATATGTCTCGAAACGCGTAAAGTAAACCAAACGCAGAACGAAGTCACACGACGGAATAAGGTAAATATTATACAGATATTACGTTATTTTCTCTGTTTAGCAGAAAAGTGAATATAAACACAAAATTATTTTATTTATTAGTACTGATCTTACAGTACTAATGAGTATAGTAAACGTTTTAGAAAATGTTTGCTGTTTTCAAACGTATTGTCTAAAGTGTGCTGAGTTTGTTGTTTATAGCTTATCCTTTCATTGCCCTCCTGAAAGACATAATTCTGTTTTCTGTCGTATACCAAATAACAGGAGAATACTTCTATTGTCCATTTTCAACGTTTCAATCGTCGAGGACGTCTTCCTTACACTTATTCGTATTCTCGTTGGTTTCGTTCCTATAGAAATCTTTAAATCTATTACTTTTAAGTTTGCTAACAGACTAACAAGAATGTCTCTAACAAATACCTTTTATTGTACAAATTTGTAATCTCAACTAAACAAATCATGTCACTGGCAATGTCACTTTTGTATTTCTCAGCATCAAGTGGGGCAGCCTCAGGTCTCTTTGCTTTCATTAATGTGTTCCTTTGTAGCTCTTAGCCTTCTGTTTTGAAGAACCCACGCTTATAACACCATCTTACATTTATCTATATTGTTGATAGGCGTAACCACCATAGGCTTACAAAGAGGAGCTAAGAGATGAAGGTCATATTTGAGCACCGAGTACTGTGGAAAAAACTTGACCTAGTAAGAAGTAATGGTGGATGGCGCTTCAGGCAGAATTATTAACTGCAACGATTAGTCATACAACTTAGCTTTAGACCGACTCATAGACTCCAGGAGCCCCCAAGGCTAAAACAGGCAAAACTTGTAATGTGAAAGCTTCCAATTATTCTACACCGGAATGGTCGAAAACGTGCCAAAACATTGTGTGGTATTGCCGCTCACACAGCATACAACTATTATTGAACTAGAAAAATCTGACTATTCAATTCCGTACTTATATGTTTTAGTACGCCATCAGCCTAATGGTAAAGTGAACACTAAGAGATGGCAAAATCACAAACTTTAAGAAGATATATTCACTACACAACTTGGTGCCCATAGCGCTACAAAATTAATGTCGCACACAATCTGATAAATTTGGCACACAGACTTACGTCTGCCAACCACAAAAACGATAACCGAGTGGTGGATTTACTATTAGTAAATGGGCACCACCATAAATTAATTTGTACATTATTTAAACATATTAACAAACAGACAAGCAATATAACTGAAAAGAGTAAGGAAATATGTTCAAATAGCATTGATGTAACCGCTGACCAAACAAATGAAAGTATAAGGCTACGAAAAGAAATGAGTAAATATCTTACATTGCACAATACCCAAGAAGAAGCTACCACTAATACTAAATATTTTTTCTTGCCATATACACTAATACTATATGAAAACAAAACTCTAAAATATTTACAAGGACTAAACATAAACACGAAAGTATCACACGGAAATGTTAATACAATAGTACCAATGATCACAAATATCACAGACAGAGATGAAACAGAAATACAATCCAACATTCGTTTATAAAATTTTATGTCAAGAAAACTGCGGCAAAATATTATGTATGCTCTGAACAATATTTAAAAACGAAGTACATCAGCACAAATACATCTGTGATAAAATATGATACTATGGGATTAAGTACATCTTGAAACGTTGGCTCAAAAATGCGTTTTTATTACGACCGGAACTCCATACAAGTAGAAGCCATAATTAATACGGTAGATAAATAATATTCTTGTGTGTCTGTATAATATATATGTATATATATATATATATATATATATATTACACAGATACATGATATTTATATAAACCTATATAGCAACAATACATATTTTCATATACGCCTAAAACAATATTTTGAAAAAAAAATATATAAGTTGTTTAAAATTAATTTTGAGAACTGAGCTATGCCATTAGAGGATGAGCAGAGGAATGCGCATATAGCTACAAAACGAGTTCAAATTACGCGATAATTACTGAACTATTTAAAAGTGAATTAATTAATTTGTTAACAATTAATTTATGAAAACTTAATTTATATAAACTAGACGAACGAAAAATAATGAATAATATGTTGTATATTAAATATGCAACCACTGCTTTACACATTAACGGAATTTTAAGTGATTTGTTAAAAACCTACGCTTTATGCAGGACTGAATAAAATGTGACAAGTCTCCTGTGACATCCAACAAAATTAGACCTGTCGACTTATACCACAGAATAAATATTATGGACAATATTTGTGCAAAGCGGGGACGTTGGTAATAACGACTCTGTAACTACGTTAATCAGATTAACAACGTGGAAGCGCCAGAATCTTCATAACACCATCATTTAGGGAGCCCCACACACACAACGATAACGTTTCGCCGTTACAACAATGTTTGAAAGCAGGTGAAACTGAAGATTTATTTCGTAAAAGCAGATAATAAATAAACAGGGCTATCGCATATATAATATATAAAGTTAATACACAGTTGTATATAGTATAAATACAAATTTTTTTATAATTATTCACTGACATGCATTTTTGATATTTGTTTTATAATGATATTTCCATTTAATACAAAGTGGGTGCACAATAATTAATCTCAATTGAACTGAATTAATTTTTTTTAATTAAAATTATATAAGAAATTTTTATGTAATAATTGTTTAAATGGTAGGACTATTTATATATCATTTGCAATATTTAAAATAATTATTTAAATTAAATAATATATGTCAGACACTCGAGTAAATGAAAGATTTGTCACTTTGCGTTCCTCTTCGTTTTTTTATATTATTTATGTGTGCTTTACAGTATGTGTAATATGCCTTTGTGTTTTATAAACAATTTCTTACAAGAGGGATATCTAAATTGATACTTTTTGTCATTCCAATATTAACATTTTTTTAAATAATTTTTTCAATTAATCAGTGATTTTATTTTCATGTATTTAAGTAGTTATTTCATGTATCTAAACTCTTTCTTTTGTCAAATAACAACGTGACTTATTTTTTCAACACTTGATACTGAACGTAACGCACACAATATCCTACGCTGTAGGCGGTAATTAACAAGGGCGTTTATTAACATACCTATTAATGTTGCGTTCATTTATTAACGCTGAAATATCTTTATATAAATGTAACGCTGCAATATATATATGTATGTGTGTTGAGTCAATGTATGTATACAGTTGATTTACTGAGTAATAGTTCCATTGATTTATTGCATTATCAAAAAAAAAAATCTCAATTCTACATAAATTTTTCACTTGTCGAGAGGCACAAAATACTTTCAACCTGCACCTTATATTGACGGTTAAAAAAGTTTTTTAATTTATTGAAATTTAATAAGTAGTACGTCTTTTAATTCCTTTTGCATTATAATTTAAAAAGCTTGAGTAACAGCTATTAAAGTAAAATGGAAATGGAAGTACGAGCCAACAATCACATACGACCAATTCAGTTTGTTTATTGTATTTAACACTACTTTCATATTCCGATTCATCTCTTTGTATGTTTGAGCAAGTGTAGCCCTATAAGAAACCGTCTGTGATGTACACATAATTTTGTTTTAACACAGTGATTGCGTGACAGCTACCTATACCATTTATCCGTAAACGATTCGTGCGTCTCTCCCTTCAGTATAAGACAATTATTATAAAATATGAGTGCCGTGCACGGAACGTTTAGGCTCTCGTTCATTCTGAATTACGCAGCTCTTTTTAATCCGACTTTCTAATGATGTGTACTCTCAGGTAGCCAAAACGGGTAAGAAAATAAATAAAATTAATATCAATAATTAGTTGGCAGGAATACATGTACATATCAAATATTCAACTTAAATAAAATAATTTTTTATTGTCAGGAAAAATTTGAGTTTAGGAACGAAAGTGCGAGCTTACAGAAAAGATTTGGGATTATACATGACAGAAAGTTAAACAAAATTCTGAACATACACGTTCAGTTAAAAGAAATGTTAAAATGTGTAAAATCCGACGTAAGCAAGTTATTTACAATTGTTCATTTAAAACTAGGATATTTCAAAAATAAAAATATATGAGGAGACATTTATAATCGCAAACAAATTGAAAAAAGGGGTAGCAGAGTTAAAAATATTATAGTATTTAAATCTTATAAAATACTTGTTACCGCCTTTGAACTGGCTATTAACAAAAGTTTTTCTTCTTCTTTAACTAGTTAGGACTTTTCCTGTTCTGTAACAACGGGCCTACATGCTGTCACTCCACCTCTTCCTTGGCCGACCAATCCTTCTCTTGGTGGTTGGTGAACTATCTCTTGCATTTTTCACTAGCCTTGTGTCCTCCATTCTTGATATATGTTCATTCCGTATCCTTCTCCTTTCTGCAATCTAAGAACTAGTATCTGCTACACTACACGTTTCTCTTATACTATGGTTTGGCAACCTACCGTATCTTGCCTTTCATAGTACCCTGCGTAAAATAGTAATTTCTACACTTTGCCGTTTTCTCTTACTGTATCTGGCTTGGTCGATGAATAATAGGACATTACAGGATGTATTGTGGTTTTGTAAACCTTAATTTCTGCTTCTTGTGTGAGGTATTTATTATTCCATATAACGTTATTATTGCAGCCAGCAATTCTTCATGCTTTCATCAATTGATGTTCCATTTCTTCATCTGCCGTATTGTAACTTGTAAGCCTTGTTCCTAAGTCGTTTATCTGCTTTACTTGTTCCATTTTTCTGTCACTTATCACAAACTTGACACCTTAATGGGTCATGGAAAATTGTAAGTGGTTTCTCATCCGTTATCTTCCGTTGTCTTCATGCTATATTTTCTGGCATGCTTTGTTACAATTATACAAGTCTTTGTAAGTTATTTTCATTTTCTGCTATTAGAATAACTTCGTCTGCATAACACTACTACTACTACTACTCTCCAGCACTACAGCCCGTGGTGAGCCCTGGCTTCCGCTACGACCCGTCTCCACTCATCTCTGTCCATTGCCCTCAGTCTCCAGTTCCTAATGGCCATCTTTCTCAGATCTTCTTCCACATCCTGCTGCCATCTTCTTCGAAGCCTGCCTCTTCTTCTTTTGCCCAATATCGTTCCACTTAATATAGGTTTGGTCATCCTCGTAACATTCCTACGGGATACGTGTCGTCTGCATAACATATTATATTAAACACACTTCTACCCATCCTATATCCTCTCATATGCTTTACCTCCTTAATAATTTCATCTATAACTACATTTAAGAGTATAGAGCTTAGGGAATCTCGCTGCCTGATCCTTTTTGTTACAGGTATGTTATCTGATAATTCGCAATTGGCTTTTACTCTTATTGAAGTGTTCGTGTAGATCTCTTTTATTAGCTTTGTGATGTCGATTGAGACTCGTAAGTGTTGCAAAATCTTTGACACGTCCGACACTTGGACCCTATCAAAATTAACAAAAGTTAAATTATTAAAATGGCTGCAGTCACAATAATAAGTAAAAATTACAATCGCAAATACAGTCACATTATCATGAAATCTACACGTTGTACACAATAAAGACGTTTTATTCTTGATCTGTTTCAAATTAGCCATTGTCGGCTCTCAGTACCCACACGTTCAATTACAGGAATGAAACAAACTTAAAATGTTATGTTCGCGGGAAAAATTTTACATATAATTCAGTACGGAAACGTGATAAACACATGTATAATTTTACCACATTTTACAAAAATTATTATTTTTTTAATAGAACTGTGTTAATTTAGAACATCAACCTTTATTTCTTGTCGTATTTTTACATTAAAAGGAACTACAATTACTATCAGATAGTATGTAAATTATTTTGGCTTGCAAAAAGCACTATTCATTACACTATCGACAACACAATAAAGCTAACGTTCACAGGTGATATCCAGATATCTTATACCTCGACATAAGAAAAAATATCCTTCCTCGTATAATAAACTTGAATCTTAAAATATTAATTCTCTCATTAACCTTAAAATATTTGTTGTCTATAAACGTTAATTTTCCTATATAGAATACTTCTTAAATTAATACCAAGATTATTACCAATTAAACAACGTTTAACTTTCATTTAACCAACTGGTTAATTTGCGGAGATTAAACTAGATAATTACGTACTGCAGAATATGTAGTATTTTCACACACAATCTTAAACAAAATAATTTTATTTTAAAGGAAACTAAACGGAAACATATAAAAACACGCTAGTGTATTGCTGAAAAACAGTTATTTAATGCACGTTGACTATGTGTTAATTATAAATATAAAGCAATTGCCAAGGCAAAGAATTGAACTTTGGTATTGAACTAGACCAAAGAACCGTTTGCCCTTTCAGTGATGAGAAACTAGGCAAACCAATATTGTTAGATATAAGCTTGTAGAGATAATATTATCATCAAAACCTCAAAACTCATAACTCAAAACAAAACTCACCTGTTTCCATCATACCATGCCCAGCAGGGTCTAATATACGACTGTGAAATTAATTATGCCCGTGCTTATTATTCCACTGTCATAACATACGATATTTTCACTAGTCTTAGGAACTCGCATGTACTTTTATCTTTACGTACATGTAAGATCGAACCTTTCTGTGCTTTTCACACAAACTGTAAGATACACTGTAGAGGAGATTCGGCTATTATGGAACACCATTTACATTTGTGAGCATAATTTACTACCGGAATGATTAAAATACCCAAAACCAGAACGAATAGAGACTGTAACTTATTGTGATTAGTTATATCTTGTCAAGAAGTAATTTGCAAAATTTTTTTTTATTAAAAAAAATGAAATTAAAAAAGGTGTTAAATGGAGGGTAATATGAAATTGTCGGGTAATATGGAATAGGGGGTTGAAAATATAGAAAACAAACTACATTTGGCAAAAAACAAGATATAATGAGACTTAGAAAGTACATTATGTGCAATACAATTCGCAATACAGTTTTGCAGTTTAGTAAGGCAACTTAGCTTATTTTATTTGCAGAAATCCCAAATATAATCTTCCTTCTCTGCGCCGGCACAATCGAGGTGGGCCCACAGAGAGCAAGCCAAACATTTCACCCAGATCTCTCCTCGTTTATCTTCGGAACATTTTCCGTCGCAGAAGAGACATTCAGCATCGTTGTCTTCCGGTACAGTAGATGGTATGAAGTCCATTTCAGACGATACATCAGAATGGAAAGATTCATCATCGCCACTTGAGTCATCCTTAGAAGTAATTTGTAATTTCTTGAAGAGTTTCTGTTTCTTCTTTTGTTGGGAGGTTTCTGGTTTCTTGCGTTTTAGGTTTTCGTCCTTATAAACTTTGTTGGCTTTGGCCTGTTGCTTAGCTCTTAGTTCGACCTCTAACTGATTTTGTATGGAGAATAGGTTAGTATAGATGATGTCCCAGCTTTTCTACCTCTATTGGACTTCTTCTTTTTCGGTGGTGGTGATATTTCCAAGAGTAGAACCAAACTTTTCGATGAACAAGGAGCGGGTGAATAAGAACTCTTAGAAGAACAAGGAACAGTTGCATCAGAACTCTTAGATGAACAAGGAACAGGGTCAGTTGTAGTTTCAGGCCTAACGGTGAGTGAGGCAGCAAGAAAACCTTAATTGGAGAAAACATTCCTATTTATAGGGAAAATGCCAGTGACTTTAAAGCCATTAACTGGTATGTCCCCACGTTGTACTTTAAGGTAAGCCTTGCCAAATAGTTCCATGATGTCATAAACACTCAAGGGCCTTGAACTGTGTCTTAGAAAGGTTCTTACTTCCTCACTATAATGAGATTTTAATGGCCCCATGAAGGTCTTATCTAAAGGTTGAATTTTATGTGAAGAACGCGACGGTAAGCATAGAATAGTAACATGATTGTCCCTTGCTAAATTTATAACATCAATGTTGCGCTTGTGGGTTGCATGCCCGTCTAGAAGAAGCAGGACAGGTGACTCAGCTGTGGGTTTCGTGACTGCAATAAAATGCTGAAATTATTTTGTAAAAATGTTTGTCTGGACCCAACCAGATGGGTGGCATGAGGCGATGGTCCTTGGTGGAGCACCCCTTAGTAGTTGTTCATCATATTGTTTCTTGGAAAAATCACAAGAGGAGGGACAAAATCACCTCCTGCACCCATACAGGGAAAGATTGTAGCAAGGGACCCTTTTCCGGCCGATGTAAGGAACCCAATTTGTTTCTTTCCTTTTAGACCAATTACATGTGCAACTTTACTTTGTACTACTGATAACCCAGTTTCATCTACATTATATATCCGGTTAGCAGGATAGTTGTGTTTTTCGAAAGCATTATCCAAGAGGTCAAAAAACTTGTCAACTTCCTCCTCCCTAAATCCTCTGGCTCTTGCAAAAGAAGTGCCCATGGGCTTACGTATGGACAGCTTGGGATTTCTTTTCATGAAGACATAAAACCAGTCCTTTCCCGCCGTTTCATCCTTCCCTAAAGGGTGGAGTATGTTATTACGAATTGCAAGTTGATATGCTAGAGTGCAAAAGTCCCTTTTTGGTGAGCCCATAATACATGGCCTCCATTTGAATCAGGTATTTCTGCAATTCTTGCTCTAATTCTTTAGAAAAAAAACCGGCTTACGTCCGAGGATGGTTGATGCTGCTGCTTTCGCATCTTGCTCCTTACTGCTGACAAGGCAAAAAAGAGAAGCTCTGGGTACTTGAAACTCCTTGGACGCCTTCAGGTAGCCCATCTTCTTCTCACGGACAGCGGTGATAGCCCCCTGGCCATCTGCGCACAACAAATCCAATAATTAAATTTTAATTTCTTCCGAGATTTTTCACTATCAACGAAATGCTATCTTTGACAGTGAAAGGCCTCGGCAAACATTACACTTTTATTATTGGATTTTTTGTGTTCTTCATAATTGAAAATTAAAAAAAAAAGAAAAAATAGTAATACACATTTATTTAGTAAGGGGTAAATGAAATTTATTTTAATCTTTTCAATGATTATTTTAAACAGATTTTTTATTCTTTTGTTCGTTAAAACATTTTAAATCAGTAAATATTTTTGGTCGGGTTATATGGAATACTAAATATTCCATATAACCTGACACGCCATCTTGGAAATATAACCTTTCTATCACTAAAGAAAAAGTCGTCAACTCAAAAATGGGCAGTGCATAACAAACTGCTACTCTTTGGTTGTGCATTACGCTTAATCTCAATGTCTAAGACACACATCTAATAGTTAATACAAATTTTTGAAATCTTACCTGCAGAAATTTCACAAAACTGAAACACAAACTTTCTTGAACAGCGAACGAAACAATGCTGGCAAGCGGTCGACACTCACTACAGAGCATCATGGGATCCCTCAAAAGTAGTGTACGATATTCCCACGAGGCAGCAGCACCTAACAGTGGAGAAACCTCGGTATTCCATATTGCCCGACTATTCCATAATACTCGAATCTCCTCTATTATAAGAAAGTGATATTACTCTAAGATTTAAACTGCAATACTCTTATCAGGGTTGTAAAACGTGCCCTGATCACATTGCAGATTGAAGGGTTTAAAAAGTATCAAATATTTTTCGTTGTTTATTATGAAAATATAATTTTTGAGTACATGCATAAATACGTCCAGAAGTACATTATTTTAATTTCTGTAGCTTTCTGAACACAAAGTTACGCATTTACGCGTTTATCGTAAACTTTGGTAGAACGTCACTGTAAGAATCAACTTTGTCTCAAACAGAGCACATGAAAGGGAATAACGATAATATCCAACCTAAAATGAAAGTAATGATTTCCTTAATTATTTCACTTTTTCAAATTTCTTAACAAAAATTAAATGAACAGAAATCTTCTGAGTAGGCGGCATTAGCATAAGTACTTTACTTTGTTTTAGTAGAAGTGATAATCTTCTTATAAGAGTTCGCAGTTTGTCTTTTTAGAGAAATGAGGTTGAAAGGAACACAGAGCCTGTCTTTGAGAACAAAGTCTGTAAATTGCCTTAAGACGTACATAAATTTTGTTTAATTAAGCAAGAAAAACCCAAAGTTTCCTGACTGATGAAAAATTACTGTTTCTGTGTTTTAGTTACCACATACAATCAGTGCATATAACTCATTAATATTTTCATAAACATGAGTCATATTATTGTTTAGATTCAAAAACAAGGCAAATAACGGAAATAAATGTAGCTTACACGCGCTGTAACGTGAAATTGACGAGTACGTCGTTGCACGTACACCACTTGAAATTGAATAACGTTTGCGTTTTAAAATTTTTATAATTACGTTTTATAATAACGTGTTTTACGTTACATTTAAGTACTTGGACGTACTCTTCTAGTTTGAAATTACCTTCATAATGTACGTCTCGTCGCTAAGTGTTTATTTCTTATATTGCAGTCATGTTTTTTCTGTAACCAGCTCTATTTATGACATGCCCATAGATTTGATTTTCCAATTAATTGTTTTTGTCATAATAAATCAAATTCATTTGGTATAAATTATTAAAATGTAAATATAGAATCTAAACAATCGCTAGTGGACTTGATCTGCTAAAATCCATAAAGTAAGAAAAATACTATAAGGACAACCTTTCGTCGGCGAGAATATTCAGAGAACTGTTCATGGGAAACTACACGTCAACAACAATAGTTTCATACATATGGAAATCTTGGACACAAATCACCCTTACCTTCTTACATTCCTAACAAAATTCCCAGAAACTCGCCAATCAATTCTTGCCCATCAGTCGTGTAACAGGATGGTAGAATTAGGGGTTGAAAAATAACTTCAATTGGCTTTTAAGATTGATTTAAATTTTTTTAATTTAGTCTAACTTTAATAATAATCAACACTAACTTCTTTTCTTAATAGAAAAATTTCTTAAACCCAATTTCTATTATTTTTCTACATCAAAAATTTTTTTTATATAATCAAGTGTACAAGAGCATATGCTGTGATTTTAATTTCAGATACTTGAGAGTTTATTTTTCTGACATTTTCTCACAGTATTGCAAAACCCTTACAATTCTTTTTTTAATTTATTAAGCTACATAGTAAAGATAAAAACACAGTGAAGACACAGTAAAGATAAGAAAGCTTCAGCACCTGGAACGTCTTATGAGAAATGAACAGAGATTTTATTTATTAAAGTCTATACTGGAGGGAAAAGTACACGGAAAGAGAGGGTTTGGGCGACCGAGAATCTCATGGCTGAGAAATTTAAAGCCCTGGTTTGGTATGAATACAACTGACTTATTACGTGCAGCAGTGCGGAAAGTTAAAATAGTCTGTATGATACATAACATCCGAAACGAATAGGAACTATGAGAAGGTAAAGTAGGCTACATAGATATTTGTACCAATAATAATAATAATATGTTGTTTTCGAAAATGCCTACTTAAAACATATTTCTCTATAACGGAATATTTCGTACATTTACGAAACTTTAGTAATATTAACTAAACTTAACGTTCAGTGAATTAAATAATTTTCGGCTTAGTGTCTCAAAATATTGGCATCCATAATTACAGAAACTATTTTTACCGTAATTATTCCTTTAAAGTTTTTCTTTTTAGTCTCGTACTGTTAGCGTTATCAGTAAAGATGATTCAAGTGTTAACGACAGTCCTGAAAGTAGCAACGTTTTTTCACCTGCAGCAAATAGAATACACTATAGGTCTGTGTGTATGCGTGTATGCATGCCATGTACTTTCTTACACTTGGTCTTATGCAAGTCACCTTTCTGTTTTGCTAGAACCTTAATAAGGAATCTGATAAATTTGTAGAATCAATAATGATTCTAATCATTACAGTATTACAGATTCCAATCGTTGCCAGTATCATTTAGTTAAGAAATATTAGTTTTATTAAGAAGTATGTTTATTTAACTGAATCTGCAATTGAGTTGCACCCTCAACATACCACTTTACGTTTATTGTGTTAAATTGAGTTTTATTATAAAACAACGTAAATACTGGATTTATGCAAACGTTTTGAGACAGTTTCATGTTTGTGTATTCCCATTAACAACTATGTGAATACTGTATGTTTTATTTTGCGAAGAAATACACCATAGGAGCACAAACAGTGTGTGAACCAATCTGAAAAGTGTATTTCTATGTGAAAGTCAAAGTTAAAACTTCAGTCATGTTGGTGGAAGGAAATATTAAAAAATAAAGTACAAACACAAGTACAATATAAACTCATGTAGAATGGAAAAGTATTACTCTGATGGTACACTACCATTCACAAGTGTTGATCGATTTTTACGTCCATGTTCCATAAAGAAATGGAAGTACGGTCATGGAAAAAATCGTGTTCGAGAT
Organism: Magicicada septendecula; assembly: GCA_034769895.1. NCBI lineage: Eukaryota > Metazoa > Arthropoda > Insecta > Hemiptera > Cicadidae > Magicicada > Magicicada septendecula. The sequence continues at coordinate 373,085,753 of CM068369.1, read as the reverse complement.
AAGGGCTGATTCTGATTGCTCTACCCTCAAAACATGAAGAAAAGTCATTTTGTGAAAAGTGTGTGTGTGTGTCTGTGTAGAATTTTTTCTATGGCGAACGATAACTGCCGCAAATTCAAGCAAATTCAAAGTGAATCAAATAACTTTGTGCATTATTAGATGACGAAGTCGTACCCTTTAAGCCCCTAATTGCTGGTGCCAATTTATAATAAAACGAGTATGCTTCTGCTAAAATATTATTATTATCAATGTTTTTGAATATTGGTTAAATAAAATAATTTGTTCATTTTATTGTTCGGGTTCACTGATAACGTATTTGAATTTTGACGTTCTCTCATTGGTAAGACGGACCTATTTATGTGCCTCCTCACTGAAAATAGAAGTTATCGGTTATACAGTTACTTACTTGTAGTGGTGTTTTAATAGTAAAGCTGATGGGTATTGATGGTCATAATGTTTAAAATTAGTTAAACCCACTTGTTACCGCCACCACTGCTGCCAACCGTGGATGCTGTCCACCTAAGCTGCAACGTCTTAGTCTAGCAAAATAATTAGTCAAAACTCTTGGACGGAGTATAAATTAATTTTATTCTTCGAACTCATTTTTGAACTATGATTAAAATACAATAATATTATTTATCTTTCGTTTAATTCAAGGTTACTGATAGACACTTTAAAATTATTATATCTCAGGGTTACAAGTCTGATTCAAACTGTTCGCCACCTTGGACGCTAAGAATTTCGTTAAATTATTTAATAAATAAAGTAGGTTCTTTGAGACTGCAAGATAAAAACACAACTAAAACAATGCACTACTCTCATGGTTTAGTAGTAGGAGAGTGTTAACATTACTAAAATTCCTTAGCGAATAAAATAAACAGTGAACATGTGATTTTTGTTGATATTTGAGGTTAAACCTAGTTTCATTGGAACATTAATTAATCAACTTTAAATTATTAATACCTCTTTAACGACATGACAATATTCGTACAATACGGTTAGGAATGCAATTTAGTGACAAGATTCATTATCAGCTTCCTTAGATTGGATAACACAAAGTTTGAGGGTTGAACATTATTAAATATTTTGTAACAATCTTAACGTTAAACACAATATATAATGCTTAATATATGATAGGTCAAAGTTTTTTAAAGTTTATCAATAATTGGTTGATGCATCCTATCTCGGTATGCCCATTAAGTTAATTCTAAAATTAAAGTTTGGTTACGATTAAATCCTTCACAAATAATTATCTGAATTAATAATTTAAGTATTGTTCCAAACTTGGTTGTTTTTAAATTGATATAAAACTGTTAATCAACTTCGCTAATAGCGTCATCGAACATTTTATTACTAATTGAATATTTAGTAATCGTCACTTATACTTGCGTTCTGAGTCGTTTCTTGGAGCATCACTATTAAATTTTTTTATTGAATTCAATAAAATCATTTTTAAAAACTCTTAATCATTCACTGCCTATGCGCACGTACTCCGGATTAGAACACTGATATAAAAAAACTGTCCTCTGTTTATATCCTACCTAACCTCAACTTCGTGTTTCGAGGTTAAAACGCTTGTGATCAGCTGTCGGCTATCAATTCTGTATTGTTGGTTACGGTAACCTGCGTGGATCCCTCGTCGAAGTCTCGAGATGAACTGATGATCTTACCTGTGTCAAAATCTGGTACATATTAATTAACAATGACCTCTGATTGGTCAGTTTTTCTAATTTCCGTGTACTTTCGGTATTATACGGCAAAATAGACGCGTTCTTGGCGTCATCTCGCTGGGTTTGAGGTTATCGAAATTCGGCTCCCAATTGTACGCCCACGGGCTTGTAATTAATTATTTCCTTATAATTTAAATTGTTCATTTATACGTACACTAATCTTTTTTCATTACTCCCATCGCTTTTGTCTTTTTAACACTAGTATTTCGGTTACCCACACCATATAACTCTGATAAGAATTAACAAAATAAATTTATTACTATTTTTACGATCTATTTACATATCTTATTTTCTATTTCATTTTATTTATTATGTTCATTTTTGATAAACTTTTATTAATTCTACTTCCTTATTAATTATTACACCTTCTCATTAATGTTTCAGGTGGTAATTCGTTAAAAATTGTCTATGGTAGTTTAGGCCTACCTCAATATTTTTTACAATGTCTTTATCCCTTTCTTATATTAAGGATTCTTATATTTAATGTATTATTATCACTCACTTTTCTTCTTTGTAATATCTTACAACTATTGCACAGTAGCATTTTACATAATTACTTAATTATTATCCATAACAATTCTATTTCTTTTAGCTAGACACCTGGTCTATGGTATTGCTAATTGTTTTTCTTCATTTTATATTATTATGGGCTTCTAAACCATATTTGCTGTGGCCTATTTATACTGAACTAATCGTCACAACTTCTGATTACCTCAGTATTAGCTAGTATTTTCCTATTTTAATTTATTTACATTTTTTCTCAGCCTATCATTCAGTATCCTTGAGTGTTACATTTTTTTCTTATTTGACATTACACCTTCATCTTTTGATTATATTTAGTTGGTATAATGTTTATTATAGTAATGCTAAGGTTTGGCAGTGTTTGTTCGGCTCTGGTATTTTGACATTTGTTGGTAAATATCTAATACTTCCTGCATCTAGTTTCACCTATAAGTTACATATAACGTACATCATTAGGATTAAATTTATGGCAATAAAAATTGATTTGCCTTACATTAGTAGTACTACATCTCAGTTAACATCATGACCTTAGTCCCTTTTTTTATCATCATTTTATATGTGATTTTTATTGTTCAAGCTGCCAATACTATGCTGTACCTCTTGAGCACGTTAATTTACACTTATAATGTACACAAGGCCTTCTATATAATTAATTTTTGTTAATGGAATGTTCCTTATAGTCTGTAGTTTGCTTATATTATAATACACTCTAGTTTAAGAGGATTCCTGTTATTGTTTTGTGCAATTCTAGTTGAAACTTGCTGGTTGTTTAGGTTTTGTGTCCTCACCTGGATTCCTAACAATGGTTGAACCTTAGATTTTGTTTTTTACATATTGCACTGAATTCTTTACATGTATTAATGCTACGTTTTATTATTTATAGTTATATTTTTCTTTTTTGTGACTATCTCAACATTATTGTTGATTAACAGTTTTCTCTTATAATTTTGTATCTACCTTACATATTGTACTAGTTTTTGGACATCATTTAGTTGTTATTTTTACACATTCTTAAGTTATACATTTACCATTCTTATATTCACTTTCCCCTTTAATTTTCTATCATCATTATTTTACCTTTGAGTTCTGGTTATATTGTCAAGTCATTGATGTAATTTATGAATGGTTTGATGTCAGTGTCAAGTCATAGCATAGGGTTTTAAATCAGCTTTTAAATCACTTCTGTTTTCTCTATCATTATCAATAATTTATATCCTCATTATTTATTTTATTTTTGTCATTATTTGTCACTTCTTGTAGTTGAATTCATTTTATTTTCCCTAGTAGCACTGATTCTATTATGATCCTTCATAAACATCTTCTTGTTATGGGTGATGCTGTCTTCTTCTCACTGTCTGATCTATTGGGTATTTGGGTCAACGTTGTCTTGTCTTTAGTCGTGAGTATTCATTTCTACTGTAATACATTACTTGTTAATAATAACTTCTTTTATTTCCTTACATTAGTCACTATTCGTCCTATGTTACTTTTTAATGTTCCCATTTTGTTATTTATTTTGCTTTGGATTGTTATTAATCAGTTTGTTTTATTTTGGTATTGGGTTGGTTATATGTAACGTTACAGCATATGTACCTGTGCTGTAGAAGACTCAAGGCCTATTAATTTGGTGAAGATCGTTTAAGAGGAAGGGGTAGTTTACCTGCAACGTTTTATGTTTAAGAAGAGTAAAGTACTTAATTTTGATAAATAAAGTACCATGAAAAGAAACTCATAACAATCCACTTTAGAAAGATAGATGAAATGTCTATAAATGAAAAGGGTAGTTGAAGGGGGAGGGGTAATTTTCTATAAATGAAAACGATAATTGAAGGAAGAGGGGATAATTGTTTTATGTGTACTATGTTATCGGCAACAAAGAAGTAGTTTGTCATTAAAATTCCTTCCCGGGCTGTTTGGCCGTGGTCCAATGTTTTCTGCAAACCCAGACGTTTTGGCAGTGCAATCGACTGACATCATCAGTGAAAATCTAGTGCGCTAACGTAAGGTGGTATTCGTTTGTGACCACAGTACTGCGGTTAAGGCTGAAGAAATAAATAATTTCTATTAAAATATTTCATTTCGAAAATGATTTTAAATATAAACCTTTGAACATGGAAGTCATGTATGGTACTCCATACCGATATTTTAAAGTTCGTGCAGGAAATATGGGAAAACAAAGCATAAAGGTCAACAAAATGATGGATTAAGATGGGTTAATTTAATGTAAGAACAAAGTTTTTATATCTCACTGTTTCGAATACTATTTTCATCGATAATATCAATAAACAATTCATGTAACATTTAGAATGAAAAGTTCATTTATTCCAAATTCAACATTACAAACAACTGCTACAAGAACAATAATAATCTAGGATTCACAATAATTATTACGAAAATAAATCAACGCAAAATTCTGTTTGTTATTACTCAATTCTAACCAAGGGTATTAACATTTATTTGTAGGCTTCAAGAACACAAAACAATTTTCTAATTTATTTGAGTATTATTTTTTGCAGTATTGAGGAAACCTGTGAATACATGGCGATCATTTTCTCTAAACTTGTTACGAAGTAACATTAATTGCTACTTAACTGAATAAAATTAATGCTCTTTTATTAGTAATTTTAGTTTCTAGATTTTTACTTATTGACATACACATGTGACGCAAGTATTGCTTATAGGCTTACAATTAATTCAACATATAAAATTAACAATACTGCTCCTAAATTTGTTTATTCTTATATACATTAATGAATTAAATTGTTTTCCTTAAATTACCCTTATACTACTTCAAACAATTATTGTACTTCTGTAAACTACTTATTTTAAAAATTAACTAATAGTGTGAAAGTAAAAATGATTTCACAATTTTTTGTTCATTGCCAATAACTCAAAGCCTCACAAAGCGTTTGAAGTTCATCGTCTTTGTAAAAGAAACCCAAAAGCATCGACTAACGGAATAAATATTGTAGCGTGAAAGATAAACACATAATAATGAATGGCATTCATCATTAGAATAATATAAGATAATAACATTAAATCCGAAGAAAGCATTATAATATAAAGAATTGATTCAGAGCAACCGTGCAGAACAATCATTGATATTAAAAGTTTAAGTTCGAATAAAAGCAATGTTACTAGTGATGAATCATCAAAACCAGTTTAATAACTCAAGGTTTAAAAATATAACCCAGGAAGGTAAGGAGTATATAAGGAAGCAACCCAGAGTATTACTAAACCCACAACGAGTATAAGGACTAAATAAAAACGAAACCCAGAACAAGGCAAGATCCACCGTAAAGGGTGATGTATTTAAAGTAACCAGAAGAGTAGATGAAGAAGTAACCCCAAGAAACCCGATGAAATCCAGAAGAAGATGAAGAACATACAATCCTAAGAAGCCAGAAGAAAAGAAGACATCATTGAAGAAAGAAGAAGAAGACAGCATCCAGGAGAAGAAGGAATGCTCTTATAAAAAACACCCATATTCCCATATCCCAAAATAAATAAAAACCATAATAATAAAAGTATAACGAAGTATTCATGAACAGAAACCACATGCACAATAAAATTAAGAATAAAAGTGTATAGAGTAAGAGTTGCCAGTGGACCAAGGTGAAACAATAATATAATACCCAAAGAACAAATCTTCATTGTAAACCACAAACCAATTTCTTGATGTTAATAAGACTAAACAACCATTTAGAAATAGCATCAAAGAGTGTAAAGTGAACCAGTGCTAGTTTGTGTATTATAAAAAATAAACCTTATGTTTCTACCTTGGCATCCACAAACTGTGTAGATAATGAAAAATACAACTTTTGAATGACTTATGATTTGTACAAGAGGGAATATAATACATGTAATAATATAGAGCTCGCAATCTGTTTGAAATGACATTTCTTTAAAAATGAACAAAAACAGATGCAGACATAAAGTGACAGGGTACAATTACCCTAAACCATATTAAAAACAGTTTAAAAACTGCATAATTCAATTTAGTATAAGAAATAGAATAAGAATGTAGAAAATAAAGTTTTGTTTATTTGAAATAAGAATTTTAAAAATGTATTAGGGATAAGAACATTTAATAAGTTTAGAACCACTAACATCCTAATTGTAAAATATTTATTACTTGTATTGGTGTTAATGGTTGAATAGGATGTTAGCATGGAAAAAACATTCTTTGTAAATAATATTTCTGTATTAGTATTAAGTTTTGATTAAAAAAAAAATATCTAATTAGTTTGAAGACAACCATTATTTAAAATTATTTCTTATCTGTTTATAGTATTGAAACAGATACTAATTGTTGTTATGTTTAATAGAAAAAATGTTTAATTTATATTACATCGTTAAAAAGTCAGAGAGGGTATAACTAAATATATATTGTTTATATAAAAATTTGTATGAAAAAATTGTTAAGAATCTAGGCAAAATGATGAAAACTAAACCTCATAAAAACTGAGAAACTAAGTACTTAAATACATTTAAACTGAAGGGATTTAGATAACATAAACCAGAAACAAAGCCATATAATTAGAAATATAAGTTAGAAAGATTTTGTAAAATTGTAGCCAGGATTATAAATAAAAATGGAAATGACAGAACTCAAAAATTTGGAGAGGGGAGTCATATATTCCAACATAATATTTTAAAACTTAACCAATTCATATAATTGCAAGAAATTAAGGGAATATAAACCTTTCATTACAATATGAGATTACTAATCATAAATATAACTTAAAAATGGCAGAATTTGCATAATGACAGGAAGCTGATTTTGAAAATTTACAAGATACAAAATGAAGGTAAAACTACCAATTTTAGATAAAAAACATAATAAAACGGTATTATTCGATATCATAATACGCCGAATGAACTGAAGGATAAAGTTAAGTAACAACTACCTAATAAATTTGAATAATAACCAAAGTTTAAGCAGTTATATAATGTAACTTTAATACATGCACAGGATGCAAAGTAAAATTCGAACAATGTAAGGAATAATATTGCTTTGGCTAAGATTTTAGTCGAAAGTGAAGGAAGTAGAGAGTTGATTATTGAACGTTGTACGGGACACTTGACACGAGCAATTAAAACGATTTAACCTAGTTTCTAGTACCGTAATGGCGAGTCAGTGTATGATACGAATTTGAAAATCGCGAGTGGCGACAAAAAACATTTCACAACATCGACACAGTGACATAAACACTTAGAAAAGACTAACTAACATTTTATAGCACGAAAAGACAGTTAAATAACATTTTAAACACCATAAAACAGTATATAACATAACCATCAATAATGCCTAATCGAAAAAAGTGAACTGACTTATAAATACACCACTATTCAAAATACAATACAGAAACTTAACCAGAGACACTACACCAACATCAGAAGGAAGATTTGCAGACACCAGGACGTGAATTCGGCAAGAAAATATCTTTATTGGAACGCCAAGTCTACGAAGGGACGATTGACAACCTCGACGGCGTCCATTACTTTTCGTCACCGCTCAACTGAACACGGCCATCCAGTTTGTCGGCGACACGGTTCGCAATATATTTCTTTATTTTAATCTTTTCAATTGAATATGTGTACTTTAGTATTAAGATTATTTTTTTAACGTTATACTTTTTTTAATCTTTGCCCGATTTCTCTGACTTTTCCAATAAATAGCTGTTAAAAGAACCTTATTTTATTTAATATAAAAACTTGTAACATTCGATACCTTGAGAATCGATTTAAAAATCGACAAGAGTCACAATAAACAAATTGTCAATAAAGTAATTTATACTTTTCATTTTAAAACAGTTCTTTCTTTTCTGAACATAGCAATTTACACATATTATAATTTAAGCAACATACTACAAGAATTTCACCACATTGAAGGAAGATAACCTCCAAAACTGAAAGTAAACAAAGATCGATTGTATCTTGAGACAATCTTATAAGTGGTTGGAGTTTCTTAAAAAATACAGAAAAGCTAATAAAATTTTCTAGACAAGTGAGACACGTTTCGGAACTTCACGAAACACAATTAATTAATTGTTTTTAATTAATTAATCAATAAAATAATTTTTTTAATTATACATTTTTTTAAACAAACAATTTTCTTACACGAACACATATTTAAGATATTTTGTAACACCACATCTATACAACTTAAAACTATAAACCAGTTCTTTTACAAATTGGCGCACAACTGAGGGGCTTTAATTAGCGATTGAAAGGCCACTACAATCTGCCCAATCACTAATTGAAGTTTGGCAGCAGCTATAAAGCCAGAGAAAGGGAAGAATGCAACGACTTGCGACCTCAAAGAAACGGGCGACGGCCGAAAAGGAAGTAGAAATAGATATGGACAATAAAGAGGCGACGCCAGTAGAAGATGTGGAAAGTTCATTGCCACCGGTATTGTCAAAACAACCTGCACAACCAGAGGAACAACCTGAGATGCCCACACAAACAGGGGAAATCAATGTTCCGGAGAAGGAAACAGAAAACACGACAATACAAGAGATGTTTAGAGTGATAATGCAAATGAGAGAAGATAACAAATCCAGTAATAAAAGGATGGAAGAGAAAATGAACGAAAATAGTAAGGAATTGAAGGAAGACTTGAGTAAGAAAATGGGAAGTGATAACCAGTCTTTGGAGGAACGGATAGGGGAAAAAATCGAAGAAAACAGTAAGAAGATGGAAGAGAGGATGGGAGAAAAAATAGAAGAATTGAAGAAGGTTAACCAATCCACAAAAGAAGAATTGAGTGGAATTAACAAGAACATGGAGGAGAATAGTAAAAAGTTATAAGGTTTGAAGGAAAACAACAAGAAGATGGAAGAAGAAGTGGGGAAGAAGTTAGAAGAATTGAAGGAAGACAACCAACCTTTTTATGGAAGAATTCAAGTCGACTAAAGAAGAATTGATTAATAAAATTGAAAACACCAATCAGAAAATCGATGAAACTAGGAAAAAGATAGAAAAGAACAACCAACAATTGAAGGAAGAGTTGAGGGAGAATAGCAAGAAGATGGAAGACAAATTGGAAGAGAATAACAAGAAAATGGAAGAGAAGATGGGGGAGAAATTGGAAGAATTGAGAGAGGACAACCAAATGTTAAGAGAAGAATTAATGGAGGTCAATCAGGAGAATCTGGATAAATTGGACGAGAGAATGGAATTATTAAGAGAAGAACTGAACAAGGAAATCAACGTTAACAAGAAAGCCATGAATAAAAAATTAGAAGGAGAAAACATAATGGTGAATCGACAGATCCGAGAAATTGACGGGAAATGCAACCAGACGGAAAAGGAGGTACAAGAATTTAAGGAAGTAGTAAACATCAAGTTTACACATATATAAGAGCATAGCCGCAGGAAAGTGGAAGAACAACGGAAGGAGACTCAGGAAGAATTCGGGAGAGTACGGAACCAAGTCGCGGAACGGTGTGATGGGATGCAAGAGGCTTTGACCAATATCACGGGTCAGGTACGGCAAAGCCAAGAAGAGATGGTAGCTTTAAGAAATAGGCCAACTCATTTCACCGGATTCCCCATCAACGAAAGCCGAGAATGGCTCAACTTCCGGCAGTACAAGCGGAAACCGATGGAGTTCCTGGCGAGGGTAGATGAGCACTTCGCCAAACATAGAGTAACTCAATGGAGCCATAACCGGGAAATATTGGACGAGTCATTCAGGGAGATGACTGATAATTGGTGGATGGCTAACCGTAGCGAGATTGCCGACTACCAGCAGTTCAGGAGAATGTTCAAATCAAAATACTGGTCTGAAACCACCCAGAACCTGATCCGAGATAACATATGCAACGGACGATACAGGGCACAAATAGGCAGTAGCATGACAGCCTATTTCTTAGGGAAGGTGTGCATGGCGAAACACCTCGAGCCAGCTATACCCGAAGAGTGCCTGGTAAATAAACTCTCCTATCATTACGATGAAGATATTGTCAGGGCAAGGAGAGGTAGCCAGATCAAGACGGTACAGGCCATGACGGAATTACTGAAAGGGTACGAAAATGAAGAATACTACCGCCAGAGCAGGAGGAGGAATGAACGACCGGAGGCGATAACGAATCAGTACCCTAATAACGGCAATAACCATCCCGGAAACCGAAACCAGCCCAGTAATTACGACTGCAATAATAACCCGCCGCGTAATAACCACAATTTTAATGGCAACGCAAACGGTATTAGGAACAACAACACCTATCCTAATAACCGGAACAATTATTCTCAGCCCCATAACAACCCGTATATTCAGAGAAATCCATACCCCGGTAATAATGATAGACATTACCAACCAAATAGAAATTATTATAGCAATAATTATAATAATAATAATAATAATAGAGTGTCACGCCCGAGGGTTAATTTTATAAGAGCGGAAGATCGCGGTCCGAGAAGGTACTACCAACTACGGAGGAACAGTTTCCACGGTGGAGACAGAAGATGGAGAAGTGTGGAACGGGACGGTCCACGCCACGAACAAGGAAGAAGAAGTACCAGCCTGGAGGATCTTGGCCGACAACAAAACAGGGAAATAAACCTCGAACAGGGTACAGAGCGGCAGGAAACGACACAGAGTTTCCCGAACGATGCCTCGGTCAATCCTAGTCCAAACGATGACCACAATACTCTAAACGGGAGGAGGCAGTAATTAACGATTACGACCCGTTACTGCTTCAACTTCCTGGATAAAATAAAGATGAGTTGCAACAAGCAACCAATGCAAAGAACATCACGATAATTAGTAACCATTACCTGAAAGATATTAGAACTGAACTTTTAGAGGAGAACGAAAAGAGCCTCAATAATAATAATAACGAAATATTATATATAACAGCGGAGGTAGAAGGAATTCCCGCAAAAATCATGATTGACACAGGTGCCAATATTTCCATTATAAATGCCAATGAACTGGAAAGGATACAGAAAGAATGTGGGAAAACTTTGCCAATGTTACCAGTGAATAACATTGTATTAATAGGTGCAACTGGCCGCCAGAACAAAACCATTAGGAAGCAAGTTTCCTTAAGTGTCGTTAGCCGCGATATAGCTTTGGACATGGAATTTTTGATCGCCACCGGATTACCATTTGACATACTGGTAGGTTGCGATATTCTAAGAAGGTACTCCGCCATTATCGACCTTAACCTAGAGAGTGTATCACTTTTCCCAGACGGAATAACATGGACCGCAAATTTGGTAGGAGGCGCAAATATACTTCCCAGCCCTATACACCAACAACTTCGTAAAATAAATATCATAAGGAACAGCCCCCTTCATAAATCAATTGTATACAACAATGGAGGAGAGGATTTATGGTCAGTAAAGATACAAGAGATACGGGATTTCCAGTGCGGAACCAATAACGAAAAAATACCTGTACATCTAGTAGATCGTTTAGTCAGTGTATATGAGAAATACAAAGCAGTTTTTTCCAGATGAGCCAGGTAAGGTTAAAAACTATCAGTGCAAAATTGAATTCAAAGAAAACGTGGTGTTTAACCGGAGGTCATATCCAAACGCGCATTCGCTAAAAGAAGCCGTGAGAACAGAAATTAATAAAATGATTGAAAATGACATAATTGAGATTAGTCAATCTCCTTACACTAGTCCAATTATTGCTGTTCCCAAGAAAGACGGACAAGTCCGGCTCTGTTTAGATGCGCGCGAGCTGAATAAAACCATTGTGAATGACCGGACCTCACCCGGTGAAATAGGGGAGATACTAAAACGTTTTCACCGCACTAAGTTTATCAGTACCTGGGACACTGTATGTGGTTATTGGCAAGTGGAGTTGCATCCACAAAGCCGTCAGTACGTGACGTTCATTTTCGAAGGGCGCAATTACCAGTTCAAGAGACTGCCCTTCGGACTTGTAAATTCTGTCGCCATCTTTGTGGCATGTATGGACCAAATACTTGGAAAAGAAGCACTCCAATTTACCACAGTCTATGTAGACGATTTACTCATTACGTCAGAAACCTGGGAGGAACACTGTTATAGAGTAGAATATGTACTCAGAAAGTTAGCGCAAAACAACATAACTTTGAAGTTGGAGAAATCCAAGTTCATTGCGCGCGAAGTACAATTCTTAGGTTTCAATCTAGACGATAGAGGTATCACCTCGTCAGCAGAGAAAGTGGAGGCAATTCAGAGGTTCCCGCAACCAAGAAACAGGAAACAGTTACAATCTTTCCTCGGACTCTGTAACTATTACAAAAATTTTCAGAACAGATATTCCGAGTTGACAGCCAAGTTTCAACCACAATTATCTGCTAAAAACAAATGGACCTGGGGTGAGGAACAAGTTACCTTCCGCTTGATAAAAGAAAAGTTTCTGGAGAGCGTTATACTTCGTCACCCAGATTTTAAGAAACCATTCTTTTTAAATTGCGATGCTAGCGACATAAGCTTAGGAACAACTTTATACCAGGAAGATGAGGAGGGTCAACATCTGGTAATAAGCTTCGCTAGTCGCACGCTGAATCAATGCGAAAAGAATTATAATGTAACCGAAAAGGAATTGCTTAGCGTGGTGTTCGCATACAGCAAGTTCCGAACATACATTCTCGGGTATCAAGCCATTGTTCGTACTGATCATAAATCCATCTCGTTTCTACGTAGGTGCAAATTGAGTCACGGCCGATTGGCTAGATGGGTACTCCCCCTACAAGAATATGATTTAAAATGGGAGTATATTCCGGGAAAAAAGAATGTGGTAGCAGATGTATTATCACGGATAAATCTGGAAGATCAGACCTTCGATGGAGAGAAGGAAAGCTTGGTTAAAATTTACAACCTTTTTAAAACCAGATCTGATCTACAAGCTCTATTAATAAACATCCGTATCCACTAACAGTCTGACCCTAAACTGAAAAACATCATAAATCGATTGGAAGCCGACGATGACACCGTTTCCAAATACTACCATCTAAACAAAGGAATATTATTAGTAAAAACGGCTTTGGATGAAGAGAAATGGAAGGTGATAATTCCACACCAAATCGAAAAGGAAGTCATAGTAGATTATCATATCAGGTATGGTCATATGGGAGCGCTAAAAGTGATACAGGCTTTAGAAGAAAACTGCAAAATAAAGAATATTAACCGAAAGGTGAGAAATTACCTAAAGTCTTGCAATATTTGTCAGTGTGTCAAGGTAAACAATGAGAAGAAAGAGGGTATAATGATACCTATCACCTCAAATACAAAACTAGAAAAAGTATTCTTAGATATCTGCGGGCCATTTCCCCGTAGCGGCGGTCGACACAGGTATAAGTACCTCATAATAATCATGGACCATTATACGAAGTACATAAAGCTATATCCGGTTAATCGGGCAACAACAGCGAAAGTTCTTACGGTAATCATAGATTTGTATGTGCCAGAGATCGGTAGACCATCTTCAAGTATTACCGACCATGGTACTCAATTTAAGAGGAGGAGATGGCGAGACACATTATTATCACTTGGGATCAAAACCTATAAGACGTCAGTCTACCACCCAAGTAGTAATCCGGCTGAGAGGGTACTGAGAGAAGTGGGTAGGATCTTGCGGACGTACTGTCACAACCAACAGAAAAAGTGGCAAGAGTACTTAGCAGCAACAGAGAAATTCCTAAATTTCGCCCACCATCCAGCTATAGGAATTACCCCTTACTCCGCCATGTATGAGAGGCCAACTCCCCGAGAAATTGAAGAAATAATCGAGTTTCCACCAAACAATGATCGCAAATTTAACCACTTGAGATTCTATAACAAGGTGGCTGAAGACCAAGAGAAACGGCAAGCCAAATATCAAAAGGCAATAGGGCGTATAATAACTTACAAAGAGGGCGAGAAAGTTCTTTTAAAAAATCGAGAACTGCCCAGCACCCTAGAAGGGATAACCAAAAAGTTATTATTGCTCTATACAGGCCCATATGTTGTGGTAAAGGATAATCATAATAATACGTATGAACTGAGAGAAATAGTTTCCGGAAGAGTTAAAGGTGTGTACAATCAAGCATCTATGAAAAAGTACTATGAAGAATGATTTTGGAATTTTATTAATACAAACATACAAATTCAAAAATAAAAGGAAGAACATCTTACTACCAATGATATTTGTGAAAAAACTTTATGGCGAAATAAAAGAAAGAATTTGGAATTTTATAAATACATAAAAATTCTAAAATAATTGTAAGAACATCTTACTACCAAATATTTTTGAGAAAAAATTTTATGGCGAAATAAAAGAAAGATTTTGGAATTTAATATACAAAAAATTTAAAAATAAAGTAAGACCAACTTACTATAACTAATTTTGAGAAAAAACTTTATGGTAATTAATTAAGAAGAATTTGAATTTAGAGAAATACCAACAAAATTCAGAAATAATTTTAAGATCACCTTACTACACACAATTTTGAAGAGATACCATTTGGAATAATTAAAAAGGAAGAATTAGAATTCAGAATTATATATAACAAAAAATTAAAAATTAAGTAAGCACATCTTACTATACACAATTTTGAAGGAAACAATTTTGGGAATAAATGAATTAAACAGAATTTGAATTTTGATAAAACGTCAAAACTTTAAAAACAAAATAAGATCAACTGATTACAACGATTTATGAGAAATGTTATGGAATTAAAAAAAAGAAGAGTTTGAATTTTGCATAAAACTAACAAAGTTCTAAAAATAAATATGTTCCATTTATAATTAAATTTAAAAGAAAATAATATGATTAATTCAGAAAAAAGAATTAAATATAATCCAGAATAAATGTGAATATGTATTTGAAGGAGTAGAGAAGAAAAACAAAAAAGAGTGTGATATACAAGAGAAGGCAAAAATTTGGAAACAAAGAGAAGAATCTGTTATTATAATAAAATTATAAAAAATCCAAGAAAGAAAAACAATAAAATAATAATGAGAACAACCTATGACTAATTACTTATGAAACGATAATGGAAACGGTTAATCAATAAAAAGGAATATGATATTACTCAGTTCTGAAGAAGCAAAGAAGAACAACTCATACCAAACATATGGAGAAGATGATTTTGAACAAATAATAATAATAAGATCTATATGAAATGCAAAGAGAAGAAGTACCACATGAAATATAATATAAATGAATTAATGTTAATGAATGCGAAGGCGGATTAATAAATTTCTAAGAGAAAGGAAAGAACAAAATGTTTAAATAAAATGATCAAAATAACAACCTGAATATATAATATAAAGATACAAATTTAAGAAATTAAATATAATAAAGTAAGACCATTCAAACAATGAATAAGAAAATACTATATATAAAGACCATGCTAACACTGTAAGTAACCAGAAGGAAGTATAAAGAGAATTCCGATGGAGAAGAAAAAGAGTTACACTATAACCAGTAACAAGAATTATTAAGAGAACTTTTCAACCATAATTAAAATAAATATATCAGACAAGTTAAGAGTTCAGAAAAATATATATATAATAAGTATAATAATAATTAAGAAGATTTATTAAAATAGAAAATGTGAGATAATCTGAGAAACTACGAAGTAAAGAATCCAAAGATATTTTTATTAGTCGAAAATGAGACTACTTTTTATTTTATTTTATTCGATGACTGACTGAAGATAATTCCAGGAGCATTATGTTTTTTGAGCAGAGATGAATGTGCCTCTGGACTCAAATTGTAGAAGTGGTGTATGGCCAGAAGAGTTGTGTAGCCTACAGTGCCCCTCTGAACTGCCCCAGCCCACGTGATAGGGAATGTTAGGGAATTAATATCCCAAGGATGCAACACGAAGTTTATAAAGAAAGAAAATGTATAATAATAATAATAATAATAATAATATATCTCAGAAGACACTAACTATCCAAGAAGGATCAAAAGTCAAATAAGTAACTATATATATAAAATTTATTAAACTCAAATATAAAAAAAGTCGATATAGAAATGGAGAGGAAAATGAAATATAAAAAATAATGAAATTATCGTAAGAAATTATTTCATCCATAAACATGTCTGAAATAATTAATTCTGGAGGAGAGCAATCTGTAGCGTAACAGATAAACACATAATAATGAATGGCATTGGTCATTAGAATAATATAAGATAGTAACATTAAATCCGAAGAAAGCATTAAAATATAAAGAAATGATTCAGAGCAACCGTGCAGAACAATCATTGATATTAAAAGTTTAAGTTCGAATAAAAGCAATGTTACTAGTGATGAATCATCAAAACCAGTTTAATAACTCAAGGTTTAAAAATATAACCCAGGAAGGTAAGGAGTATATAAGGAAGCAACTCAGAGTATTACTAAACCCACAACGAGTATAAGGACTAAATAAAAACGAAACCCAGAACAAGGCAAGATCCACCGTAAAGGGTGATGTATTTAAAGTAACCAGAAGAGTAGATGAAGAAGTAACCCCAAGAAACCCGATGAAATCCAGAAGAAGATGAAGAACATACAATCCTAAGAAGCCAGAAGAAAAGAAGACATCATTGAAGAAAGAAGAAGAAGACAGCATCCAGGAGAAGAAGGAATGCTCTTATAAAAAACACCCATATTCCCATATCCCAAAATAAATAAAAACCATAATAATAAAAGTATAACGAAGTATTCATGAACAGAAACCACATGCACAATAAAATTAAGAATAAAAGTGTATAGAGTAAGAGTTGCCAGTGGACCAAGGTGAAACAATAATATAATACCCAAAGAACAAATCTTCATTGTAAACCACAAACCAATTTCTTGATGTTAATAAGACTAAACAACCATTTAGAAATAGCATCAAAGAGTGTAAAGTGAACCAGTGCTAGTTTGTGTATTATAAAAAATAAACCTTATGTTTCTACCTTGGCATCCACAAACTGTGTAGATAATGAAAAATACAACTTTTGAATGACTTATGATTTGTACAAGAGGGAATATAATACATGTAATAATATAGAGCTCGCAATCTGTTTGAAATGACATTTCTTTAAAAATGAACAAAAACAGATGCAGACATAAAGTGACAGGGTACAATTACCCTAAACCATATTAAAAACAGTTTAAAAACTGCATAATTCAATTTAGTATAAGAAATAGAATAAGAATGTAGAAAATAAAGTTTTGTTTATTTGAAATAAGAATTTTAAAAATGTATTAGGGATAAGAACATTTAATAAGTTTAGAACCACTAACATCCTAATTGTAAAATATTTATTACTTGTATTGGTGTTAATGGTTGAATAGGATGTTAGCATGGAAAAAACATTCTTTGTAAATAATATTTCTGTATTAGTATTAAGTTTTGATTAAAAAAAAAATATCTAATTAGTTTGAAGACAACCATTATTTAAAATTATTTCTTATCTGTTTATAGTATTGAAACAGATACTAATTGTTGTTATGTTTAATAGAAAAAATGTTTAATTTATATTACATCGTTAAAAAGTCAGAGAGGGTATAACTAAATATATATTGTTTATATAAAAATTTGTATGAAAAAATTGTTAAGAATCTAGGCAAAATGATGAAAACTAAACCTCATAAAAACTGAGACACTAAGTACTTAAATACATTTAAACTGAAGGGATTTAGATAACATAAACCAGAAACAAAGCCATATAATTAGAAATATAAGTTAGAAAGATTTTGTAAAATTGTAGCCAGGATTATAAATAAAAATGGAAATGACAGAACTCAAAAATTTGGAGAGGGGAGTCATATATTCCAACATAATATTTTAAAACTTAACCAATTCATATAATTGCAAGAAATTAAGGGAATATAAACCTTTCATTACAATATGAGATTACTAATCATAAATATAACTTAAAAATGGCAGAATTTGCATAATGACAGGAAGCTGATTTTGAAAATTTACAAGATACAAAATGAAGGTAAAACTACCAATTTTAGATAAAAAACATAATAAAACGGTATTATTCGATATCATAATACGCCGAATGAACTGAAGGATAAAGTTAAGTAACAACTAGCTAATAAATTTGAATAATAACCAAAGTTTAAGCAGTTATATAATGTAACTTTAATACATGCACAGGATGCAAAGTAAAATTCGAACAATGTAAGGAATAATATTGCTATGGCTAAGATTTTAGTCGAAAGTGAAGGAAGTAGAGAGTTGATTATTGAACGTTGTACGGGACACTTGACACGAGCAATTAAAACGTTTTAACCTAGTTTCTAGTACCGTAATGGCGAGTCAGTGTATGATACGAATTTGAAAATCGCGAGTGGTGACAAAAAACATTTCACAACATCGACACAGTGACATAAACACTTAGAACAGACTAACTAACATTGTATAGCACGAAAAGACAGTTAAATAACATTTTAAACACCATAAAACAGTATATAACATAACCATCAATAATGCCTAATCGAAAAAAAGTGAACTGACTTATAAATACACCACTATTCAAAATACAATACAGAAACTTAACCAGAGACACTACACCAACATCAGAAGGAAGATTTGCAGACACCAGGACGTGAATTCGGCAAGAAAATATCTTTCTTGGATCGCCAAGTCTACGAAGGGACGATTGACAACCTCGACGGCGGCCATTACTTTTCGTCACCGCTCAACTGAACACGGCCATCTAGTTTGTCGGCGACACGGTTCGCAATATATTTCTTTATTTTAATCTTTTCAATTGAATATATGTACTTTAGTATTAAGAATTATTCTTGTAGCGTTATACTTTTTTTAATCTTTGCCCGATTTCTCTGACTTTTCCAATAAATAGCTGTTAAAAGAACCTTATTGTATTTTATATAAAAACTTGTAACATTCGATACCCTGAGAATCGATTTAAAAATCGACAAGAGTCACAATAAACATATTGTCATTAAAGTATTTATACTTTTCATTTTAAAACAGTTCTTTCTTTTCTAAACATAGCAATTTACACATATTATAATTTAAACAACATACTACAAGAATTTCACCACATTGAAGGAAGATAACATCCAAAACTGAAAGTAAACAAAGATCGATTGTATCTGGAGACAATCTTATAAGTGGTTGGAGTTTCTTAAAAAATACAGAAAAACTAATAAAATTTTCTAGACAAGTGAGACACGTTTCGGAACTTCACGAAACACAATTAATTAATTGTTTTTAATTAATTAATCAATAAAAAAAATTTAATTATACATTTTTTTTAAACAATTTTCTTACACGAACACATATTTAAGATATTTTGTAACACCACATCTATACAACTTAAACACCATAAACAAGTTCTTTTACAATATTTAGCATTTTGTTATCATAGAGTATAAAATAATTAATGCTAATAAGTATTCAATTACGTGCATTTAACAAGAAATATGGCTTCGATTGCTGTTAGTGTAATAGGTTCTTTTAAAACCTATATCAAACAAATATATTTAAATAAAAGTACTAACAAAATAAATTACCAAGGTTATTCATTCAATTCAAAACTGTTCAGGTTACTAAAAAACAGTACTAAGAAACAAAACTACAAGTACTTACAGAGATGTATTCATTGAAATTAGTCGTTCTAATTTTCGTTTAACTAAATATGTGCATTAATAAACTATTTAAATGAAGAGACAGTAATTTGAATAATATGTTAAGATGACAGTATTTGAAAGTACGTTAATTGGATAATTTGCCCTTAGAAAATAGAATACTTTCTATAATATGCTGACATTTTTAATAATAGATTACAAAGGACTTCTTCCTTTTACGAGAGAATCCGTGAACTTTTACGAACGTAAAATAAGTCTCGAGCCTGTATACTACGTCTCCCTTTAGCGTAGCTAGATCTCTCTTTTCGGAAGGTGATATTCCAAAGCCAATTTAGTCGCCTTCAGTGTTCCATCCTATCTGTCACACAATCGCACCATTCATGTCTGGTATTCCCTACGTTATTTGCAATATCTATCACTTGCAGTCGCCTTGTCTTTCGTTATATCGCATGCAGCCTTCTCAAAAGCCTCATCGTTTTGTCAATGTTCTACTTAAATTTAGTTTTTCATACAGTCAGCGTTCATTAACACTCAATAATTATGGCAGTTATCTTTGTCGTTCTCATGGTTAATCTGTGCACATAACTACTTGAAATCTGAACTTACCCTACATTAACATAATAATATATAAGCATCGTACATTTTAGATCTGATTATTTTTTCTCTAGAATATAGCAATCTAAGTTTTCTATTTTAAGATATTAAAATCATATGTTTTATATTTTAAATTCATTGTTACAAGTCGTGTTCTCATTTAGTGGGATAGATAAATGCTAGTTTTTGTAGAGTAATCCATCATAAAACATATTGTTTATAACTCTTCATGTTTAATGAACACAGATATTACATAAACTTAAGATAAAGTGTAGAAATATTCTGTGAGCTGTAGTACACTATCTGGGTGTCATTGTTGCGGTTGCCATTATTTGTTTGTACACTTCTTAATTAACCGATTGTTAGTAAGGAGGCATTCAGTATTTACAAGAACGGTGCATTTTTGGAAATCTATTGGATTATTATCCCGCTGATTACTACCCATTTATTTGCTTATTTTTAGAGATGTTTAAATAAAAAACGGGGTTTTCAGATCGCATGGAAACTAGAAACAACTGGACCCCTCCTTAGATTGGAATCGTGAGTTATTCATAAAAATCGTTCCTCCTATTGAGACGCTGAGATCAAGTGTGACAAAGTGTAACAAGTTAGCCTAATTACATGCATACTATGCCACGCAAAAACTGACGAAGTCGGACGAACAAAATCTCCGGCGCAGGAGAAACAAAATGGTTCTGGAGTTTTGAAGATCAACCTTGGACACTCTGTATATTATGTGGGTTACATATTTTACTTATGTGGCTGTTTGAATTGTTGAAAACTCTTGATACTTGAGGGTAAAAATGTACACGTAATCCTGGAACCGTTTATACAGTCCGTTACAGTTGGTGTTTTGTATGCAAGATGTGCCAGTATATTATAGGCAGATATCAGTTAGGTGTTTGGAATGAACGGCCATAGAATTTTTGTGAAACAACGTGGTCACATCGAGTAGTCAGTTTTGGCTACTTTCAACAAGATAATACAACGTGTCAGTCCATGGTCGTCATAACGGTTTTATTTGAAGGCCGTCTTATTCAAAATATCTGCTGCCACCTACATCCCCTGACTTTACGTTTTCGGATTTTAATCGTTGGGGTATGTTCCAGGTTTTTCTGAAGGATTGAGAATTTTGTAAGTAGATCAATAACATTTGCACATTTTTGCGATTACCTTACTCAAGAAACATACAATTGACGTGAAACCATCCCCAGAACGTCTCGAATTATAAAGCGATTGGTGCAGTTATGTTTAGATGAAAAAGGTGGATATATCCTACCTTTGAATTTTTCACTTAAGTCTCCCAGAAATTTTATATTTTGAGTACCATTGTATATTATTAAACATTCAATGAACGTTTATTTTTCAATGAACTTGGTAAATGCTATCTTGGATAACTCTGCACAAATTAGTGGGCAAGAAAATATGTTTATACTCAGTCTACTTTCGTTTAGATAAATAGAGCATGTACTAAAGCAATTGCGTATACTATACAATGATTAATATGTATTAACTTTTCAAATTATTAATATTTTAATTTTTAATTTTTGATATAATGGCCTGTTTAAAACTGTAATCTATAAAACAACAACAACTGTACAAATAATAATAATAATGATTCTTCAGTAATAGCGTTTGGTGAAATGAATGAAACCATTGAGATGATGTACGTTAGTAAAATGTTGCTCAGGTCTTTCTTATACACTAGCATATCTACTAGCGCTGTAATACCCTCGTAGGAGCTGTACACAATACACCCAGGGGAAATTATATGTAATAGTACGTAACAAGATACGTCCCACTTGCATGCAGTTCATGTTACACTTCGTTAGGATATCTACCGCTAATCTGACCAGACATTTTTCATGGTCAGGAAAATAAATTCATACCTAAATATAATTTTGTTTACCTATGGATCTTTATTTTCTTTGATTACTCCATGCCTTCCTATATTTCTGGTTTATTGCAAAGGTCAGTGTATACCTCATACCTTATCAGAAAATATTTCAGTGAGTAGAAAAATACTTTTTTATTAACTGGAAATTTAATCCCTATTTATATTTAACAAGCTTACTTCAATGTTTGCTGTTTTCCTAATCCAAGACAATAGTTGATCCACTGTACTTTTTCCCAGTGAACAGGCTGCTAGACTCCTCCACTAACTCTAGTCGTTTTTCTGGTCTGCGGTAGGCAAGGACTAAGACAAGTTAGTCACAAACCTTTAAGTATACACCTCAAAACAAGTATATCTACTTGTTAATATTTTGGTTTACCGGGCTGTAAGGTCGTGGTCCGATATTACTTATTGCAAACGTTTTGACCGTTCCTTCGACGGCCATCTTCAGTGCGAAAACACACTGACAAAGATCTCACAGTCAGCGACCACGGTACTGTGGCCGAATCGTTTGCAACAAATAACATTGTACCACAACCTAAATTGTTCACGAAAATAAGATACAGACGATAGGACAGACGCCAATCATTCTATTTAACTGACAACAGATTCCGGCATCAGGAACATCATCATCATCCAGGAATAACACATACGCCAAGGTAACGCAAAAGTGAAAAATGACAATTATTTTTTTATAAACTAAGACAGTAAAAAAGTATAATCAAGGTATAAATAAAAGAAGAAGCAAATTATTGTACATAGTGTAATTAAAAAAATAATTAATACATTTTAAGCATGTAATTTTAACATCTGTTTTCGAGTAAGTCTTCTAGTTATTAAAATGGGTGCACATTAATTAATCATTATTGAAATAAAGTAAATATTATGTTTGATTAATATACTGCAAATTAACCTTTAATTTTTATAATAAATATTTAATTGATATCAGATTTGCAACAATTGGTAATAATTATTTGATTTCTATATTGTCGTGTCAGACACCAAAGAAATTAAAACATTTTTATAAATTGTTTTTACAATTTTTCAATTTAATTACTGTTTATATATATTGTAATGGTACATATAACACACCCAACACCAAGGTATAACAAATGGATTAAAAGTTACTCTAAATAAATTAATCTACAATCTACAAAAATGAACTTGCAATCATGAACAGCGAAGGTATTATGACCAAAGTAGGGAAATAAACTAAACTATGATTTATAAATAAATGTATAATTGAAGAAACGAAGACACGACTAACGACAAGACAACGTACCTAATTACCCAATAGATCAAACAGTGAGAAGAAACCAAGACAACAATAACCAGAAGAAATTTAGTAAGTGTGAAAAAGAAATCACTGCAACTAGGGAAAAAACCTAATCAAGTCAGATGCCAAAAGGAGATATAATAGATACGGATAAATTAACCCAAGAAAATAAAAGTATTATTAATGAAAATGAAAATAAAGGTGAGTCAACAAACATGATTTAAATCCCTAAGCTGTGACTTGACACTGACATAAACTTATTAATCAAATGAAGTCAATGACTTAACAGTACAGACAAACAGAACTAATAAAATTAACTAGTGAAAGTAGAAATTAAGAGGGAGAGTGAGTACCAGTATGGTAATTGTATAATTAAATGAGGTATAAACTTTAAAATTAGACAATGTCCAAAGTACTAATAAAATATCAGTGTTAGATAAGAGTAAATAAATCATACATTATGTAGAAAACAGAAACTGACATTCAGCCAATGTTGAGAAACCAAGTTAGGACATAACCTAATCTGGCCAACTAGTTTTCAATAAAATAGTAAAAAACTATGACTAAGATGATGTTAAATCAAAATGTCTTGTAGTGTAACATAACTGGATACTATAAGGAACATTCAATGTACAAAAGATAATATTGTAAAAGAACATAAGTGCTGAATAAATGTGATTTAAAATAACCAAGTGTACCACATACAGTGGAGGGGGTACCTGAGACAATAAAAAGCTCAGTTAAACCTGTAATAAAAGAATAGGGACTCAACACATGATACTAAATAATGAAGAATAACGTTCAAATGAGACGAATCAAGGATTATGTCCATCAAATTAATAATAATAAAACAAATTATAAGTGAACCCTAACTAATACTAGATGCAAGAAGTCCAAGTAAATTCAAACAAGTGTGGTTCCCAATATAAAAGCAGAATTAACCAATGACAAGTATTAAAAGTGTTATCAGAACACTGATATGGAATAAATATACTAAAGAGATAAATGTGCAAAATTGCAACTAATGAAAAAGGTAACACTCAAGTGTACCAAACAATAATCAAAGGAACTGTAATTAAAATAATATAAACCAATAATAAATAATGCTGACACAATCAGAAATGGTAATGACAAGTGCGTTATTCATAAGCCACAACAAAGATGTATTATCAACCACTAATATTATAAATTAATTGATAAACAGATAATATGACAATAGGCCTAGAGTCTAATCCAAGGAAAATGAATAATTCCTAGCTGTAATTAAATAACGATGTATGAAAATTTATTGTACAGTACTAATAAGTTATCACCATAGGACGCAAGTGAAGAAAAACAATGTAATTAATGTAATATGTAAAATAAGAGATATAATTAGTTTGTACGAAATGTGTTTTTATCAACCCCATAGCAGAACTATATGATAAGGGTATGCAAAATACTCGTGATAAAAAGATAGAAACAACAGTAGTCATGAAAATGTTATCAGTGTAATTATAAGTAAATTATTTATTTTATAAGAAAAAAGAATTAATTGCAAGCCCCTGGGCGTGCTAGTGAAACCAGAGAATCATAATCTTGACACCAGTCTACTGACGCTTACTTGAGCGTCTGTTTTGCCGAATGTTACCGAGAGCTCACGAAAATAATGACAATTAACCAATCAGGGCCCATTATTAACTACAAAGTGCGGAATCCCGACACAGGTAACATGAACAATTCATCTCAAGCGTCGACGCAGACTCCACGTGGGTTAGAGTGACCACAAAACATTGAATTGATAAGCCGACAGCTGATAAAGCATAATAACCTCGAAACTCCAGGTTGAGGTTAAGTCGGATAAGAGGGAAAGTGAAGTTTATTTTAACCAGTAATCTTAATCGGAGTGCATGCGCATAGGCAGTGAGTGAAAAGGAATTAATAAAAGTTAATTCAGTTTTAAAAATTTATAAAGAAAGAAAAGTTGTGTAATAGTGACCCTACGAGATCAACGGTACACGCAAGTATCAGTGCCCATTATTATTATTTTATATAAATAATTAAACAAGCAAAGAACGCTATCAGCGAATTTAATTAAATCAAAGTTAAATCAAATCTAACCCTAATTCGATGAAAAGGGGATTTTAAAAATTTGAGATAAACAATTAACAACGAAAGAGTTGACCATTAACAATTTTGACTTTCTAATTACTAAAATCAATTGTAATACTTTTGTAAAAGACATTGAATCATCAATGAGGGAATCAAATGAACCCTGAACATATAGTATTTTAAGTATAATATTGTGTTTAATTGTAAGACCATAACTAAATCTAACATACTAGTCAACCATAGTAGTGGATAAATTTTAATTACCTGTTCGTTGTTTATATCCAATATTAGAAGATAGATAATGAAATTATCATTGGATTTCACTATAACAGTGTTGTATGAATTTGTTAACATATTTAATGAA
The DNA here is from genome assembly GCA_034769895.1 of Magicicada septendecula. Taxonomy (NCBI): domain Eukaryota; kingdom Metazoa; phylum Arthropoda; class Insecta; order Hemiptera; family Cicadidae; genus Magicicada; species Magicicada septendecula. The sequence goes on along the minus strand of CM068369.1, from coordinate 373,059,739 downwards.
TTATTAGTCATTCAAATCAAGTAAGTTAGGTTACGATGAACCCAAATTAACCTACTTTTCAAGTAACGAACACTCGTTCAATGTTTATGTTATCTTAAAGAATCAAATAATATTATTAACTCTCCGCCTACTAATTATTACGGTAGTGCATCTCATTAGTTAAAGTGTATCTTGCAGACTAGAAGAAGCTGCTATATTTATTAAGTAATGTAATGAATTTGTTTACATCCAGACTAGTCGATTATGAGACGCAGTCTGGTCACCCTGAGTTTTAATTATTTTTAAAGACTCCATACTCGAAATTAACCTTTTAAAGCAAAATGAATAAGACTATTGTACACTGACAGTTATTAAAGTTGAGTTCAGACAAATAAAACATTATTTCACGAATGATAAAAGAGTTTACTGTTATTGTAAATGAATAAGACTTGCAGCTTAGGTGAGCGACAGCAACGGTTGGTATCAGAGACTGCGGCGAGAATTTGAATAGAATGATTCTCGCTAGTAATACTCTCACACATTACTAGCATCCAACCATCACTAGTAAGTATTTTATAACTGTGATACTTATGCAATTTTCAGTGAAGGGACACACCTTTCGAATCACCTCGGCGACAAGCAGAAGAGTCAATTTAAACCATTCGACATCGAGCTCACAACACTTAACAACTATACGACTATTAATAATAACAATGATAATAACAATATTTATCCGATTTGAGGATCTCGTCTACTTACAATATACATATAAATAAATATGTGCGTGTGTGTGTGCGTGCGTTTTATGTTTGGTATTTATATGTTCATATTTGTGTTTATTTTATTGTTTGCACATTATTTATATATAATTTGTCATGTGCATTCTGCAGCTAATACTAATACGTGTAAACAATTTCACTTAAAAGGCAACTTTTAATAAAAATTTCTTCTTATATTTTTAAAGAATTTTTTTAATCAGTGTTTTATTAACATTTATTAAACGCAAACAAAATCTTTCTCCTCTCTTCTCAGATCAAATTTATTGTGCAATAAAAAGGACTTAACGTAACGAAAACAGAAATCCCAAGACATAGCTGGGAGGTTATTAGACAGTACGTTGAGTGTTCTTCAAATGCATAATATATAAATCGTGTATATGTTGGATACTTAATTGTAAATTCAAACACTTTTTGCTACAGTCTGTTTCTTGATGTACATAATACATATTTTATGATGACTATACCTCAAGATGTTTTCTTCTTATTTGGAACATGTTTCGGGAAGCCTTGTGTTCCCATCTTCAGCCTTTCTGATTTTGAGCTTTGTGAGGTATTTGTGTGTTCAGGAAACCACAGCAACAACCAGCCAACACACAAATACATCACAAGGCTCAAAATCAGGAAGGCTGAAGATGGGAACCCAAGGGTTCCCGAAAATGATCCAAATAAGGAGAAAACATTTTGAGGTAAAGTCATCTATATATATATATATATATATATATATATATATATATATATATATATGAATTGTAATATAACAAATTACAAATATAAAAATTTATTACGATTATTTTCTAAAACTTCCGGGCTGAAAGGCCGTGGTCGATTGCTTAAGAGCTGCTAAACGTTTCGGCCGCACCACCGGTGGCCATCTTCAGTAGCAAAAGAAAAAGAAAAGTGTTCGATAGATGATACGCCGAACACGTCTCCCAATGGACTGGGAACAAGCAACAGTGAGTACCTGCTACGATGCCTCTATTTATAACATTTTGTCCGCTTCAGGTGTATCGCACGGACCAATGAGAAGCCAGCTCGTCATTCTCAATTCTGATTGGCCATGGAAAATAGACCATGCCAGACACTATTTAAGGAGATGCTTTCTCCTCGGCGGTTCATAGCGACGGACGCATTCTTATGAATATGGATGGACTCCAGATGCAGGCGAGTGAAGTAACCCCGGACAGAAGACAACACGCGGGCTTCATCAAACATCACCCGGTGATCGTCGTGGGACAGAGCGTGTTCAGCAACTGCGGACTTCTGAAGCCCGCGTGTTGTTTTTTACATTTTTTATATATCATTTAAATATAATAAAACATCTTATACCTATCATTTTTTACTATGTTATTTAATTAAACAAAAACATCTTATACCTATCATATTAACTGTATTATTTAATTATAACAAAAACATCTTATACCTATCGTTTCCTATATATAATTTAATTATAACAAAAATATCTTATATCTGTCATTTCCTTATATATTATTTTTGAACACTTTTATTACTTATAATATTTTCTACATTAATGGTAGTCTTTTAAATAATTTTATTTTTTTAATTATTTTTGATTAAGTTATGTCACTTTGTTATTCTCTACACTCATGGTAGTCTCTAATTCTTATTATGTTTTATTAGGGTATTTCACCTTCTATTGTCTACACTAATGGTAGTCTTTTATTCGTTTCTACACTATGGTAGTCTTTCACTCTTATTATGTTTTATTCTTAAATTATTCTTATATTTATTTTACAATTTAGTTCAATGGTAATGTATCCTGTAACTTGGGTTACTGGGTTTAACGTTTGTCATTGTTTTAACTCTGTTTAATTGGTGCATGTTCTCATAATATCTTGGGAATAGCCTTCCTTTATTCTGTATTCCTTGTACGAAACTTGAAATAGTTTGTTTCTTATTCCTTATTCTATGAGTATTTTCTTATTTTTGTATTTTAGGTCCTCATGTCATCAATTCAATGAGTTGTACCTGATTATTTTTTCATTCAGTTTTTCATTTACTGCTTCTTATCAGTATGTTATCGGTTTTGTATTTTACTGCTCCTTATGAGTAAGTGATTATTTTTGTATTTGGGATCTTCTGATGTCACTAAGTTAACACATTATATATGATTATTTTGCCAGTTACTTTTTCATTTACTGCTCCTTATCTTACTAGGTATATTGATGTTGTACTGGGATTTTATATAGATGGCTTCTTTTCTTTGGACCAAGAGTTTTCTTTGTTATTTAGTTTATTTTTTAACATTTTATGGACTATAAAGATCAGCTTATTTAATTAATTTTCAACCATTTATTTATCACTCACTACTGATAGTTTCTTCTTTTTTTTCTTTTTTAATGTTGTATTAAGTTAAGTTTTAAGGTGATAATTCTGTTATGCTGCTATATATATATATAGGCCTATTTGCATATTTGCCCAAGGCCGTATGTTTGTAAATATTTAGCATAGAAAATATATGATGAACCGTTTTTAACACTATTATGTAGGCTCAGATTTGTCAGAAAGCGTACACCTGCCCCCGCGAGTGATTACAGCGCTCGTGTGTTTGTGTGTGTGAACGCAAACTACGACAGGCAAGAGTCTACGATAGGGTGAAGCGTACGAATTCTCTATAATCAGGTTTTAACCGGATGAAAATAAATTAATTAATACGTTTTAAACCTGTGAAGAAAGACTTACCCCAATTATAAAAACACCATTATATTAAGGAATTTTTTAACGAATATATTGATGTAAAAGTATTGCAGAAATTTGGAATAATAAAGACGCCAGGTAATTTAATGTTAATTACTAGTGTAATTAAATAGTAATTAATAAGTGTGTTATATGTGAGTGACCAGGAAAAAATTACGCAAACGATGATATCGCTCGTGCTACGAGGATGTTTACGAAATCGCAAAAATGAACCAAAAAGTGATTTGTAATTAAAAGGACGCTTTGCACGAAGTGACACAGGTCGAAAACAGTTCTGGACGTGTCAGACTGCCGTCCAGTATAAATACCACCGGCAATTTTGGAGCGGTCTTAGAGACTCAAGAAATTTTCACACAACGTCACGGTGCTGGTCTGCCGACCGATCGACATCTTTACCACACACACCAAGACTTATGGAGGAACTCTGGACCACACACGCAACGGTAACGTCGGCAGTACGCAGGTGATGAATAAACAATTATATTTAATTAATATATATTAATTTGTGAAAAGAATTCTTAAAAAAAAACTTAAATATGAACAGTAAAGACTTAAAGTTTTAAATATAATTACTGTACATAAATTTAAATGGTAGTTAAAGAAAAGAATTTAATTTAACAAAAAAAATTTAAAAATACTAATTTTTGTTGTATATTAAAATTTGGGTGTGTCAATAGAAATAAATAATAGGTTGGAAGTAAATGTTATATTTTTTATTTTGTTTAGAGCAGCAATTAATTTTATTCTTGAGATTGAATATTATTTTTGTTTGTAAATGAGTTGCTATTATTTAAAATTTGAGTCAAAGTAAGACACATTGAAATAAAGAGGTTTACATAGTTTGTTTAACATGACATGTCTGTTTAGCTAGTAAGATTATATGGTTGTTTATTTGATATGTCATGAACAGAATAGAAGGTTACATTGTATTTGTGTAAACTTATAAAAGAAAATGTTTTCATTTATCTAAGATTCGAATTTTTTAATACTTGCATTTTTCTATTAATATTAATAAATCATAGAATGATTATTTCGAAACGGTTTTAATTAATTATTTCATGTCAACAATATCTCACTCCTCTTTGTAAATTATTTAATTATTGTGCTACATATACTACATATATCTGACGCAACGAGAATAAAAAAAATTCTGCGTCCTGGGCCGGTCTAATACACTTCATAGTTGCGGTGAGTACATGGTAATGTATTTGTGTGAATTTCTGAAATACTTGTAATGTTGCAATATATATATATATATATATATTTCAATCACTTTCTGCTACAGTCCGTTTCTTGATGTATATAATACTATAATACTTATAACTATTTTACCTCAAGATGTATTTTTCTTTAGGGACATGTTTCGGGAGATCCTGTTCTCCCATCTTCAACCTTCGCCATCTTGCTTCTGGTGCAGTATTTGTGTGTTGGCTTCTGGATGTTATTATGGTGGTTTTTTGGTCTTTGGTCCTTCAATGTTGCATTATTGTGTGTGGTTGTGGTATCTGTTTTTGTATTTTGTGTATTTTCGATGTTGAGTGCTTTGAATATTGTGTCATGTTTTGTATTGATTTGTATTTGTTCTGGTATTAATTTGTTTTGTGTTTTATGTTTGTAAATCTGTAAATTTTCCCAAAAGTTCATTATGGTGCCTTTGTGTGGTATATGTTTTATTAGTGTTACATTGGTTATGTCTGGGAATTCATGTCCTGTGTTTATTGCATGTGTGGCTAAATTGGATTTATATATGTTTGGTTTTTTGTATGCATTTAGGTGTTCAAAATAACGTTTTTTCAGCTGTTTTTTTGTTTGTCCTATATAACATTTATTGCAATCCTTGGCATTCAATTTTGTATATACCGTTGGTTGTTGTATTATATTTGTTGTGTGAGTTATTTAGATTTTGTAATTTATTTTTATTAGTTTTGTATGCTATTTTTATATCTGTGTTTTTAAATAGTTTTGTTAGTTTTGACATTTTATTATTTATATATGTGAATGTGGCTCATTTTTTGTTGTTGTTATTATTTATGTGTTGTTCAGTTTGATTAATTCTTAATTGTTCAGTTTTTATTTTGTATTTGATTTTATTTTCTATTTTGATCATAGTATTTTTATTGTATCCATTTGCATAACCAATTTGGTGTATTATATTTCTTTCTTTGTCAGTTTCTTGTTTGTTTAGGGGTATTTTGTACATTCTGTTAAATAACGAATAAAATGCTGCCATTTTATGTTGTGGTGGGTGGTCAGAATGGTTAGGTATAATGATGTTAGTGGAAGTTGGTTTTCTATATATTGTATATTGTATGTGTTTGTTGTATCTTGTGATGGTTATGTCTAAATAGTTGATTTTGTTATGTTTTTCTTTTTCTTCTGTGAATTGTATTTTGGGATGTATGTTATTGATTTGTTTCAGTATGTTCTCTGCATTTGTGTTTTTGTTATTTGATACATATAGTCCATCATCTACATATCTTATCCATATGCCATCTGGGTCATGTGTTTTTATGATATTTTGTATTTTGGTGTCTATATGTTGTAGGAATATTTCTGCTATTATGCTTGATAATGGTGATCCCATTGCTAAACCTTCTTTCTGTTGATAAATTTTGCTATTAAATTCAAAGTAATTTTGTTTTAGTATTAGTTGGAGACTATTTTTTATTTCGGTTATATATTGTTTGTTTTCATTTTGTTCTATAAGTTTGTTTATTATTATGTCAATTGTTTCTTCTACTGGGATATTAGTGTACATGTTTGTTATGTCATACGATGTGAAAAATGTATTTTCATTTATATTTATTATTTTTAGTTTGTCTATTAATTCGTATGTATTTTGTATGTTATGATGGTTATTTGTTAGTTGGTTATTTTTTAGTTTTTGTGCTATTATTCTTGCTATTTTGTATGTAGGAGCTTTTTTGAAATTGATTAATGGACGTATTGGGTTGTTTAATTTGTGTATTTTTATTTGGCTGTTCATTTTAGGTGGTTCTGGATTATTGTTTATATATATGTCTATGTTTTTATTGTTGAAAATGTTTTTATTTGTTTTTATTAGTTTTATTGTTTGTTTAAGATAGTTTTCTGTTGGGTTTTTATCTAGTTGTACGCATTTATTATTGTTGATGAAGTCTTCGGTTTTTTTGATGTAGTCTGTTTTATCAATGATTACTGTTGCTTGACTTTTGTCTGCTTTAGTTATTATTAAATTATAGTTCTTTACTTTATTTTTAATTGCTTTTATTGTTTTATTGTTTTTTTTTTGTTTATCTTTGTTTTTCATTTCGCTAGTGATTATTTTTTTAATTATATGTGCTGCTTCTGTTCTTTATTCTTCTTGTATATTGTCTTTTATTAGGTTAATGGCAAATTCTGTTTCTACTATTAAATTTTCTAGATTTTTGTTTGCATTTTGGGTTATGTTAGTTTTTGACATATTGTTTAAATATTCTGTTTCAAAAATTTCAAAAAATTTCAAAAAAGCTCCTACATACAAAATAGCAAGAATAATAGCACAAAAACTAAAAAATAACCAACTAACAAATAACCATCATAACATACAAAATACATACGAATTAATAGACAAACTAAAAATAATAAATATAAATGAAAATACATTTTTCACATCGTATGACATAACAAACATGTACACTAATATCCCAGTAGAAGAAACAATTGACATAATAATAAACAAACTTATAGAACAAAATGAAAACAAACAATATATAACCGAAATAAAAAATAGTCTCCAACTAATACTAAAACAAAATTACTTTGAATTTAATAGCAAAATTTATCAACAGAAAGAAGGTTTAGCAATGGGATCACCATTAATTAGCATAATAGCAGAAATATTCCTACAACATATAGACACCAAAATACAAAATATCATAAAAACACATGACCCAGATGGCATATGGATAAGATATGTAGATGATGGACTATATGTATCAAATAACAAAAACACAAATGCAGAGAACATACTGAAACAAATCAATAACATACATCCCAAAATACAATTCACAGAAGAAAAAGAAAAACATAACAAAATCAACTATTTAGACATAACCATCACAAGATACAACAAACACATACAATATGCAATATATAGAAAACCAACTTCCACTAACATCATTATACCTAACCATTCTGACCACCCACCACAACATAAAATGGCAGCATTTTATTCGTTATTAACAGAATGTACAAAATACCCCTAAACAAACAAGAAACTGACAAAGAAAGAAATATAATACACCAAATTGGTTATGCAAATGGATACAATAAAAATACTATGATCAAAATAGAAAATAAAATCAAATACAAAATAAAAACTGAACAATTGAGAATTAATCAAACTGAACAACACATAAATAATAACAACAACAAAAAATGGGCCACATTCACATATATAAATAATAAAATGTCAAAACTAACAAAACTATTTAAAAACACAGATATAAAAATAGCATACAAAACTAATAAAAATAAATTACAAAATCTAAATAACTCACACAACAAAGATAATACAACAACCAACGGTATATACAAAATTGAATGCCAAGATTGCAATAAATGTTATATAGGACAAACAAAAAAACAGCTGAAAAAACGTTATTTTGAACACCTAAATGCATACAAAAAACCAAACATATATAAATCCAATTTAGCCACACATGCAATAAACACAGGACATGAATTCCCAGACATAACCAATGTAACACTAATAAAACATATACCACACAAAGGCACCATAATGAACATTTGTGAAAATTTACAGATTTACAAACATAAAACACAAAACAAATTAATACCAGAACAAATACAAATCAATACAAAACATGACACAATATTCAAAGCACTCAACATCGAAAATACACAAAATACAAAAACAGATACCACAACCACACACAATAATTCAACATTGAAAGACCAAAGACCAAAAAACCACCATAATAACATCCAGAAGCCAACACACAAATACTGCACCAGAAGCAAGATGGCGAAGGTTGAAGATGGGAGAACAGGATCTCCCGAAACATGTCCCTAAAGAAAAAATACATCTTGAGGTAAAATAGTTATAAGTATTATAGTATTATATACATCAAGAAACGGACTGTAGCAGAAAGTGATTGAAATAATATAACGATACAAGGTAAATAAGCCTACAGTGAAAAAACGAAAAGTGAGGTTATAAAACAAAGCAAAAACAAAAGTGCATAGTGAAGAAGAAAATAGTGAAGTGAATAGCAAATAAGTGAAATCAAATACCAAATAACAGATAACAAATCATCTCTCACATAAATATACATTAACATGTACGCAAACAAAATAACCACAATTCCATATAACCACATTACCAAATTGTTAAACAAATTCCAAACACGAAAAAAACAACTAATGAACACAAACATAAACATATACTTCAATAGACAATGCCAAAAATATAAATTAACACCTAAATACATCAATATAAACACAAACAATAAAAATATGACTGCACAAAAAACTATAAAACAAGCACAAAGGCTATGGATACAAAAAGAAAATAATCAATTATACAGTAAGAAAAATAGCATAACATTAGACATATACAAACTGCACTTAGAGCTAACAAATTTATTACATCCAATCACTTGGAACAATAAATACAGTAACATAGAAAATAAAATAAGATTTGAGAAAAACAAAAAGACTTATACAATCAACAAAAAACTTAACACATTAAAACAACAAAACAAAAATCAAGAACAAAAAAACAAAAATAAACACACATTTTACCCTCGAACCATTAACCTTAGCAATACAGAATTTAACAAAAAAGAAACAGAATATTTAAACAATATGTCAAAAACTAACATAACCCAAAATGCAAACAAAAATCTAGAAAATTTAATAGTAGAAACAGAATTTGCCATTAACCTAATAAAAGACAATATACAAGAAGAAAAAAGAACAGAAGCAGCACATATAATTAAAAAAATAATCACTAGCGAAATGAAAAACAAAGATAAACAAAAGAAAAACAATAAAACAATAAAAGCAATTAAAAATAAAGTAAAGAACAATAATTTAATAATAACTAAAGCAGACAAAAGTCAAGCAACAGTAATCATTGATAAAACAGACTACATCAAAAAAACCGAAGACTTCATCAACAATAATAAATGCGTACAACTAGATAAAAACCCAACAGGAAACTATCTTAAACAAACAATAAAACTAATAAAAACAAATAAAAACATTTTCAACAATAAAAACATAAACATATATATAAACAATAATCCAGAACCACCTAAAATGAACAGCCAAATAAAAATACACAAATTAAACAACCCAATACGTCCATTCATCAATTTCAAAAAAGCTCCTACATACAAAATAGCAAGAATAATAGCACAAAAACTAAAAAATAACCAACTAACAAATAACCATCATAACATACAAAATACATACGAATTAATAGACAAACTAAAAATAATAAATATAAACGAAAATACATTTTTCACATCGTATGACATAACATACATGTACACTAATATCCCAGTAGAAGAAACAATTGACATAATAATAAACAAACTTATAGAACAAAATGAAAACAAACAATATATAACCGAAATAAAAAATAGTCTCCAACTAATACTAAAACAAAATTACTTTGAATTTAATAGCAAAATTTATCAACAGAAAGAAGGTTTAGCAATGGGATCACCATTATCAAGCATAATAGCAGAAATATTCCTACAACATATAGACACCAAAATACAAAATATCATAAAAACACATGACCCAGATGGCATATGGATAAGATATGTAGATGATGGACTATATGTATCAAATAACAAAAACACAAATGCAGAGAACACACTGAAACAAATCAATAACATACATCCCAAAATACAATTCACAGAAGAAAAAGAAAAACATAACAAAATCAACTATTTAGACATAACCATCACAAGATACAACAAACACATACAATATGCAATATATAGAAAACCAACTTCCACTAACATCATTATACCTAACCATTCTGACCACCCACCACAACATAAAATGGCAGCATTTTATTCGTTATTTAACAGAATGTACAAAATACCCCTAAACAAACAAGAAACTGACAAAGAAAGAAATATAATACACCAAATTGGTTATGCAAATGGATACAATAAAAATACTATGATCAAAATAGAAAATAAAATCAAATACAAAATAAAAACTGAACAATTAAGAATTAATCAAACTGAACAACACATAAATAATAACAACAACAAAAAATGGGCCACATTCACATATATAAATAATAAAATGTCAAAACTAACAAAACTATTTAAAAACACAGATATAAAAATAGCATACAAAACTAATAAAAATAAATTACAAAATCTAAATAACTCACACAACAAAGATAATACAACAACCAACGGTATATACAAAATTGAATGCCAAGATTGCAATAAATGTTATATAGGACAAACAAAAAAACAGCTGAAAAAACGTTATTTTGAACACCTAAATGCATACAAAAAAACAAACATATATAAATCCAATTTAGCCACACATGCAATAAACACAGGACATGAATTCCCAGACATAACCAATGTAACACTAATAAAACATATACCACACAAAGGCACCATAATGAACATTTGGGAAAATTTACAGATTTACAAACATAAAACACAAAACAAATTAATACCAGAACAAATACAAATCAATACAAAACATGACACAATATTCAAAGCACTCAACATCGAAAATACACAAAATACAAAAACAGATACCACAACCACACACAATAATGCAACATTGAAGGACCAAAGACCAAAAAACCACCATAATAACATCCAGAAGCCAACACACAAATACTGCACCAGAAGCAAGATGGCGAAGGTTGAAGATGGGAGAACAGGATCTCCCGAAACATGTCCCTAAAGAAAAAATACATCTTGAGGTAAAATAGTTATAAGTATTATAGTAATATATATATATATATATATATATATATATATATATATATATATATATAATATAACTGAACAATGTTTCGACTATTGCTGCGAATGTCATACCGAGTTTTCATATTAGCACTGGCAATCTTCAGCCGTCCTCTTACCAAGCGATTAATTTCTCGCAGTTGGTTTTCTAATTACGAGGAATAGTTCTGTGACTCTTGGGACTGAGTCTCAGGTGATCCGAATATTAAGTCCCCAGGAAGACGAATCTACCTCCCAAACACAAATTTTGCTGGAGTCATGCCGGTTGTGTCGTGTACTGATGATCTATACGCTATGAGGAATAGTGTTATACGTTGGTCCCAGTCTGTTTGGTTCAGGTCAATAACCTTCGAAAGATGCTGCTCAAGTGTCCTATTGAATCTCTCAACCATCCCGTCCGACTAAGGATGCAGAGGCGTTGTCCTGGTCTTTCTAATTTCGAGTAGACAGCATAATTCTTTAAACACACCTGATTCGAAATTTCTCCATTGATCCGTATGGATTTTCATAGGGGCTCCATAACGACAACAGAAGTTGTGAACTAACTGCTTTGCCACAGTGGTAACCTTCAGATTTGGAACTGCGTAGGCTTCCACCACTTAGTAAAGTAGTCACCTACAACCATGATGTACCGGTTTCCATCGTCATTAACTGGGAATGGTCCAGCAATGTCTATGGCAATTCTCTCGAATGGAAGTCCAACGTTATATTGTCTCATTTTTCCCCTGCTTCTGGTTTGTGGGCCCTTGCTTGCAGCACATATTTCACACGTCCAAACACATTCCTCTACGTCGTGGCGAACATGAAGCCAATAGAATCGCTCCCGCATTTTTTCAAGGTTTTTGTTAACGCCAAGATGGCCTCCAGATGTTCTTTCACTCATCTCCTTCAAAACAAACTGCACTTTACTTCGGGGAACTATCAACTGCATGACCAGGTCTCGTCCATCTGCACTTTCGCAAGCCCTTTTCAGCAATCCGTTTTCTAAAGTGAGAGATTCCCATTGTACCCAGTAGCCCTTCAGCACTTCGGAACCATGGCAGATATCATGCCAATCCGGGCGTCCGGGCGGCGACCTTCCTCTTTTGCTGTCAAGATCGGTCCAATGTCTTCATCAGTCATCTGTTCTTGTCGACAGTCTTGTGTTGTCCAACCGTCAGTCAGGAAATCTACAGTGACGGCTTGAACATGTTCGCTTGAGTTTTGTTCTTCCTTTCTGTTGAAATTTCGGCAGTCTTCCTGGCACGGTCTTCGTGTTAAGCTTTCTGCATTACCACTAAGGCGCTTCCGTCGATGTTGTACCTTGAAGGTGTACTCTTGCAGACGTTCAAACCACCTTGCCAACTGTCATTCCGGATTTTTAAATCTGAAGAGCCATGCAAGCGCGGCATGGTCGGTACGTAGTGAAACCTCTCTTCCATAGAGGTATTTATGGAAGTGCTCCAACGCTCGGACGATTGCAACTCTCTCCTTGTGACGCAATAATTTCTCTCCGGTTTAGAAAGTGTCTTGCTGTATACGCTATTATTCGTTCTTCACCGTTTTGAACTTGAGACAAAACTGTTCCGAGACCAGTATTGCTTGCGTCTGTGTCCACAATGTACTTCCCTTCAGAATCTGCAAAAGCGAGAGTTGGCTGCGAACATAATGCAATTTTCAAAGTCCTAAATGCTTGATCACACTCCCTCGACCACTGGAAGTTTCGTTTATCTTCTGTTAGCTCATGTAGTGGTTTAGCAATAGTAGCGAAGCCTTTCACAAAACGTCGGTAATATGAGCATAACCCCAGGAAACTCCTAACTTAGGTTTTCCTCTTCGGCACTGGCCAGTCTCTTACGGTGTCTAATTTATGGTATCCATGCTAACACCCGCTGCCGAGATCAGATGACCCAGATACTGTACTTCCTTCTGGAATATTGTTAATTGTATTGCTAAATTCATGTTATGTTATGCAAGTATAATGAATTTTCACTTAAATTCCTACTGCAATCACTCCAGTAACACGAGTAACAACAAATCATGAGCTAACCACTTACGTATAATTTTATACGTCTGCTTATTAATAATGGTTTTGAAATGTCAATATGTTGATGACGTAAGCAACCAGCAGAGAATTTATAAAAATTAACGCTAAATTTTATAAAGCGTAGATTATCATTGTTTTGGAAGATCATCTGTAGAAATTTGTGTTATGAGATTTTCTTGAAATTACATGAAAACATTTGAGATAAATTAAGCACACCTTATTAATTGACTGTATATTAGAGTGTTTATATTTTGAAACAGTGTAAATTTGCAGCACATTTCTATTTTATTAAATGTGTGATTATTTGCTAAGCTGTTTCTTCTCTCATATTTATATACTAGGATATAGTATCAGGAATCAGGTTGTTCAAGTTCTGATTCCAATATTACGGTGGTTGCACGGATCGTCGTATTGTACACTTGACATCGAAATAACTGACACCGGATGGAATCTCTAATTACAAGCTTCATTACTGTTAAAATATAAAAGGCACTCTTACATAAATGTTTAACCCCGCCTAGTGCACCACAAACAATAAGTGTCAGCTTATTACAACTTTTCACTAAGTAACGCAATAATCACTTTACATTGAACCGCAAGTTACAACAATTACTCTGAGACGCACTTTAATATCGCCTTGTCACAAACGCATCTTGGCCACCCTCTGGATGCGTATTTATACCCCGTTAAGATTCAAGAAAAATCTTTCACTTTCGGGATGACGCGTAAAAAAGTTTGAGTATTTACAGCCGCTCTTGACTTGCTAGTAACTATGTAAATGTCCAACCTAATACACATCAATATAAAATTATAGAATAATTGACAAACGTTTGGAATGCGTGTCTGGAACAATTTCGAGGCTAACGTAATCCAACGCTTATGACGTGTCACGTAGTACGCTTGTTATATGTCACCATATTTAGAAATACGTTTCAAGGTAAACGCCCTACCCTCAGGTGTAATCACTCACTAGAGTCGTAAGAAAATCAAATCATTCTCCTAAAGGAGCTTGAAGAGCAAATCTCATATATACTTACTTATTTGCGCAGTACACATATCCCTCCGAAGTACACGATACGTAATACACGTGAAATCCTTAACGATATATGTTTAACACGAAATTCTTAACGATAATTTTTTATGAGGATATTATTTACCAACCGTATTAATTATGGTTTCTAGTTGGTATCGAGTTTCGGTACCAAATATAACGATAATGTTTTATTTTATAAAACGAACGAACATGAGTAACCTCTATCATAACTTTGTACCAAGTTTAAGCAAGTCACTGCTAATTATTTGTGCTATCTACAACGAGCTCGTAATGTTGTAAAACTAAGATAATATCACTCTTTGGTTAGAGTTACGATAACCCCAGATTCTTAATTGGCTATCTCATGTAAGGAAACTAAAATATTTAAGTTTAATGAAGAAAGTTGTGTTAGTGGTTAAAATCACAAACAGAATTATCACTGTTGCACACCACTACAGATCGGAAACATTTTTCTATAGTGGTGTGCAACAGTGATAATTCTG
The DNA here is from genome assembly GCA_034769895.1 of Magicicada septendecula. Classification (NCBI taxonomy): domain Eukaryota; kingdom Metazoa; phylum Arthropoda; class Insecta; order Hemiptera; family Cicadidae; genus Magicicada; species Magicicada septendecula. The sequence goes on along the minus strand of CM068369.1, from coordinate 373,044,701 downwards.
TTTAAAATATTTAAAACAATAAGCTTTCAACGGCCTCAAAGTTAATACGACGCTTTCTCTGGCACACTCGTTTTACTAAATTTCGAAAAAAGTCATCTCTTAGCAAAAACAAAGTACTGTAATTTCTTGTATATATCAGCAGCATTTCTGTATTCACGTGTACACATTAAATCCAGTAGGCTACATCCATTCCATATTTTGGTAAGAGTCAACTGTGAAGCTTATACAAGTGGGAGTGAGGAAAAGAGTCTTGGGGGGGGGTGAATACAAATGAGAGACGAAAAGTTTGAAGAGTTCTTGTGAAGAAAATTCAAATGTTGGCAAAGTGGAGAAAAAGAATTAAAGTCAAAGGAGGCTACTACCTTAGTAAATACATGTACGCTAACTATGTTCAACATTGGCGATTAGGGAATGAAATATGAAGTTTAATCGAAACTATATTAAAATTATAAATTTTAAATTAATAAAGACATTGCTTTTCTCTCTCTTTTCATAACTTTTGCAATTTAATTTTAAAATTGTTGTATAATTTATGCAAAAATTAGGTAACAATGATTTAATAACTTTAAATTTTATACCTGTAAGCGTTTTAGTTTTACGTGTCTAAAGTAGTCTAAACAATAGTGAATTTACCTGAGTTCCATATTACGTGAAATAAATTAAAAAACAATTCTCCTCTTCTCTTTTTCTTCCGAGAAGGTTTACACAGCATTTGCTAAATCCTGCAAGTCCTACACCAAATTTTTCTGGTTTCCCAATCATTGTCACAAATTCCTTTAGTCTTTGCAGCTTGTTGAATACATTGTAATAATGTAAGCCTAGGTTCAGCATTCTTTCTTCTGTTTGGTAGCAAATAATTGAAGAATCTTCGAGGCCATCTCTTTTTCAATTCTTCTTACATGCGCATGCCATTGGATTATATCCATACAATTTCTTCAATAACTGTATCTTCCAGACATATTTGTGGTCTAATAACTGGATTTTTTAAATGCTGGACTGTAGACGGTCTGCAGGGCCTAAAATGTAGACTACTATTTTCTCCTTTTACCTTTTATGCGGTTAGCAGAATTCGCCTCTGTATGTCATAGTAGATTCCACTATTATTTCATCTATTCTCGCGTTAGTAGATAGTTTTAGTTTTGACGACAAAAGCAAAGACTTAATTTATTGTATAATACTCGAACACTGTGTTAATTAGTTACTACATCTGCTCTTGCTGATTCATTTTGTATTAACATACATCTTAGGTATTTGTACTGTGTACATTCTTCAATACCAATGCTGTTGTCAAGTTTTAAATCATCTCCACATTTACTTATCCATATTTTCCATATTATTTACATTGATCTTTAACTCCTGTTTGGAGTATTCCTCAAATAACTCCCCCATCATATTGTAAAGTAATCTTGATCATAAGCAACAACTACTTGATTATCTGCAAAAAGAAATATATGGAGTGAGTCGCTTAATTTTAATACTTTTTTCTAAGCAAGCTTAGTTCTCCTGCATTTTGAACACGGTGAATAATAAACAAGACCCTTCCTTAAATCCTTTAGTAGAAGGGATTATTTCCAACACCCTATTTCTTACTTTAAGGCAACATTTTACTTTGTTTATATTGTATATAATTTGGTTTGTATTTTATGAAGTCCTGTTTTTAAATTCTTGGTATGCCAATTTTTGTTCAATTGTTATAGGCTTTTGAAGTCTACAAACACCAAATTAGTACTTCTTCTTCTAATTAGATTTTTTCTAATATTTCTTGTACTAGCAGTCTCAAAATAAAAATTGTCATTGCAGGATCGTCCTGCTATAAACCGATTTTGTATCAATCATATCCGTAATATAGAATTTTTTATACTCTCTTCTTGATAACGAGAGCGTACAACCTTTCCATAAATCTTATCACACTGCACCAATAGTTATTACAGTCTCGTTTGTTTCCTTTCTTATGTATGCGTGTTAAATACGCAATCTCTCATTTATCGGGAATATTCTTTCCCAATGAATATCGCGAAAGAACTACTCGTATTTTGGTAGTTGAGTATAGTTGGGTTTGGTAGTAATATCAATTACTAATTAATTGATACATCTTCTACATTTAATATATATTTTATGAATTAAACTCGGAAATTTGTGTAATAACACACAAATAGTGCCTTTTTGTAAGCTTAAATATTTTTTTTACCTGTATTGCTAAGGCAATTAAAGAATTTAAGAATTTTAGGTAAAGGTTGACAAATTAAATACCGTAGTGAGAAATATCAACTAAATTTGCAAAATAAGCTAATACTTATTGGAAAGTGACTGAAATTTATATCCTTTATTTTAAAACTTTTATAACAATATTTTATACCTCATTTTATTGGTAGCCGAAATTTTATTTTTACTTAACTTATAAAATAAGACGCCTGGTTTAACGCTGGTTCTTTGAAAAAATAATGAATTTACAAGTGAAATAAATTGTTAAGGAAAACTACTGCGATGTTAGTATTTCTTGGTATTATGAATTAATGTAAACCTAAATTCCGTGAGTGGTAGCTTGGTAACGTGAGATACATTTAGTCAAATAACAAATTTAATCATTATTCATATTCTCTGTACTGTACTACTGCCCCTTCGCATGTAACATATCAGCTCTGATATTGGGTCTACTTAAAAATTAGAAACTATTTAACAGATAGTCCTATCATTCTATTGCATTATAGACGGTCTGTACTCACGTCACTAATACTGGAGTTAGTATATAGTAGCTTGACTTGTTGGGCTGAGTATATTGAAGCATCTAAAAATCGAATACTCCAGTAACGATATACAGATCTATTTTATCTTGGTAGTGCTATATCCTATTAATCTATATTTCAGTACTCATTTCCTTTTTAGTAAGCTTATACTTATGCAAGAGAAAAGAGGTTTATGAAATTACGTGGAGATAACGGAATATAATTTTTAAATGTAATTATTAATTCAACTAAGTGGCTTTTAAAAAATGTTTTTATCATTTGTCAGTCAAATACTAGGGTATTTTTACCCTAGTATGTCAGTCAATCGGTTATCATATTCGTAGCATTTTTTATTATATCATTGTTTAGCTTTTTAAAACTACGTTAGACTTTACAATCACTTACTTATTTGAAAAAAGATTATTTTAAACAAGATAAAGTTTGTAAGAAAGCAAAAGCCATGTTATTATCCAGTAGAAGTATAATTTTTGTTTAAACCAAAATAATTTTTTTTATGGATTAGCGATTATTTTCTGTTTTGTTTTGATTTGAGTAATACACTTTATACCTTCGTAACATTAGAGACATACTGATGACAGTAGTCATACATGGGAAATGACGATAAACCTATTATAAACAAGCTGGAGCTTGTGTTTCACTATATAATAACTGAAAGTGTAGTCTAAATTCCAAATGTAAAGGAAGATAAAATTCACACACAAAAACTATTAGTTCATCATAGATACAATATTCATATAAGGTGAACGTTTCTAATAATATCACCATTCGAAACAATAAAAAAAGCGAAACGAAGAAAAACCTATCATAAGGGGATTGTGATGTACCTTTGCTTTCGTGGCCAATATAACACATGACAACCAACATATAGGTAAGGCTATGAGATCTAGTCCATCCTGTCAATATTGAAATCAAAGCCTCTACTAGGAGAGAATAGGCCTACTACGTAAACTCGGCCTTGCAGCAAACACCGTACACTTCACTTTGATATCTACACCTGAGGTAAAGTAAACACTTCTTATAAAATGACCACGTTAAAAGAACGTTCAATGAATCACTACGTTACGTTGTGTGTTTTACGTAAAGAGTTCATAAACGATTATATAAAACATTTTAGAATTTCACGGTTGTGTTGCTATTTCGCAGTTTACGTCAGAACTGTTGAACCAAAAGTATAAATTTAATAGGTATATTTATGAAACGAAAATAACAGCAACAGTGAAGAAAGAGTGGAACGCAATTAGCAATTCCTGTTTTATGACGTGGTTGCTTCAAATAAACATTTTACTAACTAAATTAAACTTAGTGTCAGTCCCTTATACTAAGTAAAGTATAGCTTATAAATCTTGTTTTATGATTGGCAGCAAAAATAAGATTAAATTATGCTGCCGTGGTTAAAATTTTATTTTTACTCAGCAGACTGGAGTTAAACATTTGCTATAATTAAGTGTATATGGTTATATTACCCAGCGCGACTATAATTTTGTCATAACTAAAACGTATGGATAACGTTTTAGAGGGTTAAGTGTGTTAAAAAAAACTTTAAAAATAATAAATCCCAGTATGTAAGATCTGCGTTTTACTAAATTGATGTAATGTAATTACTTGTATATATATTAAAACGTTTTACCATAAAAGGCAGTTTCATAGGTAATGACTTTTGCAAAATTATAACAAGAGAAAGTTTTAAATCACAATTGATAGTTGATTTTAGTGGTAATGCTGACGACATTTATATTTTTTAATATCCATATCATTCAGTATCCAAAAACAGGGAAGAGCTTAATCAGTTCTAACACTTGAATGTAAATGTTTAAGAGTGTTGAGGACGTAACCTACCCCTCGGGTTTTTGAGAGACCTCCGAGAACGCAGAATTCAACTACTAATACTGATCGAACACTCTGTAAATCTACTAGTTGTAGATTTCTGATTTAAATGGTCACTATTACGGTAGTACTGTAGAACTCGTTCTCTTCGTAGGCTAACGCTGTATGTGTGGCGGATCTAGCTTGGTACCCATGAACTCATAATGGCGGGTGTCCTTGAAGCCTTTGACCCAAGAGAAGTCGACAATTGAGCCATGACGGGACCTCTTAAGAAGACGTGGACAAGATATTTCATTTCTTGTTTTTATAGAGTTTTTATAGAAAAGTTCTTTTCCCTTTTTATAGATTAATTATCTTCATTATAGGCACTATGTATTCGTCCATTTTGTGGAAATACTTTTTAAAATAAAAGAGCCCGTTATTGGTAGTAGGGCATAGGTTTAAGTAGAACTCGCATAGCACCCTCACCCTGTCTGATTCTCAGAATCTCTATCTATGGTACAAAAAGTACTTAGACTTATAATATTTGTTTCTGAATTCCTCTTATAGAAAATAAGTTGCGATTACCATTAGTCAACCAGACCATTGTGATGTTCTGAAATATTCTTTGGGATGTCTTGCAAACTATAAAACGCATTTCATCTTTTCACATTAACATAACAGTAGCAAAAGATATACACGTTTAAAATAGAATCCCTTCCTAAAAAACGACTCTCTGTTTTTACTTATGGGATTTTTACGTGTATAAAAAAATTTAATTAATTATATAAATAATATTTAATTAATACAATTATAAATTTAAGGAAATAAACAGAAGTTAATTGTTGATTAACATACAATTAGTTAATATTAACATACAATGTTTTAACAGGTAAGGTTTTATATCCTAGGAAAACATAATGGTTTTAAATTAAGTACAGCGAAAGACAAATGTAATAGCCAAAGTTTCAGTAAAAAATAATTAGTTTTTGCCAAATCAAAATTATTTATTTTGTTTATATACATAAAGAAAATTTTTTGAAAACTTGAACTCATGCTTGGAATTCCTAAGATCCGATGAAACACAAACAAAGGTTGCTTGCTTGCAATTATATTATATAAAACACATTTGTATTGTTTGCTAAACTGATGTAACATTCAGGTATTAATTATCAATTTATGTGTAAACATTATTCAGCATTTATTAACGAATTTAATTAAGAGCTCGTATAAATTACGATTTTCTGTAAAGCACATTAGAGGTGATAACAGCGGCATATTATCTGTTCCTTAATTGGAAAAGGATCACAGCAACAATATTTTTCACGTCTATTGTCAACTCAATTAAATGCCTCTAATGTAAATAAATACTTGAACATATTTTATCATTCTGATTAAATTTTTACGAGCGACTGTTCTTGTCGTCTTTAAATATTAATTAATGAAAGGTATGGCCAGCCACGGATGTAGATTTTAGTAAAACATAAAATCCTTTCACGTCATTTCACATTGTAAATAAACATGAATAACATTTTCTCTATGACTGTTACGGTATGTAAGGGTATGATTGTGCACAAGTTGCAAGTCTCCTCATAACATAATGTTGCGACAACACAGAACAATCTACGTGTCTATCGAATGTTCCAGAGTGATCCGGAATGTAACGTGTGTGGCGTACGTGCTTGTTCACGCATTTTCTAGACTCTGCCAGACTTCGCTCGGGAGCACGGACTGTGTCAAGGCCGCAAGTAATTACGTTGTAACTATACTGGCGCTATCGCGCATTATGGAATAATCTAGTAATTTGGGTCGGTATAAATACCAGTATTCAACGACGTTCAGTTCAGTATTAGTGCGATATATTGACAGTGCGGTTCGAGAGTTATAGTAGCGATATTACTGTGCGCGTTCAAGTGGTTATTAGTTAATAGTTGTGTTTTATAATCGGACGGTATAATTGTAATACAATTGTGTTTAATTTTAGTGGACATTTTATTGCGTGTGAACAATTTTCATTTGATTTGTTGTAGAGACTGTGTTGTTAATTACGAACTGTTTAACTGTAAAAATTAAAGGTGTGATTAGTGACTTAATTGGTGTCTTGTAATTTGTTTTCCACTGTAGCTACGACGATTGAGTAGACCGTCGTAACAATATAATTAAAACATATAACCTACCTCTCTGGTTATTATTTTACACTATACAGAATGCGTAATATTTTACAAAAATAGTAATTTTTAAACTACTGGCATTCAAGCTTGTGGTAGATTTAATTTCTAGCCACAAATTTTCAAGTGGCGTAGTTTTGCGATTAGTTTAGTAAAGAAACTTATGGTATTAACTGCCCATTACACACTGTGTAATATAATAGCAGTGATAACACAAAGGAATAGTACGATTAAGTAAGATAACCATGAATAATTGACTAATTTATCTGTATCGCAATTAAAGTAAAAACATGCCCTATTTGTGTAAGAACAACGCAATTTTCTTATAAGGGTAATAAGAACTTTGTGTAGTATAGCACGTTCGTTTCACACATATTGCTTAAAAGTATAACAAAAACTTTTTACTCTTGTACGAGCCAAGGATGATTCTTGCCATGTCCATCACATCATTTGTTGTTATCCAGAAAATATGTAGTCCGTACGCCACAGATATCACTTCCAAAGCCAAAAAGCTACCTGCTCCTGACATCATCACTTGCTTTAGTGCAGATTTGATGTCAGATGCACCCGTATCAAATCATATTTTTGCTTTTAGTTTTGTGAATGTATTGTTACGCCGGTCTACTTGATCGTCGTAGGTACAGTGGAAAACAAAATAAGTACAAGACACCAATTAAGTCACTAATAACCAGCTTTAATTTTTACAGTTAAACAGTTCGTAATTAACAACAAAGTCTACTACAACAAATCAAAAAAAAATGTTCACACACAATAAAATGTCACTAATATTAAACACAATTGTTTTAGAATTATAACGCCCGATTATAAAACGAAACACTTTACTAACAACTACTTGAACGTACACAGTAATCTTGCCCGATAATAACTCGAATCGCTCTGTAAATATATCGACATTATACTGAGAACTAAGGCCGCTGCTGCCAAGTATTCATACAACGCTCACAAACCAGAACGTTCCAAATTGCATCTTAGCGTCCGTGTAAACTACGTAATTAACTGCGGCCTTGACACAGTCAGAGCGGCCGCGCCAATTCTCACACCGCCTTGCAAATGCGTCGACAAGCACGTATGCAACGCACATTAGATCGAATTTCTTCTGGCACATTCGACAAACACGTGATGTCGTAACACTTCCCCCTCCTTAAGCCTGTTCGTCCCGAACTGGCAAACCGTCTCTGAAGTAATACTCGACCAGGCGATCTAGGTGGACGTCCTTGAGAAAGATAATTCTCCGGTTCTTCGAACTCACTCTCGTGTGATCCGAACATCAAGTCCCCAGGAATGCGAGTCTTCCGCTCAACCACTAGTTTTGCTGGAATCACTCGCTTTGCGTCATGTATTGATGACCTAAACACCACTGGCTGATCCACGTTTGTTAGGTTCTCGTCAACAACCTCTTGCGTAAACTCATCTTCAGTCACTTTGACCTCGGGGGATTCTATCAGCTCAGGAACAAGCAAGAGTTTTGTCTCGACACCCATAGTTGGCTTTCCAGATAAACTTGAATTATTGTATGAGTATAATCTTGTTGGATAACTTATTGATTAAAAACTGTTAATTGTGATAATTAAAGCTGGTTTTTAGTGGCTTCATTGGTGTCTAGTATTTTGTTTTCCACTGTACCAGACGACGGTCAGTAAGACCATCGTGATAGCTGGTGGATTATGTTCTTTGCGTAGACTACCGCAGGTGGAATGTATGAGATTGTTCCGTAATACGTAACACTGTCTCGCATGTTAAGTGTCATGTACGCACACAAACATTACAGCTAGACTCTGCTGGGACAACCGAGAAACATTTAGTTCTTTCTGTAATGGCGTAACAGAACGCTTGGGGAAACGAGACGGATACACCAATCGGGGTCTCACTTCAAGATAGGATTAGATAAGCATGGGATTACAAATTTAAAAAAATAATTATTTCTGACCAACGATTAATGTCAAGCGTGATGCAGTTTGCTATAAAACGTAATGACAAATAAAGAATGTATGAGTTTAACCACTCGCTAGATACTGAAATCAAAATACAAGACACCTATGAAGTCACTAATAACCAGCTTTATTTATCACAAAAAACAGTTTATAATGAACTTGAACAAAAATCCAAGTTAAACTGTCCACATAAATAATAATGTCAACTATAAAGAATTCCGCACTATAATCACTAATACACCACTTCAGACGCACTGTGTAAATCGCCCGACAATAACTCGAAACTCACTTGAATACATCGCCACATAAACTGAACTTAAAGGTCGCTGAATGCTTGTATTTATACCCCTCTGAGTTTCCATAATAATCCATAATATGCGTTAACACGGCTAGAAAACACTACAACGTAATTGGTTACGGCTTTAAACATAGTGCGCGCGGACTGGTGAAGTCTGGAACAGCCTCGGTGCTTTGCACGCGTGAGAAGTCCACGCGTAATTGTCTTCCATTCCAAGTAGCAGCAATATGTACAGACATTATAGCTGGGCTCCGCTGGGGTAGCCGAGAAACGTGTAGAACGTTCTGTAATTGTGTAACACTGCCTCCTCTTTAAGCCAGTTCGTCCAGAAACTGCCAAACCATATCTGAGGTAATACCTTGCCAGGCGATCTACATAGCTGGTCTACTTGCAAAGGTTAATTCTCCGGCCCTTTGAATTCAGTCTCGTGTGATCCAAACACTAAGTTCCCAGGAATATAAGTCTTCCACTTAAATACTAGTTTTACTGGAATCACACCCGTTGCGTCATGTACTGATAACCAATACACCATCAGCTAGTCCATATCTGTTTCATTCTCGTCAACAACCTCTTGCGTAACTTCATCTTCAGAAAATTTTCCCCGGGCGCTTCTGTTAACTCAGGAACAAAGAAGGGGTTTTCATTGACACACATAGTTGGCTTTCCAATCACTTCTTTTGTCGTTACACTTATTTCTTTTTCCTCTGCTAGTTCTTTTTCCATTTCCGCTTGCAATAGGGAGGTTTCCTGTTGACCAGACCTGTTGACTTTTTCTTCGACAAATGCTACTCGCTTAATCGAATGGTTGGTAGACCCTGTCATTTTATCCATGGAAAGCTTTATCTTCTCTTGGCCAACATTCTCTCTTAAGTCCACAACGAATCTGTAGGCATTCATAATGTCCATGACAGGAATCACTTCATCGACAATGTCAGCAACGAGCATTTGGTGGCTAAACTCGAGAAGACCCAGGCGAACACGTACGTCTACCTTTCCTAGCACCTTGACGGGGCTTCCAGTCACAGTCTGTATTGTACAAGAGCTAATTAGAGGCTGGCGGTTGCTGACTAAGTCAGGGCGCACAATGGACACTGTTGCTCCCGTGTCAACTGTAAGTGATTAGGTATACCTCCCGCAAATCCATTAACAAACAAGTTTCCACTGGTCTTATGGAGCGTGGAAACTGTGTGCTGTTCTGTGGCTTTACTTCTCCAATTGGTCTGATCACTATCTTCTCTCGGTATCTTCTGCTCCAAACAGTCTACCTGTAGATGACCACGTTTTCCACAGTTGTAACATTTCGGCCTTCTGTCTTTTTCAAATCGTTGCGACTCTCTTGAACTTTTGAATTGTTTGTCCGACATCATTGTTTTTCTGCACCCATCGTAACGGCAATGTGATACAGGGATCTTCTGACTGCAATGTGATGCCACAAACTCATTAATGTAGCGGGACGCTGACTTGGCAGCTTCAAACTCTAGGGGGTGAACAGGAGCTTCTGAGCTATTTCGGTGCCTTGCCATTCGTAACACTTGCTGAAGTTCACAATCTCCGATGCCATCAATAAATGTCTGCACCGCAAACCTTATTCGGAAATCTTCTGGTGCTTTAGGATAGGCCAATCTAATCAATCTGTCGATACTTGCTTCAAACTCTTGAAGACTCTTCTCGGAACGTTCTCGTCTTGTTCTCAAACTGAGCGTAGTACACATTTAGCAAATGTTTATCACCGTAGCGTAATTCTAGAGCTTTTATCAACTCGGCATAAGATGTTCCGGCTGTCAGGTGGCACTTTCTGTAGTAGTTCTCCCGTGGGCCCTTTTAATGCGAGAACGAGTGAGACTGGCTTGTCTTTCTCTGTCCAATTATTTGCGCATGCCGCAGCTTCTAATTGGCGTAAATACGTCGCCCACTGCGTGCTTCCGTCAAAGGTTGGAGCTTTGACATGAAATGTCCTTACTGCAAGCAAAGTGACTTTCCCTATTAACTTATTTTCTGTGTCTTTTTCTGTCTTTACCATTGTTAAAGTCTGTTCACAATGTTGTTTCGGTTGTAACTTTAGGCACTGCTCAACTTCACTTTCAATTTGTTCTCTTATGTTTGCCATTGAGTTTTCTACTGCAGATTTGACACAGATTTTTCTAAGACAGATATTTTTGTAGACATCGATTCTCCAACAATCGAGACCGATTTTTCTACTTCAGCTATTTTTAATGTCATTGATCCTTGTACCTCCGATATTTTAGTAACTTGTTTATTAAGTTCAACCCTTAGGAGACCCAACCCTGCAGCGGTTTTTTCTTGTGTCTGCTTTTGCTCCTGTATTAACTCCTTGGTGTTTTCTGTTTCACGCTTCCGTTCTTCTTTTTGTCTTTCTTCTGTTTCTATCATTAATGCTTTCTGACGTTCCACAGCCTCTTCTCTTTCCTGCCTGCGTTTTTCATTCTGTCGTTTTTCTGCTTCTTCCGCCTCCTGTCTGCGTTTCTCATCCTGTCGTTTTTCTGCTTCTTCCGCCTCTTGTCTGCCGCAGCAGTGTTGGTAAAGCTTCCATCATCTGACTGGGATCCATGTTTACTGATTAATTACGAATCGCACTTGTCTTTTACAAAGTGTCCACTGTTTCCACTCTTAACCGTTTTATCCCAGTTCTGACACCACTGTTACGACGGTCTACTTGATTGTCGTAGGTACAGTGGAAAACAAAATAAGTACAAGACACCAATTAAGTCACTAATCACCAGCTTTAATTTTTACAGTTAAACAGTTCGTAATTAACAACACAGTCTACTACAACAAATCAAATAAAATTTGTTCACACGCAATTAAATGTCACTAATATTAAACACTATTGTATTATAAATATACCGACCGATTATAAAACGCAACACTTCACTAATAACTACTTGAACGTACACAGTAATCTCGCCCGATAGTAACTCGAACCGCTCGGTAAATATATCGCCATTATACTGAGAACTAAGGCCGCTGCCGCCAAGTATTTATACAATGCTCACAAACCAGAACGTTCCTAATTGCGTCTTTGCGTCCGTCTGAACTACGTAATTAACTGCGGCCTTGACAAAGTCAGAGGCGCGCCAATTATCGCACCGTCTAGCAAGTGCTTCGACAAGCACGTATGCCACGCACATTAGACCGAGAATCTTCTGGCACATTCGACAAACACGTAGATTGTTCTGTGATGTCGTAAAACTATGAAAGAAAACTTAATAATTGCATAGATTAAAGGATTTTACAATTTAGAACAAAATTTTTATCAATCTATTACACACACAAACCTTGTGCACGCGTGTGCGTGCGTGCGCAATAGAGAAACAATAAGGTTTTCAGAGCTCTCTTTTTCTTTCCTTTGTTGGCACGAACGTTTATGTGCTTGCTTGCTTTTACTTTTAGCTAAACGTTTCATAGAAACTTTAGCTACTGTTATGAATTAGATTAGTGCACAGGTGGGCGGCAGGGAGGCCTCTACACTTGCAGGGCTATACAAAGAAAGGCGATTTTTATTACACAGTAAATGGACGCAGCAGTTTAAAATGTAATTTTCGTGATGGTTATGGTAGGACTGCTTCCTTAAATGTTTGGGTATATTAATAAAACCGCTTGGCTCTATTGTTTTCAAAATATTTTTATCAATGACTTTAGCATGCTTTTAATATTTTATTCCCTTCTTCATGTCTTTACCATTAGGCTACAAGTATATTGTAATCAATATTGTACAAACGTTTGCTATAAGCTGGTCAAGTAAATAGGAATGGTTTGAAAATGTTATTAGAATGGTGTACTGAATATACATTGTTTTACAAATTCCTAGTTTTTCACAGTTCGCACACTGTCATTTCAGTTTCAGACAAAATCAAAGAAACAATAAAAATTTGTAAATTGTAATGGTAGTTAGGTCCCTTTCTGTCTTGCACGTTACATACTTTTGGTAATAAAACCAAGGTAGAAAGACGTTTTTATAAAATTACCGCTTCAGAAAATATTATGTTCTGAGTAAAAGTATTTAGTATTGTATACGATCACGTCTACATGCATTTCATTTATTTCACGATTTTAATATATTATAGATCTAAAAAAATAAAAGCATACATCTTTTTCTCTTTTTTTCTTCTGTTTTAGGCTGTGGACCTTAAGATCCGTTCCGAACTCCTTGGTGCGACCATCTTTTCTTTGGTCTTCCAATATTCTGCCGTCGTCCAAAATTTGTTTTGGTATCCTGTTCTTATGTATTCTTTCAACATGGTCTGTCCAATTCTCTCTGTATTGCTTTATCCTTTTGTCTAGATGGCATATTCCAAAGATTTACCTTATATAATTTCTTAGCCGGTCCCTTCGTCATCGTAATAACCTCACTCCACTAGTCTGTATCTTTGGCTTCAGGTCTTTGCGTTCTTTGTTCAAGTCTCACTGCCATAAAGGCCGCACGGCACTGCCATCACTTTATATAATTTAAAAAGAGTATCCCTTCTGACCTTCCCATTCAATGTTCTTTTTATCGTTCTACACGTGTGAGTAAACTTCTAAAAATTTCTGGCCACATATATCTCACCAACATAAGACAATTCACATGTAAGGAACTTGTATGAATGTACTTACTCATTATAAACAAAAAATATAACATTTGTACTACACTTTACATTAACAAAAACAATATTTTAAACTAGTTTTATTGACTAGTAATTGAAAAAGTTATTAAATATTGGTTAATTTAAAATTTACTCTAAATATTATACTTTGACTTCCCAAAATCTGGGATAATTACGCGCGCGGTTGTAAAGCTACAGTGAAAGTTCAAATTGTAGCAAAACCATGGTCAAAATTAGCAAAAATCCTACTTATAAGAATAATTTTGGTAACTAATTATATAGAGCAAACAACACACGAAAGAAAGTGTTTTTATTATTGTATAATAAAGAATGAACAACCATACTACTATAGTGTGCTTAGCACTGCACTTTATCCATTAGCTGCAGCAATTAGACGTATCGTTTATGGCATCTTTTAACACGATTTACGTGGAGGCTATCAAAAACTTTCTCGGAAACAGTCCTGGGAGAGTTGTAACCCAATTTCAAGTAAGAAAACTCCTTGGCGAGTAATTTTTACGAGCAGCCTTATCAGCTACAGTACTCATGGATTTAGGAAATTCGGGATTCTTCCGTTGGACCCGGATATTTTCACCGACGCAGACTTTGCTACTGCTGACTCTACTGGAATTCCAATTGCCACCAATAATACTGAAGCTGGTTATAAAGGTGATGTAACGCCTGGGAATGAAGAAACGCAGTTGGTAATGACGCAGGGGCTGGAGATAAAGATGGCACAGCAACTGGTGTTGGAAATGATAGAGCTACTGCGAATCAAGATGATGCTGTAACTGGTGTTCAAGATGACGCAGCGTTTGATGGTTATGAAAATGCTAAATTGGCTGATGGCAAAGATTGCTGTAGTGTAGCTGATGGTAAAAGTAATCTGGACATTCGTTGCAGTACTAAACCCGTTGATCCTCTTCCCATCATTCAAGTGTCTCAACCTCAATCTAGCACATCATATTCTGTAAGTTCAAGAGATGCCTTTGCCAAAATTATATAGGCTCATGACGAAACGTAAAGGTAATATCAAGAAAGGCAAAGCGGTAATTATAACATTCAGCCCTTCCAAGTAGAACTTTTATAAGAAAAAGTGTTAAAAGGAAACGAGCCATAAGACAGAAAAATAAGGAAACCAGAAGCTCAAGAAAGCCAAAACAAGAAATCAGCAAGAACAAAACCTAAAGCCAAAGTCGGAAAATTTCGTATCTCTAACAAAGAAACTTCTGTCAGTTCTAAGCGTAAGCTTTTTGTGAAGAACTCTGAGAAAGATGAAGATAATGACACAGAGTGGTTTTATTGCAGTGGATAGAATTCAAAATCAAAGTCGAACGAAGGATGCCTAAGATGGTCTGCATGACTTGAGTAGGCACACAAGGAGTGTGCTGGCTGCGCAAGAAGTAGATAATTTGTTAATACTGCCGTCAATAATTGTTTCTTTTGTAATTTATTGTGAAAAACTGTACCAATTTTTTTGTATTTGCCTATTATTTTCTGAGATATAGTGACAGTACAAGTTAAAATCTTGTAATATCTATAACACACTTATGACAAGTTAATCTACAGGAGATTATTTCAACTTGCCTTTGTATTTTGTTGACCCTTTACGCGTGTGGGCTAAAGTGGCCAGATACTGGCTACTTTACCCTACTAGGTAGGATAAAGCATTTAATATGACATTTTTTTAAATGTATTACAAAGTATTAAGTGGAGTATTACAAATGCTTTGAATTTGCATACAGCTTAATCAAAATTATTTAATGATTTTTCCATATTTCACACTAAGAGTAAAAAATAATTTTTGATTAATATTTGTCACTATGTGTGTGTGTGTGTATAAAACGTTTAAATAAATTAAATTTAAATTATATGAACTATATTTCGTTATTTGTAAGAGTGTAAATAAACACAGATATGGTGACCAAACGTTTCCATGCCTAAAAAAATTATTGGGGCGATACGATGTAAACTGGCTTATTTGTAAATTAAATCGTTTCCGTGATTAATAAAACTTTGTCTCATTTTTGAAGTTTTAACGAAACTTGAATAAACAAAATCACAATTTCACTGTGGCTTTTAAGTGAGTTGCACAATACGGCGCATAATAATTCCCAATACTTCGGTACTACATGTTCCTATCACAGAAATCTAAATTTACAGGTTTAACATAAAACATAATAACAAACAGAATTAACACTGTTGCACACCACTATAGAAAAATTATTCTGATTAGTGCTTTCAAGCTTCATAGTTCATCATCAGATCGGAAGATCATGATGAGCTGTGAAGCTTGAAAGTGCTAACCCGAATAATTATTCTATAGTGGTATGCAACAGTGTTAATTCTGTTTTCGATTATAACCACTAACACAACTTTATTAATTAAAACATAATTGTTTTGTTGTTTCCTAATGGTTTGACTCATTTCTGATAGTATTCAGAACTCCATAGGGCACAATATATTTACGAAGCATAATTGTTAAAGCCTAAGCAATAAATACAAATAACTGAAAAATAAGGTCAATAAATGGATGGTTTCGATAATTTTCATAAAACGTTTCGGTTTCTGTAAAAATCGTTTACTTTTAGATAAGATATTAATCTGAGATACAGAAGATCTTCTAGGAAACACTCCATGTAGCATAACCTGTTATGAATAATTAACTAAACGTCACAAAATTTGGAAGACAACTAAATTCTCTTAATCAGACCTTGGTGAAGAGTGGATATCTCACAGCACTTAGTGGTGTTTAGTTACAGACAGGCCACAATATAAATATGTATGTTATAAGAAAATCGACACTCGTTAATGCGACAGGTAACACACACACACACACACACACACACACACACACACACACACACACACACACACACACACACACACACACACACACACACACACACACACACACACACACACACACACACACACACACACACACACAACAAGATGTGAAGTTTTTTAAAGGCTACAGTATTAATAATGTAAAATACACTATACTTTGTGCTTGTCATTTTCTGTCAAGAAAAGACGTGAATTAGGAGGTAATTTTCAAAACTCAGTCTTTTGATAAAACAATACCGCTCATATTATTACCTCTACTAAATGGAATACAAACATATGACAATTACTAGAAACAATTATAACAATTATAATGTAGGCCTAGTTCCTCTCGTCTTAACGTAATGCCTCGAAAGTTAGAAAAGTTAGTTCAAATTCAAATTCTTTTAAAAAAGAATGAATTTTTCTGATTCTTTAAATTCAGGTGTTGTAAAACAGTGTCACATTGTAGTTACGTTACATCGCCGTTTGTTCGATAATAATTACTTTAAGATACAGTAACAGACTCCACGTTGCGTGGATTGTGTACCGACACCTGTCAATAATAGTAGCTGACATTTCTTAACAATGGGAAAATTGAAATTATGTCTTCGTACCAAACTGATCTCACTGCCTAATTGATTCCCTACTTTCCCACTTTTTAATTCGTACTACATATTTCATGGTTATAAAAGGATTGTTTAACATTTACTTGGTTAATTAACATAATTGTTTTATGTTAAAGACATTGAAATAAATAAATATAATGTATCTTTTATGCTCCTTTATTACACCTTTGCAGGTAAAATAAAACATGATTATGTCGTTCTGATTGGCAGTACTGGTTCAGATTGGTAACGCTTCATTTGAATTTGCAATGAAGCTAAAAGTACCGTTTAATGTTGTAACGTCACAGAACGTTCCATAAAAGGAAATCATTTATATAGTAAACTAGCGAGTACCCGGCATGCGTTGCAATGCCACTCAAAGAAAGAAAGTGTTTGTATATATATAATATATAAAGACTTCGTTCGCGTGGTCTTCAATTTAATGCGATAATATATTTAGAACAGAATCTATTCCATTGGGTTGCCATAGTAACCAGATCTAATAAGTTAGATTTTCAGACTCCAAAGGACCCCCCAGAGGATCGTATCGAAAAAAACACCTGTCCTATGTTGGTTCTCCCGTTGCGTAAAATATTTGTGCCAAGTTTGGTTGAAATCGGTCCAGTGGTTTAGGAGGAGATGTGGAAGACCCCAAAGAACCCCCAAAAGAACCACATCGAAAAAACACCTATCCTATGTTGGTTCTCCCTTTGCGTAAAATATTTGTGCCAAGTTTGGTTGAAATCGGTCCAGTGGTTTAGGAGGAGATGTGGAAGACCCCAAAGGACCCCCCGAAGTATCATATCGAAAAAACACATATCCTATGTTGGTTCTCCCGTTGCGTAAAATATTTGTGCCAAGTTTGGTTGAAATCGGTCCAGTGGTTTAGGAAAAGATGTGGAAGACCCCAAAGGACCCCCAAAGTACCCCATCGAAAAAACACCTATCCTATGTTGGTTCTCCCTTTGCGTAAAATATTTGTGCCAAGTTTGGTTGAAATCGGTCCAGTGGTTTAGGAGAAGATGTAGAAGACCCCAAAGGACCCCCCAAAGGACCCCGTCGGAAAAAACACCTATCCTATGTTGGTTATCCCGTTGCGTAAAATATTTGTGCCAAGTTTGGTTGAAATCGGTCCAGTGGTTTAGGAGAAGATGTGGAAGACCCCAAAGGACCCCCCAAAGGACCCCGTCGGAAAAAACACCTATCCTATGTTGGTTCTCCCGTTGCGTAAAATATTTGTGCCAAGTTTGGTTGAAATCGGTCCAGTGGTTTAGGAGAAGATGTGGAAGACCCCAAAGGACCCCCCAAAGGACCCCATCGAAAAAACACCTATCCTATGTTGGTTCTTCCTTTGCGTAAAATATTTGTGCCAAGTTTGGTTGAAATCGGTCCAGTGGTTTAGGAGGAGATGTGGAAGACCCCAAAGGACCCCCCGAAGTATCATATCGAAAAAACACATATCCTATGTTGGTTCTCCCGTTGAGTAAAATATTAGTGCCAAGTTTGGTTGAAATCGGTCCAGTGGTTTAGGAGGAGATGTGGAAGACCCCAAAGAACCCCCAAAAGAACCCCATTGAAAAAACACCTATCCTATGTTGGTTCTCCCTTTGCGTAAAATATTTGTGCCACGTTTGGTTGAAATCGGTCCAGTGGTTTAGGAGGATATGTGAAAGACCCCAAAGGACCCCCAAAAGGACCCCCCGAAGGATCATATCGAAAAAACACATATCCTATGTTGGTTCTCCCGTTGCGTAAAATATTTGTGCCAAGTTTGGTTGAAATCGGTCCAGTGGTTTAGGAGGAGATGTGGAAGACCCCAAAGGACCCCCAATGGACCCCGTCGAAAAAAACACCTATCCTATGTTGGTTCTCCCGTTGCATAAAATATTTGTGCCTAGTTTGGTTGAAATCGGTCCAGTGGTTTAGGAGGAGATGTGGAAGACCCCAAGAACCCCCCATAGGACCCCATCGAAAAAAATTCATAAACCTTCGCGGGCGTGCGCACAACAACTCACCGAAGTTTCATCGCAATCGGATGAATGGTATAGGAACGCATACGGGACAAAGAAAGAAAGAAACAAACATTCATTTTTATAGATATAGATTAGCATAAGAGGAAAGTGAGGTGAACAGTATCGAACCCAAGTAGTCCCAAAAAATTGTGTAATTTTGTATAATAATTATTTCTATCAACTTGAAAAAACGACCAAACTATGACTAAGACAAAACCCCATATATATTATTAAAGTGAATAAGAGTGGAAAAACCATAAGACACTATAAGAGAGAGAAATAATGTCAGAATCAACCAAAATGAAGTCAATAATTATTAAGTTTTATAACTATGAATAGAGTATTAAAACTATTTTTTGTGAATGACTGGACATGATCCATTATTATATTATGTGATGTAAATAAAATAAATGTATTAACTGATTTAAATACATTATTAGAAAGAGTTTAAGTTAGAATAAAAATGATATATTTGCAATGACAAAAAATGTTAATGTGTTGGATTTGAGACCATACACCAAGATTTCATGAAAAAACTAATTATTATCAGATTTAAATAAAAACTATATGTAATTGTCAAGCAAACAATAGTGAACAATGTATCTTAAATAAAGGAAGCTGTCAAATGAATAAAAAGCAGTCAAAATAGCCAAAAACTGTGTTAACTAAAAACATGTGATAGGCATCTAATATTGTATAATTTATGAATTTAATGTTGCCAAAATGCAACCAAATTGCATTAGAAAGCTGTAATATGATATAAAGCAACTATACTAATATACCTGACTAACTTTAACATTGTAATAGTCAAGTTAGCAAAATATTTACTTATACCATGTATGGCTGGAACCAATCATCCAGTACAAAAATAATCATATCTGGCTAAATGCTTACATAATGCTAACAAAAATAAGATAGAAAGGTACAATACATCAGTATACCTTAATAAGAAACAAACTCAGTTGAAAGTAAAGTCAATTCTAAAAGAATTTAACTAATTAGGGTGTGATTTGTCACGCCATAAAAAAGGACATCTCAAGACCAATCAATGATGCTATGTCATCTTGTGATAAATATAATATATGTACAGAGTAACCAGGTATCACAAAAGATAGACAAAATAATAAACTCTGTGTGTACAGTAGTGAAATAATACATATATTAAAGAAAAAGACTAATCATTGTATTAGAAAACTGACAAGAATCTAGGCCATGCGCAGAGGCCATATAAAATTGTATTTATTTGTGTTTTATCTATGTTAAAATTTGTTTATTTTGTTGTAGGAAGGTAGTAGTATTAGATGTTCAGCTTGTGGAAGGAACTTAGTAACTCCACAACAATTTTTGTTATAAAAATTGAGTTTTCAATGACAACAACTCAAGGTGAGGGTTGTATATTGTATTGTTTATTAGACTTAAGTGAATTAGAAACCAATCATATTTAGTATTGCTAGATTCAGTTAAAAACAGGGAATCTAAATGTATTAATGGCATACAAATTGTGAGTACTAATGTAAAACTGTTTGATAAATACCAGAGTAATTTTTGAAATATCCTTTGTATGAAGAATAAGAAATTCGTTCTAAAAGCTTCTACGGAAGTGAAAATTGTTCTATGACATTCCATTTCGTTTATTCTCGAACATTCTAGAAAGAATTTTTACACAAATATACCGGAAGTCGATGAAAACAGTCATCCTGAATTAGTATAAAAGAGAGACCAAATCCGACCGAAAAACACACTTGAAACTTGAACTCCAGAACTGATGCATCACCCACAACACTGATCGACGCAGCTAAGGCGAAACCGAAGAGGCGAGAAATCGACAAGACACGGAGGAAGGCTTTTTCCCGTACATAGACATAACCGACTGACTTAACCTCAACGAGAATCTACGCCAAATGTATCGCTGAAATAGAGCAGCGATACGGCAAATTTTAATAGAAATCACGCAGCCAGAACGTCAAGCGGCCCAGGAGGGACCACAAATTTAAATAGAGAACGAATTATGCTGTGTTCGCATAGACTGACTGACGTGACAATAATTCCCCCTAACGTAAACAAACATATACCCAACAAGCCTTTCTTCTCGACAACATGGGAATCAGCGCTGCGGCGGATAATTTCTAAATCAACGCGGAGCAGCTGACGAGCTTTTGGCGGCGTTTGAACGAGATTCTACTGCCAAACGTTTTTACAAAAGCGCGGAAAAAGTAAACGATCGCAAAATTTGACTTTAAATAGATTCAGTGTACACCCGAAGAGGCGAGATTGAGAAACTACCCGAAAGGAGTGTCCAGTGCGAGAATAAATAACCATTGGAACGTGAGTTACCAAAATTAAAGTCATTTGTTACCTGGTTACATTTTATCACGCAGTTGTACTTCACACGCCACACATACACCTTCAAATCACTTAGTTTTTCTTGTAAGGCATCTAATTGATATGTCTTGGTAGTTCAAAGGAGTCACGTCCTGAGAGTAAAGATTTTTCACGTATTAAACTCATGCTTTTCAACTGAGTCAAAATCTGAAATATGCTAGCCAATACTTGATTGGATATATAAAAAAATTGTCAATAATAATAACTTGTAAAATTTTTTCTCTGCAATTTTATAATTTTTTTCTATGAATGTTAGTCCTTCAGACGATTTGTTTGTTTTTGAAGAATCATTAAACTTAACTGATTTTTCCAAGCTAAACTGACTTGTTTAAATTTTTTCGTAGATTTAAAAATTTTATCAATCACATTTCTTTTTTCTTGGAACAAACGTTTCCAAGTGGCGCCCACAAAAAGCATAGTATTAAGTTGTGTTACAGGACTACATCACTGCAGAGGATCCAGTCAACAGAGTAAGTAACAAAAGTGCGCGGAGGTAACGCCCGACATTTTACAGCACAAACATTTACACAACACACAACACCCATTCTTTTTGTTATAATGTTTATGCCACTAAACAGCAGTAATAATATTTTATGGTTTAATGACAAGTAAGCTAAACCTTATGTTACTATCTACCTACTTACGTTTTCTAAATTGTTTAGTTAATTGTATATATTACATCATGGTATTTAATATAATTTAAGCGTTGCTTTCAATATCGAGTCAGGTATCGTGGCGTAGATCGACGAATTCTACAAAACGATTAAACATAGTTTTCTTTACAGACGTATAAAGTTCAGAAACGTCTAGCTTCAAAAAAGCAGTAATGTATATTCTATAATCCTTAGTACATAGGTTAAGTAATTTTAATCACATACTGAATATTAGTGACTAATTAGATTTGATAGTGCTCTCTATCTCAGATATTCAGTAATATTTTGGTTTCCACAATTGAAAGATTCTACCCTCATAAATATGGGTAGCTGACGAATTCGAGAAACGAATATAATATTTATTAAGTTTCAATCTTTGTTAAAACAATGTGCACCTTTTCCTTTCGCATGTTACATCTTACCTTATCACGCCACAGTTATAACTAAAGTTAACGGTGGCGTAAGATAACGTTAACTAGGTTCAATAAATGAAAGAAAATCTTGATGTTTTTGTATAATATCTTTTGTATTTAGTAAATACACATATCAGTTTCTGGTTGACTAAAATTTGAGCTACCGAATTAAGCTAGGGGAACAGGAAGAGGCGTTCGCGTATGTGACAGTCCATAGGAGAGGTTGTTTTTGTGTACACGGACGTAAAAGATTATCATACCAAACCAAGGCTGCAAGTACCATAATCTATTGTTGAGAAGCCACAGGTGTTTGCTCCGTATGGCACCACAACGTAATGTGTCCGCGTAATAGCCTTCGCGTTCACATTAATTATAGAGGGGTCTTACAATGGTGCCACTGTAAGCCCTCTATTAAACAAACACAGACCTGCTTTATAATCAGTGGCAGTAGGCGTACTTCCTAACACACGGTATACGACAGCAAAATGCCGGTAACCACGCCTACGCCTACAGAGTAAAGCGACCTTACAATTTACTGAGACCGTCTAAAACACCCTTCATTATTCCCTTGCAAACGTTCCACCCCGCCATTGTGAAAACTTCATTGTTCACATCAAAACTCTTGTTTAAAAATTCAACGGAACATTAGCCAATTAATAATACAATCTGTTACCGATATTGTTGTCGATGTTGTTATACTACTACTACTACTACTACTACTACTACTACTACTACTACTACTACTACTACTACTACTGCTACCACTATACTATAACTACTACTACTACTACTACTACTACTACTTCTACTACTACTGCTATACTATAGCCAATACTACTATTACTACTACTACTACTACTACTACTACTACTACTACT
Source organism: Magicicada septendecula (assembly GCA_034769895.1). NCBI lineage: Eukaryota > Metazoa > Arthropoda > Insecta > Hemiptera > Cicadidae > Magicicada > Magicicada septendecula. Next base: position 373,021,360 of record CM068369.1, on the reverse strand, counting down.
GCTACCATTATACTATAACTACTACTACTACTACTACTACTGCTACTAAAACAACAATAACACTGCTACTACTACTACTGCTGCTACTACTACTTTTACTACTACTACTACTACTACTACTACTACTACTACTACTACTACTACTACTACTACTACTACTGCTACCATTATACTATAACTACTACTACTACTACTACTACTACTGCTACTAAAACAACAATAACACTGCTACTACTACTACTGCTGCTACTACTACTTTTACTACTACTACTACTACTACTACTACTACTACTACTACTACTACTACTGCTACTACTGGCCCACAACATTTCTTACCCACCAGGATTAATGCCTCTTCCCTTGTAAGTTTAACTGAAAGTATAGTGAATTTATTTTAAGTATGTATTTGAAACTCTCTAAGAACAATTCGTTAAATTCATAACACTCTTCATATTGCACATACTTTGTTGGTAAAATTATATTCTGATAAAAAGCAGAAATTCTGTATAGCCTATTCATTAACAACACATTTCTCACTGTTTTATCTATAATTATTTTGTGGCAATACTCTACACTTTTCTTAGTTTTTTCATTATATAAACGCATTTGATACAAAACCATTTTCTCTTAATATGTACTAAAAAACAAAGTTTTGAAGCAGTAGGGCTGCAAAATACAACCATCCTAAACGTAAAAGACAACGTGCTCTGCAATTATAAAAAAGTAATGGTTGTCTTCGTTTACAGTTTTGTTTGTCGTTTTTGATTGTCGTTTATTTCCAGCTTCTAAAGGCAAGTTAACGCTGATGTACACTAGACACTGGACTACATAAATAACTTCCAAACAACAAAAATAAAGCAGAACATAATATTATGAAACGCATTATGAGTAGGGGGTTATTTATGTAGGGAGAAAACATGGTTGATAGAGATTTGATAGATGAAACTCATTTGAACAACAGAGACAGCATAAATATCGCAAATTTTGTTATATATACCTAAATCGCAACCAAAATTTACACTTTATGTGACTAGCAGAGGCTAAACAGACCAGTAGGTTTGTTTAGACTGTTTACAACTCTAACAACTTGGAGATTCATTTCCGGGCACAACATAACTTATGCTGATCGCCTGTAGAAATAAGCAGACCAAAAGGCACTTCAAAAGGCTACGCTACGTTTTGCTTATTTCGCCCGCTTTTGTGTACAGTTCCACCTGCGAATACTGCGCTAGGGTTTCGTGTTTCTGAAGTTCTAAGTTATAAGCCATTGACCAATGTATTTAATATTTTTATTTTAAGTAAATTCTCGCTGTCCATTTAAAATGTATGTATCATTAAGCTGTTAAAACGGAAGTCTAATTCATAAATATTTATAACTCACTTTTGGTGACGACGTGGTAATAAGTGTAGTAGCTCGCCTCTGCGACGATCTCATTCTTAGACTGGTACCTTACTTCACCTAAGCCAGTTCCACAGAATAAAAGACTGTATATTATTATTATTATTATTTTACTAATAATATTATTCCAAACGGGCAGTAGAAGATAAGGAACAACTAAAAGGAGCCTCATAAGGGCGAAATAGGCTTCATCCTGAAGTAATGCGTTAAGTGATTTCAAGATGGATACGAATCTCTGAATTAGAGGTGTTTTTTAGTGGACGAGAGTCCTACACATAAGGGAGAGCACGGTTTCCTCTAACGGTGCATGAAACATTTTTCCCCTTCTACAAAAAATAATTAAAATTGTTGTTTTTATTATCATTATTATTATTAAGGGCTCCATCCTGAAGTAATACGCTAAGTGGTTGCAGGATGGATATGAATGTCTGCATTACATGTGGGTTTATCAACAGATGAGTGTCCCACTGACCACAGGAATCACGGCTGGTGCTTAATACGGTTAATGTTATTATTATTATTATTTTACTTTACCTAGAAAACTTATGATTCAAGTAATCAAAAACACTTGAATTTAGTGTTTCGGAGACCATTTATGTCGTTTTTTATTTATATATATTGCATGTGTGGGCCTGTCTTCGCACACAATCTTTGTTTCTTTGGTTATTTATAAGTGACAGCTATGACTCACATGTTGCAGCGTCTTGATAAAGATTAGACCAGATGAATGTAAGGAAAGTACAAGGAAAAGGGAGGATAAGAAAAGAAAAAGCCGGTAAGATGGGGTGATGTGAACACGTGTGGCTGCCGGTGAAAACCTGTGTAGTTACTTGCATGTGTGTGGGTGCGGAGTGTGTATATTGGTAAAAGTTTACTAAGCTATAACAGAATTACGTAGGGCCAAGAAAGTTTATTCGACAACCCTCTGTTTGTTTAATGTCCATACAAACTTCATTCTACACACGAAAATTTCCCCTGAGGTACACCTCAGGTTATAGTTTCCTAGTAGGCTTATAACAATTTGCCAGAATATTAAATATAAGGTGAATTAAATTTTCGTATAGCATGATATAAACATAATTTTTTAATTGAGATTATAAGGGTTCTCTACACTCCAAAAGACGAACTACACTGTTTATGTGACTGTTAGCTCAGTGTCTGCAGACAAAACAATCTGTAATAGCGAATTTCAAACTTTTGCGATTCTGATTCAGGTGATTTAACTGAATAATTTGTGTAAAACTAAGAATTGCAAGAGGTGCAATAAAAAAATTAACATTTAATTCTAATGTAGCAAGTTAAGTATTTTATTCTATTTGCGATTATTTTAACATAGTACAGAGTTTATGAAAGTTAATTTAATGATTGCTTCGAAACTGTAAAATGAAACTTGCAGTATCGTGTCATTCGGTCATTACTTCTTTAAATTTTTTAAACATTATAAATTCGTGAAAGACTTATTTTACCTGTATCATGTATCAACACAACTAAAGTAGTTTTGTTCCTTCTAAAGAAACTGCATTATCAACTACATATAATGGGAAACAGTTGAATATTTTACTTTTCAGAATATTTCCTTCTGACTATCCCGTACAGTTGCTTGTTCCCTCGCTTACCTCACTCGTAAGGTGAAGGATGTGAGATAAAGGTGAAAAAAGAAGTCTCGTAAACAGAGAAAAGAAAGAGATTTGAAAAAACAAGATGTAAATATTTAGAAATGCTGGAAGGCTCTAAAAAATTTCTCCACGTTATTTCAAAATCATAAAAACTCCTCCCCTATTTATTGACACCATGTTGTGTAAAGCTCTATGTCTTCAAAACGGATATACGATTTAATCATAAAATATCACGCTTCTCAGACAGACACTATTACTATTACAGCAATCGCACAGGTCGCACAGCAATGGTGGAATAAAATAATATATCACCAGAAAATTCGTTGAGCACTACTTTTATACAAGTTCTAATAAGCAAAACAATAATAAATAAATAAGCAAAGTACATATAACTATCTATGGGTACATAATATTTTCAATGCAGGTATTTAAACTGACCAAAAATAAAATCGTTAGCATTAGAACAAAAATAATTCAAAATTTATTTTTTTTTTTTAAATAAAATTAAGTTTTACATGATACACAATTAAAATTTTTTCTTAAGTTCTGACATCATGGTTTCAAATTAATATTTTATTTTTATATACATACTAATTGTTTTATTCTGATAATATATTTGTAGTTACATGTAACTACGGAAAAGTATATCCAACAATGAATTATTTTTCCTAACTTTATTACTGTCTTTATTATAATTTTTACTTTACAAATATTATTCTATTGACTGAATGATAAGTAACTATATTGATAACTTCGGTTCATTCGTAGCGTAAGTCTGTTATATAGTGACACCTTGTATACCATGTACAGTATGTTATAGGTACATGTGTGTGTGTGTGTGTGTGTGTGTTGTCTACAGTAAAACACTGGAACACACATTTCAAGAGAAAGATGTAACGTTTATATTGATAAAAATAGCAGAGACACAGAAGTAAATTAAAAATTGTAAACCTTAACATCCTAAAAGTGGTTAATTTTCTGATACTATGAGACTGTTAAACGGTTATTGATATTTATTTTACAGATAAAGCAAATGCAAACATGACGTTATTTAGAAATATCGTTTTTTTAAATATCAAAATTTCACTACCGACTTGGAGCACAAGGTTTTTTATGGGTAAACATGTAAACGTTTTACCTTATAAGCTTAACCGTTTTTTGCTTTTAAAAAGCTTCTTCAAGCTGCGCTGGTAGCACTTTCCGTCTTGTTGTTGGAGGCTGTATCGAGTTTTGAAAGATCGATTTTGGGTGTGTGGGGTGTTGTATGTTCGAATAATGCGTGTGATTTGAATTGTGTCTGTTCTTTAAGGATGTCGTTTTTATGCGTTTTCGTGTGTTTATATATTTCCAATTGTTCTAGAGTGTCTAGTTTTCGGCCTTTTGTGTGTACGTGTAGAATGTCGATGTTCGACATTATAAACGTACACACAAAAGGCCGAAAACTAGACACTCTAGAAAAATTGGAAATATAAAAACACACGAAAACACATAAAAACGAAGAACCAAGGTTGTGTTCCGAGAAATAATTATATTTAGTTAAGTAACAACGGACACGTCATGGACAACGAAATCCAATAATTTTTTTACTACAAAGTTCGTATGGAGTAATTGACAATATTAGTGACTTCATGTTGTGTGTTCTACGCTTTTTATAACAATACTGTGACATACAAGACGGTTCGTTACTTATCCATTCCATTGCAGATATACAATTTCTTTTGTAATGATATTGAAAAATTGCTTCTTTCATAACACTTTTTCATTGCCCGTGAGCAATTTGTTAACCTCACAGCCTTTCTTATTTCTTAGGTTTCAGTTCTTTAAGGAAGACTATTGTTACTGACTTTTTCAAGAAAGGAAGAAAGAGTGTGTGTGTGTGTGTGTGTGTGTGTGTGTGTGTGTGTGTGTGTGAATGCGTGCAAGAGAGATAGAGACAGACAGACAGAAGGAAGGAGGGAAAGAGAGAGACACAGTCAGAGAGAGAGAGAGAGAGAGAGAGAGAGAGAGAGAGAGAGAGAGAGAGAGAGAGAGAGAGAGAGAGGGGGAGAGAGAACAATATTTATAGACCTTTTACAATAAAATAGCATAAAAATAATTTGATAATTATTTAAAATGGTATGACTTTTCAATTTTATATTTCGTAATTTACTTTTTAAAATTACTTGTTATCAAGAAAAGAGGTTACGTAAAACACTGACTTACATTGACCTTGCTTTAATGTAATATTCAACCAACAAATTTCACATTTATAAAAAAGTAAATAAAATAAGTATGTATGCTTATAAGATACATATTACCAAAAATATGTAAAGTAATATTTGTATTAAATTGGTTGCAATGATTAGGTTTTTCTATATACATTAATGAAAAACTTTTAATTATTTCTGACACAAATTAACTTTTTCATCACTAAAATAATGTATCTATCGTTATAATTTCAGTAAGATATAATGGAGTGACAAGCTACCATAATCCCAAGTACAAAGCAAATATATAGAGATAATTCTGTATAAAATGATGTTTTCCAGCACGAGATAGATGGAGAGGGGTGTAACATATAATACCAGTAGCGTACACAATGCAGGGTTAGCAGCAAGCCTCCAGTTTGATAAGAAGACGACGCTGCGCTGAGCAGTAATCTGTTACTACGCGTAAGCCGCTCAGCCTCACTCCCTGTTCATTTAAAGAAGATCGCTGGATATAGATCTTACAGTTTGCAGTAAATTCATGACATTAAAATAATTAATGAATAACTACATTATTAAACAGTTATCAAGTATAATAATAATTATACAGATACAAATTTTGCTTACATAATTTTACTGATACTTACTTTAAATAATTCCGTTTAATTGAGAATATATATTCCCACTTTTACAATTCGTTTATCAATTAGCAAAATATACCACAATTAATTGTATACCTTTATTACTTTATTATACGCAACTTTAATATAGCATAACTAAATATATTCCTTGGAACTGCTGTTTATAATGGAGACTGACGAAATAAAAACATTGTTAACAGAGTCTACCTACTCACTATCAAAATAAACGAAATTTCTCTGCCTTAATATTTATAGTTGGTAATTTTTATAAACCACTGCCGATTATTAACATAAGATATTGCGTTACGTAGCATATTATAAATATTACATAATTCTTTTTTAAATTAATTTACCGTATATGTAATGATATAATACAAATACAGTTTAATTAATATTAAATATAGTTATATTATTAATTTTTGTCAAATATTAAATACTGAAATATAGTTAAATAAGTACAGAATACGACGATCTTTCAAATTAAAGGAAGGTAAAATTGAAAGTGTTAAAAAATGGAATAAACTGTATGAATCTATCACTACTATAATTAATTGATTTCTCAGAACATAACACTTTTTGTCTGATAAAAATTATCTTTTGTGTTATCCAGAAATTATGGTGCTATGAGATAAAATTTCGACGTACACATTAAAATAAACGCTAAATATAGTGGTATTTGCATTTAAAGGTGTATACCAGTGGCATTGTGGATTTTCTTTACAAACTATCTAATTTTTTCGCAAATTGAACAACAAAATTGTATGAACACGAACGGGCAATAAGATAACGCCATTGTAAATAACGTTCAGACAACAGAAAATTATGTGTACGTTTGTAGCAAAGATTTCAATGAATTCTGCAACCCCAGTACAAATGAGACAAACGACAATAGTTTATTTGCCCTTCGAATAAGAGACGAACCCTAGGCCTGCAATCAAAGACCAATATTACGCATCACAGATTTCTACAAGGGAGTCTCCCATACCCTCTTGTCTCTATTCACAAACTGTTTGTGGGCGTTCACTCTTTTTTTGTAATCTTTTGAATTATTTGTTTTATTCGAAAACTCACACAAATAATTGAAGAATAATTTAATTAAAATTAAACTTCAGTTCGATGAAGGAGGAATGTGTATTTACATAATTATTTATAACGCTATCTCTATCAGCGGCAAAGATATGGCATATGGGAACGATCAATATTATTTGAAAGAGCATATTAATAAATATAAAGTATGAGCGTTGAACTTACATTTGCATAGTTTTGAAGCAAAATTTGTTAATATAGCCCACACAAATTTGCTACATCTATCAGTTGTATTGGTGAATTCTTAAGTAATTCCTTTACCAGCGCATCGTCTTCAACTTGTTATATAACTTTAATATAGAAACATACATTTTTAATGCTGAAAGGTGAAATAGAAAAACTCTTTAAAATTTCTTGGTCCTTTGTTTCTTTTTAGATAAGAAGCATTTGTAAAATATTTTAATTCTGTTTCTTAAAGATTACGGAACTAACGCAACATTAGCAATTGCACGGAACGGAACGCGAACCGAGTAACTGGTTTAAGAACAGCTTCGTTCGAAGCGTAAGATGGTGGAAGGCGTGTAATTACCTATTAGAGAAAGACATTCTCAAAAGGAGACATTTTGGTGAGACAAGATGAGAGTTACTTGCTCCTTCAGTGTTTTGCTGCTTGCTTCTACAAGTACTTGTACATAAGGAGCCTCATTATGTCACAGCTATGCAGTGTTAAAAACCTACCTCACACAGCAGGAATTGATAAATTTTTGAAGACCAGGTTGCAGATAAGGACTTGAGATGGCGCACATAGCTAGGCGTTTTCTTGTGGCTAGTAGTAGGCAGACGTGTAGTGTCATATGTTTCGAAGAGAGTATTTGTAAGTCACCTTGGCGGTAGAAAAACTATTAATATAATTTATAAAACGGTTTGCTTCATTTCTTCGAAGATGTACTGGGGATATGGTGGAGCCTGTGAAATATAAACTTTAAGTGAGGGCGCTAACATAGAAAAGAAGGAGTAAAATAGCAGTATAATGTTTGACTTTTATTTTAGGTAGTCGTCATCTTTGTTACGTACATGATGGTTGTACGTAATTACTTGACCAATGGGTGGTCAAGTCATTCCAAGTCATGAGGTAATCCACTACTGTGGCAAATAATTAATTCTAATCCAAATTCCAAATAATTCTAATCCACTACTGTGGAAATAGAATTCCATACTTAACAACCTGTATGGCAGGAGAAATATAATTTTTGTGGACTTTCGAATCGGGAGTCTTCAAAGAATTATGTAATCTACAACGCTTCTTCACCCTCAGTCTAATGAAATGGTTGAGAGATCCATCAAGTCTCTGGAGTTTGCATTGTCAAGTCTTATCGACAATAGCACAACAGCAGATATCATCGAATGCCCCATTCGTAACAATTTACAGGTTTACAAGCCACCAGTGCACAGTGCAACTGGTATGACTCCAGCGAATTTACTGTTCGGCGAAAAATTCGTTTTCCTTTAAATTAAAATCTGATTAATCTGATGGCTGGTTCCATAATTTGCACAATTATTATGCGCAATTGGATAACTAAATGCAAGAAGTAAGTGGCTGATAATGGGAGCAGCTAAATACAGCCCAATGGTCGAATGAGAACACAATCCGTTGTTTACATTATTAGTGAGGTTTTTGCAAAAGGAACTCTAGCGCAGTTCTATAATCCGAAATGGCATCACGGTGATTTCTCGAAACTACAGGGTAATTAGACAGCCACTTGAATTATGAATATGCTTATGAGTCACGTAGTTAGTGAGACAAGACAGTAAGACTGATAGAAATTCACAGTCAGAAAGTTGTGTAACCTGTAGAGTCACGGTTTGCTATTTTGGGTCGATAAAGCTTAATGAAGTGGTGGTCTAACGGCAATGCGTGATAATTAACATGCACGGCAAACGTGAAGCACGTTACAAACCTGCTGGACCAGGAAGATGATGGAATTTGGTATTAGCGTAATATCGGAAAAAGGCTGCCGTCGTCTGAAATCGTCTGGAATGACTTGGAACCGTAAAACAGAATCCAAAACATTGAACAGAGTTAACAATTAAATTATACGACACATTCCTCCACCTCTCCTTTCGTGCAGTAGGTAAAATAACATTCTAATTTATTTATTTCTTGACATCTTCTGTAAACCTGGGGTGATAAATCAATTTTATTTAACACTCAGAGGAGATATTAGTAAAGTATAGTAAATACATACAAACAAGCTAATCATAAGCCTATAATAACTAGACTTGGGTGTAAATAAGCTTTCTTCATGAACGAGTAAACATGCTATAGAAAGGCCACTAGTGTACGATTCCTAAAATCTCATGAAACATAACAGATACGTAAGTCTGAGGTAACTACGACATTCAAGGGTCAAGTAATTAAATTTACTTCCGTCATGGAGCATGATAGGAGAAAGGGTAGGGGATGAGGCAGGGACAAGCGTATGTGGTTGTTTGGCACGTGTGTGGGTAAAGATTGTGTCATGTATCTAGTGGGAAAAGTTTTTGAAGCTATAATACAATTATGTAGTATTAAGGAAGTTTATTCGTCAATACTGCACTACTGTTCATTTTACGAGTATATCTACAGGAACATTCTCGTTGGATACCCATCCTGTTTCAGTACAAGCCTAAATTAAGTTACAGAAGTATTAGTTCGTATTATTCACTATTAAAGAATAAAATGAAGTAAGTATTTTGTTGAGTTGATCTTTCCTTTTATATAACTGGACAAAAGTTTACAGACACTTGGGGAAACGGAATAATTCAGAAACGAATAGAGAACATTAGACCCCTTACTATCAGTAAACGGACTTCAGTAACATTGCTATATATAACTAAAACCATTTCGTATAGATATATTACTAAAACACATTTACCGATTACAAGAAAACGTTTGATTCAGTCCATGAAAAAGCTGTAGTAAACACGTTACAGATAACAGGAAATTTATGTTTTCAAACACGTTAGAGAAGAGGGATATTTAAAAACTGTGTTTAAATCTTTACAAAATCGGCAACTGAAATGAAAGTTAACGCTTGTAAGTCAATTAAGATATTAACAAACAAACGAGTAAGACAAGTGGGGAAACCAGTTTTAAATGGTCGACTGATAGACGTCCAGTAAGTGCCTCCACCTACGTTTGCGTTTTGACGTTATTGGGCTCTATTAAAAGCAATACTACTTTTCTATTGCTCCTTGTTGAGTAAGCAATTCTATTTTTAGTAAGTCGTATTACTTCAATTAAATTTTCAATACATTTTTTTGTCGCAATTTCTTGACGTAATTTTTAAATTTCTTAATAATTGGAACTGACTCATTCAATGTATAAACCGTGGCATCTACTTCAGGTGTTCTTGCTGATGCCGATTACTTGATTTTCTTTTATTACTTGTTTACAAACTCGCCAAGGAGTGTAGGCCTAGTTAGGCATTGCTACACATTTCTGGTAGAATAATAATTTGTTGCCTTCTTCTCCTGGTTCCAGTCTTTCTAACATTATAATCTTTGCGGAGCAGTAGATTAATATTTGAAATCATTTTTCATTCACCGTTTTCCGTTGCTAAAGCTCTGACTTTTGTCAGCACCTATTATGCTCAGCTTCTTTAGACATGTTCATACTGAGCATGAATATCAAATTGACAACTGACAGATTACAGAATGTTATAGATTATTTATATTACATGTACACTTGATTTATCAATCTCTATAGCGAATTAGGCTATAGTAAACAAAATATCACTAATCCAGAGTGCACTATGATCGGTCGAAAATAATAACTAGTTTCCAATAACAAATAATAAGTTCACACAAATTCAGAATATGTTTCAACAACGGTAAGACCCCGCAGTTGACAGATATTTAGTATTCCTGTCAGAGGCGTTGACTTTTATTTATAAGCGACTTCAACAAATGAAGATAATTAGGCCTATATGGTTGTCAAAATAAATGTCTTCGAAACGAGCAGTCACTATTATCAACGTATGAAGACGCGCATGCGATCTTTGATAACTACATGTTTTCAAATAGTGTGTGGATACTCATAGACGATAGACGTAGAATAAGACTACTGTTTAATTGCCCAAAATTGGTATTCTAAACAACGTGAATAGAAACGTAGAGATAGTGCAATATGTTGAAGATAAATTTAAAATACCTAAGTCTCCTGTAACAACGCGTTGCGTGACATTTTAATACACATAAAATAAGAAGTACGGTAACGTAGTTACGTAAAACCATAGCGAATAGAAGAGAAAGTGAGATCATTAGCTAGTTACTGTGTTTCGTCGCAGCGTGGCGCTAACATCGCCTGTTGTTGTGTACGCCAGCGTGAAGCACGCAGATAAGTTTTAATATAAACACAAGTCTCTATTAACTAATACTTATTTGAAACTGTCGTAAAATGTTTTTACATGTTGTAACAATTAAAATTATATTTACGATACACTGCAGTGGGTACAAATACAAAAGGATATAAGATTTAAACAATGTACTTACCTTAGGATGTCAGCAGTTCGAAACCTTCGAAACGTTCCGAGAGGATTTAGCCGATGTGGTACTGGTCATTCCTCTACTTATTTTCTTCGTACGGAAAAAGAATCGGCGCTGGATACATTTAAAAATTAGCTTGCCTACAATGTCTAGTGAGTGTTCACGGCAACATCCTACGCTGTCCGTTTTGGGCACATTATTTTCTTCGATTTCATCCAAACATTAATGAAAAATATCCCCCCACATACTGTTTGGTGAACTAAGTTTTATTGTAACAGTTTTTTCTGCTTGCAATAGTACATGATAAACACCATTTGGAGGCTGAAATGTTTCTTCGATAGTTCCGTAATCTTTTATTTTTGTCCACACAGCAGCAGGTAGATTAGGAGGACGATCGTTCCTCAGTGCAACAGCACAGTCACCACAGTCAGTAATTCTAGGTGGTTTTCTCACTATGTACCCTGCCGAATGATACACGAGACACACTTTCGGAGCACCAGCTTTAAGCTCAGGTAGTTCCTCTGCTCAATCGTAGCATTCCGAATCCTTCAAAACTACCTTTTCCTTGATGAGAAACTCCTTTGATTTTTCGAGGGCTTTGTTTTCATTTTCTACCTCCTCACACATTTCACGGATTTTATTTACACAAAAAGTGAGTGAAGATTCACTTTCGGTTCACAGTTTCCTTCTTTTGCTAACGTAAGTTTAAGTGGAACATATACAGACTGCAACATATGAAAATGTAGAAAGTCAAATGTAGATGGATGGTCATCGCATGACAAAGAGCGGAGAATCCCGAAATGGCGTTCTAGAGGATCCTGATTGAATTTTGCAGTAAGTACATATTTAAATTTCTTGCTCAACAAATATTCGGATGTCTCCAGAGTACTTTTTAGAGTAACCCCGAGTGATTATAAAGTTCTCTCTGAGGCGAAAGTGTTTTTTTAAAGTAAGAATTTGTAGAAATTTTAATAATATATGATGGGACGCTAATCCATTGTAAAGTCCCTTTCTAGGAATTGATGAATTTAATGGATCGACAAGGTCATTCATGTCTCTCCTGAACATTTCTGTTTTCTCACTACCCTTCACAGTTCGTGTCACGATAAAATTTAATTGCATTGACTATGCTGTTACTAAATAACTGGAACACCAACCTTGCATTCATACGTTGGGATGATGTAGGATCAAGATGGGCTGCTGTCACTTTAAGGCATGTCCTAATTCCTGTGTTTTCAGCAGTAGTGTTCAGTTTGTAAACTAGTCTAAAGAATTCGTAGCTGACAATGTCGTTGTTGTATAATACTGACACTTTGCGATGGAAAAAGTTTCTCACACATTTTATTATATGGACTGCATCTGGCAATGCTCAAATCCTCCTGTCTTCGTCCGCCGGATTCGGAATACAACATTTTATCATACCTCTTGTCCCACAGATTCCTAAATTCGCCCACGCCTTTACCTTTATTAGCTTGACTACCATCTGATGTAAATCCAATTATTCTTACACCTCGCTGCTCTAACTGCAAGATAACCTGTATCTTTTAAAGAGGTTGAATTAAACTGAATTTCATCCCTTAGCTTCACTTCGTCCAATATTACTACTCCGAGACTTCTATTTTCATTAGTTTCTTCTTGCAGAAACTCTGATATGGCATTTACAGCATTAGTGTTTACCCCGTATGGGCATTTTAAATCTTTACACAGTTTTTCAGGTGGCTTTCCGACGGAAGTGGCAATAAATCATGTTGCAAGCAATGTCTGTATCCCTTTGGGGATTTGATTTTAAGCAGAAACCTTCCAGTGTTAGCTCATTGCAGTACCTCATTCCTTTGGAATTTGACAAATTAGACTTTTTAACCAAAGCATCTGCATATTAATCATGTTCTGCTTTTTACTTAAATTCTTCATCCCTCCTTTATATGAGTCAAATTCCTTCCTAGCAAGTTTCCTTTGTAGTAAAACAACTTTTGGTTTCTTACAACGCAGTTAATTTTTAGTTCGTATCAAAGTGCTAGTTAGATTTTGTATTTTCCGTTTCAGCAACATGATTTGGTTTTTTTACGCAGTTGATCGCCTTGTTGGGTTCTAGTTTCGGGGTGGTCTGAACTCACTTTTTCTGTCACAGAACAGTTTGTCGAATTGCTTTTTTCTTAGCCTGTTTGTGCTTGCTGTATTTGCCTTTTTCCTGGTGACTTTCAGAGTTTTAGAGGTTTTGTCAAATATTTAGGCAAACTCGGAAAGATATGAGGTACCGCGCCAGGCTTTAAGTTCCATCTCCGTCTTGGAATTTCGACCTTTTTATTGTGTACAACAAATGAATCTACTTTCAAAATTAAATCATCAGAAAAATGTACTTGACAGATATAAGAATTATGTGTAAGACATTTGTCCTTCCTGAGAATTGCCCTCGCCTACTTTGCGAACTGATCTTCGTCACTGGGAGGTCTAAAGAAATGATTTCCTTTATAGGAATTTTTACCATAGCCATTCCTACATCCAGGTACAAAACAGGACGGCATTTCTATTATATAATTTAACACCCAACTTCTATATAACTACACTACTCCATAAATTTTTCACACGCACTGTTAACTGAAACTAGAAACTACCCGTATATGTAAAATAACACTGTTTTATTACTCAGAATGTTTGTAAATCACTCAAACCTATCATTAATTGCAACTGAACACGATATAAGTAATTAGACGCACAAACATACTTTTTACAACAAATAAAACAGCTCTTTTTTGCACGTGGCTAATAGGCTTACCGTCTCAACTACAACAACTTGCGATCGCAGCGCCAAAGTTTAATGTGGTCACCGCTAGCACTATTCACGACTATAGCGCGCGCCCATAGTGATCTCACTTTCTCTTCTATTCGCTATGGTAAAACTATGTTGATAAGTAAAGTATACGTACAATTTCAGTTTTGATATTTATTAATGTGAGATGATGCGGCTGCTGTGTGGTATTTTGTGCAACTCATAATCGTGACGTCTGTATTACATCGTGAGGTAGAATCAAGGACACGATACTAGGTGCTTTCCCAGTCCTATCGCTGGAGGACAATAATTAAGCAGTATTATCAAGCATGCCCGGATCATATAAGAAACAAAGACACACTTACGCTATAAACGTACACAGGCATGCGTGCCCACATACACAAGGCAATATAACACAGTCTTCTCGCCATTGTGTGGCTCGCCACATCACCGGGTTAATAGCTGCCTGGTTTGTCTCTGGCAGTGAGCGAACATGAGTTGTACCATAACCAAATGACATAGGCCGTAGACCTAATGCCTGAAGGAAAAATAATATAAAATTCTGAGGAAGGAAAGATGTCTTATACTGTGAAACGAATAGAAAAAATGATGTAGAGTATAGGAGAACGTGTTCAGAGTTTCTTTACAAATACTATCAACAGCCTGAGAAGTATGGCTACTTACCTGCTGGTGACTCACTGAGAGAAGGCAAACCTTGACTCGGTTCGTTCTCAATTTGTTTACTTAAAACCTAATACGTATGACAACAGATACCTTACACTAGGAACTAAAACTCCAAGACTACTAAAATCGAATTTATTTTAGGAAAGTCACAATAGAGACATTTATATTTTATGATATTTTAATGTATTTTAGAACCAAGACTATATTCCATTTAATTGAAGTAGATATAAAAATTGACAAATGCCTAATTAATGATAAGTTAAGTGTATTAGTGTATTACTTCATTCAAATATTTAATAATAATATAGAAATATAAGATATTAAATTATCGCCATGCTCAAAAGTGTAATTCGAATTAAATTTTGTATCTTATCATTGCAAAAAAGATACGGAACAGGTTTCGCCTAATTTGTCAATGCCTTCCATCTCTAAATCATTGTATTACAATAGTACTTCCCTATTGCCATAACTCGTAAGACAAAACGCGTATGAAAACAAGAATTTGGAACAAGTAATCATTAAGTTTCTTTGTTATTAAAATTTGCAATTGATAGTTAGAATTATTTAAAAGCTGTAACATTAATTATGTCAGAATGAACATTAATTCTGTAACCGAAATCCGAATGTATCATCGCGAAATGAGCACAACTACCAATGCTGTGTTTAATTAGATGACGTTACTACCAAGATGACTCTATTCGAGATTCTAGAAAATATATTAACAAAGTACTTTGGGATGCAGTATTCATTTAACATGATAGTTTCCTGGACGTATCCATACTATTTTTTTCATCGTAGAACACATGTAATTAATTTGGCATTTGTAAATTTTTACATGTACTAACGAAAAGCCCATACATTTTATACAAACCAGATATACGTACATGAAAGATGTAAACCAAATGCTTCAGTAAACAGGTAAATTCTGTTTTGAGTGAAAAAAGTTGAGTACCATTGTTTTGTGTAAAAAATAAATAACGTGTTATATATTAAGCCACAGTATTATTTATTTTTCTAGGTTTACGATTACTGCAGCTTGAACTTAACGATTTTTTATTAATCGAAAGAACTATACAATACTTTATGTTGCTGTCCATTCTTTGATGTTGTCGAGGTAGGTCTTTCATCTTCTGTCTTAACTACATACACAAAAAATGTTGCTCTTCGGGATACGTTGTAAGTCTTTCTATTTTTTACAATGCAATACATGTAAAAAGCCATTTTTCTGCATTTAATGGTTGCAATGAGTAGACTTTCACTTTTACAATATTTATTCATTAAAAAAATTGATCATTTTTATAGCGACACTAGCTCGAATTTAGTAGACGGATAGTTTTTCGAGGATAGTCTTAATTGGATGCAGTGGGACGTGGAAAATTAGAGAAAATACAGTTACATATAAATGCATGTTTCATCGTTACACTAATTTTAATATGTTACAACGTACACACATAGAAACGTCTGCCTGATGTCTGCGTGCTTATAATTTTTGTGTGAAGGAAACCGATAAAAATGGAAAGGACGAGAAAGAGTCAAATGTGGAGAAAGAGACCAAGGTAGACAGAAAGCAGGAGAATATAATGCAAAGTAAGAGAATGGGAACATTTTGAGAATTTACAGTTTATTGGTAATTTTTACTGCTGTTTAACAGGTGCATTGTATTCAGGTTATTTTGTAGGTTATAATAATAAGACGTTATTTCGTAGCGTTTGGTCATTCTCTTTTGGTAGCATTGGTAAACGTCTTAATATACACACAGTGCTATGAACCAGCTACTTGCTTTGTATCTGGCGTAGAGTTCTCGTTATTTTTCCTCAAATATGTCAACAAAAGAAGAGGCTATGCATACATTAAGTTTTTCTGATAATTGGAAATTTTCCACTCCAATTACTTTTGCTTTTTCAGCTGGGTTGACTTCCTATTATCTGCTTCCACAAGACGTTATACTAAATAAAATAAAGTAGTATATGTGCATATGTGTGGAATTATGTGTACTGTATAGAGTACTACTTACTATATGAAAGAATAAGTTGAAAATAAGAATGTAAATTAACAAATAAAACGTACAACATGAATAATTTGTAAAACTACATTTTACATATATCCTTCTTCCTTGTTCAATACGTAGACTTACTTATGATAATTTCAAAATTATGCCTTACAAATCATTACAAATACTATTAATATTAGAAATTACTTGACATACTATTGTAACTATATTTGAAGGTAAGATGATAATTAAGATATGACAATTTCCAAGTTTACGTAATGTGATATTTAGTTAAAACATAGTATTCACCAACAACTACATTTTTAATGTTCAAAAATGGCAACATTACCAGATAATGTTCACTGTTCCATCGTAATTAACGTCATATCTTTAATTGTTAAATGTATTATCATTCGCAACAAAACAAAATTTTATGAAATGACGTAAAAGAACACATAAACGGGAAAATTGTTAAAAAATAAGTATGTTATATAGACAATAGCATTACTAAATTACATATATTTACTTAGTAGGGTTTAATAAAATAGACTAAGATAAACGTAAAACGTAAATTATACACTGGAAAACTAATCCGTAAAAGTAATTTTAGCATTTGTAAAGGTTAGGACCAATGCCGTGTGACATAGACGACGTTGATACAAAATTCCAACGATCTCGAAAATATATCGCAATAAAAATTTTTGTAAAAAATTTCCTTGAAGGAAAAATATCTTCCCATTTTAAAATATTGTATTACAGGGAACCAACTTAAAGTGGGTTGTAGTTTTATTGAAAATCTAACATGATATTTACTTATAACAATTTATAACTTTTAAGTTTTACAGTTGTTAAAAGAATGTAAAATTTGGAAACCCAAAAGCATTTTGTATAAACTATAGTGTCACAGTATGTGTGAAAAAATGAATTTTTTCGCCTGAACATTAGAAAGAAATATGTTCTGTGAATTTCTGTGAACTGAAAGAAGTTTTTAACTGAAGAAGAAAATACAAAATTCGAAAAAACTAGATGGCTCGGGTTTTAAAAAGTAAATAATTTCTGCTTTTCAGACTACAAATGTTCAGATAGAACAAAAATTGCTGAACACCAAGTATGTCTTATAATAGGAAAATATTAAAAAAATATACACAACAATAGAGAATAGCTTTTTCATATTAATAGTAGTTCCATACTAGATCAAAATTCTTTTTTGTTATTTCATTGAGCACAACTCTGCATAAAATTTCATCGTTTGTTGTTTAAAATAGTGGAAACAATATATGTACAATACACCTATTATGTCACTAATCACCAGCTTTAATTTTTATAGTTAAACTGTTCATAATTAACAACACAATCTACTAAAACAAATCAAACAAAAATTGTTCGCACGTAATAAAATGTCACTAATATTAAACACAATTGTATTACAATTATACCGCCCGATTATAAAACGCAACAGTTCACTAATAACTATTTGAACGTACACAGTAATCTCGTCCGATAATAATTCGAACCGCTATGTAAATATATCGCTGCTGTACTGACTGAGGGTCCCTGAGTAATTGCATTTATAGCCGCCAAAAATCTAGACGATTCCACATACTACGTATTACCTTTAAACTACGCCGTAATTGCTTGCGGCCGTGACACAGTGAGAGCGGCCGTGTGAATTCTCGCACCGTCTAGAAAATGCGTCGATTAGAACGTACGACACACGCGTAACATCGAGATCCTTCTGACACATTCGACAAACAAGTAGATTGTTCTGTTATGTCGTAACACTGCTCCTTCCTTAAGCCTGTTCGTCCCGAACTGGCAAACCGTATCTGATGTAATACTCGACCAGGCGATCTAGGTGGACGTTCTTGCGAAAGATAATTCTCCGGTTCTTCGAATTCAGTCTCGTGTGATCCGAACATCAGGTTCCCAGGAATGCGAGTCTTCCGCTCAATCACTAGTTTTGCTGGAATTACTTTCGTTGCGTCATGTACTGATGACCTAAACACCACTGGCTGATCCAAGTTTGTTTGGTTCTCGTCAACAACCTCTTGCTTAACCTCATCTTCAGCCACTTTGCCCTCGGGCGCTTCTATCAGCTCAGGAACAAGCAAGAGTTTTGTCTCGAAACCCATAGTTGGCTTTCGAATCACTACTTTTGTCGTTACAATTGTTTATATTTCCTCTGCTAGTTCTTGCTCTATTTCCGCTTCAATAGGGAGGGTTCCTCTTGACCAAACTTGTTGACTTTTTCTTCGATTAATGCCATTCGCTTAATCGCATAGTAGGTAGTCCCTGTTATTTTAGCCATGCAAAGCTTTATCTTCTTTTGGCCAAACTTCAGGACATTTTCACTTAAGTCCACAACGAATCCGTAGGCATTCATAATGTCCGTGCCAAGAATCACTTCATCGAAATTGTCTGCAACGAGTATTTGGTGGCTAAACTCGAGAAGACCCAGGCGTACACGTACGTCTACCTTTCCCATCACCTTAACGGGGCTTCCAGTCACAGTCTGTATTGTACAAGAGCTAATTAATTTGAGGCCGTCGGTTGCTGATTAAGTCAGGGCGCACAATGGACACTGTTGCGTCCGTGTCAACTGTAAATGATGTTGGTTTACCTTCCGCAAACCCATTAACAATCAAGTTTCCACTGGTCTTATCTAGCATGGTAACTGTGTGCTGTTCTGAGGCTTTACTTCTCCAATTGGTGCAATCATTCTCTTCTCTCGGTATATTCTTCTCCCAACAGTCTACCTGTAGATGACCACGTTTCCCACAGTTGTAACATTTCGGTCTTCTGTCTTTATCCCATCATTCAAATCGTTTCGACTCACTTGAATTTCTGACTTGTTTGTCCGACAACATATTATTTTCTGCACCCATCTTAACGGCAATGTGATACAGGTATCTGCTGACTGCAATGCGATGGCACAAACCCATTAATGTAGCGGGTCGCTGTCTTGGCAGCTTCAAACTCTAAGATGTGAACAAGGGCTTGTTAGCTATTTCGGTGCCTTGCCATTCGTAACACAATGCTGAAGTTCACAATGTCCGATGCCATCAATAAATGTCTGCACCGCGAACCTTATTCGGAAATCTTCTGGTGCTTCAGGATAGGCCAATCTAATCAATCTGTCGATACTTGCTTCAAACTCTTGAAGACTCTCCCCGGAACATTGTCGTTTTGTTCTCAAGTGATCGTAGTACTCCTCTCGCAAATGTTTATCACCGTAGCGTAATTCTAGAGCTTTTACCAACTCGGCATAAATGTTCTGGCTGTCAGTTGGCACTTTCTGTAATAATTCTGCCGCTGGTCCTTTTAATGCGAGAACGGGTGAGTCTTTCTCTGTCCAATTATTTGCGCATACAGCAGCTTCAAAAAGGCGGAGGTATTCTTGAATGCCGTCCAGGTGGCCCAGCGGTGTAATCACTTCTCCAGAAAGAAGGTGCTACTCGCTACACTGGACCTACGCAACACCTTTAATTCTGCCAGGTGGACAGACTTGCTAGCGGCTTTGGAGGACGTTTTTTAAGCGCCGCACTACCTGCTCCAGAAAATACGTAGTTACCTGAGGGACAGGGAGCTCCGATACGACACAGCAGATGAGCCACCCAGCAGAGAAATAACAGGAGGGCTCTATCTTGGGCCCCGACCTGTGGAATACCTTCTATGATGGAATCCTCCGAATGGAGATGCCAGATGATACCTTTCTGGTAGCGTATGCTGATGACGTGGCTGCCGTGATCACCGCGAGAGATGCAGAGGAGGCGCAGCGCATGGTGAACCAGGTCATGTGCAGGGGCCGCACCTGGATGGAAGAACACGGTCTGAGCCTTGCGACGGAGAAGACAGAGATTGTGCTGCTCATTCGACGATCTATACCCACAATCAAACAGTTCGTGGTGGGGGAAAAGGTGATAACATCAAAGGCAGCTGCGAAGTATCTAGGGGTGCACCTGGATACTAAGCTCTCCTATTGGGAGCAAATCCGATGTTCCTCGGAGAAAGCCGCTAAGGTCGTTGCTGCGCTGAGCAGGCTAATGGCAAATGTCGGAGGCCCAGCTGCGGGAAGACGGCGACTGCCGATGTCGGTGATCAACTCGATTCTCCTCTACGGATGCAAGGTCTGGGCCGACGCACTGAAGCAAGAAAAATACCGCAAGCAGATTGCCGCGGTACAACGAAGAGGAGCACTTCGAATTGCAAGCTCCTACAGAACGGCGTCGGAACCAGCAGTGTTGGTCGTCGCTGGAGTAATGCCAATATATCTGATGGCTGAGGAGAGGAGGAGGGTCTACAAGACCAAGGAAGACTTGGGGATCGTAGAAGCAAGAACAGTGGCCAGGGCACACTCCATGCGGAACTGGCAACTACGATTGGAGCAGGAGAGTCGAGCTAGATGGACGGCGAGGTTGATTGGGATCATCCCTGAATAGGTGGACAGAACGCACGGCGAGGTAGTTTATTACCTTACTCAATTCCTGACAGGGCATGGTTATTTATGTGCATACCTGCGAAGGACGGGTACGATGGAGGATCCGTCGTGCGTGTACGGCGACTCAGACTCTGATGACGCTCATCACACTTTCTTCGAGTGTCAACGGTGGGTGCTGGAGAGGCGAGGACTTGAAACGGAGATTGGTCCCATGACGCCTGATAACATCATAGGCGTCATTCTCAACAGCAAAGAGAACTGGGACATGGTTGTGACCTTCGTGAGGATGGTCCTACGGCAGAAGAACTGGCCCCTCTCACAAGTCGATGACATAGAAAAAAACTGTAGGAGCTTAGTAGGCGCAATACGAGGTGCCACCCTGAAGCCATACGAATAGTTGTTCCAGGGGGGTTCCCTGCCTGTAAAGTGGAGGTTTTGTGGTGGGTGCGAGTCCCACACACCGGGGGACCAGTCGGGTGTGTTCTGATGGTGCATATTGCATTTTTTCTCTCCCGCAAAAAAAAAAAATTTGTTGGAGGTACGTTGCCCAGTGACTGCTTCCTTAAAAGGTTGGAGCTTTGAGATGAACTGTCCCTACTGCAGGCAAAGTGACTTTCTCTATTAACTTGTTTTCTGCGTTTTTTTCTGTCTTTATCATCGGTATAGTCTGTTCACAAAGTTGTTTTGGTTGTAACTGCAGGCACTGCGCGACTTGATTTTTAATCTGCTCTTTTATATTTGCAATCGAGTCTTCTATTTTTGTAGACATAGCTTTTTCCACACTAAAGACAGATTTTTCTACTTCAGCTATTTTATTTGACATGGATTCTGCTACGTCAGATATTCTGGTAATTTGGTTGATAAGCTCACCTCGTAATTCACCTACGTCACCACGTAAGAGACCGAATTCGGCGGTAGTATGTTCTTGCATCTACTATTGCTCTTGAATTAACACTTTGATGTCTTCTCTTTCCTGCTTACGTTTTTCATCCTGTCGTTTTTCTGCTTCTTCTCTTTCTTGACTTCGTTCTTCTTTTTGTCGTCTTTCTGCCTCTTCCGCCTCCTGCCTGCGTTTCTCATCCTGTCGTTTTCTGCTTCTTCTCTTTCTTTACTTCGTTCTTCTTTTTGTCGTCTTTCAGCCTCTTCCGCCTCCTGCCTGCGTTTCTCATCCTGTCTTTTCTCCGTCTGTAACAGCAGCGCCTGCAAAATTTTCCATCATCTGACTGGCATCCATTTTGTCCGATTAATTACGCAATACACTCGACTTGTACAAAGTGTCCACTGTTTCCACTGTTAACTGTTCTATCCCAGTTCCGACACCACTGTTACGTCTACTTGATCGTTGTAATTACAGTGGAAACAAAATAAGTACAAGACACCAATTAAGTCACTAATCACCAGCTTTAATTTTTATAGTTAAACAGTCTGTAATTAACAACAGAGTCTACTACAACAAATCATATAAAAATTGTTCACACGCAATAAAATGTCACTAATATTAAACACAATTCTATTACAATTATACCGCCCGATTATAAAACGCAACACTTCACTAATAACTACTTGAACGTACACAGTAATCTCGCCCGGTAATAACTCGAACCGCTCTCTAAATATATCGCTGCTATACTGACTGAGCGTCCCTGAGTAATTGTATTTATAGCCGCCGAAAATCTAGACGATTCCACATACTACGTATTACCTTTAAACTACGACGTAATTGCTTGCGGCCGTGAAACAGTGAGAGCGGCCGCGTGAATTCTCGCACCGTCTTGAAAATGCGTCGTTAACCACGTACGCCACACACGTAACATCGAGATTCTTGTGGCACATTCGACAAACACGTAGATTGTTCTGTGATGTCGTAACAATATCTATACAACTTCAAGGGTTGAAGTGAGATTTTGCAACCAATCTTAATTGTTGGTTAAATTAATTTTTCTTTTTTTTAGGCTTCCGTTTTTAAAAATTGTATTTGCTATGGCCACAGTTGTTATTATTTTTCAAATGGTTACAAACCACAACAGATAACGAAAAAAATCAGATTGAAGAATGAATTTTGCCAGTGGAAGACGGAAAAAAGTTTAGGCTGGAAAACCAATCTTTTTAGAAGATTCTCTTCATAGAGGCTGAAGGGAGCCAATTTTTAAAAATGATAAAAATAAATATATTTAAAAATTATATTTTCATAGTGTATTTATATACACTTTTATGCTTTATATACTTAATAATAATAATAATAATAATAATAATAATAATAATAATAATAATAATAATAATAATAATAATAAAGGATCAAAAATACTTATTTTGGAGCAACATAATTCTTTTACGCCTATGCGATAGGCAACTTGAATAGCAGAGGAGACGCCATGTTTACAAGGTCGGCTAATAGGCATAAAGTAATGCCACAGGTTCTAGACGTTTTTGCACCGTACACAGGCTTCTTTATTATTCTACCGGCACCTAGGACCATCTCGTAACATATAACGTCACACAGCCAGAGTTTAAAAGCGATATATCCGAAGAGGGGGGCCAGTTCGAGTGGTCAATTGTGCTTTACGAATCGAAACGATAAGACAAGTTATTAGTAGACGGTATCAGTTGTGAAACGGTATGTGTTATACAACAGTGGTTTAAAGTAAAGTATTTAATTGCTAATTTTTTTGTTTGAAGAGCCGTCATTGACGATTTCATTACTTGTTTAATATTGTGTATTCTCTATTGGTAGCATTGGTAAGCTTCTTAATATACACACAGTGCTATCAACCCGCTACTTGCTTTGTACCTGGCGTAGAGTTTTCGTTATCTTTCCTCAAATATGTCAACAAAAGAAGAGGCTGTGCTTACATTAAGTAATTACATTAGTGTTTTACTTATTGAAACTGTTAGTAAAATTAGAAATAAAAAAGATTTCTTGTGTTTAATTATTTATTCTACAATCTAGAAAGAAGTATGCACCCTATGGTCGTAACAACACGAGGGAAGAGAACATTATTAAAATTAGAAAATAAAAATATATATATGTAAACAATAGTTGACATTCATCGGTTTTTCAAGTTAATAATTAAACAATATAGACATTACAATTTCATTATATGAAACGAACGGAAAAAAGTGACGTGACGAATTATGATGTTAAGATGTCAAAAATTAAATTATACAGGTAAATATCTGTTTCCACTTAATTGTAATAAACCGGAAACATTACTGGTTTAAGAGAATGTTATATTAGTTACACTATGGTATTTTTAAATATATATTGTCAGTGTTTTATTGTTCAAATAATATAGATAATTACAAGTTTAACACGCTTAAATAAAAAAGAAAATATGTAGTAGTTTATCAGCTCCTACTGAACTATTTTCTTTGCTAAATACCATATCTAATTTCATTTCTTGTGTATAAGAAAACGTACGACGAAGTCCCTTTTAAAATGCAAAACCAATTTATGATTGTAATTAGTGCAATAGTATTTGATAATTTACATATGCTTACTTTAACATTTTGTATAAACTGATTATAATTAGGTTTATTAGTAACTTATAATAGAAAGATTTCTTTTTACTAAAATAATTGTAGCATGTCAACAAAATGGAAATGCGTCAAATAAACCATATGTTTACTTCTTTCTTATAGTTATATGGTATTTTATTTTGCAGCTATATTTAATATATGTTTATAAGTACAAAGCGTACATTGTGTTAGAAGTAAATATTTACTCAATACCTTTAAATAATTTTATTAATAAAAGAAAACTTACAAGGGACTATTCTATCAACGAAATATACTTCAATGTATGTTCCTTATTCAATACGTATTACATTGCAAAAGAGAATATATGACAGTAAAAGGACAGTCAAAAACATTAAACAACTGAAGATAGGTTTGGTTTATTTTACAGTATTAGAAATAAAAATATTTTTGTCTTAAAACAAGAATATATTAAATAATATTCGTTTTAAAATAATGTAAGCTTGATACGATATATTTTATTATAACGAATTTAGGATGAACAAAGTGCTTCGGTAACACAGGTATATCAGTATCGAATCTTCTCCTTACGCTTTGTAAGCCTTTAATGGTGTCGAAGTCTCTGGCCACGATATAGTTTAGAAAGTCTATATCTAAACGCCACGTCATAGTAAACAAATAAACGACAATTAGATTTGACTTGAGAATTGTAACACCATCAGAGGTATTACGTGTGCTGCACATACAGGAAACCGACTGCAGTTTTGTAATAAGAATCTATACATTCGCATTGGTATTTAGCTGTGTCAAAGGTTTAGAAATGTATGTAGAACAGCAATACCACGACCACGCACCAACCAATGCATTCATGCGTGTGTTTTAATGTGGGGAGACGCGCCCGTCTATGTTTACGTGAGTTCGTGTTTACTGAAATATTTTCATGCTTATGACGAACCTACATTATTATAATTAATATAACGTTGTGACCTTACCTAATGCATATCAGACGTCTAATGCCTTTACTTCTGTGTAATATAACTGTTTGACAGTACACATTCATTAAAGTAATATTTTACTATGCCATTCTTGCGCATCTAGGTCATTACACACGACTTCTTTATACCATATTTTCACTACACTGAAATTAAATGTGATTAGTTTTATACGCCGATGTGTATGTTTTATGTGATGATAGTTGTTTAACTTTATCAAATCTATCTTCTACGTTTTAACTAAATTCTCAATGATTTTCTGTGTTAGTGTACATTCATTAATAGCCTTGAAATTTCTGTTACTTGTTGCACTTTCTCTTATAACTATTTCGCATCTACCTATTAGGGTTTCACTTTCATCGCCTTTTTTCTTATTCCGTACATATCGTTACGACGGTCTAGTGAGCGTCTTCCTACTCGAGAATCAGTAGTTTCTGCCTTTCTTCTATTTCCAGCATTAGTGCTTCCTGATGTTCTTGTGTTCCAGTATTAGTGCTTTCTGTCGTTCTTCAGCATGTTCTCTTTCTTGTCGTCGTTCCTTTGCTTCGAGCAGGAGGGTTTTTCTGTCTCGCTCCCGCTTTCTCGTCTTGTCGTTTTTCTGTTCGTAGTAGAAGCGCTCGGAAAGCTTCCATTATCTGAGTGGCCTCCACTGTTTACGATTAATTTCAAATTACAATAGTCATGTACAAGTGTCCACTGTTTCCACTGTTAACGGTTCTGTCGCACTTCTGACCCACTGTTACGACGGTTTAGTGATGGTGGTATGGTACAGTGGAAAACAAAGTACAGGACACCAATTAAGTCACTAATCACCAGCTACAATTATCACAATTAAACAGATTGTAATCAACAAGATAGTCTCTTACAACAAATCAAATAAAAATTGTTCCCACGCAGTAATAATGTCAACTATTATAAAACATTTGTATTACAATTGTCCCGCACAATTATAAAACACACAAAACTTCGCCACAGTACTTCGAACCGCACTGTGTAAATCGCCAGACAATAACTGAACTAAGCATTGCTGTAGTCTTGTATTTATACCCTGCTGAGGTTCCAGCATATTCCATAATATGCGTGTGCTAGAAAACACTAGAACGTAATTGATTGCTGTCTTCAACACAGCCTGCGCGGAACTTTATGATCTGGGAAAGCCTCGTTGCGGATGCGTCACAAGAGCCACTTAATTGTCTTTCATCTCAAAGTATCAACAATGCGTACGCACTCACACATTACAGCTGGACTCCGTTGGAATAGCCGAGAAACACGTAGCATTTTCTGTAATATCGTAACAATATGTTCTGTTTTAAGTGTTTTAATATTATATTATTGTTATTATTCCTTTTACGCTTGTGTCTTCGTTCTGCAGGGAAAAGCAAAATTAATCCGATTGATACGTCAGAAACCAGTTTTGTCACATCGATGAGGATTTTGCATCGTTCCATATATTTTTTATTTAGTTGAAGTATCATGTAACGTTGTTTTTCATTCACCATTCACTAACTATGTTTTGCCTCAGTACTGCAGTTACGTGGCGAACACCTGCTACAACATTTTGCCACTGAAGATGCCCTCGATGGTGAGACCGAAACGTCTCGTTCTAACACCATGAGATCGCTGCATAACAGCCCGGCTTACGTTCGTTTAAATAATGTTGAAAGCCTCAGATCAAAGTGTATAAATATGTTCGCTGTCAGTCTGTGTGAAAATTCACCTGATTCTGCTTATTATAGAGTGACTAGAAGCATCTGAATAGTATGATGATATCTAAACAATTATGCTTTTCGTATTTACTCTACCGATTTGCAATTTCAAAATTTAATAATAAAATAATAAAATGGCATTATTTACGTAAAAGCAATATTATTGTTTGCACTAGAATGAGACCCTGTAAGTACATTATCATAAATATTATGTTCTATTGTATTCTTTTAAAGTTTGTTTGCGGTTTTATCAATTAGAAATAGTATTCCTTTATTTCTGTTATATAATTTACTGAAATATATCAAAAATGTGACAGTTGCAATATAAAATATATAAATACTAGTGGAATAACATTTATGTTTAGTTACTCCTTGTAAGAAGCTGTTTAGTATATACAACTGAAAATAAACTTAACTTACCTTTTAATAAATAATGTACCGGTATTCATTTCCACGGAGGCTGAGCAATAATAAAACTCAGCTTAGTTCAGCATTTACTGTATTGGTTTCAAGATATTTCCTTAGTACATATTCATAGTATATCCTACATTACTAGTCAAATTGACAGATGCCAGTAATGTATGCGCATACACTGAACGAGTTCCATAAGCGAATAAATGGTTGTGTAATCTTGCGGTTTTTCTTGAACACTCCTTTTAACACTGGTAAGCCGAAGGTTATATTCAGAATCACGAATAAAGTTACGTTAGTTTCTTTGTTGTTTGCTCCATGAAGCGTTATCGCTGTAATGCACATGTTATCGTACACGCACACGCGCGCGCGCGCACACACACACAAGTGTTTTGAATTTATTCATATTTTTATATGCTGACTATAAAAAAATTTACAGGCATTGCACAAATGCAATGCACAGAGAACGGCATTGAAAATGCTTCAATAAATCTAAAAAATATATATATTTATGTCAATCACTTTCTGCTACAGTCCGTTTCTTGATGTATATAATACATTTAATATTTATACATAAATTTACCTCAAGACGTTATTTTTCTATTTGGAACATGTTTCGGGTACTATCTTGTTCCCATCCTCAGCTTTCCGGTTTTTTGTCTGGTGAAGTACATATGTGTTGTTGGTTGATAATTGTGGCTTCCTGTTGGCTTCTGGTATTTCAAGTTGGTTTTATTGTGTGTGATTGTGGTGTATGTGTTAGTTTTTTGTGTATTTTCTATACAGAAAATATTAGTCTTTTGTGTATTTTGTGTACAGAAAATACACAAAAACTAACACATTCACACACAATAAAACCAACTTGAAATACCAGAAGCCAACAGGAAGCCACAATTATCAACCAACAACACATATGTACTTCACCAGACAAAAAAACCGGAAGGCTGAGGATGGGAACAAGATAGTACCCGAAACATGTTCCAAATAGAAAAATAACATCTTGAGGTAAATTTATGTATAAATATTAAATGTAATATATTTATGTGCATTCACAAATCAATGAATTCATTCTTCATTTACCAATGTACAGATTATAAGTTGAATTTAGTCGCATTCATAAGCGAAGTTTTATATGTGTACTGCGTTATTGACAACAAAGAAGTAGTTTCTATGGAAACTCACCGGTTCCCATTTTCGATCACGCACCAGCGGTCGTTTTCATTTGTGCGACACGTCCTTATAAACATTTTCAATGTTAAAACAGGTAACAGACGTTACTGATACTTTACTGACATTCATTAACTTGTTGGTTTTCAAAATAAAATATATGCTCGCAATTTTAAACTCTTTAAAAACTATGGCTTTTGTAAGTCACTAATTTTTTCAAAACTCAAAGTATACTTATGGAAAAAGTTAATTTTATTTGCAGACCCAATTTTTATGCCAGATGTAATAAAAATATTTTTTTAATATTTAAAAGTTTTAGAATGTTAAAAATGTAAACATTACATAAAACATTTGGACTAGGTGTTAAAGTGGCGTAAAATGTGAGTACTTAGCCTCCTAAAATCACTGAACTTTTTTATTTAGAACATTTCATATACGTACAGGTATTTTGTAAATAACTAGCACAATGGATAGATTCGCGTAAATTATAAGCAATTATTTTATGTAAATTTGTTTTACACCTCTCTCTCTCTCTGTACGAAAATTATAACAGACTACATCATCAACGTTAATACTTACATCCATTAAGACGCTATTGGATAGGCTAACCAATTTTTATTAAAATTAATAAAGAAAAATATTGTAAAAAACTGATTTTAAGTATTTTAAAGATTTTTAAAAATAAAGAATTTGTTAAGAAATCCTAAAAAACCCTCTGAATCAATTAACGATTAATTTAATACATAAACCATTATATGGAAAGGAATATTATGGAAATGTAACAATATTTTACTATTGGGCACTGAGCATATTCATCTATTTACCGTTTTATTGAACCAATTTGTGACGTTTGGTCATTTATCAGAACAGTAATAAATTAAAGTTATATATGTTTTTATGTAAGCAGTTATAATACTGACGTAGAGCTACGGTATAATATAGGCTGTACGGAATTTCTATAAATAGAGTTTAAGGTGAAACTTTACTAATATTTTTGACAAGTCTTGCCCAAATCTTCTCATAAACACAGTAGTCTGTTTTACATGATGCACTTTAATGTGTTACGGAAATACTTTTTTATAATTTAATAATTTTCAGAATTAGCTATTTCAATAAATTACATAGTTTGCCAATAAAAATAATAATAAATAAATTTAATAATGCAGATTATTAAATAATTATTTATATAATAACTATTTGTTTATTATTTATTATTATTTTTTAAATAATTATTTAAAATTATTTAATAATTAAAATTATTGTTTCACAATTCTACAAGTTAACAGGTCTATAAGCGTTAGGCTGATTTTCTAATTTTAAAAATTGTAACTTTAATTGTTAGAGGCTACGTTATTTTTGGCAGTGGAACCAATATGGCAACCCAAGCGACCACTTTACCAATTACGATTTGGTTGACCTCACCTTAATTGCATACGTATTGGCGTGCTTTTATTCAGATTAAGTAAAGTGTGATTGTTCGATGCACTATGTATTCTGAATATGGTGTATTTTTAAATTTATATTTTGTCTTTCTCTGTGGTATATAGTATTTCATAAATAAATAATTTTTACTGATTCCGCACTTGAGATAAGGGTTTTGTCTATTTCATGGTTATAACTTCAAGTTTGTAGTTCGGTTATTATCTAAAGGGCTATTGTATTCAATACTTAGTTTGTAGTTGTCTAACCTTCATTTACTGAGTCTTGTTTATTATAAAATTCTGTTTACACCACTGTATATATTTAAGTTCTTTTTTCTGTTATACTTCTATTGTCTTTTTTAATTCTTTGTTTTGTTTCGTTGGTTATGTTTTCATATTCCAGCTTCCTTTCATTTAATATTACTACTTGAAAATTATTTTCTCTTGTTTAATGTTAAATGCTTCGTATATGGCATTATCTTTTTGTATATGGTGTTCTTTGTTGAACTGAAAAATCTAATTGTTGACAAACATGTTCCTTTTCATCATACTTACAATTTGCATAGAGCAAAATAATTTTAATTTTTTTAATATTTCTAATATTTCATTTACTTTACGCAAAGCATTATTTTTAAACCATGTTTTTAACACAATACACATTCTTTATGCAATTCCACGACTATTATTTTCTAACAAAATTTACTATATAATGTTGGTTTTGTATACTACCTACGAAAACATTATACGTTATTACCGTTTATTACAATAATAATTACTACCAACATTATGATTACTACATTTACTTAATTTTGATTCACATATTAAAATTATTTAAGAGTAACAATGTCAAATACAAATTTTAGGCTAGGCTACTATGTTTCTTAAACAATAACTTTTATTTTAAAATGTACTTATAAAGTCCTTATAAAATGTATATGTATCATTAAACATTACTTCCAAAAATCTCTTAATTTTTGATATTTTAAAATCCAATATGTTCTTAACACAAATTTTAACAAGAATTGATAGGCCTACATATTATTCTCTTATTTCTAGATCTATCTGTGTTGTTAAGGTTTTATCAGCCATACAATGTACACATAAATAATATATAGATTTATAAAGAGTTCTGTATACATATTTAATACAAAAAAATCGATTACTTTTATTACTTTTAATTCACTGAAGTTACAGGCGCACTAACATTACCGCGTTTGAAGAAAACTATCGAAACTACAGACTGCTAGAAAACACACGCAATGGTGTTTCATAGATGTAATCTCGCACAAAGTTAACATAACATGTGCAGCTTTGTTCATAAGTAGTTGTTTCCAAAAGCGCTTACGTCAGCTTATTACTAAACTCGGTTAAACTGGCAAAAAGCGAAACAGAGTGCCAGGATGTCATACTGTTTCTGTTTGAACAAGTCACGTAAATCTGATTAAAAAGAAGTTTACAGGCATTGCACAAGGGCAATTGAAAAGCATATTACAATGCATAGAGAAGGGCATTGAAAATGCCTCAACAAACGTTAAAAATATATATATATATATTACAACGCTTCCTGTCGTCTAACACAATTATCTAATATTTGTGATGTTAGATAAAACGTTACTTACCCGTGATATTACTTTACCTGGGCGCCAGAACAAATCACAGATACAAATGACACGGTTTCAGCTTAGCTCAGCGCATGGAGACACTCTTTCTCAGGATTCGTTCAGTGATTGTGGTTTTCAAGGGGAATCGTTACAAACAACACTTTAAGATTTGCTTGATTATTTAATTAATTGTATTTAATTATTTTTAAACTTTAAATTGTTAATGGCAGGACTTAATTCTACCCTAACACTTATAATTATTGAGTGAGTGTGAAAAGTAATGATTAAGACGCTCAAACGACCTATAGCTCTTATCTGGTTTGATTAAGAGATTTCTATCTCCCAAACCAGTGCTAAAGAACAGGTCTGCAATAATTTGCACTTCCAATACTACGCACCACTTTCCATTCAACACTCCTATACTATATCACAGCTAATCTTATAGTTAAAATACAAAGTGGGCTTTTCTTAGTGTCCTTTTAAAATTGTTTATTGTTTTATTATTTGTTTAGTGCTTATTTCATTGATCAATGAATCTATTTCTTACTGTTTGACGCGTTGACCGAAGATAAGAATACGTAGAAGTCATCCTTTTGATGGTGTTGCACAGAAGAATGGATGTTGATCAATGATGTTGAAGATGCCCTGGCAATTACAGATGCTGTAGCCTTCTGTAGCACAGGTCCTTCACGGCTGATGCTTAATTAAATAATTATTTAATTAATTAACGTTTGTTTTACGCAGCGAGTGTTATTGAACGTTATTAATTCATCTACACTGCGGACTACTTCTCGAGTTAGAACTTAATTTGCACTTTTGCGTGATTTAAAATTTCTGTATGTGAATTATACACGTCTAGTGTGTTTAAGTACCGAACGAAGAGTGATGATACCACTCGCTTTGAGCTGGCGTCAGTTTTAAATACGGGCTGCTTATTGGTTGTACAAATAAATCATGCGTTTTTCCAGTTTTGACAATCTCGAACAAGTCAGTCAAACACTCTGTGACAGGTTCCAAACGGCAGAGAATTTCTTGTCAAAATCGTACTTCCTGTATTTACAAATCGATTGATTTCAGGTATTTGCAAATGTGTTTCCAAAGATCTGACCACAGAATATTGTTGCTTATGTCTTTATCTGTGTGTGTGTGTGAAAACACCTTATTCCTACGTAGCATAATTCTCTCGTTATTCCTGTTGGCGTGCGTCATCCGTATAACTTCTTCAATTGTTAATTATATTAACTGAGATTGCGGCTACTTATAAAGCTTTTCTAGCTGAATACAATGCTGTTTTCAGAATTGCCGTATATTTATAACTTTTGAAGTTATCGCAGGTTGAACTGATATTTCGCTTTGAGTAAAATTACATGTTTGAACTGGATTCTGATGTAGCGGTGACGTGGTTAGAGTGAGATGGCTGCGATAATACGCTCTCTCTCTTTCTTACAGCGTTACACTCGTACCGTCTATAGCTTTCATATAACGCTCTGATAGGACGCTATTATGAATCGTTATAATATATATTGTATCTTAACAAAATTATCACGCTAAACCTTTAACTTAATGCAACATAAATAAAGAAGAAAAGTTCCATAGTGAGTGATAAGAATGAATTGTTTTAAGGATTAAACTAGAAACTGTATATTAAGTCAATAAAATGTTAATAAGAATGAAAAATAACAAAGAAAACCATTGATCAAAATAACTTACTATGTAAAAACCCAATAAACCAGCAGTATACCCAGTAGATTGGGGAAGCAGTAAAAAGGGAAAGACAAGAAAAAGGAAATAAAAGGATGAAACAATATTAATAATGGAAATTTATAAGGTCACGAAGCAGAGAAACCACAAGACCAGAAATGACTAGTATAATAATGAAGAAAGGACAAAATAGGTCAAGATTCCTACAAAGAGCCTAGAAACAAGAAGAGTTATTCCAAAAAATGTTAATAATGGAATACATACCATTGAACACAATTAAAACCAATATATTTAGACCCAGTAACAAGTTACAAGATACAATCCAAAGAGAACCGAATTGTAAACTAGTTATAAGTATAATATGTGAAAAATTATTAAAAAGACTACCATTAGTGTAGACAAGAATAAGTGACACACTATAATAAAGTGTAGTGTAAGAAATAGAAATTTATTAAAAAGACTACCATTAGTGTAGACAAAAATACGTGACACACTATAATAAACTGTAGTGTAAGAAATAGAAATCTATTAAAAAGACTACCATTAGTGTAGACAAAAATAAGTGACACGCTATAATAAAGTGTAGTGTAAGAAATAGAAATCTATTAAAAAGACTAACATCAGTGTAGGGAAATACTATATAAAAACTAAAAGACAGTCTAATGACTGAGGTCAATTATAATAATAAAAGTGTTTTAAAAAATTAAGTAGTATAAGAAAATAATAGGTATAAGATGTTTTTATTTTTATTTCATAGTGTTACCAAAAATAATTATAATGAACACTAGAGACAGTTAATAACTGAAGGTGTCATTAATTATAAGATGTTTTTATTTTTTTCATTGTGTTACCAAAAATAATTATAATGAACACTAGATACAGTTAATTACTGAAGGTGACATTAATTATAAGATGTTTTTATTTTCATTTTCATTATATTACCAAAATAGTTATAATGAACACAAGAGACAGTTGATAACTGAAAGTGTTATTAGGCATAAGATGTTTTTATTATGTTTGAGTGATACAAAAAAAAAAAGCAGTTAGTAGATATAAGATATTCTGTTATATTTTTAAATCATGTTATTTAATTTTTAAGTTTGTAAGGCAGAGAGACAAGTAGGAAATAGAAATATAATAATTTTATTCAAAACTGTAAACCATGTGAAGGATACAAGGCAGATTAGCTAAGACACCACTTTAGAAAACACAGACTAGTAAGGTAAACCCAAAACTATCTATCAGAGAATCAAATTACATAATAGGGGATAGAATTCAATACATACAACACAGAAATTGAAAATGTAATTAATACAGATACAATTAATAGCGAATGGAATGACAAAGGAAAGAAAATTAACTTCTTTTGGAAACAAATAATACTAGGCCTATAATGGTAATCAAATCAGACTAAACAGTAAATTAATCAATATTGAAGTATTTTAACAGCAAAATTATTAACAACAAAGATAATCACGGAGTTATTAAGATTATTCCATGGAAATATTATCAGAGAAAACACTTAAAAACCATTTAAACACTAAATTTGTACAAAATATGAGGCATACAGTAATTATAAAAAATTCTAATTCTTGGGCTTAAATGAACTTGAAACAAACCCAGCTATATATCCAATATTTAAAATTAATTAATCAATATTACTGAGTAGTTAGATTTATGTAAAATTAAGAAATATTAGAAATACAGTAAAAAATAAGAAAACTTATTATGTATATTTAGATGGTGAACCAAGTCTTAGACAGATATTTTTATAATTGAACAATATAAAGAGGGAAAAGACATATCACAAATTACCCTAAAACGACGACGTTCAGAGTTTAGTCTATTGTTAATCGTGAAGACGACTAGTTGAAAATGTACTAACAGAATACCGAAAAAGATTAATTTTGTTTAAAACCGAGTGTGGTTATGCGGAGTGTAACAGAGGTTATCTAGAAATGAAAATAACATTAACTAGTAATATTTAACACCTCACTAATTCCAAACAACAGTAATAACATCATCCAACACAAGCACCAAAAATCAACGGCCATTTTGAGACGACTTTGGACCATATTCGCAGAACACAAATACACATATTTGAACACCGGACACTTCACAAGAAACCCATCACGAAACGACATCGCAGGAGAAGAGAGGACACTCTACACTATATTCCTGGACCAACACTACTTCGCAGAGAAGGGAATATTCATTTATTTCTGCGGGAGAAGCTCGAACAGTCCCAGCAATTCATAGCAGCTAAACTCGAGGTGACGGCAGCCATACATGATTCCCGAACCAGCACGAAACACAGCCAGCTTGAAGGGAGTGACGTCATTTCGACGAATGGTTCGATATTAATTTTCATAATTGACAATTTAAATAATAATATTGTTTTATTTCAGCCATAATAATTTAGTTTAAGAATACCTGTAAGAATGTATCTTGTTCCTTGCCCTCTGACCATTTCGACTCGTTAAAAGAACCATAATTACTTAACCTTGTAAAAAATATATTTTGTTAATCTTGTCCGGTACCGACTGGAGCACATATCAGCCAATGCCTTGGCCATGCGCAGTTTGAATGGCGCATAATTTTGAATGTCAATAAATGAACATCATTATTCAGTTACAAGAGTTGTATTTATTTGTGTGATGAATGTTAACTATTTCTTTTCTTCTAAACAAAAATAATTTACAGTGCTGGAATAAATATCTGAGAAAAGTACACACACAATTAATTAATTATTTATTAATTAATTAAATTAACCAATTGAACAAAAAACTAAATATTAGTAAAAATTTCATAACTTACAAAATTGTATTTTATTATCAATCCATCACACTTAATTATAAAACATTATTTATATTTAATTATTTCTTTGTAATTGGTGAATCCAAAGTGGAGCTGTATCATCGGCGAGTTCAACACCGAGATTCAGACAACATTTATCAGCATCACAATAATTCTTGCTATATTTAAGGAGACTAATCCTGTGACTAACAAAAATAATAATAATTATATCAATATTCTTATTTATTTTATATTTGTAATAATTTATATTAGAAATTGGCGTCCAACTAAAGGGCTTTAAATAGGAGGTAATAGAGTTATAAAATAAGGACGATTGTTCAATTTCCTATTTTTAGCTCGGCAGCGGTCAATAGGTCGGAAGAAGGAGCGAGATGCACAGGAGAGCTACATCAAGGAAAAGGGCTATGGAGGCCGAGCAGGAGGTAGACATGGAGGATAAAGAGGCGACACCAGTGGAAGATGTGGAGTTGATGTTACCGCCAGCAGAACCAAACAAGCCTGCACCACAGGAGGAACAGCCGGAGAAATCCACCACAAAGGAAGATACAAAATTGGAAAGAATGATGGAGATGTTACTCAGAGAATTTAAAACGACGAAGGAGGAATTAAGAGAAAACAGTAAGAAGATAGAGGATAAGATGGAAGAAAATAATAAGGAAATGAAAAATGATAACCAACGATTGAAGGAGGAAATGAAGAATGATAATCAACGATTGAAGGAAGAATTGGGTAATAAAATTGGAGATACCAGTAAGAAGATAGAAGAGAAGATGGAAGAAAATATTCAGAAAATTGAGGAGAAAATGGAGGAAATAAAGACTGACAATAAACAGTCGAAGGAGGAATTAACCCAGATAAGCCAAAAACTGGAAGAAACCAACAAGAGGATGGAAGAAACAAGTCAGAAAATGGAAAGCAATAATCAGAAATTTAGAGAAGAATTGAAGGAGACGAACCAAGAGAACATGAACCGATTAGACGGAAGAATGGAAGCATTGAAGGAAGAACTGGGGCAAAAGATAGCTGAAAATCATGAAACAATCAGCAAGAAGGTAGAAGAGGAATTAACGGTAATCGAACAAAAGGTTACAAGAGTTGACGAAAGATGGAGTCAAACCGAACGAGAAGTACAGAGTATCAAGACAGAAATAAACACTAAGGTTAACAACATTGAAGAAACGACTAGGAAGACATTGGAGGAAAGACTAAAAGAAACACGTGAAGACTGGGAGCGAGTGCAGGACCGATTCATAGAAAAATGTGACGGCATTGAAGCTACTGTGACCAGTATCAACAGTCAGGTGCGACAGAACCAAACAGATATAGACCTGTTCCATAGTCGACCGACAAGCATTACCAGTTGTCCTAACAACGAGAATCGTGAAGGAATTAACTTCAGGTTTTATAAAAACAAACCGATGGAGTTCCTAGCCAGAATCGAAGAGTACTTCACCAAACACAGAGGCAATCGCTGGAGGGAGAATAAAGAAGTGCTTGACGAATCGTTCAAGGAGATAGCAGATAATTGGTGGATGGCGATAAGAGACGAAGTGATCGACTACCAGCAATTCAAAAGGCTATTCAAAGCCAAATATTGATCTGAATCGACACA
This sequence comes from Magicicada septendecula, assembly GCA_034769895.1. Lineage (NCBI taxonomy): Eukaryota > Metazoa > Arthropoda > Insecta > Hemiptera > Cicadidae > Magicicada > Magicicada septendecula. The sequence continues at coordinate 372,983,184 of CM068369.1, read as the reverse complement.
AAATATCGCCAGAGACGGGATCTGTCATGGAAAATACAACCCGTATGGAAACCAGACTCTAACAGCGTACTTTTTGGGAAAGGTGTGCGTGGCCAAACATCTAGAGCCCAGAATACCGGAAGAATGCCTGGTCAGCAAGCTCTCATACCATTATGAGGAAGATATAATAAGAGCTAGAAGAAACTGTCAAATAAAGACTGTACAAGCAATGACCGAGCTCTTAGAAATGTATGAGCATGAAGATTATTACCGCCAAAGTTGCAGGAGATATGAAAAGCCGGAACCAAGAAATAACACCAGTAATTTGAATAATAATAATCGGCAGAATGTGGGCAACAACAATAATTATAATTCCGCAAATCGGAATAATGCCGAATACAATTATAACACCCGTAATAGCAATAATGTGCCTAGATTTAATAACAATAATAATAATAATCACGTTCCTCGCATTAATAATAATGACAGCAACAACAACAACAATAATAATAATAATAATAATAACCGTCCACAAAACAACAACGGTTATTATAATAATAACCGTAATTATGTTCCAAATGGTCAGAGGAACCCCAACCCCTCTAATAACTATTATCATAGTAATTATAACAGGAATTACACGAATGGAGGTAATAACAATAATTACAGGACATATCGACCCCATATTAACTACATCAGAGCGGAAGGCAGTGGACAGAGGAGGTACCAGCCTCAACGAAGGAGCCGATATTATGAGTACGAGACCTTTCAAGGAAGTCAGGGAAGGAATCGTTACAGAGAGTACGAGCCCAGACGTAGTTCCAGCCGGGACAATCAGCGAAGACTACCTGTAACAGAAGCCCAACAGGACGATCGTGCTGAACCAAACGAAGCAGTTTCAGGACTCCAAGCTGATGCTTCCAACGGCCTAATCCGTAATGATGGGGAACATTTAAACGAACGGAGGCAGTAATAAACTCCAATAACCCTTTACTGCTCCAATCTGCTGGGTTTAACCAAGAAAGAAATTTGAAGAAAGACAGAAAAAATCTTACAATAATATACAGTAATTATTTGAAAGATATCCGTAAGGACCTGCTAGAAGAAAGCGAAGTTAACATTAATAATAATGACAATGAAATAATATATATAATTGCAGAAATTGAGGGTATTTCTGTTCCTATAATGATAGACACTGGAGCCAATGTCTCTATAATAAACCGTAATGAGTTGGACCGGATACAGCAGGAATGCCACAAAAACTTACCGGTACTACCTATTAATAATATTGTACTTGTAGGAGCTACCGGCCGACAGAACAAGACCATAAGAAAACAGGTATCCCTAAGTGTCAACAGTCAGGGCATTAGTGTGGATAAGATATTTCTTTACTAAAAATAAACTTTATCTTGTGAAAAACTTACTTTTTTCGTCGGACGCGTTTCGGCTTAAGTATCCGCCTTCTTCAGCTTTTAGTCAGACTGCCATCATTTCGTAACGGTTTTTGTGTGGAAGGTGTAGTGGGGGTGGTGTGTGGAGGAAGGGGATTGGTGCAGGGATTCAACTTGATGTTTGTTTTTTGTAAAATTGTGTCAAAAAGTGTATGTGATTTATATTGTAATTGATCGTTGAGTATGTTGTTTGGTTGTGTTGTGTGGTGTTTATATATTTCGTATTGTTCAGTTGTGTTGAGTTTTCGGCCTTTAGGTAAGTAATGTAAAATTTCGAGATTGGTGTCTATGTTGGTGTAACTGTGGTTTTCTGTGTGTATGTGTGTGGCAAATGCGGAGTGTATATTGTTGTTGGTTAGAGCTTTTAAATGTTCAGAATAACGGGATGAAAAAGATCTTCCTGTCTGGCCGATGTAGAAACTATTGCAGTCATTACATTTTAATTTGTAAACACCTGTTTTGTTATATTTGTCTATGTCTGTGTTTGTATTATTGATGTGTTTTGTAATGGTATTGGTTGTTCTGTATGCTATTTTGTATTTGTGTTTTCTGAATGTGTTGGCGATTTTGTGTGTGTAGGAGTTGTGGTATGTGAGTGTGATGTATTTATTGTGTTGTGTGCTGATGGTATTTTGTGTTTTGTTGTTTTTGTTTTTGATGCGTTTGTGTAGTGTGTTTATTAAATTAGGGTTGTAACCGTTTTCGATTGCTATGTATTTTATTGTGTTGAGTTCGTCGGTGTAATCTTGTTTATTTAAGGGTATTTTAGTTAGTCTATGGAGCATATGGTTGAAGGCCGCATGTTTATGTTGTGTTGGGTGGTTTGATGTGTTGTGTATAACCATGTCAGTTGTGGTTGGTTTCCTGTATATTTTGTATGTGTGTGTGTGTTGTTAGTTTTGTTAATTGTTAGGTCTAGAAAATTTATACTATTGTTTTGTTCAATTTCCAGTGTAAATTTTAATTTGTGGTGTATAGTGTTTATGTATTTGTGGAAGTTTTCAACTTGTCTTGTGTTGCCTTTGAATAAAAGTAATATATCATCTACATACCTGTGCCAATATATAATTTTGTTAGTGTATTTGTTGTTGTTTATTATGTGGTTCTGTTCTATGTTGTGTATATATATTTCTGCTAGTATTCCTGATATGGGGGAGCCCATTGGGAGACCTTCTGTTTGTGTGTATATCTTGTTATTGTATGTAAAGTAATTTTGTTCAGTTATTAGTTTGGTCAGTGTGATGATTTCTTGTATGTGTGTTTCAGGTGTGTTGTTTTGTCTGAGTAGTTGTTCTAGTGTTTGGATGGTTTCTTTGATGGGGACATTAGTGTATAAATTGGTTATATCAAAAGATGCCAGAGTTGAGTTATGTGGGATGTGGATGTGTTCAGTTTTCTTGACTAGGTCTATGTTGTTTTTGATAGATGTGTTGTTACTGAGATTAATATTTTCTCTGATTATCTTGTCTAGTTGTTTTGCGATTTTGTGGGAGGGTGCCTGTGTGTTGTTTATTAATGGTCTGATGGGAATGTTCGGTTTATGTATTTTTGGTAATGCATTTAGTTTAGGGGGGTTAGGTTTTATTTGTTTAAGGTATTTGGCGCTTTCTTGTTTGATTATATGTTTTGTGTTGTTTATAAACTTATTAATCTGTTTATGAAATTTTAGTGTGGGGTCTTTATTTATTTCCGTTATATTATTTTCGTTGAAGAAATTTTCGATTTTAGTGTTTAATTGGTGTTTGTCCATTATGACGCTAATGTTACCTTTGTCAGCTTTTAGGATTGTTGTGTTGTGTTCAAGTAACTTGTGTTTTACATTGTTAAGTGTTTTTATTTCATTGTTGTGTATTTTTGGTTTTGTATGTGTGTTTAGAAGTTTTCATTTTATTTCGTGGCGAATCGGGTCCTGGTCATTGAAGTGCGTGTTTTGTACAGCTGTTTCTGTGTCTATGATTATGTCACGTGTGTGTTTATTGTGATTTTTGTTAGTTATATTATTATTTAAATTATGTTTCAGTCCTTTGTTTAATAAATCCATTTCAGAAATGGATTTATTAAACAAAGGACTGAAACATAATTTAAATAACAATATAACTAACAAAAATCACAATAAACACACACGTGACATAATCATAGACACAGAAACAGCTGTACAAAACACGCACTTCAATGACCAGGACCCGATTCGCCACGAAATAAAACGAAAACTTCTAAACACACATACAAAACCAAAAATACACAACAATGAAATAAAAACACTTAACAATGTAAAACACAAGTTACTTGAACACAACACAACAATCCTAAAAGCTGACAAAGGTAACATTAGCGTCATAATGGACAAACACCAATTAAACACTAAAATCGAAAATTTCTTCAACGAAAATAATATAACGGAAATAAATAAAGACCCCTCACTAAAATTTCATAAACAGATTAATAAGTTTATAAACAACACAAAACATATAATCAAACAAGAAAGCGCCAAATACCTTAAACAAATAAAACCTAACCCCCCTAAACTAAATGCATTACCAAAAATACATAAACCGAACATTCCCATCAGACCATTAATAAACAACACACAGGCACCCTCCCACAAAATCGCAAAACAACTAGACAAGATAATCAGAGAAAATATTAATCTCAGTAACAACACATCTATCAAAAACAACATAGACCTAGTCAAGAAAACTGAACACATCCACATCCCACATAACTCAACTCTGGCATCTTTTGATATAACCAATTTATACACTAATGTCCCCATCAAAGAAACCATCCAAACACTAGAACAACTACTCAGACAAAACAACACACCTGAAACACACATACAAGAAATCATCACACTGACCAAACTAATAACTGAACAAAATTACTTTACATACAATAACAAGATATACACACAAACAGAAGGTCTCCCAATGGGCTCCCCCATATCAGGAATACTAGCAGAAATATATATACACAACATAGAACAGAACCACATAATAAACAACAACAAATACACTAACAAAATTATATATTGGCACAGGTATGTAGATGATATATTACTTTTATTCAAAGGTAACACAAGACAAGTTGAAAACTTCCACAAATACATAAACACTATACACCACAAATTAAAATTTACACTGGAAATTGAACAAAACAATAGTATAAATTTTCTAGACCTAACAATTAACAAAACTAACAACACACACACACATACAAAATATACAGGAAACCAACCACAACTGACATGGTTATACACAACACATCAAACCACCCAACACAACATAAACATGCGGCCTTCAACCATATGCTCCATAGACTAACTAAAATACCCTTAAATAAACAAGATTACACCGACGAACTCAACACAATAAAATACATAGCAATCAAAAACGGTTACAACCCTAATTTAATAAACACACTACACAAACGCATCAAAAACAAAAACAACAAAACACAAAATACCATCAGCACACAACACAATAAATACATCACACTCACATACCACAACTCCTACACACACAAAATCGCCAACACATTCAGAAAACACAAATACAAAATAGCATACAGAACAACCAATACCATTACAAAACACATCAATAATACAAACACAGACATAGACAAATATAACAAAACAGGTGTTTACAAATTAAAATGTAATGACTGCAATAGTTTCTACATCGGCCAGACAGGAAGATCTTTTTCATCCCGTTATTCTGAACATTTAAAAGCTCTAACCAACAACAATATACACTCCGCATTTGCCACACACATACACACAGAAAACCACAGTTACACCAACATAGACACCAATCTCGAAATTTTATATTACTTACCTAAAGGCCGAAAACTCAACACAACTGAACAATACGAAATATATAAACACCACACAACACAACCAAACGACATACTCAACGATCACTTACAATATAAATCACATACACTTTTTGACACAATTTCACAAAAAACAAACATCAAGTTGAATCGCTGCACCAATCCCCTTCCTCCACACACCACCCCCACTACACCTTCCACACAAAAACCGTTACGAAATGATGGCAGTCTGGCTAAAAGCTGAAGAAGGCGGATACTTAAGCCGAAACGCGTCCGACGAAGAAAGTAAGTTTTTCACAAGATAAAGTTCATTTTTAGTAAAGTGATAGTGCTGTGAAAGAAGAGATGAACAATCAAGACAACTATGATATTTCTTGTTGCAGCCGGATTACCTTTCAACATCATGATAGGATGTGACATATTGCGCAGAAACTCAGCAGTTATCGACTTGTGCCGAGGAAAGGTATCACTCTTTGCTGATGGTTCAACCTGGATAGCCAATTTAACTGATAACAAGACTTTAGACTCCAGACAACTTCTCGACCACCAAAATAAGGTGAATTACTTATCTAACCACTCAACAAACAACAAGCCAGTACATCAGGGTTCGGAGGAAGACCTATGGCAACAAAAGATCCAAGAGATACGTAACTTCCAGTGCCACAATACTAACGAGCAACTAACGGAAAACCAGCTGAATCAATTGGTAGAAATATATGAGAAATATCGAGCTGTATTTTCGGACGAACCTGGAAAGATCCGGAACTACCAATGTTCCATACGATTCAGAGAACCGGTAGAATTTAATCGAAAGTCGTATCCCATAGCACAATCTTTAAAGGAAGCCGTACGCACAGAGATCCAGAATATGATCAGTAAAGATATTATCGAGAGCAGTCAATCGCCATACACTAGCCCAATTGTGGCTATACAAAAGAAAAATGGGAAGGTAAGGCTTTGCCTTGACGCACGTGAGATAAATAAAATGATTATTAACGATCGTACCTCACCTGGCGAAATTGATGAGATATTGAAGAGATTTCACGGAACGAAGTTCATTACCACGTGGGATACCGTTTGCGGCTATTGGCAAATGGAGTTGCACCCAGCAAGCCGGCAATACATGGCGTTCATCTTCGAAGGACGCAATTATCAGTTTAAGAGGTTGCCCTTCGGGTTAGTGAACTCAGTAGCTGTTTTTGTCGCCTGTATGGATCATATACTCGGACCAGAAGCGATCCAATTCACGACTGTCTATGTTGATGATCTCCTAATAACATCAACCAATTGGGAAGAACACTGTTACCGTGTGGAGCATGTCTTGAAGAAGCTTGCTGAAAATAATGTTACCCTTAAACTAGACAAGTCCAAGCTTATAGCTAAAGAAGTACAATTCTTGGGTTTCCAGTTAAACAGTCAAGGAATAACACCATCAACAGAAAAGGTAGACGCCATACAACGATTTCCTATACCAAAAAACAGAAGGCAACTACAATCATTTTTAGGCCTGTGTAACTACTATAGGAAGTACCAAAATAATTATTCCGAACTGACAGCCCGGTTTCAGTACCAGTTATCGTCCAAGAATAAATGGCGATGGGGTCAAGAACAAGACGACACCTTCAAATCAATTAAGGAGAATTTCTTAGAAGCAGTAATGCTCAACCATCCGGATTTTAACCGACCCTTCTTTCTAAACTGTGACGCTAGTAACATTAGCTTGGGATCAACACTGTACCAAGAAGATGAAGGTGGAAACCATCTAGTAGTGAGCTTTGCTAGCAGAACCCTTAACCAGTGTGAAAAGAACTATAATGTGACGGAAAAAGAACTGCAAGTGTAGTCTTTGCCTGCGGGAAGTTTCAGACGTATATCCTCGGATATCCAGTGACCGTTCGAACAGATCACAAATCAATATCATTTCTGAGAAGACGCAAGTTAAGCCATGGTAGATTGACCAGATGGGTACTCGCCCTGCAGGAATACGATATACAGTGGGAGTATGTTCCTGGAAGTAAAAATGTAGTAGCCGACGTATTGTCGAGAGTGAATCTGGAAGAACACACGTTCGAAGGCGAAAAGGAGAGTATTTTGAAAATCTATAATATTATTAAGGACAGATCCGATTTAGAAAAGATAGTGCAGGACATCAGCAAACACCAGCAGTCCGACCCGAAGTTAAACCACATTAAACTTCGTCTCTCCAACCAAGATGACACAATAACCAAATTGTATTGTGTACATAACGAAATATTATTCATCAAAACATCCCTTGATGAAGACATATGGAAGATCATGATCCCTACTACGATCGAAAAGGACTATCCTGGACTATCATCTACGATACGGTCACATGGGAGCCATGAAGGTGATCAAGGCGATAGAAGAGAATTGTCATATAAAAAGTATAAATAGAAAGACGAGAAACTACCTCAAAACCTGTCTGATATGTCAATTGGTGAAAACCAACAATGAGAGAAAAGAGGGTATGATGATACCAATTACCTCATAAGCCAAACTGGAAAAGGTGTTTCTGGACATATGTGGTCCATTTCCCCGCAGTGGCGGACGCCATCGATACAAATACATTATTATCATGATGGATCATTTCACAAAATTCACAAAACTGTACCCTGTGAACAGAGCCACCACTTTGAAGACTCTAGGAATAATAACAAACCATTACATTCCAGAGATAGGGAGCCCGGCATCCATAATCACAGACCATAGAACGCAATTTAAGGGTTGGAGGTGGAGAAACACTCTAAATACGTTGGGCATTAAAACATACAAGACATCTGTCTACCACACCAGCAGCAATCCAGCGGAGAGGGTACTGCGAGAAGTCGGAAGAATATTACGGACTTATTGCTATAATCAACAAAAGAAGTGGCAAGAATATTTATTAGCTACTGAAGAATTCCTTAATTTGTCATATCACCCCGCTATAGGTACCACGCCATACACGGCAATGTATGAAAAACCGCCTCCAAGAGAAATACAAGACATAATAGAGTTCCCCATGAGTCAAGAATACAAATTCAATCGAATCAGATTCTACAATAAATTGGCAGAAGACCAGGAAAGGCGCGAGAACAAGTATCAAAAGGCGATTAAGAAAATAAGAAGCTATGAAGTCGGAGAAAAGGTGCTGCTAAAAAACAGGGAATTACCCAGTACTTTGGAAGGCATTACCAAAAAGTTGTTACTGCTGTATACCGGTCCATACCTGATTATTAAAAACAATAATAACAATACGTATGTACTAAAGGATATCATTTCAAATAAAGTAAAAGGAACTTATAATCAATTATCCATTAAAAAATATTTAGAGGAAAAATAAATAATTTTCAAAATTCAAAAAATTTAGTAAGTACAACTTACACCAAATATTCGAAGAATATGAAAAAAGAATTTTGATGAATAAAAATTTCAAAATTCAAAAATCAGTAAGTACAACTTACACCAAACATTCGAAGATTTATGAATGAATGAACAAAAAGAATTTTGATGAATAAAAAATTTCAAAATTCAAAAAATTAGTAAGTACAACTTACACTGATCATTCGAAGACTATTATGAATGACGAAAAAAGAATTTTGAAGAATAAAAATTTTCAAAATTCGAAACAATAATAAGTACAACTTACACCAAAATATTTGAAAAACAACTATGAATAAGAAAGAATTTAGTTGAATAAAAACATCTAAAGTTAAAAAGTAGTAAGCTCATATCATTACTCATACGAATAATGAGAAATAACTCATAAATATGGAAAAAAGATTTTGTAAGAAAGAGATACAAAATTCTAAAGGAGGAAGGAAACCAGAATATCATATGACTTAATCGAAACAACTTAACCAAACTCACAAAGGAAATAATTTAATAAAAATGGTACAATGAAGAAGGACCAACTCAGTAAAGACCAAATAGTGAGACAAGAAACCAAAAACCCTGGTACTATTAATGATAATGTTGTTGCAATAGCCACTGTTATAGTGAAAGTGATAAAGAATTAATTCATGTTATACCATGAGCAATAAAAATAACTCATTGGATACCAGATGGTAGAAAAAATAAATATAAATACTAATTACTATGTAAACATGATGAAATGATGAAATGTATATTATACCACATACCTAAACTACCTAATATAGAATAAGCTTTAAGAGAGAAAAAGAGTCAAGTGTATAAAAGCATTAATTAATATAAAGTATTATGAAGTGTAGAATCTAAAGATGTTTATTTTAGTCAAAAGAGACTACTTTTACTGTTTATTTATTTTTATGACTGGATGTAGAAAATGCCATCAGTCTTATATTTTGAGCAGAGATGATAATGCCTCTGGACTCAATTAATTGAAGTATTGGACAGCAGGGATTGAAGCCAAAAGTGCCACTCTGAACTGTTCCAATTAATTTGTTAGGGAATGTTAGGGAGTAAACATACTGGTGAGGAAGCACCAAATAAGAAAGAATATAAAATGATAATGTTATACACAAGATTGAAGATCACTTATTAATGAAGAAAAAACTAATGAAGGAGATACACATCATCTGAGAGGAAGCAACGGTGGAAAAAGTAGGTGTATAAAGTGAAAATATGTAATCACGAAGAAAATATGGTAAATACAAAAGAATTAGTAGTAATTATTTCATCCATACTAAGAGTATGATCTGAACTAATCACTTTTACAGGAGAGCATATGTAGCATAACAAAATTATCACGCTAAACCTTTAACTTAATGCAACATAAATAAAGAAGAAAAGGTCCATAGTGAGTGAGAAGAATGAATTGTTTTAAGGATTAAACTAGAAACTGTATATTAAGTCAATAAAATGTTAATAAGAATGAAAAATAACAAAGAAAACCATTGATCAAAATAACTTACTATGTAAAAACCCAATAAACCAGCAGTATACCCAGTAGATTGGGGAAGCAGTAAAAAGGGAAAGACAAGAAAAAGGAAATAAAAGGATGAAACAATATTAATAATGGAAATTTATAAGGTCACGAAGCAGAGAAACCACAAGACCAGAAATGACTAGTATAATAATGAAGAAAGGACAAAATAGGTCAAGATTCCTACAAAGAGCCTAGAAACAAGAAGAGTTATTCCAAAAATGTTAATAATGGAATACATACCATTGAACACAATTAAAACCAATATATTTAGACCCAGTAACAAGTTACAAGATACAATCCAAAGAGAACCCAATTGTAAACTAGTTATAAGTATAATATGTGAAAAATTATTAAAAAGACTACCACTAGTGTAGACAAGAATAAGTGACACACTATAATAAAGTGTAGTGTAAAAATAGAAATTTATTAAAAAGACTACCATTAGTGTAGACAAAAATACGTGACACACTATAATAAAGTGTAGTGTAAGAAATAGAAATCTATTAAAAAGACTAACATCAGTGTAGGGAAATACTATATAAAAACTAAAAGACAGTCTAATGACTGAGGTCAATTATAATAATAAAAGTGTTTTAAAAAATTAAGTAGTATAAGAAAATAATAGGTATAAGATGTTTTTATTTTTATTTCATAGTGTTACCAAAAATAATTATAACGAACACTAGAGTCAGTTAATAACTGAAGGTGTCATTAATTATAAGATGTTTTTATTTTTTTCATTGTGTTACCAAAAATAAATTATAATGAACACTGGAGACAGTTAATAACTGAAGGTGTCATTAATTATAAGATGTTTTTATTTTCATTTTCATTATATTACCAAAATAGTTATAATGAACACAAGAGACAGTTGATAACTGAAAGTGTTATTAGGCATAAGATATTTTTATTATGTTTGAGTGATACAAAAAAAAAAGAAGTTAGTAGATATAAGATATTCTGTTATATTTTTAAATCATGTTATTTAATTTTCAAGTTTGTAAGGCAGAGAGGCATGTAGGAAATAGAAATGTAATAATTTTATTCAAAACTGTAAACCATGTGAAGGATACAAGGCAGATTAGCTAAGACACCACTTTAGAAAACACAGACTAGTAAGGTAAACCCAAAACTATCTATCAGAGAATCAAATTACATAATAGGGGATAGAATTCAATACATACAACACAGAAATTGAAAATGTAATTAATACAGATACAATTAATAGCGAATGGAATGACAAAGGAAAGAAAATTAACTTCTTTTGGAAACAAATAATACTAGGCCTATAATGGTAATCAAATCAGACTAAACAGTAAATTAATCAATATTGAAGTGTTTTAACAGCAAAAGTATTAACAACAAAGATAATCACGAAGTTATTAAGATTATTCCATGGAAATATTATCAGAAAAAACACTTAAAAACCATTTAAACACTAAATTTGTACAAAATATGAGGCATACAATAATTATAAAAAAATGTAATTTTTGGGCTTAAATGAACTTGAAACAAACCCAGCTATATATCCAAATATGTAAAATTAATTAATCAATATTACTGAGTAGTTAGATTTATGTAAAATTAAGAAATATTTGAAATACAGTAAAAAATAAGAAAACTTATTATGTATATTTAGATGGTGAACCAAGTCTTAGACAGATATTTTTATAATTGAACAATATAAAGAGGAAAAAGACATATCACAAATTACCCTAAAACGACGACGTTCAGAGTTTAGTCTATTGTTAATCGTGAAGACGACTAGTTGAAAATGTACTAACAGAATACCGAAAAAGAGTAATTTTGTGTAAAACCGAGTGTGGTTATGCGGAGTGTAACAGAGGTTATCTAAAAATGAAAATAACATTAACTAGTAATATCTAAAACCTCACTAATTCCAAACAACAGTAATAACATCATCCAACACAAGCACCAGAAATCAACGGCCATTTTGAGACGACTTTGGACCATATTCGCAGAACACAAATACACATATTTGAACACCGGACACTTCACAAGAAACCCATCACGAAACGACATCGCAGGAGAAGAGAGGACACTCTACACTATATTCCTGGACCAACACTACTTCGCAGAGAAGGGAATATTCATTTATTTCTGCGGTGAACTCGAGGTGACGGCAGCCATACTTGATTCCCGAACCAGGGAGGGAGTGACGTCATTTCGACGAATGGTTCGATATTAATTTTCATAATTGACAATTTAAATAATAATATTGTTTTATTTCAGCCATAATAATTTAGTTTAAGAATACCTGTAAGAATGTATCTTGTTCCTTGCCTTCTGACCATTTCGACTCGTTAAAAGAACCATAATTACTTAACCTTGTAAAAAATATATTTTGTTAATCTTGTCCGCTACCGACTGGAGAACATATCAGCCAATGCCTTGGCCATGCGCAGTTTGAATGGCGCATAATTTTGAATGTCAATAAATGAACATCATTATTCAGTTACAAGAGTTGTATTTATTTGTGTGATGAATGTTAACTATTTTTTTCTTCTAAACAAAAATAATTTACAGTGCTGGAATAAATATCTGAGAAAAGTACACACACAATTAATTAATTATTTATTAATTAATTAAATTAACCAATTGAACAAAAAACTAAATATTAGTAAAAATTTCATAACTTACAAAATTGTATTTTATTATCAATCCATCACACTTAATTATAAAACATTATTTATATTTAATTATTTCTTTGTAATTGGTGAATCCAAAGTGGAGCTGTATCATCGGCGAGTTCAACACCGAGATTCAGACAACATTTATCAGCATCACAATAATTCTTGCTATATTTAAGGAGACTAATCCTGTGACTAACAACAATAATAATAATTATATCAAAATTCTCATTTATTTTATATTTGTAATAATTTATATTACAATATATATATATATTTATTTATTTTTCTTCATTTACCAATGTACACATTATAAGTTAAAGTAGTCGGATTCATAAGCGCGCACGCATTCACCAATCATCCATGTTGAATTTGCGCTTTTTCTCAGGCTGTTCATCACATTCCTCTTCCGAAGACGTCTGATCCTCTTGGATTGTAAATCGCGACAATTATTTACGAGGTCCTGCTTTATTAATCTTGTTCATTCGTTCAAACGTATCGAAGACTAGCGTCTCGACGAACATATCTAGAGTGATCCCCGATGATGTTAACTTAAAACCAGCAACTTTCAATAAGAGAACCGAATGCATATAAGCAGCAGTCTTGAGTTCCTTCCATTTGCGCAAGTCAATGTTTGTTGGTTCTTAATTTTATACAAAGGAGCTGTAATTTTACTAGGTGTTCCGAACGAATTATACAATCTTACTCCAAGTACTGCAGGCATAATTCGACCATTCTTACCAATTTTATCGGCCGCTAATATTTTCGCTTTCATATTCTGAACTACCTTTGCAAAATCATGCAATTCATAGCGGTAAACGGCATCAATAAAGGCAGATGTATTGGCAGTACATTTCATATTGGTAACAAGCGTTTCGATAAACGCTTCCATCAACTCTTTGCTCTGTTGATTCCACCAATATTTGACTGTCGGTAACAACAAATTCACACGATGTTTGGCTTGAAGATGATCTAAATCCTGTAAAACGTTTCTGGAGGTGTAATTTTCAGAATCGTTGATAAATAACCCGTACGCGTTAGTAGTTAGCAGTAGATAAGGCGCCTCCTTATATTGGAATTGAACGAAATGCTGGCGAACAATCGCTTTTTTCGGCAACTTAAGATGAGTTTCTTTCAGTTTGTCGACAGTACTAATACAGATCTTATCCTTGCACGTATTAGTAAAATCATCATAGATATCTTTTAGATTTGTTGCTGTAAAGAAAGAATCTTTACCATCATTAGGATCTAACGTATATTCGCATAGTTCGACGATCGAAGTTGATCCTCCAGGTTCGTCATCATCATCTGATTGATGAGATCTAACAAAACGACTTAAAGACATGATGGATAAATTGATTGTTGATTCACAACACTAATTATACTCGGGAAAAACACAATGCTTCTGTAAATTTCGTTCGCTTTTCAATTTTGAACTATCGACTGTGTTTATTTGATTGATTTACGATGTAATGGCGGTTAAATCGTCATTATCTGTGATATTTTTACACGTTGGTGCATTATTTAACCATGGTAACATATGACAATGACGGCTACCTATATGTTGGAATTCGATGCGCTTGAAATAATCAACTACGTAATGATCTCCGAACACGCCATTTGGTTTTTTTAAACGAGTTAATAAAGGTCGACACCAATTTCTCGAAATATAACCAGCACAAAACTGGATCGTTGTTTACCAATTCTGCTCGATTTGTGCTCGACATGCCGTCAAATATCGCTGGCTCTATCGGCACGTCTACTGGTATATCTTCTTGAAAGCGATAAATAGATTCTAAGAGATGAGGCCAATGTATTTCTAAAACGCTCAATGTGAGATATATTGTAGGATTGCCTAACTGTCGCATTATAAAGAATAATTCCACTTTACGCTGATGCCAATATTGGATTGAGTTCGGTATGTTTCTCATGAAGGCTTCATTTTTTAGCAGCAAGCTCTTAACAAACTCGGTATCTTCCAGATCTCGTTTTGCGCTGTTGATTTTATTATTATTTGCTCGAAACGCTAAGTTTACATTCGCTATGATTCTCAAACGCAGCACTTTAGCAGCTATATACGAGATACGATCGGATTTTACACATCTCCGATCCCGTCTACGTATTTCGTTACTAGCTATTATGAATGGTGTGGCTCGACAAGTAAACCGCCGTTTCACACCATAATATATCGCTGGGAATGATAACTCTTCTGCATCTTCATCGAATGCGAGCGACAATAGTTGATTATTTTGTCCAGGGGCTAGATGTAAAATCAAATCTTTACACCAGAATAAGTTATGCTGCTGCAATTTGATGTACTCTTCGCCAGTTACATCTCGCTGTATGCTTGTTATTTTGCTATTAGATTGATTTATGCGACACAATAAGTCTTTCCATTCTACTTGCTGTCGTACTTGATCCTCGTCTTCATCCTCACTAGACGCACTGTTTTCATTTTCAGGCTCATTATTGAAGAACTTGTCATTAACCGTGATGTTAAAATATCTGAATAGCTCAGTCGTCAACAGATGCCTTAACCAGAGCTTTAATTTACTTTTGAAAACCAATCCTCGCATATAAGAACTTTTATTGATTATGTGCTTCTTAAGGCAAACGTTAAACGCCAAATCGTCATTCAACATGCGAGGCAATTGCAGAGTAGTGGTACAAGGTTTATCGGTACGTTTATGACTTGTCCAAAAAAAAATATACGTTTAGCGCCAGCAAAGTATGATATGTTGCGAATGAGCATGAATGGAAGGCCCGGTGATATTAAACGTTCCTCTATTGGCGTTAGTTCAGGTAAATTCTCTGGTATTTTTGGGTACTTAAAGGCGTTGATTGTCGCATAAGGTGGCAACCTGTTCTTCTTTAGGCATCTGCAGCAATTGTGGCACACTTTGGATTTGTCAAAAATATTATAACCATATTTATTAAGTATTTTTGTAACGTCTGCGTGTCCAGTAACGTCTTTTCAGCTTTTATTCCACCAAATTCGTTCACAAACAAAGCAGTAGTCGTTCAAATTGTCATTATAAAAGTGCGTTTCGATGTATCTTGCTAAATATAAACCAATAAGAGCACTTGCTTCTCTTCACATTCTTCCTGTTCTTTGCTCATCATCTTTGCTTCTTTCTTACGTTCTCGATACCGTTTATCATTTTTGCGTTTTCGTTGCAGGCGTTCAGATTTAGTTAGTGGAGTTCTGACCAAACCTTCCTGTTCATCTTTGATTCTTTCTTACGTTCTCGGTAGCGTTTTTGATTTTCTTGTTTTCTTTGCAAACATTCAGATTTAGTTAGTGGAGTTTTTACCAAACCTTGCTCAATTTTCTGTACTTTTTGCTTCTTTTTCCACTCTCGGCAATATTCGAGCTTTCGTTTTCGACGTTCTGCTTCCAATTGTAGTTTTTCTGCCAAATTACTTCCTTCTATACTCGAATCGGTGGAAGTCTGAGCCGTACTTCCATTCGCTTCCTCCTGATCCATCGCTCCGTAATAAATTATTATCTGATGTTCTACCTTAAGATCCATTTAAGGGGATATGGCACTGAAACTCACCAAAAATTCAAAATTTCTTACTTATTGACAACAAAGAAGTAGTTTCTATGGAAACTTACAGGTTCCCATTTTCGATCACACACCAACGATCGGCCGCAAATGTGCGAAACGTCCTTACAAACATTTTCAATATTAAAATATTTCTGAGCAGAAATACGAAAATTCTATTGGTCATTTTAGTAAATAGATTGTTACTTTACTGTGTATGATTTCCTTAATACATTTAAGAATATTGCTATACAATCACTTGGAATAAGATCTTCAATTATTTTTATTATTAGCAAATTGATACCACTTAAGACAGTACTTTTGTACTAATAATTTCATGACTATACATAACCTATTCATTACTTTAGTACTAAATATTTATGAAAAAATTAATTCAATATTGCACGTTGATGTTTATTTTTTTAGGATTAACCAACATATCGTTATCTATTTGCATTAAGAATTTGAGTTCCATAATGATTAGCGCAGGCTATGTCTAGAGTTGTGAACATAGAAGATAGGAGCTTAATAAGACTATTTCAAAGACTATAAAAGAATAAAGTGTTGAAATGGCTCAAAACGATAACTAGACCAAGTTCAAATTACCTCAGCAAATAGATACAGGTGCACAGGCACAATAAAATTAATCATAAGGAATATTTTATATTTTTGTAACAAAAATGTATTCTTATATTGCTTATTTTTCACTTTTCCTACAGTTCCTACAGTAGAAATACTGTCATTTTCCAAAGTACGACAAAAAATATTTAAACAATATGAAATAAATACACAAAATTTATATTTAATTAAAATATTGTTTAATTTTATATACAAAACATTTTATACTTTAACATACATTTTTGTCTGAAATATTCGGGTTTTTGTACTAGTATAACATTATCCTCTCTTAATGTTTGAATTAGTCTTTTATTCTTTGTAAAAGGAAAACGCAGTGTACTAACAGTTATTATTTTTCAGTATTATATAGTACTAGCAATAATCGTGCGATTCCCTGAACGTGCTTGTTACAGTTAGTTTTATAAAAAAAAAGATTTCAACAGTAAGTGCACGTTACGAATGGAATGGAACGCATGAAGCATTCAGAGCAAAAGTTAACTTGAGATATTCAAGGAACTGTTTGAAAAAAGTTCTCACAACCAAAGGGGTCACTTCAATGGAGCACTTCTTTGTAAACAAACCACATTCGATGTTTTAACATTCGGCGTAAGTAAATGTAGATCACACCAGATAGTTACGCAGATCACCCTAGCTGGCTGTTGAAGAACCAGGGCAAATCAATCCCTGTGATTTTGATTGATTGGCCTTGTGATTTGTTAATTCTCATTACAAATCACAGTGTAACCAGGAGCTCTGTCCTCCTTAAAGGTATGAGATAGTCTGAAGGTATCATTTATCTACTGCCAATATCTCCAGTGGTACTGCGGTCTGGAGTAAAGCAGATCAAAACTGTCTTTGTGTCTTTTACACAGCACTGAAACAGTTTGGAAGCAATGGTCACTAAAATCCGGTTGTAAATGACGGGATTGAAACTAGATGTAGCGTCTGTGATATTGGCTTGATGCAAATAATCTTCAGACAAGTTGTCTTTGAATGCCACAGTTCTAAAGGAATTAGACATTTCACCAAAAACTAAGACTACGACGAAAAGGTTTCACAGTTTTTTGAAAGAGGATGCTTCTTCAAGAGTCTGTTGGCAGTGATTGTCGTCTTCCAGGAATAGAAGAGTATGTTAATTAGTATTCAAGTCAAACTCATCCATTCATTTATTCAGGGAGTCTCGAAGAATGTGGCGCTCTCACATCATGAAGTAGTAGTCGTAATTAAAACATTTCCCGGAATTCATGTTGATTGTGTAGACTCAACCAATGGCTTCTGATCACCTTACATCAGGGAATCCTTGCACAACAGCACCTTGCTTTAGTCGGGAGAAATTTTTATTGTTGCATGTGTGGTAGAAAGGAGCCTCTAAGTACAACAAAGTCTTGGCAAATTCATGAGTACTGCAAAGACTAGAGAAAGCAGTGAGTGGACGAAGAAAGAGGAACCAATTTCACTCGTTCTCTATTTAAAAAGGACTATTGAAATAGGATAGGAAGTAGGATGACTATTGTTACAGAGTCAGGAAAGGGGGCTGAAGAGGGTGTTACTCAAGAGATTGGAAGCGGACTAGGAAAGCAATAACTATTAAAGCCCAATAAGTCGTAACAGCTAATAATGGAGTATGTGTTCTGGAAGTAGAATGAACTTTCAATAGTCAAACTGAAAACAACAAACACAAGAGAATATTCCAGTTCAGGAGGAACAGTCTTAAGAAGGGGCCAATGCTACGTTAAGATGATAACTAATAAAGGTGTCTACGTGACATTTCACGCTGCAATGCTCGAGGTTCTTCCAGACACGCTTTCCATAGGTCTATCGATTAATCTACCGGTACTGTATAATTAATTCTAGAATATTCTCAGTATAGTATAAATATAACCAATAGCGGCCAGTCAACTTCAGTTTTGTTACGAGCGATGTAGAGTGCGTTTTGGAGTAAAAGTGGTGATTCGCAGTTTATTGTGGTACCTAGTGCGATGCTGTTATAAGGTGGCGTTTTTTGTTTGTGTGTGATAATCTTTAACTTTAACTGTATTTGAATCGTTTTAATTATTTCTAACTGTAATTAGTGACTTTATCTAATGCCAGTTATTTTGTTTTCACTAAACAATACGACGGACTATGCGATCGTCGTAAAAAATAAAGACACACACAGAATTTAAAATATTGTAACGTAACAAAATTGTAGTTACATATAAATGATATCCAATACCTAGAATAAGAATCTACCACTTACATGTCTAAGCCAAAATGATAAAAAACCTCTAAAGTATTAAAACCAATCGTGTATCCATATACAAATAATGTCAAAGCAAGTCAACACAGGAGAAGGAAGAATTATAATGAAGCATCATCAATATGACAAGAAGAGGACAAAATATAAACCAAACAAATACGTTAGCAAACAAGACCCAATAGATCATACAAGTGAGGGGACATATCAAATAAATGAAACAAATTACCATATAAGTGAGGGGACATAACAAATAAATGAAACAATTTACCATACAAGTGAGGGGACATATCAAATATAATTAAAACGACCTCGCATACAAGTGAGACAAAATATCATATATATGACATCTAATACAAGTAAGGGAAAATACCCTATAAGTGAAAAAACCTGTATATAAGAGGAAGAAGAAACCTGTACCTAAGAAGAAGAGGAAATCCGAATAGGAGAAGAGGAGAGGTGTATATAATTAAAAAGAAGAAAAATGTATAATAGACCATGAAGAATATATAACAACGACAAGACAATAACATTCCCAGTGTGAGGAATACACTACGACAAGGAAGATAATAAGGCATGTGTGAAGAATGCCAAATAAGTGAATATTAATAACCCCAACAAGGAAGAACATGAAGAAGAAAAGGTGACCAAGAACCAAGTGTCGACAAACTAATAAGTAGCCACAAACCATTATAGTGAGTGACTTATATAAGTGCATCGATTAATATTAAAATAACACAATCCCAAATAAACACCACAGACAATAAAAGTGCAATGTTTATGGAAGAGGAAGATAGGAAGTGTTAACAAAGAGAAATAGGAAATCCCAAATAAACAACACAAACAATTAGTGTTGTCATTTATGAAACTAGATTATGACAAAATACAAACCTAAAAAGACCACAAATATATTGATAATAAAAAGAGAAATAATTGCTCAATAATAACTGAAACTGAATATAAAATCCTTAATAAGATATATGTTTAAATATCAAGAGAATAGAGAGTAAGACCAGTATATAATGTAAAAATTAAAGTATTGAGAATAAGACAACCTGTTATAGAAAGACAAGGCAGTTTGCCCAAACCAAAATATAAACATATATTATGTACAACAATAACAAGTAAGAATTAAGTAATAATGTGTAAACAAATAGTATATAATGTGTATAAAATAGCGAGAATATTGTAATAAATAATAGTAATAACATATCATAATAAAATTATAATAATTAAGCAAGATGATGAACAAATCAAGATGAGTATTGTTGTCAACTCAGTAAGAGACACGTAACCTCAACTGAACAGAATCTGCAACACAGAACCACATTTAATAATTAGAAAAATGCAGACAAAAGTAATTATTCAAATCAACAACCAAACGAAGATAAATGAGTAACATAATGAACCCAATATGAATTGAGAAACACAATTATACAATCTATATTATTTAAACAAACAATAGCCAGACTGACAAAACACAAGATGACTATCAAAGTTACACAAAATACTCACTTAAACTTGATAAAGGAGAGACAAATAGTTTAACAATAGCAACTAGAATATTCAATACCTCTATGAGAACCTCTAACAGACATTAAATACATAAATTTATATGAAAATAATAATAAACAAACATACATGACCAATGGGACTAGATGTAAATAGCAATCTTACTGAAATTTATGAATGTTGAACACAACAAAAAGTATTATACACAATAGACAAACAATGTACAAGATCTAAGTACACATTAATGGATAAAAATACATCCATTAAGTAGAAATAATGATAAATTATGTATATCAATGTGACAGAATTATGACATGGTGTATTAAAGCCATACAATTTAAGTAAATGAAGCACAATAAATGGGAACAAAGCTTCACCAAAGGTGTAAGAATATTTAAGGTACAACCTAAACACATAAGAAATGTATTATTATGAATTATGTATTAAAAATAATGAACATAAATGCAAGGACATGTAGGGCTTACACGCCTGAAAAGCATTTGACAAGAATTGTATATATTTTAGTATTTAGAAATAATTATTAAGAGAAATGGACTCTAAACACATACAATAAGCATTAGAATTATAATATATTATAATAAAGTGGAAAGGACATAAGAGTGATTAAGAAGTGCATTATCGAAAAGTTATTTAGGTTAATTATGGACGGATTTATAGCTTGTGTCGACTCTAAGTAAAGAGCCAAGCATCCGCAAGATGATAATACCATTAACTTCTTAATTGGAAATGTAATAAGAAAGATATATTAATAGAAAAGTTTCCTTCAATTCTAAAAAGAATTGAACGCGTCATAGCATACTCTTGAACCCAAAGACCGATGCTAAGAAATAAAATTTCTGACTTTATTAAGGCATATGGGGTCGAGATTACCAGATTATCAACCAATAGGAAGAGCTGATTTCAAGAGACGCCGACAGCAACTTCGAAGGAAAGCATTACTAGTTCTTTGACCATCAGAGTGAACGGGACGGGTATCCGTCGTGAGCAAATTTTAAAAATGTGCGCGCCCCCAGTATAAACAAGTGAAACTAACCTCACTAAAGGTGCATAACCCCTTACGTGTGAAGTGCGTCGAGAGATGTGTAATAACAATCCATCCATCGCCAGTGTATAATAAAGGCGATGGTGAGTGGGAAATTAAGGGAGTACTTATTATTAACTATATTTTAATGAAACTTATGTTTACCAACAAATAAATCCTTTACGTTGGTACTACTTTAGTCAAATACAGTCGTACATGGCTAAACTAATTTACGAATGTTAATTAACCAGTATTTGAACAAACGTTTTCGATCTTATTAATTTAAATAAGATATTATTGATTTTTTTAGAAGAAAGTGACAAATGAATCTAATATTATAATGAATATCGAAGTAAACAATATCGAATATATATGCTAACTTGACTATTATTAGTACGAAATCAGATCATTTATCAAATAATAACAGAGAACAATCATTACAGATAATAAACAACTTACTTACCACGAATAAATGTTATGTATAGTTTTAAGATTTTAATGCCATAAATTGAAATAATTTATTAACTCACTTTGAGTAAAAGGCAATCTAACCTATATGTTACGAGAATTGGAACAATCATACTGAGTTGTGTTTTAACTTTATACACACTTGAATATAATCAGTTAAAACGAATTTATGAATCAATTATAATATATCTCATTATTCATAACCATCCAAGTAATATTATTCTGACACCCAGTAATTGTAATCGTGTCATACACTCCACTACATAGCTGGTGAATTGACACCAGGTGGACCAAAATACGATAATTTCCAATATCGTAATTAAACTGGTTTTCTTGATTTTTAATTACTCTCTATAATGTATTATTGTTATATTTCAGCATTTTTGTACCCTGTATCATGTTAACTAAACGAACACACGAGTTTTGGTAATTGTAAACAAAACTAACCAAACTAGGTTAACAGCTATACGATATACAACAATCAGTGTTACCAGCCCTGAGTTTTAAGAATCTCAATAACTATCTAACTTATTTTTTTATGACTATTAATTGTTTTAAAGGATGCTAATTTTAAATTAACTTATTGTTAATAAAAATAATACTTTTCTTACCTTTCAATCAGTTTTTTTTTAATTTAAAAGCAGGCAAAAGAGAAAATATTTACAGAGCAATTATTTACTAAAGTGGCAGTACGGCAAACGAGCGGCCAATATTTGAACTTCAAAATAGTATCAAATATACAAAGTCATTTTATTTACTGTATATACACAAATACACCTGTGACATATTATAAACTGTGTTGTGACATTTCAGTGTATTACAGGGCCTATTTTGGAAGACTGACAACAATCATCATTGGTAAGTGAAACAGTAAATCTACCAGTGCTTCAAGAGGATTTTAACACTCCTTTTAAACAATTGTTTTGAACTACATAATTATAATCAAACACACTCAACGATAACTACGAAGAGTTGAGTAGAACTTAAACATTTTAAATAACTTTTTTGAACAAAATAATAATAATAATTAAACAAAAGTCTCTTATAAAAGAATAGTTATAATATTTAATAAAAACTAATATTTGTTCTTTTACGTAAGACTATATTTTCGAAGACAACACTAAAAATTATATTGAAACATTGTAAAACAACGTTTATAGGCCTATACAAATATATTCTTGTGTACGAGGGTAGGGTAAAAATTTCTGGGCCTGAATAAGAAAACAACACTTTTTGGATTAATCTGCATTTACGTGTACTTCTCAACATAGTCTCTATTTAGCTCTATATACTTTTACGAAGAACGCTCTAAGGCGGTTATGCCAGATTTGTCGAGATACTCATAGTAGCCATTTACAGTATGGCTGACTTGATTGTCGTCAGAAAATCTATTTCCACCGTGTTTTTTTAGGTTAGGAAAGAGGTAGATGTCACTCCGGGCCTATAAATGGAGAGAGTACGATGGGTGGGGGAAACAATTGGAACTTCAATTCTCTAATTTTAGCCATCGCACAATAGGCGTGTGAGTTGGGACATTCTCTTAGTGAAACATCACTTTCTTTGTCGCTAAATGTGACCGGTTTTTCTTTATTTCGTCGTTTGCAATGTGTAGTTGGTCTACATAGTTCTCGCCATTAATTTTTCCCCCTTTTTAAGGTAGTCAATGGGTTGGATAACCTTACAAGCAGAAGGAATTGGTTTTGCCTTCCTTGGAGTTCATTCGCTTATCGTGGTCAACTGTTTTGACTATTGTTTGCTGTGGTGGTCTCACCTCTCATCAACGGCGTGGATCAACGCAAAAATTCGGTTGAAACATCTCTTTAAGTATCAGCCAACACAACACCCATCTAGCGCACAACTGTGTCATACACAGATGTTCGTGTAAGATAATGTGCACACGTTCCGTTGACATACCAACAGTCTCAGCTATCCCACTCACTTTCATTCTACTACCTATCAAACCAACTTAAAGATTTTTCTGGTTTTCCTGACGTCACATTAATGGGACGTCAAACACGTGGGTCGTTAGTAGTGTTTGTTCAGCCCATTTTAAGTTCAGCAACCCTACGCTTTACTAATGCCTTTGATGCATAATTGTCCCTCAACGTTGAACTCAACTCTTTATTATATCGGTTGCATACAAGGAATTTCTAGTCTATCCAACAATGGCCGAGACTCTTACAGCGGTGGACTGTGCCACTAATAATAAAAAACTCATTGACTTGAAATAATGGAAACTAAACCTAAAAAGGATGAAATCATACAATGCGGTCAGAATAATTAGCATAGGAGTGTTATATCTATGTCAGACACTGAAATTTTCACCCTGCCGTAATTATTGTAATTATATTAACAATTATAATAAAACAAGAATAACTGTGAGAAAATATGTGTGTGTGTGTGTGTGTGTGTGTGTGTGCCAGTGTAATGCATACGTGATTGCTTATTTATGAAAGGCCTCATGTCCATCATGTCCCTCATGTCCATTTTTCAAGAAATTGATTGTTTTGGTGAAAATTGATTTTTTGATGCATCCATACTTCGTGTAGTTTAGAAAGGCCTCTTGGCTCGTTGCTACTTATGAAGCTGTAATACGATAAAATGTGCCTTTATTTATGAAGAGCCTAATGCCATCGATAAGAGGTCTTTTATAAGTAAAACTGGCTTGTAGTAAAGTAGGAATTTTATTTTTATAAACGACTATACAGACTAATTTAAAGAACACGTTAAATCATTCTTCTTGAAAGTAAGCCATAATCTGTCCAAGGATATTAAATACTTAGACGCCAACCTAGATATAAAAATGCATTCTTTCTTATTAATTAAAATACAATGATATTGATGTGAAGCACAGTTTTTTATGCAATATACAAATAGCATTTCAATTACTGGTTTGGAGGGACACAATTGGTACTTGTTGCGAATGTGAGCGACTTTATTTAAGAATCAATATTCTTTGTTTTTGAATGGCTTCTTGTTAGCATTTTCCTGTACATATTAATTTAAACTTAAAAACGGGATAATTAAACATTCTTTACATAGTTGTAAGGTGCAACAAAATTGAATTGTACCAGTAAAATACAGGAAATTCTACAGGATTTAAAAATAGATACTTTCATTAGTTTGCCAAAAACTTATTTTTTTGTGACATTAAGGCTTTTATAAATAAGCGATTCATATTTGTAGCTGTGTGTGTGTGTATGTGTGTTTATATTTGTATGTCAGATCCATGTCTACGTAGGTAATTTAACATACTCTCAAGTAAGTAATAAAATAATAAAACGTAACCAGTATATTTTATTCTCAGACTGTTGTTTTTTCTGGATTTCACATACAATTCGTGTATAGCCTAATGATATGAGTGTCTCACCTACGTTGTTTTGAAACGTCTACTTTTTTTAAAAAATAAATCCTTGGATTTTGTTGAATTTAAACATTGCAAGTGGAATTTGAATTGTTACATATAACTGTCCATTTATATATTGTTGTGTAAAAAATGTGTTACAAGGCCACAAATATAGTCTTTTCTTATACGAAACACTGAAATAAAATTCTGAGCAGGAATTTAAAAGCAATCTTTCCTTTTAGGTTTAAGGTTCTATTCCGATAAACATGCAGTGTAAAAGTGTATTAACTAATGCTTGTAAATAAAGTTTCAATTTGGCGCTAGTCAGCTCGTGGTGAACTACAAACACTGATTCCCGCGTGACGGACAGACGACGTATACAGCAAACCGATAACATGGTTGTAGAGGGTATTACCGTTGGGCTGCAGTCACCCGACACAGTAAGTAAAATAGGTCACTGTTTAAGCCAGACTACTCGTACACCTCACCAAGTACTGCACACGTATTTACTTCTACAGTGTAACCACTAATAGTGCTTAGTAGTTAAAGCGACTATGGTATCGACAATACTAAAGTGAGACGACTCCAACGACCGACTCAGACATTAAGTAAGGGATGAAAAAAAAATGAAAATTTTATGTAAGTAAAGTTATTCTTGTTTCAGACACTGTGGAAACATACTGAAATTTTTCACGACACACACCACGTTGCATTATCAATGGCAATTAGTTATCAATGACTATATGTAATTTTTGGTTTTGTTCTATTACATAAACTTTAAAACCCAATGTTATTAACATAAAAGGTAGACATTTATTGCATAACTGTTCAAAAAATTTGACACTGAGCGAAATACAAAAATCATTTAAGAATGCGCATGTACCTATATGTATATTGACGAAAAATTATTCAAATATTGTAAAGTTATGACGTTGTTAGTTAATTAATTTTCAAATGTCATAGTAGTATTTTGTAGAGCCCCAAGTTTTTGGTGCCAATTTGGTAAGATTCATTTAATTTTGATATACTTATTTTTGTTTAAGGCCTCACCTTGTAAGCCAATTTTGCAATATTTGTTTAATATATATTTCTTAAATATAATGTGTATAATGGGTGTACGTAACTGCAGTGGTTATACTAACCTTTTAACGCCTTCGATGCCCTACGTCCTGGGGATCCCAATTTGTAATATAAAATATACTCTAACAAACGTTAATTAATTTTCTTTAAATGGGTATTCATATAATTATACTACAAATAATGAGAACACACTTCTTTTGCTGCTCGGAATCGTTAAATATTTATTCCTGCTTTTCTTATTATAATACGTTCCCCGTTTTTTTCTATTAATTAACAAATCATTTTTCCTTTTTGAAGGTTTCAACTCCATCTAGCTCTCGGACGCATGAAAAAATTTTTATATCTCAGGGTTTTAACAACATAAAAAATCGTCTTCAGTAATATTATAAATTCACCTAACAAGTATTATACTAATAACATACATGAATAAAAAATTTGAACATGTAGTAAATAATTGTTGTTTGTGTATGATGGTTGTATGTGAGTTCTTGTGATTATACAAAAGAAATCAATTAGATCATTTTACAACCTAATATTACCCATTACAAATATAACATTAATAAAACAATGAAAATAATTAATTATCAGATATTAGGAATACAATTGACAAAAGAAAATAAAATAAAAATTTAGTTGTCTATGCTATATCTGATAGTTTATTATTTCTCAACATGGCGCGTTGCTGTCCATCTTCAACACCGTTAAGAAAATGATAGGCGCCATATTGCTTTTTAGCTGTATGCACAATATTAAATGTTTAATAAAATTTATATGAGTTCTTCACTTTTGTTGGTTCAAAATAAATTTGTGTCACTCACTTTTGATATCATATATTATGTTTAGAAATGTAGTCACACTAAATGTGTTCGTTATTTTGTTTATATTGAAGTGTTGTGTAAAATGATAATACTTTGTCCATATGGTTATAAGTTTGGAATGATCTCACAGAATTCAAGATGTCTTACACCAGTTAGGATAGTAATTTCAATTTTTCGTCTCCAGGTGGATTGAACACAACTTGTACGTTAGTTTACTGATAATTTCTATAACTTTACATGGCTTTTTTACTACACTCTTCTTATTTAATCTTGATTGGATTGTCAACTATTTCAATTTGTTCCTTCTACATGGGACGCCCACATTAGACAAAGCTTTCTTCCTTGTAACAATCAATTTTAGATTTATCTGTAAGAGGCCTTGGTTTGTTGGTGTATTTTTCGGTCTCAGGACTGTTTTATCTGCCTCCAGTAAACACAGATTTTTAATATAACCTTACTTTTCCTGATTATTTTACATAATCCCGTTTATGGCTTTATTTCACTTAATTTTATATTGTCACTTGCACTAATGAAGTTGATTTGATTGTATTTGTTCACTTCATATAAAATACATGCCACTCTCCCCTTCTGGTCATACTTGGTTCACAATATTTTATATTTTTACCTTTGTTTACAATGTGCCATTTGCACTGTTTTATTATCACTGTTTATCACTTTTATATTTGAATAAACACAATTATAAAAATAATTATCTTGTCTTTACCCACTGTCTATGAGCTAATTACAAATACAGTCTTAGGTTTAAGACCTAGCTTGACTTTTAGGTTAGTTATACAAATGATTTTTCTTAACCCTAATTACATTTCTCACTTACATACTAAAGCATTACTATTTACAATATTATAACAAGATATATAAAATCACTTCCCAAATACATTTCTCACTTACATACTAAAGCATTACTATTTACAATATTATAACAATATATATCAAATCACTTCCCTAATCTGTTGGGTAATTTTTGTGTCAAAGACACCGTCCAGTCTAGTCTTTTTTATGTCTGTTTTCTCAAGTTATTTATTATGGTTGTTTGCAAGGCTGATTCCTGTGTTTTAATATATTCATGCATCTGTAACACGTATTCTTTATTTATTATTCTTGGTTTATTGTTTTAGTTATTATAATTCTTCTTTTATATAATTATTTTTGGTTGTTCTCATTTGACCACTCATTCTCTATTGCACTCCTCATTCAGTTACATAGTATTTATCTATTTGAGTAGTTTCCCTATATTTTTGATAATTAAATTGAGTTTCCTGGTTTGTACCATCTCGTGATGTTACAACATATACTTATAAAATTTGTTCAAATTCGTTGTTTTCTAGATCGTTCGTTTTCTCAAACAGGATTATTACTAGTAGGTTGTAAACGAAAATTTAACCGAACTCAATTTAAAAGGAAATGTACAATTATTTATATTTTGACGTTTCGTGTCCACATTATCTCATGCAGTTAAAAAAATTACATGCAATTAGATTTCAGATTTGTGTTAAAATATGACTCAAAACATAAG
Organism: Magicicada septendecula; assembly: GCA_034769895.1. NCBI lineage: Eukaryota > Metazoa > Arthropoda > Insecta > Hemiptera > Cicadidae > Magicicada > Magicicada septendecula. The sequence goes on along the minus strand of CM068369.1, from coordinate 372,954,161 downwards.
GAATAAACTATATTTAGTTTCGTGGTTAAAATGTTGTACCAAGTCAGATTGAGCTACGCAAATGTTTTAGTGAAAATGTGTGCTTGAGTAATAAAATATTTTTCGAAAGTTGATTTTCCTTTCTATGTTTAGTCACTAACGATCCTGACGGTTTTCTTGGGCATATATTTTATAACTTCTGGACGGCAATAATAAAAACTCTTATTGATTCATAAATCTAAACTTGCAGACAGCTGAATAAATTCATTTTTAATAAAACTTTAAAAAATGTTGAATATTTTGATAAGTTACGAAATAAAAACAAGGAAGAAAATTGAATTTAATGTTTCCTGCTTGCTGATGTGTGTGTGTGTGTGTGTGTGTGTGTGTGTGTGTGTGTGTGTGTGTGTGTGTGTGTGTGTGTGTGTGTGATTAAATATAAAATATAGTCCGTTCTTTGTTGAATGATTTAAGATTTTTCTAAAATGTATACGAGTTGAATATTTAATAACAGATAGAAAACAACAGAATGAGGAACAAGCAATAATCCAAACTATTGCCCTCTTTTAATAAATATATTATTTTGAAGAACAGCCTATATTTTGTAATAAACATGATCACATCTTTATTCACTGTAGTTGAGTTAAAATTAATTAATTACTTTGACGCGTGTACGCACACACACTCACATACACAAAAACGTTCACCCAAATAATTGTTCTGTTGTGTTTTGACATTTCTTTTGTATTCATACACAGGTCCTGATGATGACAATAAACATTGTCAAAAAGTCGACGCAAATATGTTACAATTTGTGTTACATTTTTTGACCGATCCTCACAAACCTTTCAGTTAAAAATTCATTGATGACGGTCACTACGAATTTAAGGATTTGTTAAAATTAATGTTAATAGTTTTGTAATTTTGCAGCCAGTCACAGCTTGATATTTGAGAAGTAATAAATTCGAAGCCAGTCCTTCTGAACTCTGTCTGAGCGGCAATGAAATAGGTTAGCAAAATAGCATATCTATACATCGTCATGTCCTGACATTCCACTGATTGACAGTGAACGTCAAATTTGGATTGGATAAGGTAAAACATTTTGTATCAACACGTCTTTTCAAATGTCAGTTAAATTATTTTCAATTTGTACTCTTATTAACAGTAGGTTATAGCGTCGCCCTTGCAACCTGTGACTCTTGCTTTCAATTCTCAACTTAAATATAAACAATACAAATATGCCGATCTACACGAAACAGAGAATAGTGCGTGCGTGATCTCCCATCTTCTATTCTGTCTGTCCCCACCCGTTTTCTACGTCAGACAAATATTTAAGATACAGTATATTCTTTTGTGCATCAGCCAATAGTGTAAAGCATATTGGTAAAAGTTGATTTTTGTGCTGCGTGCGGTGACTACGGTCTCAGAGTAACCAGCCACCTGTAAAGTGCTGTGTCTTGTGTGTCTGGGTCTTGCGAAGGGTTACTAATTTACTATGCATTTAACGTGTTTGGAATACATTTTTCATTTTTCCTGTATTCCTGCGTTTGGGAATGATTAATTATGGGTGCGAAAAGTATGCCAATTCAGTTTGACGGTTTGCCATATTTAGATGAAATGCTTACACCCGGAAACATTATTCCTCTGTATAATTTAACATAGGAGCAGCGATTACAGCTGAAAACTAGAAGACCAATATCAATTTATAAACTACAGAAGTAAACAAAACTCTGAGACGAGCGTGAACTATGATTTCATGATGTAACAGGTTTTCTTGGCTGGCGGAATGTACTGAAATATTTTGATTATACATGTGGCCGCGTACCATCACAAACGTCTTGCCTTCCTATAACAAACATCACGCTTTGCAAGTGATAATTAATAGCTTTGTCATAAAAAACTTATTGAGGAGTCATAATTAACATGAAACTTATATACAACTTTAAAATTTGTATGTGTCTTGTATAATTTATTAGAGAAGATTCACATGTTAGGTGTAAAGTTTAAGTCCTATATATCCTATATTAATATGTGTTGAGTGTTATGGATTTCTCGCTACAAAATCTATGTCTCAGGAACCACCGAATTAAAAGTAGATGTAAATGTTTTATCGTGTAGGTTATTATGTACATAGATATTCACCTATTACTACACATTTCACAAAAAAAATCTAGGATTGAACGTAGGGTATTTTGTTTAGCTTAGAGTCCTTTTCTGGAATAGAGAACACCTAACAACTAAGAAACGAAACCACTGATAAGTGACATTTGGTTTAACATTAAAACATGATTATTAGTTGTAACATACCGGATTCATCATCATCACCTACACTACTACCAGCCCTATCATCATCAACACTTCATTGATACGATTTCTCCTGTTCCGACCTCATAACTCCCGATATCTTGTAACTGGCCTACCTACAGATCTTCTAACCGGCTCATACTCATAAGCCAGCATTGGAAAGCAGGTATTGTCCATACTTTCTAGACGTTTCTTTCAGCAATTTCAATCATTCTGAATGAGTTCATTTAGGAAAACTATATCAAGTTCCCGTCTAATGAACTCGTTTTTTATATCATCGAGTCGCGTATACTAACCTCAAATTGCTTATTTCTGCAGCCTGTAATTGGCACCAGTCCATCTTTCTTATAGCCCAGTCTCGCATCCATACAGCAGTGTCTTATAGACTTTGTTACAGGTCTCATGTCTAGCTTTCCTTTTCAATATCCTTCTCAGTATTCCATATATAGTTTAGAGACTGCCTAGTTTATTGCTGAGATCATCACTACCTCTATACGAAAGACTACAACCAAAACCTGTTGTATGAGCTGGTCATTTAACATAATTGTAGATTGAATAGGGTATTTTCCACAGAAAAGCCATAACTATTGTTTTTGCAGTTAAATTTTAAAATTATATTCCTTACGTATCTATCGGAGACCATATAAACTTTTCTCGAGTGCATTCTCAGTAGCATCTAATTCATTATTGTGCATATTATCTTACATAGGCCTACTATTAGGTGTCTCTTAAGACAACTCTCAAGCTTTTTTCATGCTATTCAGAATTATCCCATTCTGTCACCAGTCACACATATATTGTAAGTAGAGTGTGTACTATTATGGAATATTATTTTACTCAAAATACATAGCTTTCTAATTCAAATGCACTTATTCGTACAGGTTACAGATTTTAAATAGGCATATATAAGTTTTGCATTTTCATTTGCATTTGTATAAAAATAAGTGGTAGGGAGAAGCGTGACATAATGAACAAGAGGTTAAAAATCCATATTTGAATAAGTAATCTTAATTTAATTTATCTTCTTCATCATAATCTGATGGAAAGAAACTGAACTTCATTCATGAATATAAGGATATAAAATCCTCAAATTTGGTCGCTGGAGATTACGTAAATTCTAAACTAATTTCATAATGAATGCGAATCACGCCATATAACGGTATCCGAGTTGCGTATGTATCGAATGTTATGATGGTCAGAATTCTGTGTCCGCCATATTTAAAGAATAGAATATTATTTCACACTTACATGTCACGCAAAGTAAAATACCTTACAGCAAACAACCGATTAGATACACTAATACATAGATTTTTTTTTCAATTTATAGCATGTTTGTAGTCTGTTCGACTAAGCAAACATTGAACAAAGTGATTGACAAAACACATATACATAATTATGAACAGCTGAGTATTGACACAGATACACAAATTAAACACACAGAGAAGACACAGAAGAGCAGATTAAACAGACACACAAATTACAAGACTAAATGGCGAAAACATGTAAAGAAATTAACAAAAGTCATTTCCACTTGCTGCTGGCGTGATACAATAAATTCAAAATGATAAACACTGGGCCTATAAGGCACATATACTGGTTGACATTAACGCTTAATGTTAACATGAACACAAAAGATACAGATATTACAGAACAGATAACACAGACATTACAATACAGACACATTATTTGTTCAACCTAAAGGGTAAGTCTAACAATTTATTCCTTTTTCGTCTGTAAATGTGTTCACAATTGTCTAACAAATTAATTACTAGAGAGATCCTTTTCTAATGTAGAGATGTGTTACCTGCAAAGGTGCACGATTTCTTCTCTCGCAGTTAGAACTTTGAGGTCTCGGTGTATAGAATTGTTGAAGACAGACCATGGAGGTTCGATTATTGATCTTAAAGTTTTGAACTGAAAGCGCTGTATAATCTTGATGTTACTCGTACTAGCAGTACCTCAAATTTGAATACCGTAAGTATATACCGGTTTAAGAATTGGTTTATATATTAAAAGTTTGTTGACAAGACATAACCGCGATTTTATGCCTACCAGCCAGTAGATATTTCTGACCTTCACGTTAAATTCATTCTTCCTAGAGGTTACGTGTTTCTTCCATGTTAGTCTCCTGTCCAGGTGCATCCAAGGTCCTTAGCACTTTCAGAAGTACCTAATGGGTATCGGTTGACCGTTAATTGTTACTGGAGGGCAATTAACTTGAAGTGTGATGAAGGTAACGTGTACTCACTTGGACGAATTGATTTTTATACCCCATTTATCAAGCCATAAATGAACGCTGTTTAATGATCCTTGTAGCAAAATAGCCGATAATTGAGGGGTCGGAGTGTGTCGTTAGGATTGCTGTGCCATCGGCGTAGGTAGCAACCGTTGTTTCACTTCCTGACGGTAAGTCCGAGTTAAACAGGAGGTACAGTAGAGGACGACACAGGACACTATCCTGCGGAACATCTGACGCCACTGGTAATTGAGGAGAAGTAGCATCCAGGAACATGACTTGAAACACTCTGCCCACTGTGTAGGAATGTAGAGTACGGTAACAATTATGTGGAAGGTTTTTGTTTATTTTGTATAACAGTGTAAGATATTTTATCAAATGCGTGGGAAACGCCGAGAAACACAGCTGAGGAGAACATCTTTGATTCCAGCGATTTATTGATAAAATTTGTTATTCTGTGTATTTGATCAACCGTAGAGTGCTTTTCTCGGAAGCTAAATTGATAGTCGTTTTACAGACAGCTTCTCGAAAATCTTACTACGTATCGACTGAAGGCTTGTGGGTCGGCAAGAAGAGGTCAAGTCATATTTGACTTTCAACACATTTTAGCCTATTTCCGCTGTGAATAGTAGTTTAGAACGTGACATCACAGACTCACGGGAAGGAAGAAATGCTTTCTGCTGCCTAAACCCTTTTACCGGGACAATTAAAACCTTTACCTTTCGTAGCTTGTTTGAAATTTATAAACGTTTCCATCGCACTGTCTTGAGACTGACATATGTTTTTTTACATAGAAGTTAATATTTTCGATCTACATTTATGTGATGTAAAGCTATACTCTTTCTTAACAGTGAAAGCACCTGCTACGGTTAAAAAGTTGGAAGTATCATGAATTTAATCTGACGTTGGAGCTGTCAACTGTTGCATTGTTAGTCTCGCGTTGCTGACAAATCGAGTAAAACATTTAAATCTTATTTTTCTGTAGAAAACTCTAGAAGATATTCTGACACTTCTGAAGATTAACAGGTAATTATGTTTACAACAACGCGTCTAACTTTGTTCCCATTCTAATATTAACAAATTTTAATTGACTTTTATTTTATTAACTATATTTGTTATAAGAATCTAATACGTTTTATACCCTGCTGGTTATTAATACAGGGATTAAAATATGCAAATGAGAGTGTTCTAAAGAGTAACTTACAAATTATTGAGATAATTAGCGAAGCACAGTAATCATGGGTAACAACCGAGCCACTCAAATTTTTACGCATAATATTTTGTTTGCGTTTTGTTTTTCCATTGTTTTTATATTATATTAAATTTATAGAAACTAAATACGATGTATAGGCCAATTCCTAAGTTATTTTTACAAATACTCCAGTCTACCATTGCCCAGAAGACTGATTAAAATGATCAGTAGGTTTGTTTTCAATGGTATGCTGCACATTAATAGAGATGTTTGAAGAATTGATGGACGAATACAGACAATGAACTGAGATTTGATAGCGGCAAACAGGTCACGTCTTTGGCGCAGTGCAGACGTGCGTTACTTAAATTAATAAAGTGGACTGAACAGAGACATTTTCAACTTTAGCAGAGATCAACTAATCGAGCGAGCAGTGAACTGAATGTTATTTGTGTGCGCGTAGAAGTAAAACTCAATTAGAACGAGGCACTGGGAAAAACCTTATATTTGGACTATTACTCGGACACAAAAGTGCATTATTACCACTAACAAACATGTGACAACTCAGGTATGCCAGTGAAATATTCTCGCATGAGGAAATCGAATTATAATTTGCTAATACAAAAATGCTTAGCACATTTGGACAAGCAGATTCTTTGGTATAAAATGAAATTTGTATACAATTTGCTATCACCTTTAAAGATTTAAACTCTAATACTTTATCACTAACTTATCGAATAAAAAATCGTAATTTTTATTTTTTAAATAATATAATACAGTTAACAGGAAATTGTATATTACAAATAAAATATTTATTAATTTACGATAAAGTTCATAGATATAAGAAATAATCAATTAATTTTTTAGCGTACCGTGTCACTTATTTTAAATAATTATATAATTACCTTATTATCCACTTGAGTGACACAAAGTTTCGTCTAGTTATGACGCGTTTCGAGACTAAGTCCCATCCTCAGATAACACTGACTTTAATATAAAAAACTAATACAATATAAAATCGTAACCATGAATTTGGTTATGTCAATTAAATAAAATAAATTAAAACTTCAAATCGCATGTGAAATGTTATACGAAGCACGGCTGGAACTCCCGCATGCGTTCACCCTCAACCGCGATCGTCACGGGACTGGTCAAAGATTAAATCCAAACCGATGGCAGTGTCGAACAAGTAGTTCGATGCAAAATTTATCTGATCAGATAATTAAACAGTTTATACTAAAATCAGTGTTATCTGAGGATGGGACTTAGTCCCGAAACGTCATAACTAGACGAAACTTTGTGTCACTCAAGTGGGTAATAAGGTAATTATATAATTATTTAAGAAATAATCGTTTTGTAAACTATTTAGTTACTACCTATGTTATACATGTTACATTAAACGTGCCCTTACCGTATTGTGTTGTAAGACTGGTGATAACGTTTTGACGTATTGCATTACATCTACGCTGACATATATTATTTTAACAATACCATTTTACCATGTTAGTTATAACCAACCACATTAAAGAGGGGAAAAATTAATTAGAGAAAATTAATTAGCATTACCACCACATTAGTTTTACTGAGGGTAACGTCTTTTTATGTTTTTAAATACTTCAAAATATATGAGTATTAAAAACATATATTACAACGGTATATCTTTGTGTGTACAGGTTGCAAATACAAATTTATTTTTGTTTGAGGAGCCACACGTTCTTGGGACGTCAAAATTTTATAAGACTACAAATTGATATTTATTTAATGTAATTTAAATGTGTATGAAAATGTGTGTTATATAACATAACTAATTCAATTTAATTTATTGAATTGATTTCATGGGTGTAATCGTAATTAGAAGATGATACTTTATTTATGTTTCAAAATTGTTCCATAATTTATTTATTAAACAAAATCTTTCATATCGCATATTAAACATTGACTCATTATTGTATCGTTTATACGAAGATTTCATACATTTCTTATTGCTAAGAAATTACGTACACAAGTAATACACAAATGTTATTATCTAATTTTAATTACTTTAACATATATTTATTTTGCTCTCGGCTTACTCATTGTGTGCTCATCTTTTTGCAATTGCTGATTCATTTGCTCCAAAAATGAATTTACTTCTTTCAAATTTCTTTTATATTACTTTGTTTTAACTTTCTACTGCATATGCATTCTTCTTTATCATCAAAGACTTTACTAATTACGTTAATTCAAAATTTAAATATTTCTTATATCATTTACGTTACTAATTACTAAATTTTTATTCTGCTTTTACATTTATGTATAAATTATTTATTTTAATATTGGTTGAATGTCTTTCATTCCAACTTTCATTAGTGTCTTTCAAATATCTATAATTACTATGGTTTTTATATCACCTAGTTTCACGTGGTTATTCATATGTACGTCCTCCTTCTGGTTCTCTGGACGTGTTCTCCGTTTCCTTCTGGTCCTCTGGTCGTGTCCTCCGTGTCCTTCTGGTACTCTGGTCGTGTCCTCCGTGTCCTTCTGGTCATCTGGTCGTGTTCTACTGCATGTGCTGATTAATAGTCGTCTCGTCTCACGTCATATGCTGCCGGTGTGTCCATAGACCTCATCGTATGTATTCTGCGTCTCTGGTTGGACATCTAGTGTGTCCTGTGACTCTTACTATATATGTGAATTGGCGTCGTCGACTGACATAGCCTCCTGCGGTAACGGTTGAATCGAGAAGAAGAAACTTTATTATCGCGACCTGGTATTTATAGTCAGGTCGTGCAAAAATTCCTGTCTGAACAATATTTGACCTGTCAGATTCTGTCGAGCGTCACTTTCCCCACTGTGGTTCAAGTCAAAATTTTCGCCTATCTTCGCGAATTACGAAGTTTGTTTCACATCACTCGATGCTCACTCAACCTATCATTAATTTTTATGTGATTACTATACGTAAATTGCAGTTCTTTATGGTACTCACAAAAAGAGTTATTCATTTTTTACGTAGAGTAATTGCACTTTTTGTCACATCTGTACGGATTTTTAACACTTTATTCACTTATAATTTCTATACACTTTGGTGTCTTTTCCTTTATCCTATCGTACATAGTTTTCTTATAATTAAAATAAACATATAATTATTCTACTTGAAAAGGGTTGGCTACATTTCAGGAACGGACAGGTTTCACACACATCAACAAAATACGCGCGTACACAACGCTAGCGACAGGAGTGTGGAAAATGCATGTCCATGCATGAATTTTGCGCTCCCTATTTTTACTACGATCCAGCTAATGCAATCTGAATCATGTCTATTAATTTATATTTATTTATTTGTATTATTTATTTCATTTATTTTAGCAATGCATAGTACCGTTAATGTTTGTACTGTTGCAATATATATATATATATATATATATGTGTGTGTGTGTGTGTGTGTGTGTGTGTGTGTGTATCCCTTGCACTGAAGTGGACTTTCCGTTTCCCGTTATCTCTTTAAGTCATCTTCCCGGTTGTCAGACTTTGTGACGTTTTTGTTTACAAATGTATTCCGTTAAACTTAAGAGTGCAGGATTTTAAACTTACTGTGTAAAAAGTTTAAAGCATACAATATTATCTAAAATTTAAACGTTTCCTTGATAGGCTATTTTATTGCAGTTACAATGTTTGGTGTATGACCAAATTACAAATTAATTGTTCATATGATTTGTTCTCTATGGTGTTAATATTTGGAAAGACTTATATTTTTATACTGTCTCTATGGCTGACACAAAGAGTGTGTTTTCTTGGTGAACTAACCTCTTATTTAGACAAAGTTTCATTAGATTCTTAGTAATGAAAAATAAATTAACGTTTGTTTGAAAGTCACGTTTTGGGATGAGAAAAGTTTCAGCTGTTAGGAAAGATTAAATAAGTTTGAAACGTGACAACTGTAGACACAAAACTGAAAAAAAATTTATTAAAAATAATTTTGTTTTTACACTTAATAAACGTTTTGATAAATAGAGGATTAGATATTGTCATGTAAAGTAATGTAAATGAAACATTTCGTGCTCAACACTTATAAATTTTAATAATTGCTATACGTTGAAGAGAATATAGACGAACGTTTACGAATAAAAGGAATGGGTATTGGTCACGCAGTATCTGCGTTAAAACGAACTTACGTAAAGATTATAGGAGGATTCTTTCACATTTGTAACCAGGGCTGCCAAATTTCTTCACAACAAAAGTAAAGATTATAAAACAAAATTATTCTGAAATATGAGAGCCTTAAAAAATTGTAATACACGACAGTGAGGTGCAGCAAATGAAACAAAAAACAAACAAAAAATAATGGCAACTGAAATGTATTAATGAAAGGGAGCAGCGGAAAAAACAAGTAGCAAAAAATTATAACTAATTGAATAGTGTTTGTAACCCTTACAGCAATAGCGAAAATTAGTATGAGACAGTTATATCATTAGTACTTTAAGGATATATACAAAAGATGACAGTGCTGTGGCCATCTAAAATATATTGGAACAGACAGCAGAAAGATGAAAGGGTGCAGAGGGAGTGAGTGGGAGAGAGGAGGAGAAGGTTAGAGAGGGAGAGAGAGAGAGCGTGAGAGAGAGAGAGAGAGCGAGAGAGAGAGAGAGAGAGAGAGAGAGAGAGAGAGAGAGAGAGAGGGTTAGTTCAAATCCTATGAAAGGGTAGACGTAGTATTTTGTAACGAGTAGACGTAACCATAAGCGACACTAAAGGCAGTTAAAATTCCATAAAAATGTCTGAAATCTTGATTACCTTCTGAGACTATGTAATTTACTATATACAAAACAACGTCTCCTCTAATATTAAAAATTATGTACAAATAATAATAATGGTTAAAATTTTAATAATTATAATACAGTGGTATTACTTGTACTAAAATTGTATCAGTTTTATTACTTGTATAATAATAATTGATATTCGCTCTTGGTAAATATACAAAAAATTCAATTAAAATTATAATATACTAAAATTATTCTTTAGTTATGTGAAAATAATTTATATGTATGGAACAATCACTTACATTTGATAATGTTGTTGAACAAGCTTCTCAACTAGCCCAACGGTGCGTGTTTCTGCCAAGGCGTAATACGTAATACGTAACACTGTCTCGCATGTTGAGTGTCACGTACGCACACAAACATTACAGCTAGACTCTACTGGGATAACCGAGAAACATTTATTTCTTTCTGTAATGGCGTAACAGAACGTTTGGGGAAACGAGACGGATACACCAATCGGGGTCTCACTTCAAGATAGGATTAGATAAGCATGGGATTACAAATTTAAAAAAACAATTATTTCTGACCAACGATTAATGTCAAGCGTGACGCAGTTTGCTGTAAAAGGTAATGACAAATAAAAATTTATGGGTTTAACCACTCGCTAGATACTGAAAACAAAATACAAGACACCTATGAAGTCACTAATAACCAGCTTTATTAATCACAAATAACAGTTTATAATGAACTTGAACAAAAATCCAAGTTAAACTGTCCACACAAATAATAATGTCAACTATAAAGAATTCCGCACTATAATCACTAATACACCACTTCAGACGCACTGTGTAAATCGCCCGACAATAACTCGAAAATCACTTGAATACATCGCCACATTAACTGAACTCAAGAGTCGCTGAATGCTTGTATTTATACCCCGCTGAGATTCCATAATAATCCGTAATATGCGTCAACACTACTAAAAACACTACAACGTAATTGGTCGCTGCCTTAAACATAGTGCGCGCGGACTGGTGAAGTCTAGAACAGCCTCGGTGCTTTGCATGCGTGAGAAGTCCACGCGTAATTGTCTTCCATTTCAAGTAACAGCAATATGTACAGACATTATAGCTGAGCTCCGCTGGGGTAGCCGAGAAACGTGTAGAAAGTTCTGTAATTGCGCAACACTGCCTCCTCCTTAAGCCTGTTCGTCCAAAAACTGCCAAACCATATCTGAGGTAATACCTTGCCAGGCGATCTACATAGCTGGTCTACTTGCAAAGGTTAATTCTCCGGCCCTTTGAATTCAGTCTCGTGTGATCCAAACACTAAGTTCCCAGGAATATGAGTCTTCCACTCAACTACTAGTTTTGCTGGAATCACTCCCGTTGCTTCATGTACTGATAACCTATACACCATTAGCTAGTCCATATCTGTTTCATTCTCGTCAACAAACTCTTGGGTAACTTCATCTTCAGCAAATTTTCCCCGGGCGCTTCTGTTAACTCAGGAACAAAGAAGGGGGTTTCCTTGACACACATAGTTGGCTTTCTAAACACTTTTTTTGCGTTACACTTATTTGTACTTTCTCTGCTAGCTCTTCTTCCATTTCTCCTGCAGTAGGAAGGGTTCCTCTTGACAAGACCTGTTGACTTCTTCTTCGGCCAATGTCACTTACTTAATCGAATAGTTGGCAGACCCTGTCATTTTAGCCATACAAAGCTTTATCTTCTCATGGCTAACTTTCAGAACATTCTCTCTTAAGTCCATAACGAATCTGTAAGCATTCATAATGTCCATGCCAGGAATCACTTTATCGACAACGTGTGCAACGAGCATTTGGTGGTTAACTCGTAAAGACCCTGGCGTACACTTACGTCTACCTTTCCTAACACTTTGACGGGACTTCCAGTCACAGTCTGTATTGTACCAGAGCTAATTTGAGGCTAAAGGTTGCTGACTACGTTGTGACGAACAATGGACACTGTTGCGCCCGTGTCAACTGTAAATGATGTTAGTTTACATTCCGTAAATCCATTGAGGATCAAGTTTCCTCTGGTCTTATGTAGCGTGGAAACTGTGTGCTGTTCCGGAGCTTTATTTCTCAAATTAGTGCTATTACGCTCTTCTCTCGGTATTTTCTTCTCCTAACAGTCTACCTGTAGATGACCACGTTTCCCACAGTTGTAACCCTTCGGTCTTCTGTCTTTTTCCCACAGTTCAAATCGTTGTGGTGCGGCTGATTTGTTAAACTGTTGTTCTTGAATCGTCTTTTTATTCCGTCCCTTATCACGATACTGTGATATTGGATTTGTTTGGCTATAAGGTGATGGGATATATTGATTAATGTCGGTCGCCATCTTGGCAGCTTCAAAACGAGAGCATGAACAAGAATCTAAGATATTCTGATGCCGTGCCATTCATAACACTTGTTGTAATTGACAGTCTCCGATACCGTCAATAAACACAATATGAGCAATCCGCGTTCGGAAGTCCTCCAAATCTTCAGGATAAGCCAGTCTTGTCAATTTGCCGATATTTGCTTCAAACACCTGTAGGGGTTCCCCGGAACGCTGTCGGCTCGCTTTAAGTTGAACACTGTACACTTCGCACAAATGCTGGTGACTGTACCGTAATTCTAGATCTTTTGTTAATTAGGCGTAGGTGTTCTGGCTATCAGGTGGAACTTTCTGTATTAGCTCTGCGGCAGGTCCTTTAAAGCAAGAATGAGTGAATAATCTTTCTATTCATCTGTCCATTTGTTTAGGTAAGTGGCAGCTTCAAATTAGCGAATATTAGTCGCCCAGTGAGTGCTTTAATCTAACGTTGGGGCCTTTGGAAAAACTGGACCTACGAATGTTAATGGAGTTTTTTTTTTCTGTGATATTTTAAATCTCCTTCAGCATTTCTTAATGGCCTTTCTGTATCAAATATTTCTTTCACTAAATGTTCGACTGTCTTTAATTTTTTTTTGCAATTCTAATAGGATTTTCTAAACTTGACATACTTGTCTATATAGTTGACGCAGATTTTTCTACTTTAGATACTCTGTCAGATTATTTGTTCAGCTCACCTTGTAACAGGACGAATTATGCATAGATATCCTCTTGTACGAACGCTTTAACGTCGTCTGCTTGACGAATAAATTCTTCTTTTTGCCGTCTACCAGGTGTTCCATTATTACGCTTACGTTTTCCTTTTAGTCTTTTTTCCATTAGTGCTTTCGGTCGTTCCTCTGCAGCTTCTCTTTACTGTCTGCGTTCCTGATCCAGTCGTGTTTCCTTTTCTCCCGCTTCTTGTCGGCGTCGTTACTCTATTGTGCAGTAGCATTGTTTGGAATAATTCTGTCATCTGACTGGTATCCATTGTTTACCGATTAACTAAAAATTACACTAGTCTTGTACAAAGTGTCCACTCTTTCCACTGTTAACGTTCTGTCCCACTGTTGGCCCACTGTTACTACGGTCTCACTAATCGTCGTATGGTACAGTGGAAAACAAAATACAAGACCCCAATGAAGTCACTAATAACCAGCTTCAATTATCACAAATAGCAGTAGATAGTCAACTTCTTCACAAATCCAAGTTAAACTGTCCACACAAATAATAATGTCAACTATAAACAATTCCGCACCATAATCACTAATACACCACTTCAGACGCACTGTGTAAATCGCTCGACAATAACTCGAAACTCACTTGAATACATCGCCACTTAAACCGAACTCAAATGTCGCTGAACGCTTATATGTATACCTTTCTGAGATTCCAGAATAATCCATATTATGCGTCAAAACTACTAGAAAACACTAGAGCGTAATTGGTTGCGGCCTTGAACATAGTGCGCGGAGACCGGTGAAGTCTGGGACAGCCTCGGTGCTTTGCACGCGTGAGAAGTGCCACGTAACTGTCTTTCATCTCAAAGTAGCAGCAATATGTACGCATACACACATTAAAGCTGGGCTCTGGTGGGGTATGCGAGAAACATGTAGAACTTTGTGTAATGACGCAACAATACTATTATATGCATCGGCATTGTAAACACCTACGGATTTTTAGTTAACTAGACTTATAAAGACAACGTCCATGTTATCCATATTAAAATGATAATCTGCATTTGCATTATTAATTAATGCTGCATTGTTATGTAGATATTTTATTGACAAATCATTTCAAACATCACGACTATATGGCAATTATTGTATTTTGTCAACGTGGCAACAAGTTTTTAGTAGGAAATTCGAAATCACGTTAAATTAATTTTTAATAATTTACAATGCAGTTGCCTTGTTGTTTCAGTTTGTTTACATATTTCAAATTAAACGCTAACACTCACTCCGTCGTATAAAGCGACTCCGGCAATCGTATCACTAACTTGAGTAAGTATTTATTTTCTCGAAATTGTATAATTACACATAAAGCGTACAGCGAGGGACGTAATATTTTATCACAAATGCATCAATAAATATGCTGCAATGTACGCTTAAATAAATCGTTCAGGAATTTATAAATTTAAAAGTAATCAAGCCAAGCACCTTTTTGTATTCAAGCGTCCTAGCAATAACATACGTTTATTACCTGATACTACATTTTACAAATTTTTAATTATACAGTCGACAACAAAAAATAAATCTTTACGCGGTCGTCATTTCCTGTGTACGCTATTTGACGTACGAGATACTCCGTTATTAGGCAAATGATAATATGTGTCAGTAAAAAACCAACCCATGAGGGTCATAATTTGTAGAAGATGAGATCTGTATGAAATTATGCGAACATAATTGTTATAAAACGATGTTGTAGACAAACCTGTATCAGCTCACTTTGTAAAAGGAGAAAGGACGTCGTTGTATTCAGTGTTAATTATTACTGTAAGTAATAACTTAAATTTCAGGCTTAATACTAAGCAATAAATGTATTCGTACCTGATTATAAGAAGATAAAGTCTTGTACTATCCTTAAAGTCTTGTACTTAAAGGTAAAGTAACTACTGCCAACATAAATCAACGGTGCCTTCGATAATCACAACTATTTATACACGCAACATAGCAACCAATGCATTTCCTCAACGCAGAAATTATGCCGATGTAACGAGGAAAACACAGTTCAGGTTGACAACTTATTCTCTACAATAATAACTTTTTCAGATTATTTCAATATTGTATTTAATCAATTAATTCGGAAAAACGTTATATTTAACGCGCTTGTAACGTTACTAAATTCAACAGAAGATGGTGAAAGTTTGACGGATTACTCAATAGAATGCCAGTAGCCAGTAGTCCTCCAAACAATAAACAGAATTGCCGATGTCTCTGTATCCGCGCTTAATTGTCATCATCCACATCCACGAAAAGTATTTCACCAACAGGACTTTTTCAGCATTAAAAAATAAAAATTGTACTACACAAACCCTCTTGGATATTTGACTTTTAAGGTCCACACTGTGATATCGCTGACGGAACACATCATCACTCCATTCAAATGAGTACGGCAATTTGCAGATGAGCTTATAAAATTCATAAACTTATTGCTAATAAAGGTCAAAAATAAATTAATATGAGACGCATCAACATTATAAAAATTAACCATTATGTTATACTATACTAGCCTGAGTCATTAAAGTTTACAAGTTTACATAACATTATATTTACAACATAACTATAATTTACTTATGATTATTTTCTAAAACTTCCGGGCTGAAAGGCCGTGGTCGAGTGCTTGATGTACTGCTAAACGTTTCGGCCGCACCACCGGTGGCCATCTTCAGTAGCGAAAAATTGTGTTCGAATAGATGACACGCCGAACACGTCTCCCAATGAACTGGGAACAAGCAACAGTGAGTTACTTTTTTTTTGCTCTGGGCTTTGCGGTTGTGCGTCGCAGAGACGAACCGCACGGGAACTGACTTCCGAGCTACCTTCTGAAGCTGCTGCCTCGTGGCCCTGCCCAAGTAGGGCGTGTGCTCTATAGCAGGCCGATTCTCGGCTGTTGTGCTAGTCTACACTAGCGCAATATACACCGAGGGCGTTTCCACGAATCACCTGGGCGTATACGGTACCTTCCCAGCCCAGTCACTAGAGGATTGTCTGGGAACCTCGCCGTACGTGCATAAAATTTGCGTGCAAGTCACCTGAAAGTGTCGTCTAAGGAGCGGACGCCAAGTCCTCTCCTTAGAAGGCGAGATGAGAAGCGACGGGGGACTTTGGCCGCTAGTCGAAGCCCCCTGTCGAGGACGCTCTGCAACTTCTTTTTATGCATTGCGGCGAGGTAACCACAGACCGGGCAGGCGTAGGTAATGACCGGCAGCAGATACGCGCCGACGATCATCCTACCCAATTTCCTGGTCATGGCTGAGCTGATCAGGAGTGGAAACAGTGCGCACAGGCGAGTGGATGCTCGCTTAAGAACTGTCTGTGCGTGGGTACACCAGGTGAGCCGACGGTCAAGGTGTAAGCCGAGGTACTTGACCTCGTTCGACCAGCGCAAGTACGTTCTGCCGATACGTAGCTGCCTAACGGGGTTCTTCCGTCGCTCAGAGAATTCGACGGCTACACTCTTGGTGGCGTTGAGGAGCACTCTCCAATTCTCAGTCCAGTCCACGAGCGTGTCGAGCTGGCGCTGCAGTCGTAGGACGGCCCTTTCCTCATGACGATCGGCCGTAAATACGGCCGTGTCGTCAGCGAAGAGGGCCATCTGGACTCCAGGCTGTCTCGGCACGTCGTTGACGTAGATCGAGAACAGAAGGGGGCCTAGAACACTACCTTGAGGGACGCCGGCTGTGATTCGCCTCTCGGAAGAGACTGAATCGCCAACTCTCACGCAGAAGGTCCTCTCCGTCAGAAAGCTAGCAACCAGATGGAGGTAGCAGTCCGGGAGCTGGACTTCCCTAAGTTTGAATAACAGGCCATCATGCCATACGCTGTCGAAGGCTTTCTCAACATCTAAGAAGCAGCCAACGGTCCGTTCTCTCCGACACCCGGCTTCCGTGATGCTTTCCACCAGTCTCATCAGTTGATGAGTGGTCGAATGCCCCACACGAAAGCCGAACTGTTCGGGGACCAGCACGTCAAAGTTGGTTAGATGTTCTCGTACACGACGCTGTACGAGGCGCTCAAAAACCTTGGACGTAGCGGAAAGTAGGCTGATAGGCCGGAGGTTTTCCGAGCGGGTGGTATCCTTTCCCGGCTTCGGGATCACGATAACCGTCGCCTTTCTCCATTTCTTGGGAAAGTATGCCAGTCTAAGACACGCGTTGAACAAATCAGTCAAGAATTGAACTCCAGGCTCGGGAAGAAGTCGTAGAGCGGTGTTGGTAACACCGTCCGGGTCTGGAGCTTTTCTTGGCTGAAGTTCAGCGAGCCGATCTGAGACCTCTTCCAAAGAGATGGGTTCGGGCTCCGTCGTGATCGGAAGTGACAGAAAGTCTTCCACAGCCATCTCGACTTGTTCGTCGAAGTCCCAGTCCATGGGCGGGTTGGGAGCGAACTGTCGCTCGAAACGCAAGCCCAAGTACTCGGCCTTCTCCTCCGGGCGACCCAGGGGTCGACCGAACGGTCCAACAATGGCGGGAAGTGGAGGTCGGCGCCTCCGTCCCGTCAATGCGGTAGGTATTCTGTACGGGTGACTTAGCGGGTCCGCATCCCCCGTTCGGGCCACGTCGAGTTCCCAACAGCTACGTCGGAACGCCTTCAGACTGCCACGCAGTCGTCCGGTGAGCCGATTGTATGCTGCCTTATCGGCCGGATCACGGGTCCTCTGCCAACTTTTCCGGAAGTAATTCCTCTCGCGAGCGAGAAGAGAGACTTCCTCAGGGATGCGTTGGTAGTCAGGCGTGAAGCCAGCTCGCGTACGTGAAGACACGCCTATAGCCGAGATGATTGCCTCTTCGATTCCCGCAACTGCTTCGTCTAGGAGGCGAACGGAATCGAGTGGGGCCGCTGGCGGCAATCTACGGCACAAGGCCGGGCCGTAGCGATCCCAATCGATAACCTTCTTCTGGTCAGAACGTGCATAGACGTGCTGGGTAGCGACGTGGACCAAGATAGGGTTGTGGTCGGATGTCAGCTCCGTAAGTGAGAATACCTCGACCGGACAGACAACTCCTTGGGTCACCGCGATGTCCAGAACATCGGGAGCCGCGTTAGGCCTTGACGGAAAGAACGTGGGTTGCGCTGGACCAAACACCATCGCCCGGCGCGATTCAACAAAACTGAGCAAGCGCCTCCCGTTCGGAGTAGTCAGGCGACTATTCCAAACGCGATGCTTGCAATTCAGATCGCCGGCCAAAATTACCCTTCGATGGGAATCGAAGATGACGTCCAGGTCGCCGACAAGGAGTTCAGCTTGTGGGGGCTTGTATGCTGAAAACACGAGGACGCCGCCAAGAGCTCCGTGGACCTCAATGGCGGTGGCCTCTAGGTTGGTAAGCTGCGGCAAAGGGACACGATGATGACCTATGGAGGTCCTCACCGCGATCGCCGTGCCGCCTCCTCGTCGGCCAACTCGGTCATCCCGATAGACCACGTAATTTGGTAATCGAAACCGGTTCGCCGGGGTCAGGTGGGTTTCCCCGAAGAGAAGTACGTCGGGTTTGAACCGAGCCAGGAATTCAAGAAGGTCGGAATGCTTGGAACCGATGTTGTTAGCATTCCAGGCTACGAGCGAGAGATCTCGTCTAAGGGCTCGGTTCATAGAAGACCTATGACTTCGCAGGCTTCCACCAAGAGCATAAATCTCTCAGTTTGGTCGGCAGTTTTCAGGCGGTCTCGGATGGACCTGAAGGTAGATGCGACTTTCTTGAGGTCGTAGCCAGACAGAAAGTCGCGGACGAACTGTGCGTCATCGGAAATGACGGACTGGGCGGTTTGCCTGGAAACTGAGGCCGCGTAAGAGCGACCAGGTTTAACGGCAGATCGGGTCGTGGTGGAAGCCACAGGACCAGGGCCAGACGGTTTTGAATCAGCGGCAGGAAAAGTACGCTGTTGCGCTTCGTCGGACTTGTTGTACCGGGAAGCAGGACTTTTCTTGGGCTGTGGGCAGGCAGGAGGTCGGGGCCGAGCATCCGGTGTGGTTATCCCTTTTTTGGTTTTTGTGATGCCTGCTCGCGGAAATCGCGGAGGTGGCAGTGGTGGCGAGGCTACCTCTGGTTCAGAGGCGGGAGTTGGAGGTTCCGCGGAGGTGGAGGGTTGATTCTCCGGCTCCAAAACCGAGATGACGGCTACTGGGCTTGTCTCTGCTTCGGAAGGAGACGCGGTTCGTTTGTTTGCCTTTGCAGGGGCTGGAGGTGAAGCCGGAGAAGGCGCGCGCCGTGCCGGTTGTGCCTGAGGTTGAGGCCTAGCCTGTGTTTTAGGCTGTCTCTGAGGTTGGGGCTGCATAGCTGGCTGCCTTGGCTTCGGGAGGGGCCCCTGCGGCTTTTGCTTCCGCAGGAGCTCCGCCTTTTAGACCGGGCAGTTTACGTTACTTGCTGCATGGCCTTGGCCACAATTAATGCAGCGGGACTTGGACTTGTCTGCCATAGTGCAGGCCTGAGTTAAATGTCCCAACGAACAACGTAGACAGGACGGGGCATTGCGGCAGACGTCGGTATGGTGGCCGAACCTCTGGCACCGGTGGCACTGCGCGAGCTTGCCCTGGGGACGACTGGATTCCACCCTGACGCGGAAGCCAAACAACCGCGTCAGTTGGAATATTTTGTCTGCAGCCTCGCCCTTCTCGAGCTGGAGACGGACGAGCGGGAGAGGTACTCCGGTTTCTGAGTGCGTGAACAGGCGGAAAATTGCCTGCACTGGGTACCCGAGGACCCTGCCTACTCGGTAGTGGTTCGAGACTTCCTATCTGGTTATTTTTCCCGCCCTCCACCTGACCCTCCCGCTCTCTTCGACAGGGACGAACTAGTTTCGTCTATCTGTCGACTGAACCGACGTCGCGCCCCTGGTCCTGATCGGATCGGGGCCGCAGCTTTGCAACATCTCCCGTCCTCGGGCGTTGAATTGGTCCTGGATCTGTTCAACTCCAGTCTCCGGCTGCAATACTTCCCCCGCCTGTGGAAAACTGCCAACATCTGTATGATACCCAAGCCCGGCAAGCCTAGAATGCTTGCAGGCAGCTATCGTCCCATATCGTTATTGCCAGTACTCTCAAAGGTGTTTGAGCGTCTCCTACTCGCCCGCATCTGGCCGCTGCTGGATACTTTTATTCGGAGTGAACAGTTCGGGTTCCGTAGAGAGCACTCGACAACTTTACAACTCGTCCGAGTTGTCACAGCTTTATCCGACGCCGCCAACAAAAAAGTCTACGGGCGCTGTCTTGTTGGACGTGCGTAAGGCCTACGATAAAGTCTGGCACGAAGGTTTTCTCTTCAAACTCGCTCACTCCCCCATCCCACCGTCCATTGTGCATTTCTTGCGGTCATACCTCAGTGATCGTACCTTCAGGGTTAGCGTCGAAGGGTCCTGTTCATCAGTTCGACCCGTCGCCGCTGGCGTTCCGCAGGGATCTGTCCTCGGCCCCGTTCTGCACCTAGTGTACACGAACGACCTGCCTGTTATTCCTGGAGTCACGTTATCTCTATTCGCTGACGACGCAATGTATTACTGCAGCTCCCTGTCCCCGCGAATTGCGTGTTTAAAGCTAAAGAGTCAGTTGAATCTGCTTCCGGCCTGGCTACGGAAGTGGCGGGTGCTGATCAACGCGGAGAAATCCGAGGCGATCTTTCACCAGCAAGTCCACTTCCCGCTGCCAGGCTCTCTCCCTCGAAGGGAGGCCTATCGCCTGGCAAAAGTCGGTAAAGTATTTGGGCGTTCGGCTAGACCAGCGCCTTAGCTTCAACGCCCACGTAACTGCTACCCTCAACAAAGCTCGAGGCGTCCGAGCCAAAATATTTCCCATGCTCTCGTGCCGCAACCGCCTGGCTTTGCGCACTAAAGTTACGATCTATCTTTTGTTTCTCCGGTCAGTATTGACCTATGCTGCTCCCGCATGGTGGTCGCTTGTGTCGACCACTAACAAGTGTAGGCTGGAAGCTTTCCAGGCCCGTACCCTCCGATCCTTGTCGGGGTCTCCATGGTTTGTGAGAAATGATGTCATTCGTGGAGGCCTTCGAGTTCCTACCCTAGCTGATTTTGTCCGGTCGCTCGCCGAAACTCTCTTTGCTTCTGCAGCGACCTCGTCCTTTCCTTATCTCTGCTCTATCAGCACGTCTGAACCACCTCCCGCTATACGTGTCAAACGCCCTCGGGCGATCTTAGACGACCCCCCGTAATTCTGTATGCTGTGACTTAGATTCCCGAGCAATTCTATCTCCTTGTTACCTTCCTATCCAGTCAGATACCTTCCCCAAGTATGTTGGTTTACGGACTGCTTGGCGCTGTTACCGATGCCACAGACACAGCGGTTCCCTGCCTCGCGGGGAACGACCGGCGCTACAAAGCGCCTGCATGCCGGGCCGGGCGCGTGCGGCATCTGCCGTTCGCCCCGCGACCGGCGGCAGTGTTACCATGACCCGGTACCTACATAAATATAAAATTGAAAAAATTTCCGCCGCCTTCTCAGTTAACTGGTTGGCGTGTCCCTCCCGTAAAAATTAGGAAACCTTACTATGAAAGTCCACCACTGTTTTCTTCTGGCAGCCATCGGGCACGTCCCGGAAGCTGTAATAAGCCACGGGTGCAAAGACGCCCCACTATTCAATGCAAATGCAAATGCAAAATCGGCGGTTCACCTCGTGCCCACGCTGAGACGATGCGAAAGAAAGCGTCCGCTCGTCTCGCGCAACTGTTTCCGATACTTGCCAACAAGGCTATGACCCGCAAGCTGGGTAAGTTAATCGTCAACGCGTACCTGTTGCCGATCATTACCTACGCCCTTCCCGTCTGGGGTTACCTCGCAACCGTTCATAAAAGAAGGTTGCAAAGCGTTCTCGATAGAGGTTTTCGGCTAGCGGCCAAAGTCCCCTATCGGTTTTCTTCTCGTCTCCTGAGAAGAGGACTCGGTGTCCGCTCGTTGGATGACACCGCAAGGCGACTTGCACGTAAATTTTACGTCCGAGCTGCGAGGACCCAGACAAACCCACTCATAGCTGGCCTTGGCAGGTACCGAACACGTCCAGGTGAATCTTGGAAACGGCCTCGACAAATACTGTACTAGTCGACCTAGTACGAGCATGTCGTTGTAGCGACCACTAAAAATTAATTAAAAATATTCCGTCTGGACAGGACCACTAGGCAGGAGCCCCTACCGGAGGCTCGGTACTAGGATACCATTGGGTCGTCTCACGACGCACAACCCAACAGCTCTGAACACTGTCGGCGGTTCATAGCGACGGACGCATTCTTATGAATATGGATGGACTCCAGATGCAGGCGAGTGAAGTAACCCCGGACACAAGACAACACACGGGCTTCATCGAACTTCACCCGGTGATCGTTGTGGGAAAGAGCGTGTTCAGCAACTGCGGACTTTTCCGGCTGGCCCAGGCGGCAGTATCTCCGATGTTCAGAGAGGCGCGTCCGGACACTACGCTTCGTGGTGCCTATGTAGACCTGGCCACACGTACAAGGAATACTGTACACCCCGCACGACGAGAGTGGATCCCTGGCGTCTTTCACCGGTCGCAGGAACTGTTGGATCTTTTTGGTTGGCTTAAAGATCGTCCTGACGCCCCGCTTACTCAGCAACTTGCCGATGCGGTCAGTCACGCCACGGATGTAGGGCAAGACAGCAGAACCAACAACCTCAGGCGACACCGACTCGTCCGGCCTACCAGATCTTCTCGGCCGGGCAGCTCTCCTAACCTCCGCAGCAGAATAGCCGTTGGACTGCAGTGCTTCCTCGAGATGCCGAAACTCATCTTCGAGATACTGGGACTCACAGAATCTTTTTGCCCGGTCTACCAGAGTCTTCAGCACCGCCCTCTTCTGCCTAGGATGATGATTCGAGGCCTTGTGCAGATATCTGTCGGTGTGCGTTGGCTTCCTATAAACTTTATGTCCCAAGCTGCCATCGGTCCTTTTCAGGACCAACACATCCAGAAAAGCCTATTGATCACCACTCTCGCGCTCCATCGTAAACTGTATGCGCGGGTGAACAGCGTTCAAATGTCCAAGGAAGCGTTCCAACTCTTCATCCCCATGGCTCCAGACCACGAAAGTGTCGTCCACATACCGCAACCAACACTTCGGCTTCAGAGGCGCAGATGAAATTGCCAACTCTTCAAATTTCTCCATGTAGAAGTTTGCAACCACAGGGCTGAGAGGACTTCCCATTGCAACGCCATCCACCTGTTCATAGAAGCTGCCATTCCATTGGAAGTAGGTCGTTGTTAGGACCTGCCGGAACAAAGCAGTGATGTCCGCCGAGAACAGGTCAACCAAATACCCCAAGACCTCCTGAACAGGGACCATGGTGAAAAGAGAGACCACATCAAAACTCACGAGAACGTCGCCAGGCTCCAGCACCAACTCCCGGATCCTCCGGAGGAAATCAGAAGAGTCCCGGACAAAAGAATCCGTCTGCCTGATGTGCGGCTTGAGCAATCCAGTGAGATGCTTTGCCAAGTTGTAAGTAGGCGAGCCAATAGCACTGACGATGGGCCTCAGCGGAACGTCTTCCTTATGAATCTTCGGTAAACCATAGAGACGAGGGGGAAGGGCCTCCAAACACCGGACGGCCGTCTTCACATCAGGCGCCAGAGAAGATTGCTGAACCAAAGAATCCGTTTTCCTTAGAACAGTAGTAGTCGGATCTTTGTTCAGCCTCCGATACGTGGCCGGATCTAATAAACCTTCAATCTTCCGCTGGTATTCTTCGGTGTTCAAGACCACAGTGGCGCTCCCCTTATCCGCCGGCACAATGACAATGGAGTCATCCCCTTTCAATTTCCTCAAGGCTCGCAACTCCGCCGACAGAAGATTGCATTTTGACGGAGCGGCCCTTCTAAGGGCCCTAGAAGCTTCCAAACGTATATCATCTGCCTGGTCTCGGGGTAGTCCTCGGATGCCTGCCTCCACGCTCGCAACTATTTCCTCCACTGGTACTGTCAATGGGGTAACAGCAAACTTCTCACCTTTGGCTAACACCGAGGTCTCATGTGGTGTTAGTTGGTGGTTCGATAGATTCAAAACCATCCTGTCCATCCTGTCACAATCTAGTATTCTTCCTCCGATGTTCAGGGAACCAAACCAATGTTTTCGAGGCGTGTTATGCCAGTACCAGCCAGAGACAGCGTGACAAATTCGAGGGAGAGGGGCTGGCATCGGGAGATGGACTTACGAGTGAAACAGATCGCCTCGGATTTCTCCGTATTGATCGTCACCCGCCATTTCCGTAGCCAGTCCGGAAGCTGCTCCAACTGACGCTGCAACTGTGTACTCGCAAAACGCGGGGACACAGAGCTGTAATGATATTTACACCCAATTCAGGGCCAGAGACGAACCGGAACAGAGAATTTCCTTAGGCGTTGACAACGCGGCTGTTCCATGAAGGGTGTTTGGCGTTTAAGTCGCCGGCTACAATGGTTGAGAGGGGGTGGTCGAGGAGGGCGTCCCACCCCTCGGGCGGTGGCGGAGTTCGCCGGCCAGGTCGGAGGTACGCAGAAACAACGCGCAGCTCCGATCTGCCGGCGTCCACCGTCACCGCGCAGCCTTCAAGAATAGATGTATCTAGAGGAGGCAAAAGCCTGTGGGATATCCGCCTGTGGACTAAAACAGCTGTGCCCCCCGAGGGGGGACAGCGAGGCCGTAGGGGACGATCCTGATGATAACAGGCGTAGGCAGGAAGGGAAAACGAGTGGTAATGAGCCAGATGAGTCTCGGAAAGAAGTATGATATCAGCATCATACTCCGTCACGAAAGTTATCAGTTCAGATCGTCTGGGGAGTAGCCCGAAGGCGTTCCACGCAACGATCCTCAGGCTATTAGCCATTTAGGGGGAGTAGAGGGAAGAGGGCAGCTAATGATTGGAAGACCAGGGCAAGCACTGTGGTAGTGTCACGAGCAGTCCTGATAGACGCAACAAGATTATCTGCCCAGGCAGTCAGGGGATCCGCCGAAGCCTGAGAAGATTCCCGGGATTCAGGAGGACAAGCCTGACTGGCCTCGACAGGGGTAGCAGATGGCGCTGGGCTGGTGGACTGAGTAGTAGACTGCTCGCTGGGAGGTTGAGGACGATGACTGGGGGCGGGTCGAGCCCGCGGAGAGGGTACAGGTGGAACCTGTGATGATGTAGGCCGGCCGGCGGAGTTCCGGCGACGACGAGAGCGCTTGGATTTGCCCGATCGGGCTGGAGGCGGGGCTGATTTAGCGGCCATGGCCCCGTAGGGAGGTGCGGGCGCTCCGACAGGCGCCGGTGTTGAGGCCGCTGCAGGCGGCGCCGAAGCGACGACTGCAGGCGAGACAGCGGCACCGGAAGCAACCGAAGTTGCTGCCGGGACCTTGGCAGATGAACCAGGAAGAGGTGGAAATGCCTCTCGCCGGTTAGGGCCAGGACCAGCTACACGGCCAGCCTGCGCGCCAGGGCGCACAGGAGGTCGCTGCGGTTTCATGGCGGCGATAAAGTTAGGGCAGCCTCGGTAATTAGCCGGGTGGGCTCCGTCGCAGTTGGAGCATTTAGCTGTGTACCCCACCTTTGGCTTATCACAGCCACGATGAGGCTCAGCACAACGCACGCAACGCGGGGGCTGATGGCAAAAATACTGCTGTGGCCGAACCTCTGGCAGTTGAAACACTGCGAGGGGTCGGGCCGCGGGTCAAATGTTCGGACTTGCACCCGTAGGTGCAGAAGATTTTGGAGACTATAAATCTCCTCGAAAGGGCCTACTTTAAGAAGTTTGACCAGAAAGCTGTTAACAGATCGGCGGTCATCACCTTTGCCAACATGCAGGACGCTTACCGCGGTCGGCGCATAGCCGAGCGCAACAAGTTCCTGCCTGATGGCATCAGGTTCAGTAAAGCAAGGAATTCCCGACAGAACGACCTTGATTTCGCGCTCTGACGGGAGGGCAAAAGTGTGGTAAGAGATCTTGCGCTCTGTCAGGAATGACTGAACAGAGCGGAAGTCGGGGATCGTAGCGGTCGCCAGCTTTAGCGAGGCGCCTTGGCACCTCGCCTCGACCTTGACCGAAGGGAGAGCTAGGGAATATGGAACGTAAAAGATCAGAATAATTCTTATTATCAGGAATTACAATGGGTGGAATTCGTGGGGGGAAGACACAGTTTGGGTACCAGTTGAATACTCACGGTGCACGCGCTGAGTGCCGCTGTTACCATGATTAGACGGCAGATTTGCAGCTGAGGCGGGGCGGCGGAGTTTGCGCCAGTTTTCGAGGGTTTATTATAACCGCCAAGCATGTAGCATGTAGCATTGTAGTAGCGGGGCGTCTTTGCACCCGGTGCATGACTGCAGCATCTGAGTCGAGCTCAATGGCTGCCTGTAGATATACATAGTTCTGGTTCTTCGACTGGTGCCTAATATCAGGAATGGACAACCGCCAACCAGTTAACTGAGAAGGCGGGGGAGAAAGGTTTTTAATTTTTATTTATTTAAAATTTTTTGCAATCAGTGGGCAGTGCCGCATGAACGGGCTCAGATGACAGATGTCACCCGTTCCCAGTCCCCGCGTGCAGACGCCGTGAGGCGTCGGTCGCTCCCCGCGAGGCAGAGAGCCTCCGTGCCAGTGATAGCGCGTAGCAGCGGCATTCAGCGCGGTCGGCATACTAGGAAGGGAGGAAGGAAACAGCTTTGCAGGTAAATTCTGGGGCATGGGCAGATAGTGAATATTCAAATTGAGGTTTAAGCAGGTTACTTAAACTTATGGCGGGTCATCGAGAATCGCCCGAGGGCGTTTGACCCGGACAGGGGGAGGTGGTTGCGTGGTGCTGATGGTCCTGAGGTAAGGAAGGAAGAGGTCTCAGCTGCGGCAAAGAGAGTCGCAGCTAATGACCAGACAAAGGCTGAGAGAGCAGGAACTCGTAGACCTCTCGAATTACACTATTTCTAACAAACCAAGGAGATCCCGACAAGGAACGGAGGGTCCTGGATTGGAAAATTTCCAGCCTACGCCTGTTGGTGGCGGAGGCAAGTGACCACCAAACAGGTGCCGCATAGTCAAGACAGACCGGAGAAACAACAGATAGAGTGTAACTTTCGTGCGCAGCGCCAGGGGGCTGCGGCACGCGAGGTATGGGTAAAGTTTGGCTCGAACGCCTCGAGCTTGGCAAGGGTTTCCGTCACGTGGGTGTTGAAGCAAAGGCGACGATCTAGCCGAACGCCTAGATACTTCACCGACTCTTTATAGGCGATAGGCCTCCCTTCCAGGGAGAGGGGCTGGCATCGGGAGATGGACTTACGAGTGAAACAGATCGCCTCGGATTTCTCCGTATTGATCGTCACCCGCCATTTCCGTAGCCAGTCCGGAAGCTGGTCCAACTGACGCTGCAACTGTGTACTCGCAAAACGCGGGGACACAGAGCTGTAATGATACATTGCATCGTCAGCGAACAAAGACAACGTGACTCCGGGCAAAACAGGCAGGACGTTCGTGTACACAAGGTACAGAACGGGGCCGAGGACAGATCCCTGAGGTACGCCGGCGGCGACAGGACGAACTGCAGAGCAGGTTCCGTCGACGCTCACCCTGAAGGTTCGGTCGCTGAGATACGACCGGAGGAAAAACACTATGGACGATGGTAAGGGGGAGTTAGCTAGTTTGAAGAGAAGACCTTCGTGCCAGACTTTGTCGAAGGCCTTGCTCACGTCCAGCAGTGCGGCGGCCCGTAGCCGCTCGCCTGTTGGTGGCGTCAGAGAGTTGCGTGTACCACGCGGACTAGTTGAAGCGTGGTCGAGTGCTCTCTGCGAAACCCGAACTGTTCGTTGCGGATAAAATTATCCAACAACGGCGAGATGCGGGCCAGCAGGAGCCGCTCGAACACCTTCGAGATAACTGGCAAGAGAGATATTGGCCGATAGATTTCAGGAAGCATGCACGGCTTGCGGGGTTTAGGAACCATAACGATGTTGGCATTTTTCCACAGGCGGGGAAAGTACTGTAGCCGGAGACAAGAGTTGAACAGCTCGAGAAAGAGGTCGACGCCTGAGGCCGGGAGATATTGTAATGCAGCGGCCCCGATCCGGTCAGGACCAGGGGCGCGACGGCGGTTTAGTCGACAGACAGACGAAACGAGTTCGTCTCTGTCGAACGGGAGGTCTGGGCCAGTGGGAGGGCGAGAAAAATAACCAGATAGGAAGTCCCGGACTTCTGCCGAGTGGGCAGGGTCCGAAACGCCTCGATGAACGGTAAATTGCGACTCCATGCAGTCGGCGAAGACCTCAGCCTTGCCTTCTGATGAAGACACAACCCCGTTCGGGGTTTCCAGCGGGTTGCGAGTTCTCTTCTCGCGGGTCAGTCTACTCACCGCTCTCCAGACGGAGGCGTGGTCGACTTCAAGAGACTCAAGGTATGAGTCCCATCGATCAGAGTTTACGTCCCGCAGTAGCTGCTGAACGTAAAGGGACTGTTGTTGAAATCGTCGCTTAACGACTGGGTCACGGGTTCTTTGCCATCTGCGGCGGAGCTGGCGCCGTAGCCAGATGGCGTGGAGTACTTCCGCAGGTAAGGCCTATTTGCGATGATTCACCTCGAATGCGTAGGTGTGTCGATCCATGACACGTTGGACCAATTCCTGGAGATTTGTGGCGCGGAGGTCCAGATCGTCACGAGTGACGATTGGGTCCGCCGGGAGAGATGGTAACCTTCGAGAGAGCTCGTCATGATAGGATCGCCAGTTGACTCTCCTAACAATCTGAGCGGGAAGTCGGGGTGACGCCGACAGCCTCTCGAAAAGTTATTACAAGGGATTGTGATCGGACGAAAGGTCCGACACAGACGAGACCTCGATGTTGCGGGCAACGTTCTTGACAACTACTATGTCAAGAACGTCCGGCCGATGGCCGTGAAAGGGGAAGTAGGTAGAGTCTTCAGGGCCGATGACATTAAGTGCCGGGTCGCCAGAGACGAACCGGAACAGAGAATTTCCATAGGCGTTGACAACGCGGCTGTTCCATGAAGGGTGTTTGGGCGTTTAAGTCGCCGGCTACAATGGTTGAGAGGGGGCGGTCGAGGAGGGCGTCCCACTCCTCCGGCGGTGGCGGAGTTCGCCGGCCAGGCCGGAGGTACGCAGAAAACGCGGAGGTCCGATCCGCCGGCGTCCACCGCCACCGCGCAGCCTTCAATAATAGATGTATCTAGAGGAGGCAAAAGCCTGTGAGATATCCGCGTGTGGACTAAAAAAGCTGTGCCCCCCGAGGGGGGACAGCGAGGCCGTAGGGGACGATCCTGACGATAACAGGCATAGGCAGGAAGGGAAAACGAGTGGTAATGAGCCAGATGAGTCTCGGAAAGAAGGATGATATCAACATCATACTCCGTCACGAAAGTCATCAGTTCAGATGGTCTGGGGAGTAGCCCGAAGGCGTTCCACGCAACGATCCTCAGGCTATTAGCCATTTAGGGGAAGTAGAGGAAAGAGGGTAGCTAATGATTGGAACACCAGGGCAAGCACAGTGGTAGTGTCACGAGCAGTCCTGATGGACGCAACAAGATTATCTGCCCAGGCAGTCAGGGGATCCGCCGAAGCCCGGGAAGATTCCGGGATTCAGGAGGACAAGCCTGACTGGCCTCGACAGGGGTAGCAGATGGCGCTGGGCTGGTGGTCTGAGTAGTAGACTGCTCGCTGGTAGGTTGAGGACGATGACTGGGGGCGGGTCGAGCCCGCGGAGAGGGTACAGGTGGAACCTGTGATGATTTAGGTCGGCCGGCGGAGTTCCGGCGACGACGAGAGCGCTTGGGTTTGCCCGATCGGGCTGGAGGCGGGGCTGATTTAGCGGCCATGGCCGCGTAGGAAGGTGCGGGCGCTTCGGCAGGCGCCGGTGTTGAGGCCGCTGCAGGCGGCGCCGAAGCGACGACTGCAGGCGAGACAGCGGCACCGGAAGCAACCGAAGTTGCTGCCGGGACCTTGGCAGATGAACCAGAGATAGGTTGGAATGCCTCTCGCCGGTTAGGGCCAGGACCAGCTACACGGCCAGCCTGCGCGCCAGGGCGCACAGGAGGTCGCTGCGGTTTCATGGCGGCGATAAAGTTAGGGCAGCCTCAGTAATTAGCCGGGTGGGCTCCGTCGCAGTTGCAGCATTTAGCTGTGTACCCACCTTTGGCTTATCACAGCCACTATGAGGCTCAGCACAACGCACGCAACGCGGGGGCTGATGGCAAAAATACTGCTGTGGCCGAACCTCTGGCAGTTAAAACACTGCGAGGGGCCGGGCCGCGGGTCAAATGTTCGGACTTGCACCCGTAGGTGCAGAAGATTCTGGAGAGTGTAAATCTCCTCGAAAAGGCCTACTTTCAGTAATTTTACAAGAAAGCTGTTAACAGGTCGGCGGTCATCACCTTTGCCAACATGCAGGACGCTTACCGCGGTCGGCGCATAGCCGAGCGCAACAAGTTCCTGCTGATGGCATCAGTATCTGTGAAGGAAGGAATTCCCGACAGAACGACCTTGATTTCTCGCTCTGACGGGAGGGAAAATGTATGAAAAGAAATATTACGCTCTGTCAGGAATGACTGAACAGAGCGGAAGTCTGGGATTGTAGCGGTCGCCAGCTTTAGCGAGGCGCCTTGGCACCTCGCCTCGACCTTGACCGAAGGGAGAGCTCGGGATAAGGAACGTAAAAGTTCAGAATAATTCCTATTATCAGGAATTACAATGGGAGGAATTCGTGGGGAAGACACAGTTTGGGTAGTAGCTGGATACTCACGTTGCACGCGCTGAGTGCCGCTGTTACCATGATTTAGACGGCAAATCTGCAGCTGAGGCGGGCGGCGGAGTTTGGGCCAGTTTTCGCTTGCGTTTGGCAGATTTGCCCTCCACAAGCGAGAACTCTCCGTCCCCCCGACCCAACACTGCACATATCTACCGCACTATTATCACTTTCACTGTCGTGAGGAAGTGGAGTGGAACGGAAGCCGGTTGAGCATGTTTCCATTAAGGAAACAAGCGGCGCCGGCAGAGGATTCGGGGGCGTATTCGACGCCATTTCGGACAAGCCGAAATGAACGTCTACGCTAGGTCTAGGATAGAGGGATCACCAGACACTGAAAACTATCCACAGGCACAATTGAACACGACACAGACCGCACAGCACTCGGAAACAAAAACACTCCCGCACAGATTAAATAAGACTGGTTAGCACTGAACTGCTGATGAAACTTGTAGAGTTGATGATGCTGAATGTGATGATGGTGATAAAAATGATGAAAACTGAATATTTCCGCACAATTTGGAAGAATTTTGCAGAGCAAAAACAGACACAGCCTACCAGGGCAAATGCTCTAGGTAGACTCTAACCGCCGAGGGTGAAAGCATCTCCTTAAATAGTGTCTGGCATGGTTTATTTTCCATGCCCACTCAGAATCGAGAATGACGAGCTGGCTTCTCATTGGTCCGCGTGATACACCTTAAGCGGCCAAAAAGTTATAAATAGAGGCATCGTAGCCGTAACAGGCACAGAATACCTAGAGCTGTTGCCCGGGTAGGCTGTGTTACTCTTTATCGCATTTGCGATTGTGGTTTTTAACCGTTAGTAATATCTTTTTCAACCTGTTTTCTTCATCATCATCATCACCGTTCTTCAACATAATCAGTGTGCTACAATTTCAGCAGTGTATTGTGTCGTGCGCGAGTGTTTTTGTGATTCGTGTGCAGTGCGCGTCTGGTGTTCGTGTTCTTTGTCTGTCAGTGTAGTGATTCAGTGCTGGTGAAAGTCACTCTTTCCTAGCCCTTTTTTGCGTCTTCGACGTTCATTTCGGCTCATCCGAGATGGCGTCGAACGCAACTCCGTTCCTTTGCCGGCACGCTGGTAACCTTAATGGAAACCTGCGGTACTGGTCCTCATTCTACCCCGCTGCCGTCCCATACAGTTAGTGATAGTGAAAGTGAAAGTGATTGTGCGGTCGATGTGTAGTGTGGGGGACGGGGACGGTGAATTTTCGCTTGTGGAGGGCAAGTCTGCCAAACGCAAGCGAAAATTGGTCGCCAGCCCGCCACCGGCCGCTGCTACGCATCGGGTATCTAGTCGCGGTAACAGCGCCAGCCAACCTACTCAGCAACACTCCAAATCTGTCCCCAAACCTAAAATTCCTCCGATTGTTATTCCCGACAATCGTAACTACAGGGAAATTCTCCGTTCCCTGCAGAATCTGCTTCCTTCGGCCAAACTCGAGGCCAGGTGCCAAGGCTCCTCGCTTCGAATTGCGGCCACAACAGTCCCGGACTTCCGATCGGTCCAACAGTTTCTTACCGATCGGAAGATCTCCTTCCACACTTTCGCGCTTCCTTCAGAGCGCGAAATTAAAGTTGTTCTATCCGGACTTCCTTTCTGGACCGCCCCCGATACCATCAGGCAGGAGCTTGTCGCTTTAGGCTATTCGCCGACGGCGGTAAGTGTACTGCATGCCTGGCAAGGGGGAAGATCGCCGTCCTGTGAATAGTTTCCTAGTGAAACTACTCAAAGTAGGCCGGTTCGAGGAGGTCTATGGCCTCCAAAACTTCCTGCACCTTCGGGTGCAAGTTCGTACTTTCGACCCGCGGCCAGGCCCCTCGCAGTGTTTTAACTGTCAGAGGTTTGGCCACTCCAGCTTGTTCTGTAATCACCCTCCGCGTTGCGTGCGGTGTACTGAGCTTCATCGTGGGTGTGATAAGCCCAAGACGGGGTTCACGGCCATTTGCTGCAACTGCGGCGGGGTCCATCCGGCTAGCTATAGAGGATGTAGAGACTTTATATCTGCCATGAAGCTGCAGGGGACTCCTGCTCGCCCCTGGCGCGCAGGCAGGCCGTGTTGCAGGTCCCCTCCCTAACCGCAGAGAGGCCTTCCCACCTCTCTCCGGAGCATCATCTCAGGCCCCGGCAGCAGTTCCGGCTGCTCCCAGGGCCCCAGTTCCGCCTGCAGTCGACGTTTCGGCGCCGCCTGCAGTCCCCTCTGTCCCGGCGCCTGCCGGAGCGCCCGGCCCTTCATACGCGGCTGTGGCCGCTACATCAGTCCCGCCTTCCGCTCCTCGGAGCTCCAAACCGAAGCGCACTCGTCGCCGTCAGCGACAAGTTCCACAGGCCCTGCCTGTAAAACCTCAGCGGGCCGCGCCCGCCCCCAGCCATCAACCTAAGCTCCCAACTGAGCAGACCTCACGTCCATCCCCGAGCCCTGCGCCATCTGCAACACCGGCCGAGGCCAGCCAGGTCCGTCTTCCGGAATCTCGGGAATCTTCCCGGGCCCCGGTGGACCCCCTGACTGCCTGGGCTGAAACTTTGGTAAACAACATCCGGTCTGCTCCAGATACAACCACGGTTCTCGCCCTGGTGTTTCAATCACTGTCTACCCTCTTTCCTCTTCTTACTTTGAATGGCTAGGAGTCTTAGGATCGTTGCGTGGAATGCCCATAGGGTAGTCCCTCGACGATCTGAACTGATGACTTTCGTAACGGAGTACGACCCTGATGTCGTCCTCCTTTGCGAGACTCATCTGGCTCGCTACCATACCTTCAACCTGCCATCTTACATCTGTTTTCGTCAGGATCGTCCCCAACGGCCTGGCTGTCGCCCCTCGGGGGGGACAGCCGTCTTAGTCCACAGGCGGATATCCCACAGGCCACTACCCCCTTTAGATACGTTTCTTGTTGAAGGTTGTGCGGTGGCGATAGACGCTGGCGGATCGGATTTGCGCGTTGTTGCGGCGTATCTCCGGCCCGGCCTGCGGCTACCTCCACCGCCCGAGGAGTGGGACGCTCTCCTCGATCATCCCCTACCAACCATTGTAGCCGGCGACTTAAATGCCAAGCATCCCTCCTGGAACAGCAGAGTAGCCAACGCCTACGGAAAATCTCTGTATCGGTTCGTCTCCGACGACCCGGTACTTCAAGTCATCGGCCCAGAAGACCCTACTCACTTCCCCTTTTCCGGTCATCGACCGGACGTCCTTGACATTGTCATAGCCAAGGACGTGACCCATCACATCCAGGTCTCGTCAGTGTCGGATCTCTCATCCGATCACAATCCCATTTTATAACTGCCCGTGAGCTGTCGGCCTCACCCCGACCTCCCGCTCAGATTGTTAGGAGAGTCAACAGTGGGCTCCTACCATGATGAGCTCTCACGGCGGTTACCATCACTCCCCGTGGACCCGATCGTCACTTGTGACGATTTGGATCTCCGAGCAACTCATCTTCAGGAGTTGGTCCAAGGTGTCATGGATCGACACACATATACTCTCGAGGTGAATCATCGTAAATCGGCCTTACCTGCGGAAGTACTCCACGCCATCTGGCTACGGCGCAATCTTCGCCGCAGATGGCAAAGAACCCGTGATCCCGGCGTCAAAAGGCGCTTTCAGGCCCAGTCTCTTTACGTCCAGCAGCTACTGCGGGACGTAAACTCTGATCGATGGGACTCATACCTTGAGTCTCTTGAAGGCGACCACGCCTCCGTCTGGAGAGCGGCGAGTAGACTGACCGGCGAGAAGAGAACTCGCAACCCACTTGAAACTCCGAACGGGGTTGTATCTTCAGCGGAAGGCAAGGCCGAGGTCTTCGCCGACTGCATGGAGGTGCAATTTACTGTTCACCAAGGCGTCTCGGACCCTGCCCACTCGGCAGAAGTCCGTGACTTCCTATCTGGACATTTTTCACGCCCTCCCGAAATCCCAGCCCTCCCGTTCGACAGGGATGAACTAGTTTCATCTATCTGCCGACTAAATCGCCGTCGCGCCCCCGGTCCTGACCGGATCGGGGCCGCTGCTATACAAAATCTCCCGGCCTCAGGCGTTGACCTCGTTCTTGAGCTGTTTAACTCCTGTCTCCGGCTACAGTACTTTCCCCGCCTGTGGAAATCAGCCAACATCGTAATGATTCCGAAGCCTCGCAAGCCGCGCATGCTTCCTGAAATCTATCGTCCAATCTCTCTCTTGCCAGTCATCTCGAAGGTGTTCGAGCGTCTCCTGCTGGCTCGCATCTCGCCGCTGCTAGATGGTTTCATCCGCAGCGAACAGTTCGGGTTTCGCAGAGAGCACTCGACCACGCTTCAATTGGTCCGCGTTGTTACGCACTTGTCAGACGCCACCAACAGGCGAGCGGCTACGGCCGCCGTACTGTTGGACGTGAGCAAGGCCTTCGATAAATTCTGGCACGAAGGTCTTCTCTTCAAACTTGCAAATTCCCCTCTACCATCGGCCATAGTGTTTTTCCTCCGGTCGTATGTCAGCGACCGAACCTTCAGGGTGAGCGTCGACGGGTCCTGTTCTACAGTTCCTGTTCGTGTCCTGAGGCGTACCTCAGGGATCTGTCCTCGGCCCCGTTCTGTACCTTGTGTACACGAACGACCTGCCTGTCTTGCCCGGAGTCACGTTGTCTTTGTTCGCTGACGATGCTATGTATCACTGCAGCTCCCTGTCCCCGCGATTTGCGAGTACAAAGCTGCAGCGTCAGTTGAACCAGCTTCCGGACTGGCTACGGAAATGGCGGGTGACGATCAACACTATTCTGTACGGGTGACTTAGCGGGTCCGCATCCCCCGTTCGGGCCACGTCGAGTTCCCAACAGCTACGTCGGAACGCCTTCAGACTGCCACGCAGTCGTCCGGTGAGCCGATTGTATGCTGCCTTATCGGCCGGATCACGGGTCCTCTGCCAACTTTTCCGGAAGTAATTCCTCTCGCGAGCGAGAAGAGAGACTTCCTCAGGGATGCGTTGGTAGTCAGGCGTGAAGCCAGCTCGCGTACGTGAAGACACGCCTATAGCCGAGATGATTGCCTCTTCGATTCCCGCAACTGCTTCGTCTAGGAGGCGAACGGAATCGAGTGGGGCCGCTGGCGGCAATCTACGGCACAAGGCCGGGCCGTAGCGATCCCAATCGATAACCTTCTTCTGGTCAGAACGTGCATAGACGTGCTGGGTAGCGACGTGGACCAAGATAGGGTTGTGGTCGGATGTCAGCTCCGTAAGTGAGAATACCTCGACCGGACAGACAACTCCTTGGGTCACCGCGATGTCCAGAACATCGGGAGCCGCGTTAGGCCTTGACGGAAAGAACGTGGGTTGCGCAGGACCAAACACCATCGCCCGGCGCGATTCAACAAAACTGAGCAAGCGCCTCCCGTTCGGAGTAGTCAGGCGACTATTCCAAACGCGATGCTTGCAATTCAGATCGCCGGCCAAAATTACCCTTCGATGGGAATCGAAGATGACGTCCAGGTCGCCGACAAGGAGTTCAGCTTGTGGGGGCTTGTATGCTGAAAACACGAGGACGCCGCCAAGAGCTCCGTGGACCTCAATGGCGGTGGCCTCTAGGTTGGTAAGCTGCGGCAAAGGGACACGATGATGACCTATGGAGGTCCTCACCGCGATCGCCGTGCCGCCTCCTCGTCGGCCAACTCGGTCATCCCGATAGACCATGTAATTTGGTAATCGAAACCGGTTCGCCGGGGTCAGGTGGGTTTCCCCGAAGAGAAGTACGTCGGGTTTGAACCGAGCCAGGAATTCAAGAAGGTCGGAATGCTTGGAACCGATGTTGTTAGCATTCCAGGCTACGAGCGAGAGATCTCGTCTAAGGGCTCGGTTCATAGAAGACCTATGACTTCGCAGGCTTCCACCAAGAGCATAAATCTCGCAGATCACGCAAACGGCTGAGAGCAGTTTGGTCGGCAGTTTTCAGGCGGTCTCGGATGGACCTGAAGGTAGATGCGACTTTCTTGAGGTCGTAGCCAGACAGAAAGTCGCGGACGAACTGTGCGTCATCGGAAATGACGGACTGGGCGGTTTGCCTGGAAACTGAGGCCGCGTAAGAGCGACCAGGTTTAACGGCAGATCGGGTCGTGGTGGAAGCCACAGGACCAGGGCCAGACGGTTTTGAATCAGCGGCAGGAAAAGTACGCTGTTGCGCTTCGTCGGACTTGTTGTACCGGGAAGCAGGACTTTTCTTGGGCTGTGGGCAGGCAGGAGGTCGGGGCCGAGCATCCGGTGTGGTTATCCCTTTTTTGGTTTTTGTGATGCCTGCTCGCGGAAATCGCGGAGGTGGCAGTGGTGGCGAGGCTACCTCTGGTTCAGAGGCGGGAGTTGGAGGTTCCGCGGAGGTGGAGGGTTGATTCTCCGGCTCCAAAACCGAGATGACGGCTACTGGGCTTGTCTCTGCTTCGGAAGGAGACGCGGTTCGTTTGTTTGCCTTTGCAGGGGCTGGAGGTGAAGCCGGAGAAGGCGCGCGCCGTGCCGGTTGTGCCTGAGGTTGAGGCCTAGCCTGTGTTTTAGGCTGTCTCTGAGGTTGGGGCTGCATAGCTGGCTGCCTTGGCTTCGGGAGGGGCCCCTGCGGCTTTTGCTTCCGCAGGAGCTCCGCCTTTTAGACCGGGCAGTTTACGTTACTTGCTGCATGGCCTTGGCCACAATTAATGCAGCGGGACTTGGACTTGTCTGCCACAGTGCAGGCCTGAGTTAAATGTCCCAACGAACAACGTAGACAGGACGGGGCATTGCGGCAGACGTCGGTATGGTGGCCGAACCTCTGGCACCGGTGGCACTGCGCGAGCTTGCCCTGGGGACGACTGGATTCCACCCTGACGCGGAAGCCAAACAACCGCGTCAGTTGGAATATTTTGTCTGCAGCCTCGCCCTTCTCGAGCTGGAGACGGACGAGCGGGAGAGGTACTCCGGTTTCTGAGTGCGTGAACAGGCGGAAAATTGCCTGCACTGGGTACCCGAGGACCCTGCCTACTCGGTAGTGGTTCGAGACTTCCTATCTGGTTATTTTTCCCGCCCTCCACCTGACCCTCCCGCTCTCTTCGACAGGGACGAACTAGTTTCGTCTATCTGTCGACTGAACCGACGTCGCGCCCCTGGTCCTGATCGGATCGGGGCCGCAGCTTTGCAACATCTCCCGTCCTCGGGCGTTGAATTGGTCCTGGATCTGTTCAACTCCAGTCTCCGGCTGCAATACTTCCCCCGCCTGTGGAAAACTGCCAACATCTGTATGATACCCAAGCCCGGCAAGCCTAGAATGCTTGCAGGCAGCTATCGTCCCATATCGTTATTGCCAGTACTCTCAAAGGTGTTTGAGCGTCTCCTACTCGCCCGCATCTGGCCGCTGCTGGATACTTTTATTCGGAGTGAACAGTTCGGGTTCCGTAGAGAGCACTCGACAACTTTACAACTCGTCCGAGTTGTCACAGCTTTATCCGACGCCGCCAACAAAAAAGTCTACGGGCGCTGTCTTGTTGGACGTGCGTAAGGCCTACGATAAAGTCTGGCACGAAGGTTTTCTCTTCAAACTCGCTCACTCCCCCATCCCACCGTCCATTGTGCATTTCTTGCGGTCATACCTCAGTGATCGTACCTTCAGGGTTAGCGTCGAAGGGTCCTGTTCATCAGTTCGACCCGTCGCCGCTGGCGTTCCGCAGGGATCTGTCCTCGGCCCCGTTCTGCACCTAGTGTACACGAACGACCTGCCTGTTATTCCTGGAGTCACGTTATCTCTATTCGCTGACGACGCAATGTATTACTGCAGCTCCCTGTCCCCGCGAATTGCGTGTTTAAAGCTAAAGAGTCAGTTGAATCTGCTTCCGGCCTGGCTACGGAAGTGGCGGGTGCTGATCAACGCGGAGAAATCCGAGGCGATCTTTCACCAGCAAGTCCACTTCCCGCTGCCAGGCTCTCTCCCTCGAAGGGAGGCCTATCGCCTGGCAAAAGTCGGTAAAGTATTTGGGCGTTCGGCTAGACCAGCGCCTTAGCTTCAACGCCCACGTAACTGCTACCCTCAACAAAGCTCGAGGCGTCCGAGCCAAAATATTTCCCATGCTCTCGTGCCGCAACCGCCTGGCTTTGCGCACTAAAGTTACGATCTATCTTTTGTTTCTCCGGTCAGTATTGACCTATGCTGCTCCCGCATGGTGGTCGCTTGTGTCGACCACTAACAAGTGTAGGCTGGAAGCTTTCCAGGCCCGTACCCTCCGATCCTTGTCGGGGTCTCCATGGTTTGTGAGAAATGATGTCATTCGTGGAGGCCTTCGAGTTCCTACCCTAGCTGATTTTGTCCGGTCGCTCGCCGAAACTCTCTTTGCTTCTGCAGCGACCTCGTCCTTTCCTTATCTCTGCTCTATCAGCACGTCTGAACCACCTCCCGCTATACGTGTCAAACGCCCTCGGGCGATCTTAGACGACCCCCCGTAATTCTGTATGCTGTGACTTAGATTCCCGAGCAATTCTATCTCCTTGTTACCTTCCTATCCAGTCAGATACCTTCCCCAAGTATGTTGGTTTACGGACTGCTTGGCGCTGTTACCGATGCCACAGACACAGCGGTTCCCTGCCTCGCGGGGAACGACCGGCGCTACAAAGCGCCTGCATGCCGGGCCGGGCGCGTGCGGCATCTGCCGTTCGCCCCGCGACCGGCGGCAGTGTTACCATGACCCGGTACCTACATAAATATAAAATTGAAAAAATTTCCGCCGCCTTCTCAGTTAACTGGTTGGCGTGTCCCTCCCGTAAAAATTAGGAAACCTTACTATGAAAGTCCACCACTGTTTTCTTCTGGCAGCCATCGGGCACGTCCCGGAAGCTGTAATAAGCCACGGGTGCAAAGACGCCCCACTATTCAATGCAAATGCAAATGAAAATCGGCGGTTCACCTCGTGCCCACGCTGAGACGATGCGAAAGAAAGCGTCCGCTCGTCTCGCGCAACTGTTTCCGATACTTGCCAACAAGGCTATGACCCGCAAGCTGGGTAAGTTAATCGTCAACGCGTACCTGTTGCCGATCATTACCTACGCCCTTCCCGTCTGGGGTTACCTCGCAACCGTTCATAAAAGAAGGTTGCAAAGCGTTCTCGATAGAGGTTTTCGGCTAGCGGCCAAAGTCCCCTATCGGTTTTCTTCTCGTCTCCTGAGAAGAGGACTCGGTGTCCGCTCGTTGGATGACACCGCAAGGCGACTTGCACGTAAATTTTACGTCCGAGCTGCGAGGACCCAGACAAACCCACTCATAGCTGGCCTTGGCAGGTACCGAACACGTCCAGGTGAATCTTGGAAACGGCCTCGACAAATACTGTACTAGTCGACCTAGTACGAGCATGTCGTTGTAGCGACCACTAAAAATTAATTAAAAATATTCCGTCTGGACAGGACCACTAGGCAGGAGCCCCTACCGGAGGCTCGGTACTAGGATACCATTGGGTCGTCTCACGACGCACAACCCAACAGCTCTGAACACTGTCGGCGGTTCATAGCGACGGACGCATTCTTATGAATATGGATGGACTCCAGATGCAGGCGAGTGAAGTAACCCCGGACACAAGACAACACACGGGCTTCATCGAACTTCACCCGGTGATCGTTGTGGGAAAGAGCGTGTTCAGCAACTGCGGACTTTTCCGGCTGGCCCAGGCGGCAGTATCTCCGATGTTCAGAGAGGCGCGTCCGGACACTACGCTTCGTGGTGCCTATGTAGACCTGGCCACACGTACAAGGAATACTGTACACCCCGCACGACGAGAGTGGATCCCTGGCGTCTTTCACCGGTCGCAGGAACTGTTGGATCTTTTTGGTTGGCTTAAAGATCGTCCTGACGCCCCGCTTACTCAGCAACTTGCCGATGCGGTCAGTCACGCCACGGATGTAGGGCAAGACAGCAGAACCAACAACCTCAGGCGACACCGACTCGTCCGGCCTACCAGATCTTCTCGGCCGGGCAGCTCTCCTAACCTCCGCAGCAGAATAGCCGTTGGACTGCAGTGCTTCCTCGAGATGCCGAAACTCATCTTCGAGATACTGGGACTCACAGAATCTTTTTGCCCGGTCTACCAGAGTCTTCAGCACCGCCCTCTTCTGCCTAGGATGATGATTCGAGGCCTTGTGCAGATATCTGTCGGTGTGCGTTGGCTTCCTATAAACTTTATGTCCCAAGCTGCCATCGGTCCTTTTCAGGACCAACACATCCAGAAAAGCCTATTGATCACCACTCTCGCGCTCCATCGTAAACTGTATGCGCGGGTGAACAGCGTTCAAATGTCCAAGGAAGCGTTCCAACTCTTCATCCCCATGGCTCCAGACCACGAAAGTGTCGTCCACATACCGCAACCAACACTTCGGCTTCAGAGGCGCAGATGAAATTGCCAACTCTTCAAATTTCTCCATGTAGAAGTTTGCAACCACAGGGCTGAGAGGACTTCCCATTGCAACGCCATCCACCTGTTCATAGAAGCTGCCATTCCATTGGAAGTAGGTCGTTGTTAGGACCTGCCGGAACAAAGCAGTGATGTCCGCCGAGAACAGGTCAACCAAATACCCCAAGACCTCCTGAACAGGGACCATGGTGAAAAGAGAGACCACATCAAAACTCACGAGAACGTCGCCAGGCTCCAGCACCAACTCCCGGATCCTCCGGAGGAAATCAGAAGAGTCCCGGACAAAAGAATCCGTCTGCCTGATGTGCGGCTTGAGCAATCCAGTGAGATGCTTTGCCAAGTTGTAAGTAGGCGAGCCAATAGCACTGACGATGGGCCTCAGCGGAACGTCTTCCTTATGAATCTTCGGTAAACCATAGAGACGAGGGGGAAGGGCCTCCAAACACCGGACGGCCGTCTTCACATCAGGCGCCAGAGAAGATTGCTGAACCAAAGAATCCGTTTTCCTTAGAACAGTAGTAGTCGGATCTTTGTTCAGCCTCCGATACGTGGCCGGATCTAATAAACCTTCAATCTTCCGCTGGTATTCTTCGGTGTTCAAGACCACAGTGGCGCTCCCCTTATCCGCCGGCACAATGACAATGGAGTCATCCCCTTTCAATTTCCCCAAGGCTCGCAACTCCGCCGACAGAAGATTGCATTTTGACGGAGCGGCCCTTCTAAGGGCCCTAGAAGCTTCCAAACGTATATCATCTGCCTGGTCTCGGGGTAGTCCTCGGATGCCTGCCTCCACGCTCGCAACTATTTCCTCCACTGGTACTGTCAATGGGGTAACAGCAAACTTCTCACCTTTGGCTAACACCGAGGTCTCATGTGGTGTTAGTTGGTGGTTCGATAGATTCAAAACCATCCTGTCCATCCTGTCACGATCTAGTATTCTTCCTCCGATGTTCAGGGAACCAAACCAATGTTTTCGAGGCGTGTTATGCCAGTACCAGCCAGAGACAGCGTGACAAATTCGAGGGAGAGGGGCTGGCATCGGGAGATGGACTTACGAGTGAAACAGATCGCCTCGGATTTCTCCGTATTGATCGTCACCCGCCATTTCCGTAGCCAGTCCGGAAGCTGCTCCAACTGACGCTGCAACTGTGTACTCGCAAAACGCGGGGACACAGAGCTGTAATGATATTTACACCCAATTCAGGGCCAGAGACGAACCGGAACAGAGAATTTCCTTAGGCGTTGACAACGCGGCTGTTCCATGAAGGGTGTTTGGCGTTTAAGTCGCCGGCTACAATGGTTGAGAGGGGGTGGTCGAGGAGGGCGTCCCACCCCTCGGGCGGTGGCGGAGTTCGCCGGCCAGGTCGGAGGTACGCAGAAACAACGCGCAGCTCCGATCTGCCGGCGTCCACCGTCACCGCGCAGCCTTCAAGAATAGATGTATCTAGAGGAGGCAAAAGCCTGTGGGATATCCGCCTGTGGACTAAAACAGCTGTGCCCCCCGAGGGGGGACAGCGAGGCCGTAGGGGACGATCCTGATGATAACAGGCGTAGGCAGGAAGGGAAAACGAGTGGTAATGAGCCAGATGAGTCTCGGAAAGAAGTATGATATCAGCATCATACTCCGTCACGAAAGTTATCAGTTCAGATCGTCTGGGGAGTAGCCCGAAGGCGTTCCACGCAACGATCCTCAGGCTATTAGCCATTTAGGGGGAGTAGAGGGAAGAGGGCAGCTAATGATTGGAAGACCAGGGCAAGCACTGTGGTAGTGTCACGAGCAGTCCTGATAGACGCAACAAGATTATCTGCCCAGGCAGTCAGGGGATCCGCCGAAGCCTGAGAAGATTCCCGGGATTCAGGAGGACAAGCCTGACTGGCCTCGACAGGGGTAGCAGATGGCGCTGGGCTGGTGGACTGAGTAGTAGACTGCTCGCTGGGAGGTTGAGGACGATGACTGGGGGCGGGTCGAGCCCGCGGAGAGGGTACAGGTGGAACCTGTGATGATGTAGGCCGGCCGGCGGAGTTCCGGCGACGACGAGAGCGCTTGGATTTGCCCGATCGGGCTGGAGGCGGGGCTGATTTAGCGGCCATGGCCCCGTAGGGAGGTGCGGGCGCTCCGACAGGCGCCGGTGTTGAGGCCGCTGCAGGCGGCGCCGAAGCGACGACTGCAGGCGAGACAGCGGCACCGGAAGCAACCGAAGTTGCTGCCGGGACCTTGGCAGATGAACCAGGAAGAGGTGGAAATGCCTCTCGCCGGTTAGGGCCAAGACCAGCTACACGGCCAGCCTGCGCGCCAGGGCGCACAGGAGGTCGCTGCGGTTTCATGGCGGCGATAAAGTTAGGGCAGCCTCGGTAATTAGCCGGGTGGGCTCCGTCGCAGTTGGAGCATTTAGCTGTGTACCCCACCTTTGGCTTATCACAGCCACGATGAGGCTCAGCACAACGCACGCAACGCGGGGGCTGATGGCAAAAATACTGCTGTGGCCGAACCTCTGGCAGTTGAAACACTGCGAGGGGTCGGGCCGCGGGTCAAATGTTCGGACTTGCACCCGTAGGTGCAGAAGATTTTGGAGACTATAAATCTCCTCGAAAGGGCCTACTTTAAGAAGTTTGACCAGAAAGCTGTTAACAGATCGGCGGTCATCACCTTTGCCAACATGCAGGACGCTTACCGCGGTCGGCGCATAGCCGAGCGCAACAAGTTCCTGCCTGATGGCATCAGGTTCAGTAAAGCAAGGAATTCCCGACAGAACGACCTTGATTTCGCGCTCTGACGGGAGGGCAAAAGTGTGGTAAGAGATCTTGCGCTCTGTCAGGAATGACTGAACAGAGCGGAAGTCGGGGATCGTAGCGGTCGCCAGCTTTAGCGAGGCGCCTTGGCACCTCGCCTCGACCTTGACCGAAGGGAGAGCTAGGAATATGGAACGTAAAAGATCAGAATAATTCTTATTATCAGGAATTACAATGGGTGGAATTCGTGGGGGGAAGACACAGTTTGGGTACCAGTTGAATACTCACGGTGCACGCGCTGAGTGCCGCTGTTACCATGATTAGACGGCAGATTTGCAGCTGAGGCGGGCGGCGGAGTTTGCGCCAGTTTTCGAGGGTTTATTATAACCGCCAAGCATGTAGCATGTAGCATTGTAGTAGCGGGGCGTCTTTGCACCCGGTGCATGACTGCAGCATCTGAGTCGAGCTCAATGGCTG
Organism: Magicicada septendecula; assembly: GCA_034769895.1. Lineage (NCBI taxonomy): Eukaryota > Metazoa > Arthropoda > Insecta > Hemiptera > Cicadidae > Magicicada > Magicicada septendecula. The sequence goes on along the minus strand of CM068369.1, from coordinate 372,909,314 downwards.
CCTGTAGATATACATAGTTCTGGTTCTTCGACTGGTGCCTAATATCAGGAATGGACAACCGCCAACCAGTTAACTGAGAAGGCGGTGGAGAAAGGTTTTTAATTTTTATTTATTTAAAATTTTTTGCAATCAGTGGGCAGTGCCGCATGAACGGGCTCAGATGACAGATGTCACCCGTTCCCAGTCCCGCGTGCAGACGCCGTGAGGCGTCGGTCGCTCCCCGCGAGGCAGAGAGCCTCCGTGCCAGTGATAGCGCGTAGCAGCGGCATTCAGCGCGGTCGGCATACTAGGAAGGGAGGAAGGAAACAGCTTTGCAGGTAAATTCTGGGGCATGGGCAGATAGTGAATATTCAAATTGAGGTTTAAGCAGGTTACTTAAACTTATGGCGGGTCATCGAGAATCGCCCGAGGGCGTTTGACCCGGACAGGGGGAGGTGGTTGCGTGGTGCTGATGGTCCTGAGGTAAGGGAAGGAAGAGGTCTCAGCTGCGGCAAAGAGAGTCGCAGCTAATGACCAGACAAAGGCTGAGAGAGCAGGAACTCGTAGACCTCCTCGAATTACACTATTTCTAACAAACCAAGGAGATCCCGACAAGGAACGGAGGGTCCTGGATTGGAAAATTTCCAGCCTACGCCTGTTGGTGGCGGAGGCAAGTGACCACCAAACAGGTGCCGCATAGGTCAAGACAGACCGGAGAAACAACAGATAGAGTGTAACTTTCGTGCGCAGCGCCAGGGGGCTGCGGCACGCGAGGTATGGGTAAAGTTTGGCTCGAACGCCTCGAGCCTTGGCAAGGGTTTCCGTCACGTGGGTGTTGAAGCAAAGGCGACGATCTAGCCGAACGCCTAGATACTTCACCGACTCTTTATAGGCGATAGGCCTCCCTTCCAGGGAGAGGGGCTGGCATCGGGAGATGGACTTACGAGTGAAACAGATCGCCTCGGATTTCTCCGTATTGATCGTCACCCGCCATTTCCGTAGCCAGTCCGGAAGCTGGTCCAACTGACGCTGCAACTGTGTACTCGCAAAACGCGGGGACACAGAGCTGTAATGATACATTGCATCGTCAGCGAACAAAGACAACGTGACTCCGGGCAAAACAGGCAGGACGTTCGTGTACACAAGGTACAGAACGGGGCCGAGGACAGATCCCTGAGGTACGCCGGCGGCGACAGGACGAACTGCAGAGCAGGTTCCGTCGACGCTCACCCTGAAGGTTCGGTCGCTGAGATACGACCGGAGGAAAAACACTATGGACGATGGTAAGGGGGAGTTAGCTAGTTTGAAGAGAAGACCTTCGTGCCAGACTTTGTCGAAGGCCTTGCTCACGTCCAGCAGTGCGGCGGCCGTAGCCGCTCGCCTGTTGGTGGCGTCAGAGAGTTGCGTTACCACGCGGACTAGTTGAAGCGTGGTCGAGTGCTCTCTGCGAAACCCGAACTGTTCGTTGCGGATAAAATTATCCAACAACGGCGAGATGCGGGCCAGCAGGAGCCGCTCGAACACCTTCGAGATAACTGGCAAGAGAGATATTGGCCGATAGATTTCAGGAAGCATGCACGGCTTGCGGGGTTTAGGAACCATAACGATGTTGGCATTTTTCCACAGGCGGGGAAAGTACTGTAGCCGGAGACAAGAGTTGAACAGCTCGAGAAAGAGGTCGACGCCTGAGGCCGGGAGATATTGTAATGCAGCGGCCCCGATCCGGTCAGGACCAGGGGCGCGACGGCGGTTTAGTCGACAGACAGACGAAACGAGTTCGTCTCTGTCGAACGGGAGGTCTGGGCCAGTGGGAGGGCGAGAAAAATAACCAGATAGGAAGTCCCGGACTTCTGCCGAGTGGGCAGGGTCCGAAACGCCTCGATGAACGGTAAATTGCGACTCCATGCAGTCGGCGAAGACCTCAGCCTTGCCTTCTGATGAAGACACAACCCCGTTCGGGGTTTCCAGCGGGTTGCGAGTTCTCTTCTCGCGGGTCAGTCTACTCACCGCTCTCCAGACGGAGGCGTGGTCGACTTCAAGAGACTCAAGGTATGAGTCCCATCGATCAGAGTTTACGTCCCGCAGTAGCTGCTGAACGTAAAGGGACTGTTGTTGAAATCGTCGCTTAACGACTGGGTCACGGGTTCTTTGCCATCTGCGGCGGAGCTGGCGCCGTAGCCAGATGGCGTGGAGTACTTCCGCAGGTAAGGCCTATTTGCGATGATTCACCTCGAATGCGTAGGTGTGTCGATCCATGACACGTTGGACCAATTCCTGGAGATTTGTGGCGCGGAGGTCCAGATCGTCACGAGTGACGATTGGGTCCGCCGGGAGAGATGGTAACCTTCGAGAGAGCTCGTCATGATAGGATCGCCAGTTGACTCTCCTAACAATCTGAGCGGGAAGTCGGGGTGACGCCGACAGCTCTCGAAAAGTTATTACAAGGGGATTGTGATCGGACGAAAGGTCCGACACAGACGAGACCTCGATGTTGCGGGCAACGTTCTTGACAACTACTATGTCAAGAACGTCCGGCCGATGGCCGTGAAAGGGGAAGTAGGTAGAGTCTTCAGGGCCGATGACATTAAGTGCCGGGTCGCCAGAGACGAACCGGAACAGAGAATTTCCATAGGCGTTGACAACGCGGCTGTTCCATGAAGGGTGTTTGGCGTTTAAGTCGCCGGCTACAATGGTTGAGAGGGGGCGGTCGAGGAGGGCGTCCCACTCCTCCGGCGGTGGCGGAGTTCGCCGGCCAGGCCGGAGGTACGCAGAAAACGCGGAGGTCCGATCCGCCGGCGTCCACCGCCACCGCGCAGCCTTCAATAATAGATGTATCTAGAGGAGGCAAAAGCCTGTGAGATATCCGCGTGTGGACTAAAAAAGCTGTGCCCCCCGAGGGGGGACAGCGAGGCCGTAGGGGACGATCCTGACGATAACAGGCATAGGCAGGAAGGGAAAACGAGTGGTAATGAGCCAGATGAGTCTCGGAAAGAAGGATGATATCAACATCATACTCCGTCACGAAAGTCATCAGTTCAGATGGTCTGGGGAGTAGCCCGAAGGCGTTCCACGCAACGATCCTCAGGCTATTAGCCATTTAGGGGAAGTAGAGGAAAGAGGGTAGCTAATGATTGGAACACCAGGGCAAGCACAGTGGTAGTGTCACGAGCAGTCCTGATGGACGCAACAAGATTATCTGCCCAGGCAGTCAGGGGATCCGCCGAAGCCCGGGAAGATTCCCGGGATTCAGGAGGACAAGCCTGACTGGCCTCGACAGGGGTAGCAGGTGGCGCTGGGCTGGTGGTCTGAGTAGTAGACTGCTCGCTGGTAGGTTGAGGACGATGACTGGGGGCGGGTCGAGCCCGCGGAGAGGGTACAGGTGGAACCTGTGATGATTTAGGTCGGCCGGCGGAGTTCCGGCGACGACGAGAGCGCTTGGGTTTGCCCGATCGGGCTGGAGGCGGGGCTGATTTAGCGGCCATGGCCGCGTAGGAAGGTGCGGGCGCTTCGGCAGGCGCCGGTGTTGAGGCCGCTGCAGGCGGCGCCGAAGCGACGACTGCAGGCGAGACAGCGGCACCGGAAGCAACCGAAGTTGCTGCCGGGACCTTGGCAGATGAACCAGAGATAGGTTGGAATGCCTCTCGCCGGTTAGGGCCAGGACCAGCTACACGGCCAGCCTGCGCGCCAGGGCGCACAGGAGGTCGCTGCGGTTTCATGGCGGCGATAAAGTTAGGGCAGCCTCAGTAATTAGCCGGGTGGGCTCCGTCGCAGTTGCAGCATTTAGCTGTGTACCCCACCTTTGGCTTATCACAGCCACTATGAGGCTCAGCACAACGCACGCAACGCGGGGGCTGATGGCAAAAATACTGCTGTGGCCGAACCTCTGGCAGTTAAAACACTGCGAGGGGCCGGGCCGCGGGTCAAATGTTCGGACTTGCACCCGTAGGTGCAGAAGATTCTGGAGAGTGTAAATCTCCTCGAAAAGGCCTACTTTCAGTAATTTTACAAGAAAGCTGTTAACAGGTCGGCGGTCATCACCTTTGCCAACATGCAGGACGCTTACCGCGGTCGGCGCATAGCCGAGCGCAACAAGTTCCTGGCTGATGGCATCAGTATCTGTGAAGGAAGGAATTCCCGACAGAACGACCTTGATTTCTCGCTCTGACGGGAGGGAAAATGTATGAAAAGAAATATTACGCTCTGTCAGGAATGACTGAACAGAGCGGAAGTCTGGGATTGTAGCGGTCGCCAGCTTTAGCGAGGCGCCTTGGCACCTCGCCTCGACCTTGACCGAAGGGAGAGCTCGGGATAAGGAACGTAAAAGTTCAGAATAATTCCTATTATCAGGAATTACAATGGGAGGAATTCGTGGGGAAGACACAGTTTGGGTAGTAGCTGGATACTCACGTTGCACGCGCTGAGTGCCGCTGTTACCATGATTAGACGGCAAATCTGCAGCTGAGGCGGGCGGCGGAGTTTGGGCCAGTTTTCGCTTGCGTTTGGCAGATTTGCCCTCCACAAGCGAGAACTCTCCGTCCCCCCGACCCAACACTGCACATATCTACCGCACTATTATCACTTTCACTGTCGTGAGGAAGTGGAGTGGAACGGAAGCCGGTTGAGCATGTTTCCATTAAGGAAACAAGCGGCGCCGGCAGAGGATTCGGGGGCGTATTCGACGCCATTTCGGACAAGCCGAAATGAACGTCTACGCTAGGTCTAGGATAGAGGGATCACCAGACACTGAAAACTATCCACAGGCACAATTGAACACGACACAGACCGCACAGCACTCGGAAACAAAAACACTCCCGCACAGATTAAATAAGACTGGTTAGCACTGAACTGCTGATGAAACTTGTAGAGTTGATGATGCTGAATGTGATGATGGTGATAAAAATGATGAAAACTGAATATTTCCGCACAATTTGGAAGAATTTTGCAGAGCAAAAACAGACACAGCCTACCAGGGCAAATGCTCTAGGTAGACTCTAACCGCCGAGGGTGAAAGCATCTCCTTAAATAGTGTCTGGCATGGTTTATTTTCCATGCCCACTCAGAATCGAGAATGACGAGCTGGCTTCTCATTGGTCCGCGTGATACACCTTAAGCGGCCAAAAAGTTATAAATAGAGGCATCGTAGCCGTAACAGGCACAGAATACCTAGAGCTGTTGCCCGGGTAGGCTGTGTTACTCTTTATCGCATTTGCGATTGTGGTTTTTAACCGTTAGTAATATCTTTTTCAACCTGTTTTCTTCATCATCATCATCACCGTTCTTCAACATAATCAGTGTGCTACAATTTCAGCAGTGTATTGTGTCGTGCGCGAGTGTTTTTGTGATTCGTGTGCAGTGCGCGTCTGGTGTTCGTGTTCTTTGTCTGTCAGTGTAGTGATTCAGTGCTGGTGAAAGTCACTCTTTCCTAGCCCTTTTTTGCGTCTTCGACGTTCATTTCGGCTCATCCCGAGATGGCGTCGAACGCAACTCCCGTTCCTTTGCCGGCACCGCTGGTAACCTTAATGGAAACCTGCGGTACTGGTCCTCATTCTACCCCGCTGCCGTCCCATACAGTTAGTGATAGTGAAAGTGAAAGTGATTGTGCGTCGATGTGTAGTGTGGGGACGGGGACGGTGAATTTTCGCTTGTGGAGGGCAAGTCTGCCAAACGCAAGCGAAAATTGGTCGCCAGCCCGCCACCGGCCGCTGCTACGCATCGGGTATCTAGTCGCGGTAACAGCGCCAGCCAACCTACTCAGCAACACTCCAAATCTGTCCCCAAACCTAAAATTCCTCCGATTGTTATTCCCGACAATCGTAACTACAGGGAAATTCTCCGTTCCCTGCAGAATCTGCTTCCTTCGGCCAAACTCGAGGCCAGGTGCCAAGGCTCCTCGCTTCGAATTGCGGCCACAACAGTCCCGGACTTCCGATCGGTCCAACAGTTTCTTACCGATCGGAAGATCTCCTTCCACACTTTCGCGCTTCCTTCAGAGCGCGAAATTAAAGTTGTTCTCTCCGGACTTCCTTTCTGGACCGCCCCCGATACCATCAGGCAGGAGCTTGTCGCTTTAGGCTATTCGCCGACGGCGGTAAGTGTACTGCATGCTGGCAAGGGGGAAGATCGCCGTCCTGTGAATAGTTTCCTAGTGAAACTACTCAAAGTAGGCCGGTTCGAGGAGGTCTATGGCCTCCAAAACTTCCTGCACCTTCGGGTGCAAGTTCGTACTTTCGACCCGCGGCCAGGCCCCTCGCAGTGTTTTAACTGTCAGAGGTTTGGCCACTCCAGCTTGTTCTGTAATCACCCTCCGCGTTGCGTGCGGTGTACTGAGCTTCATCGTGGGTGTGATAAGCCCAAGACGGGGTTCACGGCCATTTGCTGCAACTGCGGCGGGGTCCATCCGGCTAGCTATAGAGGATGTAGAGACTTTATATCTGCCATGAAGCTGCAGGGGACTCCTGCTCGCCCTGGCGCGCAGGCAGGCCGTGTTGCAGGTCCCCTCCCTAACCGCAGAGAGGCCTTCCCACCTCTCTCCGGAGCATCATCTCAGTCCCCGGCAGCAGTTCCGGCTGCTCCCAGGGCCCCAGTTCCGCCTGCAGTCGACGTTTCGGCGCCGCCTGCAGTCCCCTCTGTCCCGGCGCCTGCCGGAGCGCCCGGCCCTTCATACGCGGCTGTGGCCGCTACATCAGTCCCGCCTTCCGCTCCTCGGAGCTCCAAACCGAAGCGCACTCGTCGCCGTCAGCGACAAGTTCCACAGGCCCTGCCTGTAAAACCTCAGCGGGCCGCGCCCGCCCCCAGCCATCAACCTAAGCTCCCAACTGAGCAGACCTCACGTCCATCCCCGAGCCCTGCGCCATCTGCAACACCGGCCGAGGCCAGCCAGGTCCGTCTTCCGGAATCTCGGGAATCTTCCCGGGCCCCGGTGGACCCCCTGACTGCCTGGGCTGAAACTTTGGTAAACAACATCCGGTCTGCTCCAGATACAACCACGGTTCTCGCCCTGGTGTTTCAATCACTGTCTACCCTCTTTCCTCTTCTTACTTTGAATGGCTAGGAGTCTTAGGATCGTTGCGTGGAATGCCCATAGGGTAGTCCCTCGACGATCTGAACTGATGACTTTCGTAACGGAGTACGACCCTGATGTCGTCCTCCTTTGCGAGACTCATCTGGCTCGCTACCATACCTTCAACCTGCCATCTTACATCTGTTTTCGTCAGGATCGTCCCCAACGGCCTGGCTGTCGCCCCTCGGGGGGGACAGCCGTCTTAGTCCACAGGCGGATATCCCACAGGCCACTACCCCCTTTAGATACGTTTCTTGTTGAAGGTTGTGCGGTGGCGATAGACGCTGGCGGATCGGATTTGCGCGTTGTTGCGGCGTATCTCCGGCCCGGCCTGCGGCTACCTCCACCGCCCGAGGAGTGGGACGCTCTCCTCGATCATCCCCTACCAACCATTGTAGCCGGCGACTTAAATGCCAAGCATCCCTCCTGGAACAGCAGAGTAGCCAACGCCTACGGAAAATCTCTGTATCGGTTCGTCTCCGACGACCCGGTACTTCAAGTCATCGGCCCAGAAGACCCTACTCACTTCCCCTTTTCCGGTCATCGACCGGACGTCCTTGACATTGTCATAGCCAAGGACGTGACCCATCACATCCAGGTCTCGTCAGTGTCGGATCTCTCATCCGATCACAATCCCATTTTATAACTGCCCGTGAGCTGTCGGCCTCACCCCGACCTCCCGCTCAGATTGTTAGGAGAGTCAACTGGGGCTCCTACCATGATGAGCTCTCACGGCGGTTACCATCACTCCCCGTGGACCCGATCGTCACTTGTGACGATTTGGATCTCCGAGCCACTCATCTTCAGGAGTTGGTCCAAGGTGTCATGGATCGACACACATATACTCTCGAGGTGAATCATCGTAAATCGGCCTTACCTGCGGAAGTACTCCACGCCATCTGGCTACGGCGCAATCTTCGCCGCAGATGGCAAAGAACCCGTGATCCCGGCGTCAAAAGGCGCTTTCAGGCCCAGTCTCTTTACGTCCAGCAGCTACTGCGGGACGTAAACTCTGATCGATGGGACTCATACCTTGAGTCTCTTGAAGTCGACCACGCCTCCGTCTGGAGAGCGGCGAGTAGACTGACCCGCGAGAAGAGAACTCGCAACCCACTTGAAACTCCGAACGGGGTTGTATCTTCAGCGGAAGGCAAGGCCGAGGTCTTCGCCGACTGCATGGAGGTGCAATTTACTGTTCACCAAGGCGTCTCGGACCCTGCCCACTCGGCAGAAGTCCGTGACTTCCTATCTGGACATTTTTCACGCCCTCCCGAAATCCCAGCCCTCCCGTTCGACAGGGATGAACTAGTTTCATCTATCTGCCGACTAAATCGCCGTCGCGCCCCCGGTCCTGACCGGATCGGGGCCGCTGCTATACAAAATCTCCCGGCCTCAGGCGTTGACCTCGTTCTTGAGCTGTTTAACTCCTGTCTCCGGCTACAGTACTTTCCCCGCCTGTGGAAATCAGCCAACATCGTAATGATTCCGAAGCCTCGCAAGCCGCGCATGCTTCCTGAAATCTATCGTCCAATCTCTCTCTTGCCAGTCATCTCGAAGGTGTTCGAGCGTCTCCTGCTGGCTCGCATCTCGCCGCTGCTAGATGGTTTCATCCGCAGCGAACAGTTCGGGTTTCGCAGAGAGCACTCGACCACGCTTCAATTGGTCCGCGTTGTTACGCACTTGTCAGACGCCACCAACAGGCGAGCGGCTACGGCCGCCGTACTGTTGGACGTGAGCAAGGCCTTCGATAAATTCTGGCACGAAGGTCTTCTCTTCAAACTTGCAAATTCCCCTCTACCATCGGCCATAGTGTTTTTCCTCCGGTCGTATGTCAGCGACCGAACCTTCAGGGTGAGCGTCGACGGGTCCTGTTCTACAGTTCGTCCCGTCGCCGCCGGCGTACCTCAGGGATCTGTCCTCGGCCCCGTTCTGTACCTTGTGTACACGAACGACCTGCCTGTCTTGCCCGGAGTCACGTTGTCTTTGTTCGCTGACGATGCTATGTATCACTGCAGCTCCCTGTCCCCGCGATTTGCGAGTACAAAGCTGCAGCGTCAGTTGAACCAGCTTCCGGACTGGCTACGGAAATGGCGGGTGACGATCAACACGGTGAAATCCGAGGCGATCTGCTTCACCCGTAAGTCCATCTCCCGATGCCAGCCCCTCTCCCTAGCAGGGAGACCCATCGCCTACAAAGAATCGGTGAAGTATTTAGGCGTTCGGCTAGATCGTCGCCTTTGCTTCAACGCCCACGTGACGGAAACCTTTGCCAAGGCTCGCGGCGTCCGAGCCAAATTATCTCCTTTCCTCTCGTGTCGCAGCCGCCTGGCCATGCGCACGGAACTTACCATCTATCTACTATTTCTCAGGTCTGTATTGACCTATGCGGCACCCGCCTGGTGGTCTCTTTTATCCACCACCAACAGATGTAGGCTGGAAGCTTTTCGGTCCCGAACACTCCGATCCTTGACGGGGTCCCCTTGGTTTGTAAGGAACGACGTGATTCGAAGGGGTCTCCGTGTTCCTACCTTGACTTCCTTTGTCCGGTCGCTGGCTCTAACTCTCTTTGCTAAAGCCTCGACCTCCACCTTCCCGTACCTACGAACCATCAGTGCATCAGAACCACCACCGCCCATTCGGGTCAAGCGCCCTCGGGCGCTTCTTGATGACCCGCCATAACGCCATCCTCTTTAACTTAAACAAAAACAACGTAATCATCAGTCCTAGACCAGAGTATTTCAGCAAACTTTCCTTCTCTCCTTCCTGTCCACCTCCTAGCACGCTGAGTCGGCTGCTTGTCGCTGTCATCAATCACTGGCACGGAGGCTCTCCGCCTCGCGGGGAGCGACCGACGCCCTCAGGGCGTCTGCTGACCGGACTTGAAACGGGCAACATCTGTTGCTCGAATCGGTACCAGCGGCAGTGCATTAAACAAATAAAAGTTATACTCCCCCGCCTTCTCAGTTAACTGGTTGGCGGTTTCCTTTTCCAGTTTTAGGTAACCAGTCGACATGTACCAGCACTATGTTTACTTCTGGCAGCCATTGGACACGATCCAGATGGTGCAATCAAGCCACGGGTGCAAAGACACCCCGCATCCATAATGCAATGCAATGTAACAGGCACTTCTGCTCCAGCTTCGGACTGAACAGGACTGCTCTTCTTGGACCTGCTCTCTTCAGCTCTTCGCTGGACGATCTACGGCTTTGCTGCCTTCGCCCACCTCGCCTTCGGACGAGGAATAATTCTTCTCTTCGTGGGAACAAAAAGGACCAAGGAGCCAGCTGCTGCCGGTGAACTAAGTAGCTGGTACAAGTGGCAGCTGGCAGAAGACCTTTTTAGGACCACCTTCGCCGGATACCAACTGCTGGCGAAGAATAGAAGAGGATTGCTCTGGGCTCACCTGGTGAGTGCCGCATCAGTGCATAAACCCTAACTTGCACACGACTGTTAGGTAGCGCTGCCCCGGACGATCCTTGCAAGCCCCCACCAGTGGTAAGCGAGCTAGGATATCGCCGGGGTAAAGGGGCCAGTGGACACCAGTCTTGGTAAGGACTGGTATTCAACGAAGCTGGTCGTTAGCCCAGCTCCTCCCGCATCGTCGTGAGCAAGGAAGACGCGCGGGTAATCCGGCTTCGGCCGGACCCGAGATCCCTGGCGTCTGGCAGTGACTGCCTAGCAGTCTCTGCCCGGCAGCCGCCGCACCTGGCCAGCATGCCTTCCACAGGCAACGGCTCAAGTGCCGAGTCGCTCGGCTCTGCCTTGCCCCATCTGGGCGACTCGCCTCGGGCGATGGAGACGGACGATCCTCTCCCTAACCCGCTTCCTCCTCTTCCGGCTGACGAGTCGGGGGAGTTCGCGACCGTTGGTCGGCGTAATCGCCCGGCTAAGAAGCCCAAGAGGACCCATCCAACCGCTTCCTCTAGTACCTCGGCCATGGACATCGGACCTTCTCAGGGCCAACAGGCCGCGGTTCCGACTGCTTCGACAGCAGCTCCGGCTGCTGCCGCTGTTCGTCGCGCGCCGCCCCTGTATGTCCACAGCGTGTCCAATGTCGCCGCCTTATACAGACGGCTGATCGCGGCCCACGGCATGTCGGCCGACAAGCTTGACCTGAAGCTGCTTGGCGATGATACGGTCAAGATTGTCTTCCGCCAGCTCGAGGACCATCGCTTGGTCGAGGCCTTCCTCCAAGCGCACAACCTCCAGTACCATACCTTCTCTCCTAAGCGAGTCAAGCCCTTGTCTGTAATTTTGCGAGGGCTTGACGCGCACACCGATCCACAGGAGATCCTCATGAAACTCCGAGACCTCGGGTACGCAGTGCAGGCGATTTTCCGCCTGTTCACGCACTCAGAAACCCGAGTACCTCTCCCGCTCGTCCGTCTCCAGCTCGAGAAGGGCGAGGCTGCAGACAAAATTTTCCAACTGACGCGGTTGTTCGGCTTCCGCGTCAGGGTGGAATCCAGTCGTCCCCAGGGCAAGCTCGCGCACTGCCACCGGTGTCAGAGGTTCGGCCATCATACCGACGTCTGCCGCAATGCCCCGGCCTGTCTACGTTGTTCGTTGGGACATTCAACCCAGGCCTGCACTGTGGCAGACAAGTCCAAGTTCCGCTGCATTAATTGTGGCCTAGGCCATGCAGCAAGTAACGTAAACTGCCCGGTCTACAAGGCGGAGCTCCTGCGGAAGCAAAAGCCGCAGGGGCCCCTCCTGAAGCCAAGGCAGCTAGCTATGCAGCCCCAACCTCAGAGACAGCCTAAAACTCAGGCAAGGCCGCAACCGAAGGCACCACCGGCACGGCGCGCGCCCTCTCCGGCTCCACCTCCAGCCCCTGCAAAGGCAACCAAACGTACCGCGTCTCCTTCAGAAGCAGAGACAAGCCCAGTAGCCGTCATCTCGGTTATGGAGCCGGAGAATCAACACTCCACCTCTGCGGAACTTCCAACTCCCGCCTCTGAACCAGAGGTAGCCTCGCCACCACTGCCACCTCCGCGATTTCCGCGAGCAGGCATCACAAAACCCAGGAACAAAGGGATAACCAAACCGGATGCTCGGCCCCGAGCTACTGCCTGCTCACAGCCCAAGAAAAGTCCTGCTTTCGATTACCAAATTACGTGGTCTATCGGGATGACCGAGTTGGCCAACGAGGAGGCGGCACGGCGATCGCGGTGAGGACCTCCATAGGTCATCATCGTGTCACTTTGCCGCAGCTTACCAACCTAGAGGCCACCGCCATTGAGGTCCACGGAGCTCTTGGCGGCGTCCTCGTGGTTTCAGCATACAAGCCCCCACGAGCTGAACTCCTTGTTGCCGACCTGGACGTCATCTTCGATTCCCATCGAAGGGTAATTTTGGCCGGCGATCTGAATTGCAAGCATCGCGTTTGGAATAGTCGCCTGACTACTCCGAACGGGAGGCGCTTGGTCAGTTTTGTTGAATCGCGCCGGGCGATGGTGTTTGGTCCAGCGCAACTCACGTTCTTTCCGTCAAGGCCTAACGCGGCTCCCGATGTTCTGAATATCGCGGTGACCCAAGTAGTTGTCTGTCCGGTCGAGGTATTCTCACTTACGGAGCTGACATCCGACCACAACCCTACCTTGGTCCACGTCGCTACCCAGCACGCCTATGCACGTTCTGACCAGAAGAAGGTTATCGATTGGGATCGCTACGGCCCGGCCTTGTGCCGTAGATTGCCGCCAGCGGTCCCACTCGATTCCGTTCGCCTTCTAGACGAAGCAGTTGCGGGAATCGAAGAGGCAATCATCTCGGCTATAGGCGTGTCTTCACGTACGCGAGCTGGTTTCACGCCTGGCTACCAACGCATCCCTGAGGAAGTCTCTCTTCTCGCTCGCGAGAGGAATTACTTCCGGAAACGTTGGCAGAGGACCCGTGATCCGGCCGATAAGGCAGCTTACAATCGGCTCACCGGACGACTGCGCGGCAGTCTGAAGGAGTTCCGACGTAGCTGTTGGCCCGAACGGGGGATGTGGACCCGCTAAGTCACCCGTACAGAATACCTACCGCATTGACGGGACGGAGGCGCCTACCTCCACTTCCCGCCATTGTTGGACCGTTCGGTCGACCCCTGGGTCGCCCGGAGGAGAAGGCCGAGTACTTGGGCTTGTGTTTCGAGCTACAGTTTGCTCCCAACCCGCCCATGGACTGGGACTTCGACGAACAAGTCGAGATGGCTGTGGAAGACTTTCTGTCTCTTCCGATCACGGCGGATCCCGAACCCATCTCTTTGGAAGAGGTCTCAGATCGGCTCGCTGAACTTCAGCCAAGAAAAGCTTTAGGCCCGGACGGTGTTACCAACACCGCTCTACGACTTCTTCCCGAGCCTGGAGTTCAATTCTTGACTTATTTGTTCAACGCGTGTCTTAGACTGGCCTACTTTCCCAAGAAATGGAGAAAGGCGACGGTTATCGTGATCCCGAAGCAGGGAAAGGATACCACCCGCTCGGAAAACCTCCGGCCTATCAGCCTACTCTCCGCTACGTCCAAGGTTTTTGAGCGCCTCGTACAGCGTCGTGTACGAGAACATCTAACCATCTTTGACGTGCTGGTCCCCGAACAGTTCGGCTTTCGTGTGGGGCATTCGACCACTCATCAACTGATGAGACTGGTGGAAAGCATCACGGAAGCCGGGTGTCGGAGAGAACGGACCGTTGGCTGTTTCTTAGATGTTGAGACAGCCTTCGACAGCGTATGGCATGATGGCCTGTTATTCAAACTTAGGGAAGTCCAGCTCCCGGACTGCTACCTCCATCTGGTTGCTAGCTTTCTGACGGAGAGGACCTTCTGCGTGAGAGTTGGCGATTCAGTCTCTTCCGAGAGGCGAATCACAGCCGGCGTCCCTCAAGGTAGTGTTCTAGGCCCCCTTCTGTCCTCGATCTACGTCAACGACGTGCCGAGACAGCCTGGAGTCCAGATGGCCCTCTTCGCTGACGACACGGCCGTATTTACGGCCGATCGTCATGAGGAAAGGGCCGTCCTACGACTGCAGCGCCAGCTCGACACGCTCGTGGACTGGACTGAGAATTGGAGAGTGCTCCTCAACGCCACCAAGAGTGTAGCCGTCGAATTCTCTGAGCGACGGAAGAACCCCGTTAGGCAGCTACGTATCGGCAGAACGTACTTGCGCTGGTCGAACGAGGTCAAGTACCTCGGCTTACACCTTGACCGTCGGCTCACCTGGTGTACCCACGCACAGACAGTTCTTAAGCGAGCATCCACTCGCCTGTGCGCACTGTTTCCACTCCTGATCAGCTCAGCCATGACCAGGAAATTGGATATGATGATCGTCGGCGCGTATCTGCTGCCGGTCATTACCTACGCCTGCCCGGTCTGTGGTTACCTCGCCGCAATGCATAAAAAGAAGTTGCAGAGCGTCCTCGACAGGGGGCTTCGGCTAGTGGCCAAAGTCCCCCGTCGCTTCTCATCTCGCCTTATAAGGAGAGGACTTGTCGTCCGCTCCTTAGACGACACTTTCAGGCGGCTTGCACGCAAATTTTATGCACGTGCGGCGAGGTTCCCAGACAATCCTCTAGTGACTGGGCTGGGAAGGTACCGTATACGCCCAGGTGATTCGTGGAAACGCCCTCGGTGTATATTGCGCTAGTGTAGACTAGCACAACAGCCGAGAATCGGCCTGCTATAGAGCACACGCCCTACTTGGGCAGGGCCACGAGGCAGCAGCTTCAGAAGGTAGCTCGGAAGTCAGTTCCCGTGCGGTTCGTCTCTGCGACGCACAACCGCAAAGCCCAGAGCAAAAAAAAAAGTAACTCACTGTTGCTTGTTCCCAGTTCATTGGGAGACGTGTTCGGCGTGTCATCTATTCGAACACAATTTTTCGCTACTGAAGATGGCCACCGGTGGTGCGGCCGAAACGTTTAGCAGTACATCAAGCACTCGACCACGGCCTTTCAGCCAGGAAGTTTTAGAAAATAATCATAATGACACCGGCCTTGAAAGCCTACGTACTAAGATTATAATTTACTTGTTTGTAGACTACTTAAAACTACTAAATACTTTAAAGTTTCGTACTACAGGAAATCATTTAATATACAATTGATTTTTCAAGCCCTTAATTTTTTTAGAAATTTATTTTATCGAAAACAGGACAGGTCATAAGACAAGGTAATTTTATATATAAAACAAACATATTAACGGAAGACGTAATTCTTTTACGTATCAAGAATTGTAGCTATTCTGTAGTTTTAAATTATAAAAAACACAATATACCTTAATATAAATTTGGAGGAATGTTAAATCATTTTTTACAACAATATAGATAAAATAAACTAAATATTAATTATACACAATATTACAATATTAAAATCATAACGTTAAATAATAACACCATAACAATATTATTATTATTATTATTATTGTATTAAATTATATAAGCATCATGTTTCAGTTTTTCAAAACTTAATCAATTATCAAGTACCAAATTATTAACCTAAGTGCTAAAGTCTGATAATACTAGGCCTATATGCGACCACACAACTATAAATATTTATTCAGTGAAGCCTCTATAAACGAATTATTTGCCTTTACTTTGTCTGCTTGAAGGGACACAGAGACAAGTTGTTGAAACTAAAATGTTGTTAGTTTGGCTTAACGTACTTAAATAAGTAATTAGGAAGATATAGACTTAAAAAAAGAGTAAAATGAAATAGGTAAATAGAAAATAAGAGAGGAGCTAGTGAGGAAAGGAGAACGAGAAAATAGCTTGTAACTAATTGAAATAATATAAGAGGTTTCTAACAACAGGTTGCTAGTGTAAGCTTACATTACCCTGTGCTGGGTTTTCGTAGTATATATTTAATATTTTACTGTATTCAAAGTGTATAAGTACAAATAAATAATGTTAGGTTCGTTTAAACCTTTTTGCTCTTCAACGTTACGCTCCCCTGTCGTGAAAGTCGATTTGTAACAGGCCGCTGTTCTTCTATGTTAAGCCCCACTGTTGTGAGCGCCAAGTTGTAACACTAGACCTGTTACAAATAAGTGTTCTTCGTACGGTACAAAGAAAAGATTAAAAAAAATTTTATAAAAAAAAATTTTGTTAAAAAAGAATTTTATGTTTTGTTGTGGTTGTAGTAATTTAGAAATAATCCTGGTTCAGTGTTTTGTTTAAAATTTTAAACATCTGTGAGTTTCTTATGGTTAATTTTACACTTCTGGTAGATCTTAACTAAATCTGGGGTTAATCAGATTATCTTCTTGCTGTAATCGATTAGTGATTTTCAGCGCTGCTCCAGTATATCTCTTTCAGTCAAGATTTATCGTCTTCCAGTAAGTCCTATTGTTAGTTAAATTCTTAATTTAATATGTGAAATGATTATAAAGTCCAGATCATTGAAATAATTTGATTTATTAATTAGAGTTAAAAAAAATCGATTTAAAATCGATGCTGAGCAAATAGTCGACTCTTTCACAGGGATATCGATTTGCGATTACAGGTTATTTTTGTATAAAATATTGAAAAAAAGGTTCTTATAACGATTATATTTATAGTCAGAGGAGGGAGGCCTAGAAAGTATAACATGTACAAAAATATAAGTCTTAATAAGTAAAAATGACAATCTGTTAATAATATATAATGTTTTGTAGTATACAATTTATACCCAATAGGTGACTAGATGTTCTCGTGCTGGTTGGTAATTTGCATCACGGGAAATTCACAATGGCGGCTAGCTGAATTGATGAGATTAACGCATAAATGGTCGCTGGAAATTCTCACAATAAATTCACCTTTAAAACTGTTTTATGGATCTCCGTAATAATGTATACTTTCTATTATGTTGTTCGAGGTATCCTGGATAAGTGTTCAGTGTTCACTGGTGTTAATTGTTTTATTTTAGATGTGTTCACTTTTTGTATGTTCGTGGCTAAGAATCTTAATTTGTTGTATAGTGAAATATTAATATTAGGTAGTTTTAGTGGTTTAAATCACTGGTATTGTGTTGTGTTTGGTTTGTTTTCACTATTGTAGTATAGTATTTCATTGATTTTAAGTCACAAAGTGTCAATTTATGTAACTCTCGTTTTCACTTAATATTCAACCTTTACTCCAGTACACTCCGTTATACGGTTTTAGAACGCGATTGAGGATCAACCGTTCCGTTTGAATGTTATCAAAGAACTAACTTACTTCCTTCGTCTTAGGAAATATCTTGCCAAGTTAATATTGGAAAAGTATTGTTAAAATAATTTTCATTTCCGAGGTACATAATTATATGGTACATTATATATGGAATATTTTTAGTTTATTGTTCGCTTTCATGAACTATTAACCACATAATTGGTTTATTTATCTCATTCTGTTTAATTTGATATGTCATAGTCCATATTTGTTGAGATTTTTGTTAAAATTACCATATTTCTGTCTTTTTGGAAATCTAGGCCCAAAAACCTGTTTCCGTTTTTGTACACAATTTTTTCCATTTTAGGTGTTCTAAATATAATTATAATAAATTTCAGATGGTCACAAATCTTTCACTTTCCTTAAGCCCTTATAAATTTAACCATTGAACTGTCTTTTAGTGATAATTTATTAATTTACTATTCCTCCTCTGAAACAGTTATTTTTTATAATTCGAAAATTTTTAATAATTTAAGATATTTTTCTATATTACTCTTTTAAATCTTAGGATCATTTACAGTAGTTACGTATTGATCCACCTTACATAAATCTTGTTAGTTTACATGGTTCCTTGGTGAATTAATTGGTTTATATTTATTTTTTGGGAATTCATTATTTGGCCTAGAGTTTAGTATTTTACATATATGGTTTGTTCAAATAAAGTTAATTCTACACCTTCTCTGACTCTTAAAAGTTAGCATAACATGAAATAAAATTGTTTACATAATTATTGATATGTGTAGCATCTAATTCATGCTACAGTTACAAAAAATAATATTTGACATTAGTTAGCAGTCTTCAAAGTTAGACATGTTTGCTGGAATTATTTTGAACATATATTTTAAAACATTTTATAAATTAATGCAGCATCCATACCTAAACATTTTAATTTGTAGGCATGCTGTTATATAACTAAAACATCTTACTCTAAATATAGACCTTATTCTATAGGAACTCTTTTTAAAAATGGAGTTCATGGCTTTGAACATTATTAGCCATTTAACTTTCTTAATTCCATTAAAACTTAATCTATTTTCAGTCTTTTCTGTTTATACTATTGTTATCTAATATCCCCTTGTACAATAAACATTTCCCCACATACTTTCTTTATTATTGGCATTACCATGAATGTCTTGACATAACAAAGTGACCTTATTTATGAAATATTGGAAATATTTTTCATTTTAATATTTCATTACCTGTTAATTATAAAATAAAAGTTATTTTATAGCACCTTGTTTAAGTTATAGTTACACTACAACTTGAAGTTTATTACATTTTAAAAACACTTCCACTGGTACACATTCACTGGTGGTTCTGACTTATATTTGAGTTTTATTATTCTCAGACCAGACCTTTAGTCACAATGGACTGTGAAGATTTGTTTATTTTTATCATATAATAACTTTAGTTGGTGCACTTCTTATCATACTACTCAATACTTTTGTCTATAATTATTTACAATTTCATAAGGTTTTGGGGTGTTATACTTTCTTTAATGGTATTAACATTTGGTTTGGGGTTAACGGTAGTTAATAATAGGTTTTCATTGTGGTTCTTTCATCATATATCTTCTTTTCTTCTCGTCTTCCTTCTTGGGTTTCTTCTTGGGTAAACCAAGGTACTTAGTGTTATTTTGTCCGATGGTTGGTTCGGGGTATCTTCTTTATTATCTGTTTCTAAATTTCTTCTTCCTTCTTGTGTTTGGAGTATCTTCTTTATCACCTGATAGTAACTTTACTCTTCTTTCTTCTTGGGTTTGGGGTATCTTCTTTATCACCTGCTCCTAATCTCCTGGGTAATCTCCTGATTTTTTAATATGAGTTTCCTTTAATTTATTTTCTTTGAATTTTATGGTTGCATGTTTATTATTTAATTATTGTTTTTCTTTTATAGTGGTGTTTTCCTTTGAAGTGTAATTGAAGTTCATTTGACATTCTTTGAGTATATGTAATTTAATTATTTTTATGATCTTATCTGAATTAATTATTAGTGGATTATCTGTCACGCTATAAAAGTAATCTTTTTCATCATTACTTTTTATAATAAATAAAAGAATTTTATCTAATGGGACCTTCATATTAAAAGACAATAATGATTCGATTTCAAACAGAATAAATATATTTAACATACCACTCAGTAAAATTATGTTAACCGTCATGCTTTCCAGTTTTGATATATTATAGCTCTGACAACAGCAACAGTTGTATACGAGCGGCCTAGAAGCACTGTCCTCATGAAGTCAGCGTGACTCAAAATTAATGAGTTTGGTGAAAGCCAGTAACTTGCTCGTTTCTAAATAATCTTTCTTAATAACGGTAGGTAGTTCGGTGACAAAGTAACAATGTTTCGTCGTATATATTTATTTTAGAACATTTACAAACAGTGTTTAGATAAAAAAATCCTGCATGTCATATAGTTATGTCTCTTATATTTTTTTATTGTGATGATAAGTGACATTTATATAAATACGTTATTCCTTTGTAAGTAATTCGTTGAGTTCCCTGCAGGTCTCCCATGTAATATATTTATATAAAAATAATAAATATTGTAACAACCAGACTCTGTACGGTCTAAAAGTCTCGTGTAATTGTAGTTAATTTGTAACGATAAAAATATTAAATTTCGTTACAGTTCACTTTGCGTCGTATTTACGTAACGACTTTCCTGCGTCGTATTTGACCTCGCCAATACCTGTTTTACCTGTTTTAATTCTTAATTGTGATTTTCCCGTTTATAGGCGTCAAATTGTTTGTCCAAAAACAATAAAAAAAGTTGTATAATTCCTTTATTTAGCGCAACCGTATCTCTCACTGGTTGCAGTCGGAGAAATTCAAATCTGTTTACCCGCGAAGTCTTACCAACCTGTATTTCTTGTAGAAAGAATTATTACGGTGCTATGTTAATGAAGATAAACACATAAAGATTAATATGTGAAATAATGAACAGGTATTAAAATAAGTATTGGTTTATTAATGGTCAATTCTGCTGTTAATAATTACACTAACATCAAATTATAAAAATATATTACTTTTTTGCTTGTTATGCTCCGGCTATAAATAATTTACCACTCAGCGTTTGGGTATTCTTGACTTTGGGTCGTTCGACTGAAAGCCTATTAACGTTTTCACTGCTTTATTCAGTCAAAAAGTTCTTTTGATTACGGCAAAAAAGGTTTACAAAACGATTTTTGAAATTAAAATTCTTGACATCAAGTTAATTACATACAACATCTTCTGTAGACATAGACATCTTCCTTTACAACAGTTTACTTATGGTTTAAAACAATAGTGAGTTCACTTTACAACATAGGTTAAGTTCGAATTGTGCATAAATCGTTTCTTATTTCTCAAAGTGTTAATAGTGAATTTGAACAATCTTCTAGAACTAGTTATTGAATATTTTAATAATTATTCAGTGTTTATTAAGTTTGAACCAAGTTTTGATATTGTGCATAAATTCGTTGTGTTGTGAAAAGTCTTGTGGGTGTAGTTAAGTAATTTAGTATTATACTTTACAAGTTCATTGATGTTTGGTGGATTATTTTCATCAGTTCTGGTGTTCGAGTCGTCCTTCTCTTATATGGGTTTTATTTCTTGTAATTCGGATTTAATTTAATTTAATTTTGTTGAAATGTTGTGTCGACCTTGTCTGTTCATTGTTATTAAGTATTTTCTTTCATCTGTTTGGTTTATTTTGTACTAATTTCTATGGATCGACAATTTTATCATCTGGCCTCTTCTGATGCTAAAAATGCACTCTTAATTCGGTTTTTAACGGTTTTTATATAATAATGATTTGTTGTCGTAGTAACCAGACTACTCTCTATTGGCTGAAAGCATTTTGTACTCATTTTTATAAAGCTTGAGTTTTTGTTTTTTGTTCAAAATAAATAAATATTTTCTCACTACTGTAAGATATTTTCCTTGTCTTATTACGAATCTGATTATTTTTATTATAATTGAATAGCTTTTCTGATGTAGTTTATTTAGACATCAAACATGATTATGTTTTGTTATCTCTGGCCTACTTTAACATTTAGCTATTATTATTCTTTTTACTTAATTTTGTTATTATGCTGTTTTATGCAATTATTTTGTATTTATATTGTTCCTTGGTTTGTTATTTTATGCTTACTTATCTTTTTATCTCACTGTTTACTGTTATTTGTGGATATTTTACAATTTTGGTTCACATAGTTTGAGGCCTACCCTCACCTATCCTTATTGCAATTTTTTTTTATTTTAATTTTACTATTAATACTAGTTTTTTATCGTTTTGTTTTGGGTAGTTTATATTAATTATTGATTTACATTCTTTAGCATGTGGCTATTACAGCTTCCCTGACATTTTACTGCTTTTATAACTAATTTTATAATTTTAACATGATTTGTTCTTTATGCTTTTATCACAATTAATACAATTTATTCTTAATACTAATTCTACAATTATAACATTTGAACAATTCTACTATCCCTATCATCGTCTCTGCGTTTCCTTATAACATCAGTACAATAACTTTAAACATTTAACATATAAATTTAGCATTTAAACATTCATTTCTCTTTTTTGATCTACCCTTCCTTTATACCATGTTATTGGTGTAAAGTTTGGCTTAGTACTTTTTAATCAATACTTCTAGCTAAAAAACAATATTATTGTGACTAACGTTACTTTGTTTTTTCTATTGACTAACAATCTAATTTAATGATATTAGTTCCTTTTCATCACTAAACTTATTTAATTATTCGCTTCTTTGAATGTTTTATATATATTTTTTGTGGTTTATAATTTTACTTATCCACTTTCTTTATGCACTGTCACTTCTAGATGAGTTCTTTCTTATAGGTAATTATGTTGGTCTATCTTTGGGTTACACTGGCATTTTGTAAGGTTTTCACAGTACTATTTAGTCTTTACAGTGGTTATTCTATATTATTTATTTTATTTTCCTTAATTCACTTTGGTGTAATCACACTTATTAAAATGCTAATTGGTAAATCACGTCCTACTCGTATCATGCACTCTTGTTTCATTCTAGTTTGATTAGTATTATATAATTTATTAAATTTCACTTTTGTTTTTTGTATCATGGTTTGTGTATTTTATTGTTTGTTTATTTCTTTACCATTCTATATTTACTTAATTGCTAATACAATATTTTCTTTGGGCTTGTACTTTCCATGATTAATGGTACATTTAATAATCTTTACTTGGAATTCATGTGTTCATTTCATTTCTTTTGTCATTATTTCTTTTGTCATTGGGCCAATCACTTGGGTTGGGTCATTGTCATTTGTCTCGTATACGTTACAGTCAATTGGTTTTTCTTGAATTAAAATTGTTGATTCTTCTTCATTTTCATGCTTTTTATTTTATATTTCTTCTCTGGTATTGAGGCTGCTTTTGGTATCGTAACAATATAATAAAATATAATAAATATATTTATAAATATAACAAAATTGAACGACCCATTAGGATACTACTTTAGATACGATGACACACACACACACACATATATAACGAGAAAAGGAGTAAAGGTGTTATTTTTTTAATAATAACACGTCTTATCATATTGAATAAGGAAAATGATTTTTAATTTTATTATTATTATTTGCATAATGTGTTTTCCTCTTTTAAATGTGCTCAGCATACACATCATTATTTTAACTATACAAATATCCTTAACACAAATATTCATTAATTTCAAAGACAAATATAAATTTACATGTAAACATAAACATGAATAAATATAAGTTTATATGATGTTTGGAGACACCATATAATATGATAGCATTTAATATAATATAATATCATATTAGAGCATTTAATATATGCTCTTGACTTGCTCAGATATTCTTTTAAAAAAATGGATTTAATTTAAATCATTTCTTTTAATCAGTACTTTACATTGTGTACGTAAATATCAATCAAATATCAAAGAATTATCACTCAACTATCAAAGTAATAAAATATAAATATACTATTATAATATTCAAAAATAATTCAATTTTGCAAGTTATGTTATGACTTCATTATTTCTTTATAAATGACTATGTGTTATTGCAAGTACTGTTATTTGTATCCCTTTAATCATTATAAAAATTGTACATCCTCTTACTCTAACGTAACAATATAATATTTACAATTATTAATATTGTAGAATGACAGATAATCCACTAAATAAAGATCCAGATATGATCATGGTGAAATTTCAATTACAACAAATATAAAGGAAAATTCAAATGAGAACATATAAATATCCAAATAAAATACCACCATGAATGGTAAAAATAATAATAAAGAACCAAAATGCAACAAAATTGTATAAAGATATATAAACCCTAAAAAAATAAAACCAAATAAGAATAATACCCAAGTAGGATAGGAGTAGGTGAGGAAGATACCCAGAATAAATAAACGTACCAAGATAACCATATAGTAAGGAAGATACCCCGAACAAACCATCGAACATGATAAAATCATATGACCTTGAAGAAACCAAGAAGAAAGAATCTTCAATAAACAAAATTGTAAGGATGGAAGAACTACGAGATGTACCCAAGGGAAACCTATTACAAAAGAATATAACCAACCCCGAAAAAGAGTAAAAAGTCACAAAGAAAGTATAACACCCCAAAAAACCTGATATTAAATGTAAAATAGTTATAAACAAAGTGTTTAGTGTTGTGAGTAGAAGTGCACCCACTAAAGTTATTGTGTAATGAAATAAACAAATCTTCATAATCCCTTATAACTAAAATTTTGGTCTTAAAACATTGTAAAACTCAGTGAGAAATAAGACCCAAAATATAAGTGAACCAGTGCAAGTTATTTCAATATATTAAATAAACTTCAAGTATAAGTGTAACTAATACCTCAACTAAGTAAGTGAATACCATAAAACAACTTTAATATTTTCTATTATACAGAAACAAAATTTTATAAAATATTATTATGAAAATATTACTAATGTTTCTAAGCAGGTGGTGATTAAATAAAGTGACAGGGGATAAAAAAGGTAATACCCAAAATAGAAACAGATAAGACTGCAACCATAAGTTTAAGAAATAAATAAAAATAAATGGCTGGTTATGTATATATTTAAGCCCATGAACTCCATAATTCAATGGTGAATAGAATAAGATTTTATTATTATTAGAAAAATGTTTAATATGTTTAACAAAGTTAATCCATACTAAAATGTTTAAGTATGAATACCATACTCTTTTTAAAATGTTTATAATATGTTATTAATAGTACATTGAAGACCATATTATTAATCTTAAATATTGTTTAGATTATGAGTAGGAATACAATACTACATGTTTTATTTGTTAATTAAAGAAATTTTAAATAATGTTGTATTAAAATAAGAAAGTCAGAAGGGGTATAGGAACAGTATTAGGCAAAACATTATATGTAAAACCAGAAAATCTAGGCCAAATAGGAAATTCCAATAACATTTTAATTAATTAATTAAGTTAAATAAACCAAGTAAACAGATGGAATTTATATAAGGTGAAACAGTCACTAACTGCTATGACTAATACTAGACTTTAATAGGATAATAATAAAAGGATATATATAATTATTGAAAATTTTTTAAATGTATTAACTAAAAATTTCAGAGGGGGAAGTCATAAATTCCTGAATTATATTTAAGAGGTTAATCAATTGATAAAATTGCAAGAAATTAAGGAAAGATAAACCTTTAGGTAAATCTGAAATTTATTATAGTCCTAATTATGACATATTAAAATGGCTAATGTTTGGAGAAAGACAGGAAATAAAAAATTGAGCCTACGTTTCCAAAATGAAAGAAATATGGCAGTTTTAATAAAAAACTTTGTAAAATTAGATTAATGGGTATGAAATTAAGCAGAAAGAATTAAAGAAACCGATCATGTATTTACTATTTCATAAAAGTAAATAATAACCAAAATATATTCTGAGTATAATGTACCTGTTTTACATGTATAGGAAACGAATAAAAATTGAAACAATACTTTTCTAATATTAACTTGGCAAGACATTTCAGAAGACGAAGGAAGTAAAACAGTTCTTAATTAACATTCGTCGAGTACAATTGATGAAGCTCTCGCTAATAAAACATATATCAGAATCGTTAATGGCGTGTAACGGTAGAGCCTAGCCTACAGTATAAAAATCGAGAGTTACGGAAATTTTTACCTTAAACCTAAATTCAGTGAACACCACCACAACAAACATTGAAATCAATTAATACTGAACTGAATACAAGTGATATAAAGACTTAAAACTGTACAACAATAATTATTCATAACCAAACGAACTTTACAATTTTCAACACACACATGGACAGAAGTGAATACACATAATCCAACACATTTAATCGCAGTGAACACAGAACACTTAAACAGGACAACTCCAATAACCCGAAAAGGAATTCCCCATACTGCAGAGACGAGGTAACGTGAACTAGGCAGATTTTATTTGAAAGAAATTTCGTCTGAGCGAAGTCACATTAACCACAGCAGCACGGAAGACGGCCATGTTGGCTCCCGTCATGCAAAGCGAACTCTACTACTAGGATTCAGCTCGTCATTGGTATAAACGTTTTAATTAATAAACATTATATATATTATCAAATAATTTTGTAGTTGTTAACTATTAAGTATTTTATTGTGAATGTTATACTTTCTAGCCTTGCCCCTTCTCTGACTATTAATTAAAACCGTTTAAAGAACCGAAAATATTTATATTCAATAACATGTATCAACAATCGATTGCCCTGTAAAAGAGTCGAGCAATAATCTGGTAATCGATTTTAAATCGATCTTTTATAAAATTGTCAATAAAATATTGTGATACAATTATTTGGTTTTAAATTTATTTTATAAAATTAAAAAATAGAGTTTATTTAACAACAGGATTATAAGAAAGGTGACCATTACTCATGTGGGAGTAATATATACGAAAAAGACGAAGTATCGCCAATCGATTAGTGAAGTGAGACAACCCTATTAACTCTGAATTTATTACCAAAACCATAAGCAAGATTATTGACACAATTAACGCAAACAAACATAAAATTTCAACACTACACCTTTACAAGAATTATTTCTTAAGTTATTAAACATTAAAACATAAAACATAATTTTTTTTTATTTCAAAACAAAATATTTAATTTTCTTAAAAAATTAAATAACACAATTTCATTTGTAAACGGCGGTTTGTTACAAATTGGTGTCCAACTGAAGGGCTTCAATTAGAGATTGAAAGGCTAATATAACTTGCCCAATTACTAATTCAAGCTTGGCAGCGGTTATACAGTCGGAGAAAGAGACAAAATGCAACGTCGGGCGACTTCTAAGACAAGGGCGGCAGAGGCCGAAAAGTAAATTAACATGGAGGACAAGGAGGCAACACCCGTGGAAGATGTAGAAATGTTATTACCCCCAGCGGAACCGAAACAGTCCGAGGAACCAACCCAAACAAATGAGGTCAATCTCCAAGAGGAACAACCTGAGAAATCCAAAACAACAGAAGATCCAATTCTAGATAAAATGTTGGAAATGTTCCTACAAATGAGTAAAGAGAGGAAGGAAGACAACCAGTCCCTGAAGGAAGAATTAAGCAAGTCGATAAATAAAAACTTAGAATCCACAAAGGAAGAATTGAAGAAGGACAACCAATCCACTAAGGAAGAGTTGGTTAATAAAATAGAAAATACAAATAAGAGAATTGAAGAAACCAGTAAGAAGATGGAAAAGAAGATGGAAGAAAACAGTAAGAAGATGGAAGAAAAAATGGGGAAAAGGTTAGAAGAATTGAAGGAAGACAACCAGTTGTTAAAGGAAGAATTGTGGCTAATAAAATTGAGGATACAAATAAGAGGATTGAAGAAAACCACAAGAAAATGGAAGAGAAGACGGGGGAGAAATTGGAAGAATTGAGAGAGGATAATCAACTACGAAGAGAAGAATTACGGGAGGTCAACCAGGAAAACATGAACAAGGTAGACGAGAGAATAGAGTTGGCGAAGGAAGAGTTGAGTAGGAAAATCAACGATCATAAGAAATCTATAAATAAAAAATTGGAAGAAGAAACCATCATAATAAACCAACAAATCTGGGAAGTTGACGAAAGATGTCGCCAGACTGAGTGTGAAGTACAGGAAGTCAGTAAAATAGTAAATACCAAAATTACCAAGATCGAAGAACACCATAAGATGAAATTGGAAGAAAACCGAAAGGAAACACAGGAGGAGTTGAGTAAGGTACGTAACCAAGTTACGGAAAGGTGCGATGGAATGGAAGTGGCGATGACGAACATCACCGGTCAAGTGCGGCAGAGCCAGGAAGAGATGGAGGTAATCCGAAATCGACCAACCAACTTCACGAATGTCCCCATAAATGAGAATAGGGAATGGCTAAACTTACGCCAATACAAAAGGAAGCCAATGGAGTTCTTGGCCCGAATAGAAGGGCACATTGCCAAACATAGGGGCAACAGATGGATCAACAACAGGGAGCTATTGGACGAATCATTCCGTGATATGACGGACAATTGGTAGATGGCTAATCGGAGCGAGATAGATGATTACCAACAGTTCAAAAATTTATTTAAGGCAAAATACTGGTCGCAGACCACCCAGAATTTAATAGGGGACAACATATGTCACGGCCGATATAAACCACAGGTGGGTAGCCCGATGACTGCATACTTCCTCGGAAAAGTATGTATGGCAAAGCATTTAGAACCAGCCATACCCGAAGAATGCCACATCAATAAATTGTCATACCATTACGATGAGGAAGTAATCCGAGCAAGGAGAGGCAGCCAGATCAAAACAATACAGGCTATGACGGAACTTCTGGAAAACTACGAAAATGAAGAATATTACAGACAAAGCCGAAGGAGGAATGATCGGCCGGAACCAAGGAACCTTTAGTACACCAAGGAACCTTTAGGAACCAATAACAGCAATAATAATAACAACAATGGCTATTAAGGAAACCGAGCCAATCCCCAAAATAACACCAACAACAACAATCATGATAATAATAATAACAACGTTCCGGGTAACCAAAATAACTTTAGAACAAATAACGGTTACCAAGGTAATAGGAATCAATATTACCAAAATTCCAACGTTAATAGTCAAAGAAACCCCAACCCCAATAATACAGAAAGGTATTATAATAATAATCGCGGGTATCCATCAAACCAAAACAATGGTAATAATAGGTTTTCCCGACCAATAGTAAACTTCATACGAGCTGAAGACGGTCGCCAACGAAGATACTACCATCAGCGGCGGAACAGCTATCATAAATACGAGGATCGGCGGAGGAGCCGAGAACGTGACGATCCGATGGATAGTCGGCCTCGACGAAATAGAACGGCAAACAAACCGAGAACAACCGTTGGATCATCGCACAGAGCGGCAGGGACCCACTCAAGGTATCCCGACTGATCCATCAATCAGTGCGAATAATATATATTACGATAACGAGAAGTTAAACGGGAGGAGGCAGTAATAAATGATCATGCCCCTTTACTGCTCCTATCTCCTGGGTATCAAAACGAGTTGCAAAGAGCAACTAACACCAATAAAATAACAATAATAGGTTGCAATTATTTGAAAAATATTCGACACGGACTGTTGGAGGAGGATGACACTGGCCTCAATAATGTAAGCAACGAGATCGTATATATCAATGCGGACGTAGAAGAGATCCCCGCACAATTAATGATCGATACTGGTTCAAATGTGTCTATAATTAGTACAACAGAGTTGGAGAGAATCCAAAGGGAATGTGGTAAGGTACTGCCGACATTGCCGATAAATAATATTGTTTTAATAGGTGCTACCGGCCGCCAAAACAAAACAATCAGAAGACAAGTTTCCATGAACGTGATTAGCTGTGGTGTAGAAATTAACATGATATTCTTGATTGCGACCGGATTGCCTTTTAACATACTGGTGGGGTGCGATGTGCTCAGACTGAACTCCGCTATAATCGAATTACGCACAGAAAAAATATCAATGTGTGCAGACGGACTCACCTGGACGGCTGACTTGGTGGGTAGCGAAACAGTAATTCCCAGCGATATCCACCAACAAATCCGAAAAATAAATTATATCAACAATACTTCTTTATTGGAACCAATCATATACGATAACTCTGACGAGGATTTATGGTCCCAAAAGATCCAGGAAATCAGGGATTTCCGGGGCGGAATCACTAAGGAAAGGTTGCCAATACACCAAGCAAATCAATTAATAAACATCTATGAACGATATCGCTCAGTATTTTCCGACGAACCCGGTAAGGTAAAAACTTACCAATGTACTCTGCAATTTAGAGATACAGTGGATTTTAACCGGAAGTCGTACCCCATCGCGCATTCACGAAAGGAAGCAGTAAGAACTGAAATAAATAAAATTATTAACCGTGACATTATAGAGAGTAGCCAATCCCCATACACCAGTCCTATCGTGGCTATTCCTAAGAAAAACGGACAAGTCCGGCTTTGCCTAGATGCGCGAGAAATAAATAAGATGATCGTCAATGACAGGACCTCGCCCGGCGAGATAGAAGAGATTTTAAAACGTTTCCACGGTACCAAGTACTTTAGTACCTGGGACACGGTGTGCGGCTACTGGCAGGTGGAATTACACCCACAAAGTCGCCAGTATCTGGCATTCATATTCGGGGGGCGTAATTAACAATTTAAGAGACTGCCCTTCGGACTCGTAAATTCGGTCGCCGTCTTTGTGGCCTGCATGGACCAGATACTTGGCCAGGAAGCACTACAATTTACCACCGTGTATGTAGATGATTTGTTTATAACCTCAGAAACATGGGAGGAACACTGCTACCGTGTGGAACACGTACTGAAGAAATTGGCTCCGAATAACATCACGCTTAAACTGGAAAAATCTCAATTCATTGCTAAGGAAGTTCAAATCTTGGGTTATAACTTGAATGACCAAGGTATCTCACCGTCGGCAGAAAAGATAGAAGCGATCCAGAAATTTTCTGCACCAAAGAATAGAAGGCAATTACAGTTATTCCTGGGACTCTGTCATTATTACCGCAAGTTCCAGGAACAATATTCTGAATTGACCGCAAGATTTCAACCACAACTGTCATCTAAGAATAAATGGATCTGGGGTCGAGAGCAGAACGAGACCTTACAACTCATTAAGGACAAATTTTTGGAAACCATAAGACTTCGCCACCCAGATTTTAAAAAACCTTTTTTCCTAAATTGCGATGCCAGCGACAATAACCTCGGAACGACGCCATATCAAGAAGATGAGGAGGGCGAACATCTAGTGATTAGCTTCGCGAGTAGATCGTTAAACCAGTGCGAAAAGAACTACAACGTCACTGAGAAGGAGCTGTTGAGCGTAGTATTCGCGTGTGGTAAATTCCGCACGTACATCTTAGGTTACCCCGTTACCGTCCGGACAGACCATAAATCCATATCGTTCCTGAGGAAGTGCAAATTGAGTCACGGAAGGCTGACCAGGTGGATACTGGCCCTTGAAGAATACAATCTCAAGTGGAAGTACATCCCAGGAGAAAAGAATGTCGTTGCAGATGTCTTATCACGAGTTGATGTGGAAAAGCAAACATTCGAGGGAGAGAAAGAAAGTGTACTGAAAATCTACCACATTATTAGCACCAGAGCCGATCTAGCCACCTTATTAACAAACTTGAGCACCCACCAACAAGCGGACCCAAAGTTGAGAAATATAAAAACTAGATTTGAAGAAGGGGACCAAACAATCGCTCGATATTATCATTTGAATAATGACATATTATTCATTAAACCATCTTTAAGGCAGGAGACCTGGAAGGTAATTATTCCAACCCATATTGAAAAGGAGATAATAATTAATTAATAATTAATTAAGGGAATTTAGAATGTGAAAATTAACCAAATTCAAAAAACAAAGTAAGCACAACTTACTACCTATGATTTATGAAACTCATTTGAAATAAAGAAAAGAAAAGAATTAAAAAAAAAAATTTACCAAATTCAAAAAACAAAGTAAGCACAACTTACTACCTATGATTTATGAAACTCATTTGAAATAAAGAAAAGAAGAGAATTTAGATAAAATCAACAAAATTAAAATATATTGTAATATCAAATTACAAAAACAATTTATGAAACATATTATGGAAATAAAGAAAAAGAATTTAGAAAAAGTTAACTAAATTCAAAAATATAGTAAGATCACCTTACTACCAAACAATTTATGAAACATATTATGGAATTGAAAAAAAAACGAATTTAGAATAATTAACAAAATTCTAAAATAAAGTAAGCACACCTTACAAACCAATTATTTATTAAAAAATTTTTGGAATAAGAAAAAGGAATTTGTGATGTAGAATAATCGACAAAATTCAAAAAACAATGTAAGCACATCTTACCAAAAAAAAAAAAAAACAATTTATGAAACATATTATGGAATTGAAAAGAAAAGGAATTTAGAATAATTCACTAAATTCTAAAAAATTAGTAAGAACATCTTACAAACAATTATTATGAAAACTATTTATGGAAAATAAACAGAAAGAGAATTTTGAAATATAAAAATCAACCAAATTCAAATATGTTGTAATATCAAATTACAAACAACAATTTAAGAAAATATATTATGGTAAATTAAAGAAAATGAATTTAAATCAACAAAATTTAAAAATATCGTAAGAACCTCTTACAACCAAGTATTAATGAAAATTATTTTTGGAAAATAGAAAGAAAAAGAATTGTGAAATATATTCACAGGAATTTACTAATATAATAAACACACCTTATAACCAAAATATTTATGAACTAAATATGAAATTAAAGAAAAGAAAGGGAAGTTGAATAAAATTCCAACAAATAATAATATATAACAAGATCACCTTACCACAAACCATGTATGAAATAATTTTAAAGGAGAAAGCAAAGGAAATAAAAACCACTAATACAATTAAAGGAATAAACTTATGTTAAAATAAGGATAATAAAAATTTGACACAATACAAAGTGAAACAATGACCACATAAAAATGATAATTAAGGAATTCATTTGAATAAAAAACCAGAGCGAAGTAATTTGTGAAGAACAAAAATTATAACGATTCATAATAGCGTCCTATCAGAGCGTTATACGAAAGCTATAGACGTTACGAGTGTAAAACCGTAGGGGAGAGAGAGCGTATAATCGCAGCCATCTCACTCTAACCACGTTACCGCTACAGTAGAATCCAGTTCAAACAGGTAATTTTACTCAAAGCGAATTATCAGTTCAACCTGCGATAACTTCAAAAGTTGTAAATATACGGCAATTCTGAAAACAGCATTGTATTCAGCAAGAAAAGCTTTATAAATAGCCGCAAGCTCAGTTAATATAATTAACAAATATAGAAGTTATACGGATGACGCACAGCAACAGGAATAACGAGAGAATTATGCTACGTAGGAATAAGGTGTTTTCACACACACACAGATAAAGACTTAAGCAACAATATTCTGTGGTCAGATCTTCGGGAATACATTTGCAAATACCTGTAGTCAATCGATTTGCAAATACAGGAAGTACGATTTTGACAAGAATTTCTATGCCGTTTGGAACCTGTCACGGAGTGTTTGAGCGACTTGTTCGAGATTGTCGAAACTGGAAAACGCATGATTTATTTGTACAACCAATCAGCTGCCCGTATTTAAAACAGACGCCAGCTAAAAGCGAGGGGTAACATCACTCTTCGTTCGGTACTTAAACACACTAGACATGTATAATTCACATACAGAAATTTTATATTACACAACAGTGCAAATTTAAGTTCTAAATCGAGAAGTAGTCCGCAGTGTAGATGAATTAACAACATTCAATAACACTAGCTGCGTAAAACAACCGTTAATTAATTAATTAATCAATCAGCCGTGAAGGACCTGTGCTACAGAAGGCTACAGCATCTGTAATTGCCAGGGCATCTTCAACAACATTGATCAACCCATTCTTCTGTGCAACACCATCGAAAGGAGGACCTCTACAGATTCCTATCTTCGGTCAACGCATAAAAACAGTAAGAAATAGATTCATTGATCAATGATATAAGCGCTAAACAAGTTAATAAAACAATAAACAATTTTAAAAAGACACTAAGAAAAGCACACATTGTATTTTAACTATAAGATTAGTTCTAATATAGGATAGGAGTGTTGAATGGAAAGTGGTGTGTACTGTCGGATTTTTTATTATGGATACTCGTGTTTAAGCGTTAATTACAAGTGAACCTGTAGGTCTACTTACAAATTAGTTACATCAAATTTTTGTGCATTTAATTTTGCGTTGATCTGTGTAAGAAACATATTTTTTGAAGGTT
The DNA here is from genome assembly GCA_034769895.1 of Magicicada septendecula. Classification (NCBI taxonomy): domain Eukaryota; kingdom Metazoa; phylum Arthropoda; class Insecta; order Hemiptera; family Cicadidae; genus Magicicada; species Magicicada septendecula. Next base: position 372,875,735 of record CM068369.1, on the reverse strand, counting down.
GATTTAAATTGTTATTCGCGGTTAGAATAAAAAAGTCCATGTTTTTTGTGTTTTTCAAGAAACCGCTCTTTTGAAATTATATAAATTAAAAACCCTTGGTCCAATCATAACTAAATTTTTATACGGTATGGGCACAAGTGTTCTCAATACACTACTTAAGTTACAAAATTGTTTTTTGATCCAAAAAAAAGTTGTTATCAGTTTTGTGAAACAACTTTTTCTCGGTACAGGATAGTCGTACAAAGGCAGACTTGGTCTTGTTTTAAAGCTCTTGATCGTGGTTATCAAAATCCACAACTGCTGCAAACATACATTGAGATGCCGATTTTATACAGAGTGATATTCATGCAAGGGTGTGTGTGCGCTGGACCGTGTGTAAGCGGGCCTTCCGGCGTCGAAAGCGGCTGCCGTGTTGCCACGTTCAATCACCCCGGCCGCTTCACTGCAGTTGAACAGTTGCTGTTTGGATAATTTTAACACCTTATTAATGTTATAACATTGTTTTTTGTTATCCATTTCCCATCACCTTTTCTCATGAGGGCTGTGTGGTAAGCGGGCCATACGGCAGTGAAGGCGGGTGCGGTGTTTCCGCGATGATTCACCCCAGATCCGGACTTTGCCCTGGCTTTTGTGGCCTACCCCCAGACACGTATGATTTGCTCGTTATAAACGATTCATTTGAACATTGGTCAGTCTGAGTCATCAGTTCTTTAAATCTGCTTCGTCCGCATGCCACTTGGCATTCTGGCTGTGTTGGTCGTTGTGTTTATATCACGTCAAGATGCCTCCGAGACCTCCGCTCTCAGAGGGTGAAGTTGCGATGATTTTAAGTGCTATATTTTTTTTAAGAGTGAAGGAGAAAAGGTTGGCGACAAGAGGTTTCCTGTATACCAGAAAGTATCACAGTGTCTTGGAGTATCCTTAGCGTCTGTGAAGAGAGTGAGTGCCTCTACCAACGAGAACGAAGAAAATTCGTCACCTGGATCAAGAAAGAAGCAGTGTGTCAGGCGAAGACGTCCGAAAATCCAACTTGATGACTTCAGTTTGGGCACAATACGGAGGAGCATACATGATGTTTACATAAACAAGATTTTTCCCACAATCAAATACCTCCACACGAAACTTGTTGAAAATATGGCAGATTTTCCTGAGATGTTAAGATCTACTCTCTTGAATATTGTTAAAAGCTTGGGATTTAGATATAAGAAGCTTAATAAGAAGCCAGTCCTGATGGAATCTGTGACAGTTGCTGCGTCCCGGCATCCTTCCTGAGAAAAATGAGAGATCTACGTTCCCAGGGGTACAAGATATTCTTTACAGACATAGAGACATAAAGGATATTTTAGGATATTCTGTCCTGGTGCGGACAGAACCACAGGATGAGGTACGGGTGGTAAGAAAACGTGCTGGATGCATTAGAAAATAATTTTGACAACTATGATCAATACAGAGGACACATTCAGCAGATTTATGGATGGCGAGGAGGATTCAAGACACCGTCTGGTGTTGGGAAATGGATAATAGAAAACATAATGTTATAACATTAATAAGATGTTAAAATTATCCAAACAGCAACTGTTCAACTGCAGTGAAGCGGCCGGGGTGATTGAACGTGGCAACACGGCAGCCGCTTTCGACGCCGGAAGGCCCGCTTACACACGGTCCAGCGCACACACACCCTTGCATGAATATCACTCTGTATAAAATCGGCATCTCAATGTATGTTTGCAGCAGTTGTGGATTTTGATAACCACGATCAAGAGCTTTAAAACAAGACCAAGTCTGCCTTTGTACGACTATCCTGTACCGAGAACAAGTTGTTTCACAAAACTGATAACAACTTTTGTTTGGATCAAAAAACAATTTTGTAACTTAAGTAGTGTATTGAAAACACTTGTGCCCATACTGTGTAAAAATTTAGTTATGATTGGACCAAGGGTTTTTAATTTATATAATTTCAAATGAGCTGTTTCTTGAAAAACACAAAAAACATGGACTTTTTTTACTCTAACCGCGAAAAAAAATTTAAATCAACCTTCAAAAAATATGTTTCTTACACAGATCAACGAAAAATTAAATGCACAAAAATTTGATGTAACTAGTTTATAAGTAGACCTACAGGTTCACTTGTAATTTACGCTTAAACTCGAGTATCCATAATAAAAAATCCGACAGTAGTATTGGACGTGCAAATTATTGCAGACCTGTTCTTTAGTACTGGTTTGGGAGATAGAAATCTCTTAATCAAACCAGATAAGAGCTATAGGTCGTTTGAGCGTCTTAATCATTACTTTCCACACTCAATCAATAATTATAAAGATAGGGTATAATTAAGTCCTACCATTAATAATTTAAAGTTTAAAAAAATCATTTATTAAAACATTAAATATTATAATCAAGCAAATCTTAAAGTGTTATTTGTAACGATTCCCCTTGAAAACCACAATCACTGAACGAATCCTGTGGAAGAGTGTCTCCATGCGCTGAGCTAAGCTGAAAACTTGTAATTTGTATCTGGGATTTGTTCTGGCGCCCAGGTAAAGTAATATCACGGGTAAGTAACTTTTTATCTAACATCACAAATATTAGATAATTTTGTTAGATGAAAAAGAGCGTTGTGTAGATTTGGCGCTGCCAACTAAGGGGCTCGATTAAGCTCGATTAAGCCCGATTAAACACAAAATTATATAAATAAAGTTATATAATTTGGCGTTGCTTTTACCCAAATGATTAGTTAAATTGTAATATTGATAAATTTAAAAAGAAAGTGGAATTCAAGGTTACAAATCACTATCAAATAATTGATAAATTAATTTGTTAAAAATAAAATTAAAAAATTGCCAAATCATCAGCAGAAGATATGGCAGCAATTGAGCAAATGTTTAAGCAGTTGACCACTAAAATGGATGATACAAATAATAAAATTGATAGTACAAGTAGTAAATTATCTAGTGAAATAAAAGATACTAATAATAAAATCGAAATTACTAATAGTAAAATTGAAAGTACAAATAGTGAATTATCAAAGAAAATTGAAGAAAATAATAAAAGTTTAGAAGAAAGTAATCAAAAATTAATAACTGATGTTAATAATAAAATTGAGCAAACTAATAAATATATTTGTCCAGTGAAATGAAACAAAAAAACGAAAATTTGTCTAGCCAAATAGAACAAAGTAGTAAAGAGGTTACATTTAAAATAGACGAAGAAATAGCAAATTTAGCTATTAACTTAGCGGGTACAATAGATGAGAGTAATAATAAGTTTGATAAGCATACCGAAGAGGTTAAAACTACAATAGACCAGTTTAGAAAACAAGTAAACACTAATTTTCGCCGTCAAGACGAAAAGCTAAATAAATTTAGAAATGAATTGAATGAAAGGTTAGAACAGAAATTAACCCTCATTAATCAACAATTCAGTGAAGTAACTGCTGAATTAAAAACACAATCACTTCTAAATAAAGAAGAAATCCAAAATACTAGGGAAGAGTGTACTCAACTGGGAGTAAATATTAATGAAGTTAAGAAACAGGTAGAGAGTAAGGCTAACAGTGACGAAGTACAACAAAAGATGGAACAACAGTTAAAGGTAATGCGGGATGATCTGACTAAAGCAATGAAGTCACAGCAAACCAAAGTAGTGAGGTGTGGCGGCTATAAGGAAGAACCGGAAAACCTTGCATTTTTAGGAAACCCACATGAGAATCCTGTGGAATTCCTAAAGCTGTTTGAAGCGTATGTAACTCGTGTAAATCCACTGATGGACGACGAGGATAAGAAGGACATGTTAGGCCGATTTCTCAAGAATTGGGCAGGTACGTGGTGGAAAGTCATCTCGGACAGAGTCCAATCCTACTCAGACTTCAGAGAAAAATTTCTAGCTCAGTACTGGAATGTTCAAATACAAAGAAGGGTACGTGATCATTTAGAATTTGGTAAGTATCGCCCGTCAATGAATATGACAACTACCAATTATGTGCTAAATGTAATGGCGCAAGTTAAACATCTAACACCACCAATAGAAGAGAGAGACCTAGTATATAAGCTAGCGCGTCATTTCTCAGAACGCACTAGAGTAGCAACCACTACTAGAGGAGTGGATACTCTAGAGAAATTCATTATGGTTGTAGATGAGTGTCTAAATTTAGAGAGGGACCTACAGCGTGTAAGTAATCAGCTGAGTAACTACTCTAGAGGCGATCAGCAAGAACCAACGTTCTACTCAAATAAGAGGAGAGATAATGAACGTAGGTAAGAAAAAAGGTTTACCCCATATCCGGGTAACAAACCACAAAATAGACAGGAAGTGGAGGATAAAGGTAGGAGTAGAAGTGTAGAAAATAAATCTAATAAAGGGAATAAAGTGTGTAAAACAACTGTAACCTCTACCAAGCAGCAACCGTCGACTAGTAAAATGAATACGGAAACGGGAAGCCACTGCAGGTAGAAAAGAAACAAATCTAAACCTACCTTTACCTGCAGTGAAACAACCAAAGGAAACAGGTAAGAAGAACGTAGCTAATAATATAAAACAAGTGAGCGATAGGGAGTTCTTGTTAAAAGAGGAGCAAGAAGTGGGTAGAAACCATTATCCTGAATGTCCGGAAATAATTTGTAAGATCAGTAATCTACTGGTACAAGCGCTTATTGACACTGGCAGTGAAGTTACCTGTGTTAGCTCAAAATTTGTAGCTAATTATCGTTGCGAAATTGTCCCAGACAACCCGTAAAACATTGTAATGTACAGGGAGCCACTGGAGCCAAAATGCAAAAGATAACTGAACAAATATATTTACCTGTCAGTATAAATGGTAACCAAACCCAAATTTTAGCTCTTATATTCCCGAAACTCATTCATGATTGTATTATTGGGGTAGATACGTTACTTGAATGGAAAGCAAAAATAAATTTTAAAAGAAATACCTTTACTATGGCAATAAATGCTAATAAAATTAATGAAGGTATTAAAGAGTGTCTCCATGCGCTGAGCTAAGCTGAAACCGTGTCATTTGTATCTGGGATTTGTTCTGGCGCCCAGGTAAAGTAATATCACGGGTAAGTAAACTTTTATCTAACATCACAAATATTAGATAATTGTGTTAGACGAAAGGGAGCGTTGTAATATATATGTAAATAAATCAAAATGAATATGATCATAAAATAAATGTCGATTGTAATAAAGAAAAATACTGGAATATGCTAGAACATATAACTAGTAGAACAACTCATGAAAACTAAGAAACAAACAAAAGTATCAGAAAATATATGCTACCAATGACCTGAAGCAGATTGCAATAACAAACAAAGAAGAATAGAGAAGTAACACAAAAAATTTTATACTTAATAAATAATGATAATTATATGAATAAACGAGCTTCCCACAATAATAAGAAATAAGATAACAGTACAGCTAACCAGTCAGAAGAATAACTGAGAAGGAAAATAACTTAGATAGAAATATTAACAGATCTGAGCAATTACGAAGTGAAGTATCCAAAGATATTTTTTAATAGTCATAGAAAAGGACTATTCTTATATAATTTTTATTAATAACTGTCTGTAGATAAGTCCAGCAGTATTATTATGTGTTGAGCAGAGATGATTTGCCTCTGTACTCAATTAGAAGTGACGTATGGCCAGCACAGTATATAGCCTACAGTGCCTCTCTGAACTGCCCCAGCTCACGTGTTAGGGAATGTTAGGGAATAAATATCCCAGGGATAAAACACCAAGTTGTGAGAATATGAAAATAAAATAATAAACCTCAGATGACTATTACTATCAAGGAAGATCAATACAAAAATAAAATATATGTAACCTCGAATATAAAGAAACAAAAATAGAAATGGAAAGGAAGTCCAGAATTATAAAAATATAATAGGTATCATAAGCAATTATTTCAGACAAACCAAGTATGGTCGGAACTAATCACTTCTGGAGGACAGCAATCTGTAGCATGACAGATAATCCACTAAATAAAGATCCAGATATGATCATGATGAAATTTCAATTACAATAAATACAAAGGAAAATTCAAATGAGAACATATAAATATCCAAATAAAATACCACCATGAATGGTAAAAATAATAATAAAGAACCAAAATGCAACAAAATTGTATAAAGATATATAAACCCTAAAAAAATAAAACCAAATAAGAATAATACTCAAGTAGGATAGGAGTAGGTGAGGAAGATACCCAGAATAAATAAACGTACCAAGATAACCATATAGTAAGGAAGATACCCCGAACAAACGATCGAACATGATAAAATCATATGACCTTGAAGAAACCAAGAAGAAAGAATCTTCAATAAACAAAATTGTAAGGATGGAAGAACTACGAGATGTACCCAAGGAAAACCTATTACAAAAGAATATAACCAACTCCGAAAAAGAGTAAAAAGTCACAAAGAAAGTATAACACCCCAAAAAACCTGATATTAAATGTAAAATAGTTATAAACAAAGTGTTTAGTGTTGTGAGTAGAAGTGCACCCACTAAAGTTATTGTGTAATGAAATAAACAAATCTTCATAATCCCTTATAACTAAGATTTTGGTCTCAAAACATTGTAAAACTCAATAAGAAATAAGACCCAAAATATAAGTGAACCAGTGCAAGTTATTTCAATATATTAAATAAACTTCAAGTATAAGTCTAACTAATACCTCAACTAAGTAAGTGTATACCATAAAACAACTTTAATATTTTCTATTATACAGAAACAAAATTTTATAAAATATTATTATGAAAACATTACTAATGTTTCTAAGCAGGTGGTGATTAAATAAAGTGACAGGGGATAAAAAAGGTAATACCCAAAATAGAAACAGATAAGACTGCAACCATAAGTTTAAGAAACAAATAAAAATAAATGGCTTGTTATGTATATATTTAAGCCCATGAACTCCATAATTCAATGGTGAATAGAATAAGATTTTATTATTATTAGAAAAATGTTTAATATGTTTAACAAAGTTAATCCATACTAAAATGTTTAAGTATGAATACCATACTCTTTTTAAAATGTTTATAATATGTTATTAATAGTAGTTAAAAACCTAAAATGTCTGACTTTGAAGACTATATTATTAATCTTAAATATTGTTTAGATTATGAGTAGGAATACAATACTACATGCTTTATTTGTTAATTAAAGAAATTTTAAATAATGTTTAATTAAAATAAGAAAGTCAGAAGGGGTATAGAAACAGTATTAGGCAAAAACATTATACGTAAAACCAGAAAAATCTAGGCCAAATAGGAAATTCCAATAACATTATAATTAATTAATTAAGTTAAAAACCAAGTAAACAGATGAAATTTATATAAGATGAATCAGTCACCAAATACTATGACTAATACTAGCCTTTAATAGGATAATAATGAAAGGATATATATAATTATTGAAAATTTTGTAAATGTATTAGCTAAAAATTTCAGAGGGGGAAGTCGTAAATTCCTGAATTATATTTAAAAGGATAATCAATTGATAAAATTGCAAGAAATTAAGGAAAGATAAACCTTTAGGTAAATCTGAAATTTATTATAGTCCTAATTATGACATATTAAAATGGCTAATGTTTGGAGAAGGACAGGAAATAAAAAATTGAGCCTACATTTCCAAAATGAAAGAAATATGGCAATTTTAATAAAAAACTTTGTAAAATTAGATTAATGGGTATGAAATTAAGCAGAAGGAATTAAAGAACCCGATTATGTATTGACTATTTCATAAAAGTAAATAATAACCAAAATATATTCCGAGTATAATGTATCTTTTTTACATGTATAGGAAACGAATAAAAATTGAAACAATACTTTTCTAATATTAACTTGGCAAGACATTTCAGAAGACGAAGGAAGTAAAACAGTTCTTAATTAACATTCGTCGAGTACGGTTGATGAAGCTCTCGCTAATAAAACATATATCAGAATCGTTAATGGCGTATAACGGTAGAGCCTAGCCTACAGTATAAAAATCGAGAGTTACGGAAATTTTTACCTTAAACCTAAATTCAGTGAACACCACCACAACAAACATTGAAATCAATTAATACTGAACTGAATACAAGTGATATAAAGACTTAAAACTGTACAACAATAATTATTCATAACCAAACGAACTTTACAATTTTCAACACACACATGGACAGAAGTGAATACACATAATCCAACACATTTAATCGCAGTGAACACGGAACACTTAAACAGGACAACTCTAATAACCCGAAAAGGAATTCTCCATACTGCAGAGACGAGGTAACGTGAACTAGGCAGATTTTATTTGAAAGAAATTTCGTCTGAGCGAAGTCACATTAACCACAGCAGCACGGAAGACGGCTATGTTGGCTCCCGTCATGCAAAGCGAACTCTACTACTAGGATTCAGCTCGTCATTGGTATAAACGTTTCAATTAATAAACATTATATATATTATCAAATAATTTTGTAGTTGTTAACTATTAAGTATTTTATTGTGAGTGTTATACTTTCTAGCCTTGCCCCTTCTCTGACTATTAATTATAACCGTTTAAAGAACCGAAAATATTTATATTCAATAACGTATCAACAATCGATCGCCGTGTAAAAGAGTCGAGCAATAATTTGGTAATCGATTTTAAATCGATCTTTCATAAAATTGTCAATAAAATATTGTGATTCAATTATTTGGTTTTAAATTTATTTTATAAATTTAAAAAATAGAGTTTATTTAACAACAGCATTATAAGAAAGGCGACCATTACTCATGTGGGAGTAATATATACGAAAAAGACGAAGTATCGCCAATCGATTAGTGAAGTGAGACAATCCTATTAACTCTGAATTTATTACCAAAACCATAAGCAAGATTATTGACACAATTAACGCAAACAAACATAAAATTTCAACACTACACCTTTACAAGAATTATTTCCTAAATTATTAAACATTAAAACATAAAACATAATTTTTTTTTATTTCAAAACAAAATATTTAATTTTCTTAAAAAATTAAAGAATACAATTTCATTTGTAAACGGCGGTTCGTTACAATATTTACAAAAATTAGTATACACAGTCTCTCATAGTCTCTTTTTAGTTATTTTTTTATATTCTTACTTTCTAATGTTGTTCATGAACCATGTTGACGAGAAGTATGGTTTTGTGTCACCTTATTTTTGATACTCTGGTACTCCTCGTTATGATCCTGAATCTTGTGTCCTTGTCCAGCGTCGATCCTCCGTTGTTCTCTGGTTCTCCTGGAATTCGTCGTCTGATCCTCCTGGTCCAGTCCCGATGGCTCCTCTATACCGCTGGGGTATCGGCCTTGGATGATACGCTGTGGTACATAGTCTTCGGCTGCAGATGCTTGGAATATATTCCAGTCTGCTGTAGACTGAAAGTGAGGCTAGCGATCCTCGCTTATTTATACTGTCGGGCGCAAAAATCGTGTTTCCACAGTTTTGTACACGATTTGGATTGTCACAGTTTGTTAAGCGTCCCTTTACAGATTCGTTTATTTTTTGTACTTATATTAACTTTATTCGCAACATGCGAAGTCTTTTGGTTATGACACGATGTTCAAACGATCGGTAATTTTCTTATGTATAATAGTATATTAATAGCTTTTCATACTCAAATTATTCTAATTATTATACACTTTTATTTATACTACATGTAAATGCAGTGTTTGTTTCGCAATAAATTTTGCACATGTGTGCGTCTTTATATTATTAATAACGTGGCGTAATTAGTTTTGTCATACATTCCGTGCACTTGACAAAATTTTAATAAATTTGTTATTTAATTCACATTTAATCAGGGGTGACGCCACGCCGGATTCAACTCACACACACACACACACACAAAATACACTATACATAATCTTAACTGTGTGTGTGTGGCGTGATCTGCTTGTACCGACCTGCGTTCGCGTTCCCTGATTACTCACAGCTTTTAATACAGTTGTTGACAATAATAATTATTTATTATAATTTAGCCGTTTTTTTTTAACTAATTACGACACTGCAGAGTAACGTACCCAGACGTACTGTTGCAATATATATATTTATTTATATTTATATATATATTGTAACATATTTAATAAAGTACGAATTTAATTTCAAATACAAATACATTTCTATTTGTGTTTGCGGAGCCCCACGATCTTGGAGCGCCAAATATATGCAACGTATTTATGTGTGTGAATTTTTATGTACTTTAATTTGTATAGCCCCACGTTCTTTGGGAGCCAAATATGCAACAATACATATACATATACATAAATTTAGCGTGACCGGTCTCACGTTCAAGATTGACAAATTATGTAACAATATAGCATTTAAATTGGGTTTCAGGTGTATCTGCAATAAGAACTCTATGTAACTTGTAACGGTATTTCAAATTTATTTGATATTATTAAAAATTGTGCACATGGCACTGACTTCGATTTAAAACATTCGTTATTATTTGTTATTATGCCGTAAGGCTTATGCTATATACATCCTTACTGACTAAATATTCTATTCTACTAATTATTGTATTAAAGAAAAATCTCATTTTCAGACTACTCAGTCAATTAATGTGTTTCAAAATATCAATATTTAAATCTCTTTTTATATATTGTAATGTACTCAAATATTAATAGTTATTGAATTTATCTTTTGTTTCTCAGTACTGTTTTATCTCAAATACTAATTGTTTTCATTTAAATGCTTTGTATTCATTTTATTTCGTATTAATTTGAGCTCTTGTTACGTTAATCGTATTTCTAAAACATCTATGATTTTAATTCTACTTTACAAGAAACATTGGCTCTTATTTTTAAATAAAATAGAAATGTCTTTAATTGTCTTTGAGTTTATTGTACGATAAAGATATAAATAAGTTGTTTATCACCTTATTGTCGTCAATCATACTCGATCATTTTGATCCTTCTGTAGTTGTCCTCGTCTCGCAGGCCAGCGTCGGCTGTCTCTCTTCTCCTCTTGTCCAGCGTCGGCTGTCACTCTTCTCCTCTTGTCCAGCGTCGAATCACCTCCTCTTGTCCAGCGTCGAATCACTCTCTGGAACTCTCCTCTTGTCCAGCGTCGTATCACTTCTTCTTGTCCAGCGTCGAGTCACTCTCTGGAACTCTCCTCTTGTCCAGCGTCGTATCACTCTCTGGAACTCTCCTCGTGCTGTTTCTGACGTCAATGGATCTTCTTATGTAATTCTTCTTATGTACTGCTGTTATTATTTAAAAATGATTGTCTTTACAACTTAGTTACATAGTTGTATGTAACTGGAAAATTTAAACTATTTACATAAAAAAATAAATACGCCGTGCGGACGGGCATAAGCTCCCGTTGCACCGTGGATGATTTAAGAAAGAGAACCACTGTAGCTTGCGTGTCCTATTTTTACCCATGTCTTGGTCGACACCCTGAAGTGGTACGAAATCGACATGTCAGAAACTGTCTCTGGATTCAGTTCCCCAATCTTTGTCAAATTCGCTATTTCTTATTTTTCTGGGAATTGCAGAGTCCTGTAAGTATACTCTTCTTATACTTATCTTATAACTATTTTTACAACACATGTTCACTGTAATTTTGGACATTGCAACTTAACCCTTTCGATTTGTACACAGTTATTTCACTATTACACTCGTACGGTGTGGCACTTTCGCGTGGTTTTCGTACACAGTATTCAGTAAATTTTATTAAATTTTATTGTGGTTTTGGATTTTAATTCTTAATTATAGTTTATGAATAATTACGGAAAAACAGTAATTGTGCAATTATTCATCTTGGGGTGGTAAACTCGCCTGCATAGACCTGCGTTCACACACACTAGCAAAATACTGGTGTACACACTTTCAGTTACATTTGTGTGTGTGTGCACGTCGATTCAGGTCGAAACACCTGTTCATATTTTGGTCTGAGCCAAGCTTGCAATCCCTGACATGCTTATTTCTGATATATTATTAATTATTTACAGTTTATTAGGTAAATTTAAATTTTTATATTCAATGCACAGTACATCACTTATTTGTACTGTCGCATTATCCCTCTCCTTGGTAACAAAAAAAATTTAATAAATGTATTTATTATAATTTTTTTTATTTATTATTATTATATTTGCAAAAAAATGTAACAAATAATAAAGATTAATATTCGTCATTTCACCCTTAATTGGAGTGTATACAAATGTCTTACCTCCCCTCTTTGTACGCTCACTGCTCGTGACCTTGTAGTAGGGTGGCTTCACAAACAGCTGATCTGACTGGTTTCATTGACCTCGTTGTTTTCATGTGTAGAACTTCCTAAATGACGTTGCGTGGAATTTACCAATTTCTTTCTTCTGTATCTTATCATATACGATGAAAGTGTGTTGTCCTACTCGCTGTCTTAACGTATACGGTCCATTATAAAGTCTGAAGAATTTCTTCGCCGTATTGTCACTCCGTTTTCCAACAGGATTTGCTTTGAGTATCTTTAGAACAACTTTGGTTGTGGGTCGCATAATTGGGTACAGTCGGACTGCCTTAGAAAACACATCGATACATACAAATATGTGCTTCACGCCTCGACTTGATCGTGGTAGTGGTCCCAGAAAATCCACTGCAATTAGCTCTCCTTTGTACTCCTTCTGTATACTCTGCATTCCTACATATGTGTGTAAATTCGGTCCTTAATTTTACATTATCTTACTCATACATTCTTACCTTCGCTTCTAATCTTCCTTAACTCTTTTCTTAACATGACGTTACATTATCTAAGAGATTACTTATACAATACATTAACATTCATTACCTTTTATTACATTTCTTTAACATTACCTTTCTGATCGCTATTACTTTCCTGAAATACACTTCCGTAACAGAATACTCTTTTAGCTTTGTAGTGTGTCGCATGATCGGTTACAGAGGAACTGTCTTGGAAAACAACGATATGTTTCTGGAAGTCCTTAATCCTAAGTAGTCTCTGTCCTTTTGACTTTTCACTCTCGCTTTCTTCTGTGTCCTTGTGTCTTCATTAAGTGTTCGCTTGATCAGCCGTTCTAACAATTATGGCAATTATTTCCATTCCTAACCCTTTCTTCATATTAATAACAACAATAACATCTTTTACCATTACTTTCTTAAATATTTCTCTACAATAGCATTACTTACCATTAATAATACATTTCTTAATTAACCCTTTAAAATAATATTTTTTATTTCTTTTCACTAATATTTCTTTTTTTTATTTGCTATCATATCCTTAATAAATAACATTTCTTAATTATACTCTCTTATATTATTACACATATTATTTCTTATTATTAATAATTAATAGTTATATTATTTTATCTTTCATTTAAAAATAATTACTTATTTTCAGGTATTGAGTTCTGAGTTCAGTGTGTCGTTCGCTCTTACCCCCTCGTTATAACAATTGCATTGTCCGTCGTCTACCGGACGTATATTGTTCCTTTGTAGCGTAGTCGCCGTGCTTACCATTGTTCTCACCCTCGTGTAAACAACGTTCGCGTTCCATTGTATTACTGCGATGTTTGTTTTTATCGTAGAAGTCACCTGTTCGTACGGCAAGGATTTGTTTCTTAGCTGTGATGAATAACTTCTCTCTCTTCTCTCCGCACGTTCCATAATTCTCTCGTCAGTAATGCATTGCGTATGTTCAGTCTGCTTGAAGCCCATATAAACAGCTGTCGACTGTTTTTTCATACGTCGTTTATGATAACCTCTCTAGTTTTTATAATTACAGTTATAATTATCGTTATTATAGTTATCGTGCGTATATCTAACATCATGCTTACCACAATTTTGGGTAGTGTTTCGTATAGATAATTTACTACGTTTATTGTTAGGCCTACAGTGATATTTATCTCCGTAAGTGTGGTGCTTTAAGTGTGTCATCTTATGTGACTTACTAGTGTGTGTGTGTGTCTCACACTTGGAATATCACTAATAATAAGGTACGTTTAATTAACCTTAATTTGCTTCTCTTCCTTAATGTTAATTACTTTATACTTATCGTTAGTAATTACACACGTATTTTCAACTACTATGAATTCTTCACCTTCTACTGACGCTATGTGCGTATTTGTGTCACTAATTTTCTCTTTTGCTCCTTTTCTTAATATTGTATTATATTCTTTTACTTTTTCACCTAATAGTGACTTATCAGTTTTAAATTCTTCTATTTGTCTATCTAATCTAGCACATACATTTTGTCTTATTCCATATTCGTCCATAAGGTTTCCCATCACCTTAATGATTGCCTCTATACTAATACTTCCTGATACTGCCATGTCGAAGTATTATTAAAATATTTATTTATAATTTATTATTATTAGTGAACCGTTCCCTACTTATTTATTTATTTCTTTATTTTTATGAATAGTTATTATTAATACTCATTACAGTTACACCTGTTACATAGACAAACAATATTATTCGTGGGCGCCAGCTGTGTGATTACACAACAATTAACATTACATTCAGTTACTGTTTAATATAAATAATAATTACATATTATACATTTTTTATTTAACACACTCTTATATTTTAGAGCAACCATTAAGCTACATAAAAAAAATTTTAATAGTGATTGGGGTCGATTCAGGTCGAAACACCTGTTCATATTTTTGTCTGAGCCAAGCTTGCAATCTCTGACGTGCTTATTTCTAATATATTTTTAATTATTTACAGTTTATTAGGTAAATTTAAATTTTTATATTCAATGCTCAGTACATCACTTATTTGTACTGTCGCATTATATATATATATATATATATACACAACATTAACACAACACAACAACAACAACATTTACAACATTACAACATTACAACATTAGATGTTTACAACATTTGTCGTATTATTATGTGTATATATATATATATTGCGACAATACAAATAAATATTATCGCATAGGATAATTATGTGTGTTGAATTATGCACAAGTCTATATTGGAGGTGTAGAAAAATTATTTATTTATAACACAAGTAAATAAATGTTCATATGATGTATTTAAATTAAACAAAATGTCATGAAGAGTATTTTATTTGTTATCAAAGAATTTATATAGTTCAGTTTTGGTAGGTTTTACTTGAACGTAAAATTTCTTTACACTCGACATGACGTCACTCGCTGCGTCGCTGTTACGCTCTTCTCTGCAAAGATCGCCGGCCGCCTCTCACACTCACTCACTCTCTCTCTCTCTCTCTCTCTCTCTCTCTCTCTCTCTCTCTCTCTCTCTCTCTCTCTCTCTCTCTCTCTCTCTCTCTCTCTCTCTCTCTCCGCTGGGGTTCGCCGAACAACTGATAACACTGATGCAGATTTTACACACGAATTTGTCACTTTCCAAATCGTTTGTTTACTCGCTCGCAATTGGTTGTTATTTATTATTAATACTCAGGTTGATAATGAATTATATTCTTTAAAAGCGGTGTATATTAATTACACCTTACGGCTATTCTTGATGTGTTCCGCGTTAATAAGATTTATCACGGTAGATAAATCTCTCTAAGCGAAAAATCTTCCACTAACACGTAATAGCACTTGAATATTTTAGAACTGGTAGTTCACCCACTTGGTTCTAATCGACAAACTCGAAAAGAGTCCCAAGACTTAGAGTTACTTTAGATTAAACCAGTTCTAACAAGAAAAACTCTTGACGACGACCACACGTTCACTAGGCAACGGCTTCCGATGAACAGCCCCGAAGTACACCGGACCACCGACGGATCTGACTGAATTTAGGGGCTTCTGATTGGTCAATCAACTGTGTACGTAGTAGATTGGACAAAAGATAGACGCGTTGCAGGCTAACCTTTGTATAAATCTGCAAGTGCCTGCATAGATTTAATCTAGAAATTTTATTCCTCTTCAATTGATAAGCGTGAAAAGTTTAGTTTCCAATTACTAAAAAACCACATTTAAACAATAGCTGATAACAACAGAGTATATAGAAAATGTAGCTATTTTCACAAATAATTCACTATCCAAGTGTCATGCAGATCGGTTAACCAACGCGGAAGTTATAAAAACGAAGGTTCACCACACGCGAACGAGCGCATGTATATTGTAACATGACAGATTATCCACATTGTTCTAATTTAAAAAATAACCATGTATAAAACAAAAATAAAATGACATGAAGGAAAACTACGATAAAAATTAATCAAGGACCACAGTGGAATGAAATCTTAGTTCGAAGAGATAAAATAAATTAAAAACAAACATGCAATATATAAGAAATTATAGAAAAATAATGATAGGCCAATGTATAAAGTAATTATACCCAGGTAGTATAGGAGCAGATCAGGAAATGTCCAGGATAAACAAACCTCTATAATAAAATGAATGACAATTGGAAATACAACCACATGTAATAAAATTAGAACCCCCCAAAAAGATGAAAATAAATAAGAAAAGGACAATGCAATAAAATAAGAGTGAATGTAAAATATGTGTAAGTAAAGATTCTAGATATAAATTTAAAAATGTACCAGTGCAATTTAATTTTATAATGAAAAGCGAATCCTGATGATCTCATATAAGTGATATTCTTTAGCATACAATACCAGACAAAATGACAAAAAATAATATAAGAGTATGCAATAAATAGTGAAGTGAACAAGGGAAAATCCCAAAAATAAAACCAAAAACAGCAAAATACTGCTTAAAAATTAATTTTAATGAATAATTTAATTGAAGAAGGAACATATGTGTTTTGTTTATATTAACAGTTCATTGAACACAAGGCTCGAATGTTTGAGATTGAGTATAATTTTTTTTTTTTGTTATAGAATATTTATTATGTTTTAATGATATTAATTAATAATAAACCTTACTGTAATTAAATAAGGGTAATTTAGTTAAGATGTTATAAAATTGTAGGTCAGAGAGAGTATTAGCAAGCTGGAATAATAATAAACTTTGTAAATGAACTAACATAAAATCTAGGCCAAATGGTAAATCTCACAAAACTTGTAATTAGTAAATAAGTAAAGGAAATTAATTAAATTGATGAAAATTGTATAATGTAAATCAATCACGGTGTATAATAACTGTAACAACAATTTGTGAAGGTATTAGAGGAATGTTTAAAATATTATTAGAAAAAATGCAAGTGTAATAACCCTGGAATATAAAGGAAAAGCGTAAATTAATGATAATATTCAAATTATTTAACCAAATCATAAAATTGCTGAGAATTAAAGAAATCAGCCTATAATAAGACAATCAATGATCTTGTTCAATGTTAATTAGAATCTAACAGAAATTGTAAACCATTTAATGTGACAGGAAGTACAGTTAAAACCTACATCCAAATATACTGTAGATATGACTTTTTGAGTTAGAAAATACTATAAAGTATATCATGTTTGATATTAAATAACGCAGAATTAAATAAGGAAATTGATTATGTAATTAGTATTTAATAAAATTAAATAATAAGCAAAATGTAATTAATCATATAATGTAAAAAGCAATTATTTAGGCGGAACGCCATCTGGTTAAAACGATGTCGGTTTAATATTAATTCCGCCAGAACCTATTGTATGGAGAAGAAAGAGAGTTAGTTGATTGTTACACGTTGAGACGTACACTTCGAAACGATCTCAGACAAATGAATTCATTAAAAAAGAAAGAAGATAATTTTGGATATAACTAAACCTATAAAAATAACGCAGAGATATTTAAGAAATATATTTAATCAACACTGAGTTAACCTGGAATCAACCAAATTAATCTATTTATGAAGATTTGAAGTCGTCATCCAGATAATAGAACTATATAAACGTGAATTCAAAATTTTATCGACACAAAATTGGACATTGTAAAACCTCACAACCATTGGAACAAGAACACATTTGAACACTAATCCCGAATAATTACACTTTGATAAGAGGAATTAATCACTATTGTTGGAAGAGGAACACACCAATAACCAACATTTATTTGAAGGAGTTCTGCAGTGAAGACCCCTCGTACATAGACAGCACGTGGGCGGCCATTTTGGAATACTCCCAGAATCCTCTGCGTTGAAGTCAGAACATCATACTGAGTTTGGGTTCGAGAAATCTAATTCATTAACAATTATATTTTAAATAATATTTCTATTCTTTATAATTAAGAAGTTTTTTTCTGTAAGTGTTGTACTTTTCAGCTTTGCCCTTTCTCTGACTATTATAATAACAGCTAAAAGAACCTGTAGTTTAACTTTGAAAATTTATATAATAAAATCAATCGCCCTGAGATATGAGTTTGTGAGTTGTCGGTTAGCTAATCGATTCAAAATCGATTTGTCTCTATAACGTTAATAAATTCCTTGAATATTATAATTTTGAGTTTCATTTATTGAAAAAAATACAGATAGAAGAATTTCAGATAACCTTTGACACCTGGACTCCAAGAAAAGTAGAAAATGACATCATTAAAGGACTACACTCAGTGAATAACGGAAGACTGCTAATCGATTATTACATGATATAATCTAATTAACGCGGAAAAACAATTCTTGTTATTCTAAGATAGTAGATTGATTAAATTAATAATTAAATATTTCATAATTAATAAACTAATTAGTAATTAATAAAGAATTATAAATAATTAAATAAATAAATAAAATTTTTTCAAACAACTTTTTTTATTACAATTTTTTGTAACTCCGAACACCACATATTTTAATATTGTTACAATATTCACAAATAAAGTACATGACATTATAGAGCAAATAATTACACAGAATTTGGTATACACAAGTCCTTATCCATCACTAAATACAAAACTTATAGCTAATTGACAAAAATTGTATAAATCAATTTAAAACATGCTAATACCGTAATCCATGCTCTGATATACTTATTCTAGATCATCATACTGTGTTTTGTCGCTATATATATATATATATATATATATATATATATATATATATAACGGAATTAACACTTCTTACATATTATATTCACTTAAAAATTTACATAACAAAATAAAATTTACAAGCAAAGAAGAAATCTAATACTAAAATGAATTAATTCGACATAACCATAAATAGTAATGAAAATAATTTTGAGTACTCAACATACAGAAAACCATTTGAAACTAATTTAGTAATTCCAAATAAGACTAATCATCCTCCCCAATATAAAATGGCACCATTCAATTCATATTGTACCGTAGATAGAGAATCTAACGTATATGAACAAAAAGGAAATAAAGAAAAATATTATGAAACAAATAGCGATAGACAATGGACACAAAAAAAACAATCAATAAATTAGAAAATAAAATAACACGTATACTCACTATACAAACCTTTACGTAAAAACCCATTTACTAATGATAATATAAAATATATAAATTTTAATTATTACGGAAACGTAACTCTAAAACTAAGCAAACTGTTTAAAGATATAAACTTAAAAATATCTTATAACACAGATAATATTTTTTTAATAAAGTAAAACCTATAACTAAATTCAACATTAAAAAAAAATGGAGTTTACATAATATAATGTCCATATTGCAAACATTTTTCGTAGGCTAGACGAAGAATAAACTGTCCGAGTGATTCATTCAACATCGCAATGCGTTTTAAAACCTAATATAGCCGCACACTTTTTAAATAATAAACACATATTTCCAGCCATACAAAATGTCAAATTAATTTAAAACGTACAAAAAGTTAACAAAATGAATATATCTGGGAAAATCTTAATATTTACAAAAGTAACAATAATATTAATCTACTAATTAAAGAATAGATTAAAATAAAAACAGAAAAGGAAAATTGTTTGGAATAATAAAATAAAACATGAAATATAATAAATAGCTGACTACGTAAACAGTACAAAAATCTAAATTATGAATCACAGCAAAACCGATTATCCGTTAACTTTATTGTAAGTGAAACATTCAATTGCAATTAAAATATCCTCTGAAGATACAGAATAAGTTATGTGTGTCCGTTAGGTTAAAATAAACTTACTTGAAGTTGTATTTAGTTGCGATATACAAGGGTCGCATAGAATAAGTAGTCAAATATTGGAATGCTTCAGAATTATTCAATTTTTTTTTAAATTTTGATAACAAAATAAAATTAATTAACTGTCCCTGTTGAAATTTTTTTAGAAACTTAAAATAATATTCTATTATCTTCTAATTACATAAAAATTTAATTAATATGGGTTCTTTTGTCTTTAAATTTCGTTCTGAACATTGTAGTGGGTGTTCTCATGTACATGAGCTAAAATTTCCCTTTACTTATTTCTCCACAACTATAAGTTTTTTACGATTTTTAATGAAATAATTTCTCGTATTTTTGTTATCTCCTAGAAAGTAATAAAATTTTTAGATTAAATCTTGACAGGAGTATGCAGAATCCGGCAGAGTTTTAACCTGATGTCTGTCTATCAGTGTACTCATCTATAACGTTGCTAGATTTTCCACCAAGCAGAAGGTCTAAAATTTATTTGAGACGGTGCTCTGCCGAGGTCGGATCAGTCAGTTCGTTCGGAAGTCTTGCCAAAGAATGAAGTACTGTCTGTCACGCGATTTACGTGACGAGACAAGTCGATTTCCATAAGACTTAGTAGCTGGTTCACGTTACGAAGTCTTCGTAACCATTACCACTTTATAGAACCCAAATAATTAAGTAGATTAATTTCTACTGATTTTTCGCGTAGAGTGGAAGATTTCCGGATTAGGGCAGAATATCTACCGTAATATTTTAATAATTAACGTGAGAACACTTTAAGAAGACGGAATTGTTTAAGCCTAATACACGATCTATTTATACCCAGTTTTGATCCCTGGAATTGAGAATACAAGTTATAAACAGTAACAGTTTCATATCGCAGTGTGTGTGTGTGTGTGCGTGCGCGCCGAGACGTAGATTTTCAACGGGGTGATCTTCGGTCGTCGTCCAGTGTAGCAGCGGTGCTGTCAAGTAGCGAGCGAAGCACCTGGTGTCTACGCAAATATTTGGAATTCTACGTACAAGTAACTTATATGTAAAACAAGCCTATAGACTCATTTGTTGAAACACAATTCGTTACTAAACAATTATATATTGTTCCGACGGTCTACTCGATCGTCGTAGTTACAGTGGAAACAAAATAAGTACAAGACACCAATTAAGTCACTAATCATAAGCTTTAATTTTCACAGTTAACAGTTCATAATTAACAACACAGTATCGAAAATTGTTCACACACAAATAAATGTCAACTAATATTAAAACACAATTGTAGTACAATATATTGTCCGATTATAAAACACAACACTTAACTAATAACCACTTAAACGAGCACAGTAACGTCGCCCGATAATTCCTCTCGAACCAAACTGTAAATATATCGGTCCTGTACTGAACTGAGGGTCCCTGAGTAATAGTTTTTTTATCCGCCGAAAATCTAGACGATTCCACATACTACGTATTGCCTTTAAACTATGACGTAATTGCTTGCGGCCGTGACCAAGTGAGAGCGGCCGCGTGAATTCTCGCACCGTATAGAAAATGCGTCGATAAGCACGTACGCCAGACGCGTTACATCGACATCCTTCTGGCACATTCGACAAACACGTAGATTGTTCTGTGATGTCGTAACACCACCCCCTCCTTAAGCCTGTTCGTCCCGAACTGGCAAACCGTCTCTGAAGTAATACTCGACCAGGCGATCTAGGGGGACGTCCTTGCGAAAGATAATCCTCCGGTTCATCGAATTCAGTCTCGCGTGATCCAAACATCACGTACCCAGGAATGCGAGCCTTCCGCTCAACCACTAGTTTTGCTGGAATCACTCACGTTGCGTCATGTACTGATGACCTAATCACCACTGGCTTATCCAAGTCTGTTTGGTTCTCATCAAGAACCTCTTGCGTAACCTCATCTTTAGCCACTTTGCCCTCGGGCGCTTCTATCAGCTCAGGAACAAGCAAGAGTTTTGTCTCGACACCCATAGTTGGCTTTCCAATCACTTCTTTTGTCGATACACTTATTTGTATTTCCTCTGCTAGTTCTTCCTCCATTTCCGCTTGCAATAGAGACGGTTCTTCTTCACCAGACCTGTTGACATTTTCTTCGACTAATGCCACTCGCTTAATCGAATGATTGGTAGACCCTGTCATTTTATCCAATCAAAGCTTTATCTTATCTTGGCCAACCTTCAGAACATTTTCTCTTAAGTTCACAACGAATCCGTAGGCATTCATAATGTCCGTGCCATGAATCACTTCATCGACAATGTCTGCAACGAGCATTTCGTGGCTAAACTCGAGACGACCCAGGCGTACACGTACGTCTACCTTTTCTATCACCTTGACGGGGCTTCCAGTCACATTCTGTATTGTACAAGAGCTATTTAGAAGCTGGCGGTTACTGACTAAATCAGGGCGCATAATGGACACTGTTGCGCCCGTGTCAGCTATAAATGATGTTGGTTTACCTTCCGCAAATCCATTAACAATTAAGTTTCAACTAGTCTTATGTAGCGTGGAAAGGGTGTGCTGTTCTGGGGCTTTACTTCTATAATTGGTGCGATCACTCTCTTCTCTCGGTGTCTTCTTTTCCCAACAGTCTACCTGTAGATGACCACGTTTTCCACAGTTGTAACATTACGGCCTTCTGTCTTTTTCAAATCGTTGCGGCTCTCTTGAACTTTTGAATTGTTTGTCCGACAACATTGTTTTTCTGCACCCATCGTAACGGCAATGTGATACAGGGATTTTCTGACTGCAACGTGATGGCAGAAACCCATTAATGTAGCGGGACGCTGACTTGGCAGCTTCAAACTCTAGGGCGTGAACAAGAGCTTCTGAGCTATTTCGGTGTCTTGCCGTTCGTAACACTTGCTGAAGTTCACAATCTCCGATGCCATCAATAAATGTCTGCACCGCAAACCTTATTCGGAAGTCTTCTGGTGCTTCAGGATAGGCCAATCTAATCATTCTGTCGATACTTGCTTCAAACTCTTGAAGACTCTCCCCGGAACCTTGTCGTCTTGTTCTCAACTAAGCGTACTACACCTCTTGCAAATGTTTATCACCGTAGCGTAATTCTTGAGCTTTCATCAACTCGGCATAGATTTGCTGGCTGTCAGGTGGCACTTTCTGTAGTAATTCTGCCGCTGGTCCTTTTAATGCGAGAACGAGTGGGACTGCCTTGTCTTTGTCCAATTATTTGCGCATGCAGCAGCTTTAAATTGGCGGAGGTCGATACTTGCTTCAAACTCTTGAAGGCTCTCCCCGGAACTTTGTCGTCTTGTTCTCAACTAAGCGTACTACATCTCTCGCAAATGTTTATCACCGTAGCGTAATTCTAGAGTTTTCATCAACTCGGCATAGATTAGCTGGCTGTCAGGTGGCACTTTCTGTAGTAATTCTGTCGCTGGTCCTTTTAATACGAGAACGAGTGGGACTGCCTTGTCTTTGTCCAATTATTTGCGCATGCAGCAGCTTCAAATTGGCGGAGGTACTTTGCCCAGTGACTGCTTCCGTCAAAGTTTGGAGCTTTGACATGAACTGTCCCTACTGCAGGCAAAGTGACTGTCTCTGTTAACTTATTTTCTGCATCTTTTTCTTCTTTTTCTGTCTTTATCATTGGTACAGTCTGTTCACAATGTTGTTTTGGTTGTAACTTCAGGCACTGCTCTACTTTATTTTTAATCTGCCTGGAAATTTTCCATTATCTGACTGGCATCCATTGTTTTCCGATTAATTAAGAATTACACTCGTCTTGTACAAAGTGCCCACTGATTCCACTGTTAACCGTTCAATCCCAGTTCTGACACCACTGTTACGACGGTCTACTCGATCATTGGAGGTACAGTGGAAACAAAATAAGTACTAGACACCAATTAATTCAATAATCACCAGCTTTAATTTTCACAGTTAACAGTTCGTAATTAACAACAGAGTCTCTTATAACAAATAAAATAAAAATTGTTCACACGCAAATAAATGTCAACTAATATTAAAACACAATTGTGTTACTATATACTGTCCGATTATAAAACACAACACTTAACTAATTACCACTTGAACGTGCACTGTAATGTCGCCCGATAATAACTTGAACCGAACTGTAAATATATCACTACTATACTGAACTGAGCGTCCGTGAGTAATTGTATATATAACTGCCGAAAATCTAGACGATTCCACATACTACGTATTACCTTTATACTACGACGTAATCGCTTGCGGCCACAGTGAGAGCGGCCGCGTGAATTCTCGTACGTCTGAAAAACCCGTCGATAAGCACGTACGCCACACGCGTTACATCGAGATTCTTCTGGCACATTCGACAAACACGTAGATTGTTCTGTGATGTAACAATATCGTAAAGCCATAAGACAATAGTAAATTTTAATGTGTTAATGAATAAAATTTTCCTACCTACAGATGTAGACCCTGTTGTAGTAATTTCAAATAACCCACCTATGCAGTCATAATTTGTAACGTGTTAATGAATAAAATTTTCCTACCTAGAGATGTAGACCCTGTTGTAGTAATTTCAAATAACCCACCTATGCAGTCATAATCTGTAACGTTGCAATATATATATATATATATATATATATATATATATATATTTTGCAACGTAACAACAATTATACAAATATATTATCTTATTATCAACGCAACTATTATATGTACTACACCGGCCAGGTCGCAGGATTTTGTTTCTCGTTGCGTCAAGCATAAGTGGTTGCACAATAATTAAATAATTTTTAAAGAAGGGTGAGATGTTGGCATGAAATAATCAATTAAACCCGTTTCAAAATAATCATTCTAAGATTTATTACTTGATAGAAAAATATTTAACTATTAAAATTTCAGACATTATACAAATAAATATTCACCTTTATAAGCTTTACAAATCTGTAACCTGCTACGCTATTCATAATACACAACAAAATTAAACACTCATATCATATTTTTAACTAACCAAATATGTTAAACAAGTTATTTAAATTCTGTTTATTTGTGTGTCTGAAATTAACTCAAATTTTAATTAATGATAGCAACTCATTTACCAACAAAATTGTATTAAGATTCAAGAATGAATTTATTGTTGCTATAAACAAATAAAATGATATTACTTTTTCTTCCAATCTATTATTGATTTACACTGACACACCCAAAAAATACAACAAAAATTAGTATTTCTTTTCTACAAGTTGTTGCTAAATTACACTTTCTTATCTAACTACTATTTTGCTTTAAAATTCTAATTATTCTGTGTTCTTTTTCGAGAGCTCTCATCACAAAAAAGTATAATTGTGTTTGTATCACCTGCGTATATCTGCCGTTACAGTTGCGCGCGCGCGCGTGTGTGTGTGTCCAGAATCCTGACAGTATGCTGATGATGATGATGATGACTATGCTGATGCGGTGTTTGTTGTCTCTATGTGTTGTTGCTGTTAGTGATGCTCCAGCGTTCCTCCTTACGTCTTGGTGTGAGTGTGGTACAGTGTGTGTGTCCTGGTCGATCTGCAATCGGGCAGCGTGAGGTCTTGTGTAGATTTCTTGAGTCTGAGTGTGTGATCGCCCAAAATTGCCAGTGGTATTTATACTGGTGGCGATTTGACAGGTACAGGTCTGTTTTTGACAAGCTAGAGATGGCCAGTTCGTGACAAAGCGTCCTTTTTATTACACTCACTTTTTGATTAATTATCGCGAACTCATGAACATACTTGTCTCATGAGCGATATCATTGTTTGCGTAATTTTTTTCTGGTCACTCACATATACCACACATATTAATTACTCTTCAATTACACTAGTAATTAATATTAATTAGTTAGCATCTTTAATATTTCACCTTTGAAAATAAATTTTACATTACCATACTCGTTAAAAATCCCTTAATGTAATGGTGTCTTTATACTTGGCGTAAGTCTTTGCTTACAGGTTTAACACAAGTAATTAATTTATTATAATCCTGTTAAGACCTGATTTATTGGGACAAACAATTCGTACACTCACCCCCCATATTCTTGTCGCAGCTGGCTTCACGCAAATAAACACACACACGTCGTATTTTTAACTGTGGAAGCAGGTGCACGCTCGACATGCTCCAGCCTGCATTTTCCTGGACAAACTTGTCTAAGATTGTTCCTTATTCTATTTACGCTAATTACAATATAAAATATACCGCCCTGGGCAAATATGCACATCTGTATTTTTGCAATATATATATTGTAGCGTGACAGATAAGCACATACAAATGAATGGCGAATTGATCATTAAAGTAATATAATAAAATGTTTAAATCCGAAGGAAGCAAAATAATAAAGAATTAATTCAGAGCAACCGTGCAGTACAATCATTGATTAAAAGTTTAAGTTCGTATAAAAGAAATGTTACTAGTGATGAATAATCAAAACCTGTTTAATAACTCAAGGTGAAAAAATATAACCCAGGAAGGTAAGGAGTAGATAAGGAAGCAACCCAGAACATTACTAAACCCACAACGAAAGTAAGGAATAAATAAAAAAGAAACCCAGAACAAGGCAAGATCCACCATAAAAGGTGATGCATTTTAAGAAACAAGAAGAGTAGATGAAGAAGTAACCCCAAAAAACCCAATGACATCCAGAAGAAGATGAAGAAAATACAATTCTAAGAAGCCAGAAGAAAAGAAGACATCGTTGAAGAAACAAAAAGAAGACAACATCCACAAGAAGAAGGAATGCTCTTGTAAAAAACACCAATATCCCAAAATAAATAAAAACAATAATAACAAAAAAGTATAACAAAGTATTCATGAAAAAAAACCACATGTACAATAGAAATAAGACTAAAAGTGTATAGAGTAAGAGTTGCAAGTGGACCAAGGTGAAACAATAATATAATACCAAAGAACAAATCTTCATTGTAACCCACAAATAGATCTCTTGATTTTAATAAGACTAAATAACCATTTAGATATAGAATCAAGGAGTGTAAAGTGAACCAGTGCTAGTTTGTGTATGATAAAAAATGAAACTTATGTTTCATCATTGGCTTTCACCAACTATGTAAATGATGAAAAAATACAACTTTTGAGGGACTTATTATTTGTACAAGAGGGAATATAATACGTGTGTTAACATAGAGCTGTCAATCTATTTAAAATGACATTTATTTACATGATGAATAAAAACAGAATCAGACACAGGATAAAAAGTAAAGTGACAGGGTACAATTACCCAAAAAACCATATTAAAAACAGTTAAAAACTGAATAATTATACTTAGTATAAGGAATAGAGAATAAGAATGTAGAAAATAAGGTTTTGTTTATATAGAATAAGATATTTTGAAAATGTATTAGGAATAAGAACATTTAAACAGTTTAGAACCACTAACATCCTTTAATTGTAAAATTATTTATTACATGTATTAATGTTAATAATTAAATAAGATGTTAGCAGGGAAAAAACATTCTTTTTTAAATAATATTTGTTATGTATTAGTATTAAGCTTTAAGTATAAAAAAAAAATGTCTAATTAGTTGAAGACAACTATTATTTAGAATTATTTCTTGTATGTTAATAGTATTGAAACAGATACTAATTGTTATTTGTTTAATAGAAAAAATGTTTAATTTATATTGCAATGTTAAAATGTCAGAGAGGGTATAACTCAACGTGTATCGTTTATATAGAAGTTTGTATAGAAAATTTGTTAGGAATCTAGGCAAAATGATGAAAACTAAACATCATCAAAACTGAGAAACTAAGTACTTAAATACATTTAAACTGAAGGGATTTAGATAAGGTAAACCAGAAACAAAGCCATATAATTAGAAATATAACTTAGAAAGATTTTGTAAAATTATAGCCAGGATTATTAATAAAAATGGAAATGACAGAACTCAAAAATTTGGAGTGGGGAGTCATATATTCAAACATAATATTTTAAAACTTAACCAATTCATATAATTGCAAGAAATTAAGGGAATATAAACCTTTTATTACAATATGAGATTTAATAATCATAAATATAACTTGATAATGGCAGAATTTGGATAATAACAGGAAGCTGGATTTTAAAATTTACAATATACAAAATGAAGGTAAAATTACCAAATTTAGATCAAAAACTTAATAAAACGGCATTATTTGATATCAAAATACGCCGAATGAACTGAAGGATAAAATTAAGTAACAACTAGCTAATAAATTTGAATAATAACCAAAGTATAAGCAGTTATATAATGTAACTTTATTACATGCACAGGATGCAAAATAAAATTCGAACAATATAAGGAATAATATTGCTTTGGCTAAGGTTTTAGTCGGAGGTGAAGGAAGTTAAGGAAGTGAAGGATTTAATTATTGAACGTTGTACGGGACACTTGACACGAGCATTTAAAACGTATTAACCTAGTTTCGAATACCGTAATTGCGAGTAATAGTATGATCCGAGAGTGAAAATCGCGAGTGGCGGCAAAAAACATTTTACAACCTCAACACAGTGACATAAACACCTACCAACACCGAACAAACATGGTATAGCACAAAACTACAGTGAACTAACATTTTAAACTCGATAAAACAGTAATATAACTTAACCATCAAAAGTGCCTGATCGACAAAAGTGAACCAGACTTATAAATACACTAATTTTCGAAATACAACACTGAAACTTCACCAAAGACACTAAACCATCATCAGAAGGAAGATTTGCAGACACCAGGACGTAAAGTCGACAGGAAAACATCTTTATTGGGACATCAAAAACTTCGAGGTGACGATCTACAACTTCGACGGCGGCCATTGCTGTTTCATCAACGCTCAACTGAACACAGCCATCTACTATTGGTCTGCGAGACGGTTCGCAACCTATTTATTTATTTTACAAATTCAATTGAATATATGTACTTTTAGTTTTAAAAATTTTACTTGTAATGCTATACTTTCTAGTCTTTGCCCCATTTCTCAGACTTTTCCCATAAATAGCTGTTCAAAGAACCTTTGTACTTTATATAAAAATCTGTAATAACATATCGATACACTGAGAATCGATTTAGAAAATCGACAAGTGTCCGAATAATCAATTGTTAATAAAATAATTAATACCTTTCAATTAAAATAATTTTTTCTTCATTTCTAAATATAACTATTTAACAATAAATTAATTTAAACATAATTTGCTACAAGAATTTCACCACCAGAAGGAAGATAACCTCTAAACCGAAAGTAAACAAGAATCGATTGCAATTGGAGACAATCCTATAAGAGGCTGGAATTCTTTAACAAATACACAAAGGCTTATAAAATCTTCTAAATAAATGATAAATGTTTCGGAAGGTCTCAAAACTTAATTAATTAATTGTTTTTGATTAATTGATTAATAAAAGAAAATTAAACATTTTTTTTAATTAAAAAAATTTTTTTTTGCAAACAATTTTATTTCTTACACGAACACATATTTATATATTTTGTAACACAATACTTTTTCCACGATACACGTTTAGTTACAATTTGGCTAGCCCAACAGTGGAGCTTAAAAGAAAAGGAAGCAGACCAGATAAGGATAGGTAAGAGATTTAGTTACAAATTGGCGCACAACTGCGGGGCTTTAATTAGCAATTGAAAGGCCACTACAATCTGCCGAATCACTAATTGGAGTTTGGCAGCAGCTACAAAGCCAGAGAAAGGTAAAAATGCAACGACGGGCAACCTCAAAAAAACGGGCGGCGGAGGCCGAAAAGGAAGTCGAAATGGACATGGAAAATAAAGAGGCGACGCCAGTAGAAGATATGGAAAGGTTATTGCCACCAGTATTGTCCAAACAACCTGCACAACTAGAGGAACAACCTGAGATACCCACACAAACAGGGGACATCAATGTTCCAGAGAAGGAGATGGAGAAATCCAAAACAATGGAAAATAGCAGGATGGATAAGATGATGGAAATGTTCCTACGGGAATTCAAATCTTTGAAAGAAGACAATAATAAAAAGATGGAAAAAATGGGAGAAAGTAGTAAGAAGATGGAGAAGAAATTGGATTCTACAAAGGAAGACTTGAGTAAGAAAATGGGAAGTGACAACCAGTCTTTGAAGGAAGATTTGAGTAAGAAAATTGATGAAACAAATAAGAAGATGGAAGAAGAAATGGGGAAGAAATTAGAAGATTTGAAGGAAGACAACCAATCTTTTAAGGAAGAATTTAAAGCGACCAAGGAAGAATTGATTAACAAAATTGAAAATACCAATAAGAGAATTCAAGAGAACAGTAAGAAGATGGAAGAGGACAACCGATCCTTGAGTCAGAAAATTGACGAAACAAATCAAAAGATGGAGGAAACAGAAAAAAGATGGAAGACAAATTGGAAGAGAATAACAAGAAAATGGAAGAGAAGATGGGGGAGAAATTGGAAGAATTGAGAGAGGACAACCAAATTTTAAGAGAAGAATTAAGGGAGGTCAATCAGGAGAATCTGGACAAGCTGGACGAAAGAATGGAATTGTTAAGAGGAGAACTAAACAAGGAAATCAACGTTAACAAGAAAGCTATGAATAAAAAATTAGAAGAAGAAAACATAATGGTGAATCGACAGATCCGAGAAATTGACGGAAAATGCAACCAGACCGAAAAGGAAGTACAAGAATTTAAGGAAGTAGTAAACATCAAGTTTACAAATATAGAAGAGCATAGCCGCCGGAAAGTGGAAGAACAGCGGAAGGAGACTCAAGAAGAATTCGGGAGAGTACGGAACCAAGTCGCGGAACGGTGTGATGGGATGCAAGAGGCTATGACCAATATCACGGGTCAGGTACGGCAAAGCCAAGAAGAGATGGAAGCTTTGAGAAATAGACCCACTCATTTCACCGGATTACCCATCAACGAAAACCGAGAATGGCTCAACTTCCGGCAGTACAAGCGGAAACCAATGGAGTTCCTGGCGAGGATAGAGTAGTACTTCGCCAAACATAGAGGAACTCAATGGAGCAGTAACCGGGAAATACTGAACGAGTCATTCAGGGTGATGACTGATAATTGGTGGATGGCTAACCGTAGCGAGATTGCAGACTACCAGCAATTCAGGAAAAAGTTTAAGTCTAAATGCTGGTCCGAAACCACACGGAACCTGATCAGAGACAACATTTGCAACGGACGATACAGGGCTCAAATAGGCAATAGCATGACAGCCTATTTCCTAAGGAAGGTGTGACTGGCGAAACACCTCGAGCCGGCTATACCCGAAGAGTGCCTGGTAAATAAACTATCCTATCACTATGACGAGGATATTGTCAGGGCAAGGAGAGGTAGCCAGATCAAGACGGTGCAGGCCATGACGGAGTTACTAGAAGGGTACGAGAATGAAGAGTACTACCGCCAGAGCAGGAGGAGGAATGAACGACCGGAGGCGAGGACGAATTAGTACCCTAGTAACGGCAATAACCATCCCGGAAACCGAAACCAGCCCAGTAATTATGACGGCAATAATAACCCGCCGCGTAATAACCATAATTTTAATGGTAACACGAACGTTAATAGGAACAATAACACCTATCCTAATAACCGGAACAATTATTATCAGCCCCCTAACAGCCCGCATTGTCAGACAAATCCCTACCCCGGTAATGGTGAAAGACATTACCAGCCAAATAGAAATTACTATAACAATAATTATAATAATAATAGAGTTTCACGCCCGAGGGTTAATTTTATAAGAGCGGAAGATCGAGGTCCGAGAAGGTACTACCAACAACGGAGGAACAGTTTCCACGGTGGAGATCGAAGATGGAGAAGTGCAGAACGGGACGGTCCACGCCACGAACGTGGAAGAAGAAGTACCAGCCTGGAGGATCTTGGCCAGCAACAAAACAGGGAAATAACCCTCGAACAGGGTACAGAGCGGCAGGAACCGACACAGAGTTTCCCGAACGATGCCTCGGTTAATCCGAGTCCTAACGATGACACACAATACTTTAAACGGGAGGAGGCAGTAATTAGCTATTACGACCCGTTGCTGCTTTTACTTCCTGGGTTTTATAAAGATGAGTTGGAAGAAGCAACCAATTCACAGAACATCACGATAATCAGTAACCATTATTTAAAAGATATAAGAGCCGAACGTTTAGAGGAGAACGAAAAGATCCTCAATAATAATAACAATGAAATATTATAAATAACAGCGGAGGTAGAAGGAATTCCCGCAAAAATCATGATTGACACCGGTGCAAATATTTCTATTATAAATGCAAATGAACTGGAAAGAATCCAGAATAAGTGTGGAAAAACCCAACACTTGAAGGAGTAGAGGAGCAAACCATCAAAGAGCGAAATTTAGAAGAGAAGGCATTTATAAGGAAAGAAA
This sequence comes from Magicicada septendecula, assembly GCA_034769895.1. Lineage (NCBI taxonomy): Eukaryota > Metazoa > Arthropoda > Insecta > Hemiptera > Cicadidae > Magicicada > Magicicada septendecula. The sequence goes on along the minus strand of CM068369.1, from coordinate 372,843,438 downwards.
AAGGGAAGATCAACTTACAAAAGTATAAATAAAATGGTCCTGTATAGAGTACAATATATAACCATATGTTGTGGTAAAGGATAAACATAATAATACGTATGAACTGAGAGAAATAGTTTCCGGAAGAGTTAAAGGTGTGTACAAACAAGCATCCATGAAAAAGTACTATGAAGAATGAGTTGAGAATTTTGAATTTAACTAAAAATTAAAAAATGAAGTAAGACCAACTTACTACCAAACAATTTTGAGAGAAACCATTTGGAATAAATAAAAGAAAGAATTTTAAAATACATAAAAATTAAAAAATAGAAGTAAGAACATCTTACTACCAAATATTTATGAGAAAAAACTTTATGGCAAAATAAAAGAAAGAATTTTGAATCTAAAATACATAAAAAATCAAAAATAATTTTAAGACCAACTTACTACAACTAATTTTGTGAAAAAACTTTATGGTAATTAATAAAGAAGAATTTTAATTTAGAGAAATACCAACAAATTCAAAAGATAATTGTAAGATCAACTTACTACACACAATTTTGAAGAGAAACCATTTGGAATAATTAAAAAAAAGAATTAGAATTTAGAATTATATGTAACAAAAAAAATTAAAATTAAGAAAGCACATGTTATTATAAACAATTTTTAAGGAAACAATTTTGGAAATAAATGAATTAAACAGAATTTGAATTTTGATAAAACGTCAAAACTTTAAAACAAAATAAGATCAGCTTATTACAAATGATTTATGAGAAATGTTATGGAATTAAATAAAAAGAAGAGTTTGAATTTTGATAAAACTAACAAAGTTCTAAAAATAAATATGTTCCATTTATAATTAAATTTAGAAGAAAATAAAATGGTTAATTCAGAAAAAAAAGATTAAATATAATCCAGAATAAATGTGAATATCTAGCATTTGAAGGAGTAGAGAAGAAAAACAAAAAAGAGTGTGTTATACAAGAGAAGGCAATAATTTGGAAACAAAGAGAAGAATCTGTTATTATAATAAAATTATAAAAAATCCAAAAAAGAAAAATAATAAAATAATAATGAGAACAGCCTATGACTAATTACTTATGAAACGATAATGGAAACAGTTAATCAAGAAAAAGGAATACGATATTACTCAGTTCTGAAGAAACAAAGAAGAACAACTCATACCAAACATATGGACAAGATGATTTTGAACAAATAATAATAATAAGACCTATATGAAATGCAAAGAGAAGAAGTACCACATGAAATATAATATAAATGGATTAATGTTAATGAATGCGAAGACGGATTAATAACTTTCTAAGAGAAAGGAAAGAACAACCTGAATATCTAATATAAAGATACAAATTTAAAAATATTAAATATAATAAAATAAGACCATTCAAATAATGAATAAGAAAATACTATATATAAAGACCATGCTAACACTGTAATTAACCAGAAGGAAGTATAAAGAGAATTCAGATGGAGAAGAAAAAGAGTTATACTATAACTAGTAACAAGAATTATTAAGAGAAGTTTTCAACCATAATTAAAATAAATATATCAGACGAGTTAAGAGTTCAGAAATATATATATATATATATATATATATATATATATAATGAGTATAATAAGAATTAAGAAGATTTATTAAGATAGAAAATGTGGGATAATCTGAGAAACTACGAAGTGAAGAATCCAAAGACATTTTTATTAGTCGAAAATGAGACTACTTTTTAATTAATTTATTCGATGACTGACTGAAGATAATTCCAGCAGCATTATGTTTTTTGAGCAGAGATGAATGTGCCTCTGGACTCAAATTGTAGAAGTGGTGTATGGCCAGCAGAGTTGTGAAGCCTACAGTGCCCCTCTGAACTGCCCTAGCCCACGTGATAGGGAATGTTAGGGAATTAATATCCCAAGGATGCAACACGAAGTTTATAAAGAAAGAAAATGTATAATAATAATAATAATATATCTCAGAAGACACTAAATATCCAAGAAGGATCAAAAGTCTGGCAAATGACTATATATATAAAATTTATTAAACTCAACTATAAAAAAGTCGATATAGAAATGGAAAGGAAAATGAAATATAAAAAATAATGAAATTATCATAAAAATTATTTCATCCATAAACAAGTCTGAAATAATTAATTCTGGAGGAGAGCAATCTGTAGCGTGACAGATAAGCACATAAAAATGAATGGCGAATTGATCATTAAAGTAATATTATAAAATGTTTAAATCCGAAGGAAGCAAAATAATAAAGAATTAATTCAGAGCAACCGTGCAGTACAATCATTGATTAAAAGTTTAAGTTCGTATAAAAGAAATGTTACTAGTGATGAATCATCAAAACCTGTTTAATAACTCAAGGTTATGATAAAAAAGGCTAGTTTGTGTATGATAAAAAATGAACCTTATGTTTCATCATTGGCTTTCACCAACTATGTAAATGATGAAAAAATACAACTTTTGAGGGACTTATTATTTGTACAAGAGGGAATATAATACATGTGTTAACATAAAGCTGTCAATCTATTTAAAATGACATTTATTTAAATGATGAATAAAAACAGAATCAGACACAGGATAAAAAGTAAAGTGACAGGGTACAATTACCCAAAAAACCATATTAAAAACAGTTAAAAACTGAATAATTATACTTAGTATAAGGAATAGAGAATAAGAATGTAGAAAATAAGGTTTTGTTTATATAGAATAAGATATTTTGAAAATGTATTAGGAATAAGAACATTTAAACAGTTTAGAACCACTAACATCCTTTAATTGTAAAATTATTTATTACATGTATTAATGTTAATAATTAAATAAGATGTTAGCAGGGAAAAAACATTCTTTTTTAAATAATATTTGTTATGTATTAGTATTAAGCTTTAAGTATAAAAAAAAAATGTCTAATTAGTTGAAGACAACTATTATTTAGAATTATTTCTTGTATGTTAATAGTATTGAAACAGATACTAATTGTTATTTGTTTAATAGAAAAAATGTTTAATTTATATTGCAATGTTAAAAAGTCAGATAGGGTATAACTCAATGTGTATCGTTTATATAGAAGTTTGTATAGAAAATTTGTTAGGAATCTAGGCAAAATGATGAAAACTAAACATCATCAAAACTAAGAAACTAAGTACTTAAATACATTTAAACTGAAGGGATTTAGATAATGTAAACCAGAAACAAAGCCATATAATTAGAAATATAACTTAGAAAGATTTTGTAAAATTATAGCCAGGATTATTAATAAAAATGGAAATGACAGAACTCAAAAATTTGGAGTGGGGAGTCATATATTCAAACATAATATTTTAAAACTTAACCAATTCATATAATTGCAAGAAATTAAGGGAATATAAACCTTTTATTACAATATGAGATTTAATAATCATAAATATAACTTGATAATGGCAGAATTTGGATAATAACAGGAAGCTGGATTTTAAAATTTACAATATACAAAATGAAGGTAAAATTACCAAATTTAGATCAAAAACTTAATAAAACGGCATTATTTGATATCAAAATACGCCGAATGAACTGAAGGATAAAATTAAGTAACAACTAGCTAATAAATTTGAATAATAACCAAAGTATAAGCAGTTATATAATGTAACTTTATTACATGCACAGGATGCAAAATAAAATTCGAACAATGTAAGGAATAATATTGCTTTGGCTAAGGTTTTAGTCGGAGGTGAAGGAAGTTAAGGAAGTGAAGGATTTAATTATTGAACGTTGTACGGGACACTTGACACGAGAATTTACAACGTATTAACCTACTTTCGAATACCGTAATTGCGAGTAATAGTATGATCCGAGAGTGAAAATCGCGAGTGGCGGCAAAAAACATTTTACAACCTCAACACAGTGACATAAACACCTACCAACACCGAACAAACATGGTAAGCACAAAACTACAGTGAACTAACATTTTAAACTCGATAAAACAGTAATATAACTTAACCATCAAAAGTGCCTGATCGACAAAAGTGAACCAGACTTATAAATACACTAATTTTCGAAATACAACACTGAAACTTCACCAAAGACACTAAACCATCATCAGAAGGAAGATTTGCAGACACCAGGACGTAAAGTCGACAGGAAAACATCTTTATTGGGACATCAAAAACTTCGAGGTGACGATCTACAACTTCGACGGCGGCCATTGCTGTTTCATCAACGCTCAACTGAACACAGCCATCTACTATTGGTCTGCGAGACGGTTCGCAACCTATTTATTTATTTTACAATTTCAATTGAATATATGTACTTTTAGTTTTAAAAATTTATCTTGTAATGCTATACTTTCTAGTCTTTCCCCATTTCTCTGACTTTTCCCATAAATAGCTGTTCAAAGTACCTTTGTACTTTATATAAAAATCTGTAATAACATATCGATACACTGAGAATCGATTTAAAAATCGACAAGTGTCCGAATAATCAATTGTTAATAAAATAATTAATACCTTTCAATTAAAATAGTTTTTTCTTCATTTCTAAATATAACTATTTAACAATAAATTAATTTAAACATAATTTGCTACAAGAATTTCACCACCAGAAGGAAGATAACATCTAAACCGAAAGTAAACAAGAATCGATTGCAATTGGAGACAATCCTATAAGAGGCTGGAATTCTTTAACAAATACACAAAGGCTTATAAAATCTTCTAAACAAATGATAAATGTTTCGGAACGTCTCAAAACTCAATTAATTAATTGTTTTAAATTAATTGATTAATAAAAGGAAATTAAAATTTTTTTAATTAAAAAAAATTTTTTTTTTGCAAACAATTTTATTTCTTACACGAACACATATTTATATATTTTGTAACACAATACTATTTCCACGATACACGTTTAGTTACAATTTGGCTAGCCCAACAGTGGAGCTTAAAAGAAAAGGAAGCAGACCGGATAAGGATAGGTAAGGGATTTAGTTACAAATTGGCGCACAACTGAGAGACTTTAATTAGCGATTGAAAGGCCACTACAATCTGCCCAATCACTAATTGGAGTTTGGCAGCAGCTATAAAGCCAGAGAAAGGTAAAAATGCAACGACGGGCAACCTCAAAGAAACGGGCGGCGGAGGCCGAAAAGGAAGTCGAAATGGACATGGAAAATAAAGAGGCGACGCCAGTAGAAGATATGGAAAGGTTATTGTCACCAGTATTGTCCAAACAACCTGCACAACTAGAGGAACAACCTGAGATACCCACACAAACAGGGGACATCAATGTTCCAGAGAAGGAGATGGAGAAATCCAAAACAATGGAAGATAGCAGGATGGATAAGATGATGGAAATGTTCCTACGGGAATTCAAATCTTTGAAAGAAGACAATAACAAAAAGATGGAAAAATTGGAAGAAAGTAGTAAGAAGATGGAGAAGAAATTGGATTCTACAAAGGAAGACTTGAGTAAGAAAATGGGAAGTGACAACCAGTCTTTGAAGGAAGATTTGAGTAAGAAAATTGATGAAACAAATAAGAAGATGGAAGAAGAAATGGGGGAAGAAATTAGAAGATTTGAAGGAAGACAACCAATCTTTTAAGGAAGAATTTAAAGCGACCAAGGAAGAATTGATTAACAAAATTTAAAATACCAATAAGAGAATCAAGAGAACAGTAAGAAGATGGAAGAGGACAACCGATCCTTGAGTCAGAAAATTGACGAAACAAATCAAAAGATGGAGGAAACAGAAAAAAGATGGAAGACAAATTGGAAGAGAATAACAAGAAAATGGAAGAGAAGATGGGGGAGAAATTGGAAGAATTTAGAGAGGACAACCAAATTTTAAGAGAAGAATTAAGGGAGGTCAATCAGGAGAATCTGGACAAGCTTGACGAAAGAATGGAATTGTTAAGAGAAGAACTGAACAAGGAAATCAACGTTAACAAGAAAGCTATGAATAAAAAATTAGAAGAAGAAAACATAATGGTGAATCGACAGATCCGAGAAATTGACGGAAAATGCAACCAGACCGAAAAGGAAGTACAAGAATTTAAGGAAGTAGTAAACATCAAGTTTACAAATATAGAAGAGCATAGCCGCCGGAAAGTGGAAGAACAGCGGAAGGAGACTCAAGAAGAATTCGGGAGAGTACGGAACCAAGTCGCGGAACGGTGTGATGGGATGCAAGAGGCTATGACCAATATCACGGGTCAGGTACGGCAAAGCCAAGAAGAGATGGAAGCTTTGAGAAATAGACCCACTCATTTCACCGGATTACCCATCAACGAAAACCGAGAATGGCTCAACTTCCGGCAGTACAAGCGGAAACCAATGGAGTTCCTGGCGAGGATAGAGTAGTACTTCGCCAAACATAGAGGAACTCAATGGAGCAGTAACCGGGAAATACTGAACGAGTCATTCAGGGTGATGACTGATAATTGGTGGATGGCTAACCGTAGCGAGATTGCAGACTACCAGCAATTCAGGAAAAAGTTTAAGTCTAAATGCTGGTCCGAAACCACACGGAACCTGATCAGAGACAACATTTGCAACGGACGATACAGGGCTCAAATAGGCAATAGCATGACAGCCTATTTCCTAAGGAAGGTGTGACTGGCGAAACACCTCGAGCCGGCTATACCCGAAGAGTGCCTGGTAAATAAACTATCCTATCACTATGACGAGGATATTGTCAGGGCAAGGAGAGGTAGCCAGATCAAGACGGTGCAGGCCATGACGGAGTTACTAGAAGGGTACGAGAATGAAGAGTACTACCGCCAGAGCAGGAGGAGGAATGAACGACCGGAGGCGAGGACGAATTAGTACCCTAGTAACGGCAATAACCATCCCGGAAACCGAAACCAGCCCAGTAATTATGACGGCAATAATAACCCGCCGCGTAATAACCATAATTTTAATGGCAACACGAACGTTAATAGGAACAATGACACCTATCCTAATAACCGGAAAAATTATTATCAGCCCCCTAACAGCCCGCATTGTCAGACAAATCCCTACCCCGGTAATGGTGAAAGACATTACCAGCCAAATAGAAATTACTATAACAATAATTATAATAATAATAGAGTTTCACGCCCGAGGGTTAATTTTATAAGAGCGGAAGATCGAGGTCCGAGAAGGTACTACCAACAACGGAGGAACAGTTTCCACGGTGGAGATCGAAGATGGAGAAGTGCAGAACGGGACGGCCACGACACGAACGTGGAAGAAGAAGTACCAGCCTGGAGGATCTTGGCCAGCAACAAAACAGGGAAATAACACTCGAACAGGGTACAGAGCGGCAGGAACCGACACAGAGTTTCCAGAACGATGCCTCGGTTAATCCGAGTCCTAACGATGACACACAATACTTTAAACGGGAGGAGGCAGTAATTAGCTATTACGACCCGTTGCTGCTTTTACTTCCTGGGTTTTATAAAGATGAGTTGGAAGAAGCAACCAATTCACAGAACATCACGATAATCAGTAACCATTATTTAAAAGATATAAGAACCGAACGTTTAGAGGAGAACGAAAAGATCCTCAATAATAATAACAATGAAATATTATAAATAACAGCGGAGGTAGAAGGAATTCCCGCAAAAATCATGATTGACACCGGTGCAAATATTTCTATTATAAATGCAAATGAACTGGAAAGAATCCAGAATAAGTGTGGAAAAACCCAACACTTGAAGGAGTAGAGGAGCAAACCATCAAAGAGCGAAATTTAGAAGAGAAGGCATTTATAAGGAAAGAAAAAGGGAAGATCAACTTACAAAAGTATAAATAAAATGGTCCTGTATAGAGTACAATATATAACCATATGTTGTGGTAAAGGATAAACATAATAATACGTATGAACTGAGAGAAATAGTTTCCGGAAGAGTTAAAGGTGTGTACAAACAAGCATCCATGAAAAAGTACTATGAAGAATGAGTTGAGAATTTTGAATTTAACTAAAAATTAAAAAATGAAGTAAGACCAACTTACTACCAAACAATTTTGAGAGAAACCATTTGGAATAAATAAAAGAAAGAATTTTAAAATACATAAAAATTAAAAAATAGAAGTAAGAACATCTTACTACCAAATATTTATGAGAAAAAATTTTATGGCAAAATAAAAGAAAGAACTTTGAATCTAAAATACATAAAAAATCAAAAATAATTTTAAGACCAACTTACTATAACTAATTTTGTGAAAAAACTTTATGGTAATTAATAAAGAAGAATTTTAATTTAGAGAAATACCAACAAATTCAAAAGATAATTGTAAGATCAACTTACTACACACAATTTTGAAGAGAAACCATTTGGAATAATTAAAAAAGGAGAATTAGAATTTAGAATTATATATAACAAAAAAAAAATTTTAATTAAGTAAGCACATGTTATTATAAACAATTTTTAAGGAAACAATTTTGGAAATAAATGAATTAAACAGAATTTGAATTTTGATAAAACGTCAAAACTTTAAAACAAAATAAGATCAGCTTATTACAAATGATTTATGAGAAATGTTATGGAATTAAATAAAAAGAAGAGTTTGAATTTTGATAAAACTAACAAAGTTCTAAAAATAAATTTGTTCCATTTATAATTAAATTTAGAAGAAAATAATATGATTCATTCAGAAAAAAAAGATTAAATATAATCCAGAATAAATGTGAATATCTAGCATTTGAAGGAGTAGAGAAGAAAAACAAAAAAGAGTGTGTTATACAAGAGAAGGCAATAATTTGGAAACAAAGAGAAGAATCTGTTATTATAATAAAATTATAAAAAATCCAAAAAAGAAAAATAATAAAATAATAATGAGAACAGCCTATGACTAATTACTTATGAAACGATAATGGAAACAGTTAATCAAGAAAAAGGAATACGATATTACTCAGTTCTGAAGAAACAAAGAAGAACAACTCATACCAAACATATGGACAAGATGATTTTGAACAAATAATAATAATAAGACCTATATGAAATGCAAAGAGAAGAAGTACCACATGAAATATAATATAAATGGATTAATGTTAATGAATGCGAAGACGGATTAATAACTTTCTAAGAGAAAGGAAAGAACAACCTGAATATCTAATATAAAGATACAAATTTAAAAATATTAAATATAATAAAATAAGACCATTCAAATAATGAATAAGAAAATACTATATATAAAGACCATGCTAACACTGTAATTAACCAGAAGGAAGTATAAAGAGAATTCAGATGGAGAAGAAAAAGAGTTATACTATAACTAGTAACAAGAATTATTAAGAGAAGTTTTCAACCATAATTAAAATAAATATATCAGACGAGTTAAGAGTTCAGAAATATATATATATATATATATATATATATATATAATGAGTATAATAAGAATTAAGAAGATTTATTAAGATAGAAAATGTGGGATAATCTGAGAAACTACGAAGTGAAGAATCCAAAGATATTTTTATTAGTCGAAAATGAGACTACTTTTTAATTAATTTATTCGATGACTGACTGAAGATAATTCCAGCAGCATTATGTTTTTTGAGCAGAGATGAATGTGCCTCTGGACTCAAATTGTAGAAGTGGTGTATGGCCAGCAGAGTTGTGAAGCCTACAGTGCCCCTCTGAACTGCCCTAGCCCACGTGATAGGGAATGTTAGGGAATTAATATCCCAAGGATGCAACACGAAGTTTATAAAGAAAGAAAATGTATAATAATAATAATAATATATCTCAGAAGACACTAAATATCCAAGAAGGATCAAAAGTCTGGCAAATGACTATATATATAAAATTTATTAAACTCAACTATAAAAAAGTCGATATAGAAATGGAAAGGAAAATGAAATATAAAAAATAATGAAATTATCATAAAAATTATTTCATCCATAAACAAGTCTGAAATAATTAATTCTGGAGGAGAGCAATCTGTAGCGTGACAGATAAGCACATAAAAATGAATGGCGAATTGATCATTAAAGTAATATTATAAAATGTTTAAATCCGAAGGAAGCAAAATAATAAAGAATTAATTCAGAGCAACCGTGCAGTACAATCATTGATTAAAAGTTTAAGTTCGTATAAAAGAAATGTTACTAGTGATGAATCATCAAAACCAGTTTAATAACTCAAGGTGAAAAAATATAACCCAGGAAGGTAAGGAGTAGATAAGGAAGCAACCCAGAACATTACTAAACCCACAACGTAAGTAAGGAACCATAAAAGGTGATGCATTTTAAGAAACAAGAAGAGTAGATGAAGAAGTAACCCCAAAAAACCCGATGACATCCAGAAGAAGATGAAGAAAATACAATTCTAAGAAGCCAGAAGAAAAGAAGACATCGTTGAAGAAACAAAAAGAAGACAACATCCACAAGAAGAAGGAATGCTCTTGTAAAAAACACCCATATCCCAAAATAAATAAAAACAATAATAATAAAAAAGTATAACAAAGTATTCATGAAAAAAAACCACATGTACAATAGAAATAAGACTAAAAGTGTATAGAGTAAGAGTTGGAAGTGGACCAAGGTGAAACAATAATATAATACCAAAGAACAAATCTTCATTGTAACCCACAAATAGATCTCTTGATTTTAATAAGACTAAATAACCATTTAGATATAGAATCAAGGAGTGTAAAGTTAACCAGTGCTAGTTTGTGTATGATAAAAAATGAACATTATGTTTCATCATTGGCTTTCACCAACTATGTAAATGATGAAAAAATACAACTTTTGAGGGACTTATTATTTGTACAAGAGGGAATATAATACATGTGTTAACATAGAGCTGTCAATCTGTTTAAAATGACATTTATTTAAATGATGAATAAAAACAGAATCAGACACAGGATAAAAAGTAAAGTGACAGGGTACAATTACCCAAAAAACCATATTAAAACAGTTAAAAACTGAATAATTAAACTTAGTATAAGGAATAGAGAATAAGAATGTAGAAAATAAGGTTTTGTTTATATAGAATAAGATATTTTGAAAATGTATTAGGAATAAGAACATTTAAACAGTTTAGAACCACTAACATCCTTTAATTGTAAAAATATTTATAACATGTATTAATGTTAATAATTAAATAAGATGTTAGCAGGGAGAAAACATTATTTTTTAAATAATATTTGTTATGTATTAGTATTAAGCTTTAAGTATAAAAAAAAATGTCTAGTTAGTTGAAGACAACTAATATTTAGAATTATTTCTTGTATGTTAATAGTATTGAAACAGATACTAATTGCTATTTTGTTTAATAGAAAAATGTTTAATTTATATTGCAATGTTAAAAAGTCAGAGAGGGTATAACTCAATGTGTATCGTTTATATAAAAATTTGTATAGAAAAATTGTTAGGAATCTAGGTAAAATGTTGGAAACTAAACATCATCAAAACTGAGAAACTAAGTACTTAAATACATTTAAACTGAAGGGATTTAGATAAGGTAAACCAGAAACAAAGCCATATAATTAGAAATATAACTTAGAAAGATTTTGTAAAATTATAGCCAGGATTATTAATAAAAATGGAAATGACAGAACTCAAAAATTTAAAAATCGACAAGTGTCCGAATAATCAATTGTTAATAAAATAATTAATACCTTTCAATTAAAATAGTTTTTTCTTCATTTCTAAATATAACTATTTAACAATAAATTAATTTAAACATAATTTGCTACAAGAATTTCACCACCAGAAGGAAGATAACATCTAAACCGAAAGTAAACAAGAATCGATTGCAATTGGAGACAATCCTATAAGAGGCTGGAATTCTTTAACAAATACACAAAGGCTTATAAAATCTTCTAAATAAATGATGAATGTTTCGGAACGTCTCGAAACTCAATTAATTAATTGTTTTTAATTAATTGATTAATAAACGAAAATTAAATTTTTTTTTTTAATTAAAAAATTTTTTTTTTGCAAACAATTTTATTTCTTACACGAACACATATTTATATATTTTGTAACACAATACTATTTCCACGATACACGTTTAGTTACAATTTGGCTAACCCAACAGTGGAGCTTAAAAGAAAAGGAAGCAGACCAGATAAGGATAGGTAAGAGATTTAATTACAATATATATATATATATATATATATATATTCAAACACTGTTTGTTTTTGTTACAGTCTGCTTCTTGATGTATAAAATATATTTAATATTTATGAAGCCCTTAACTCAAGATGGAGCATGTTTCGGGAAGCCTTGTATTCCCATCTTCAGCCTTCCTGATTTTGAACCTTGTGAGATACTTGTGTGTTGGCTGTCTGTTGCTGTGGTTTACTGTTGCCTTCTGGTGCTTGACATTGGTATTATTGTGTGTGATTTTGGTGTATATATTAGTATTTTGTGTATTTTCTATGTTGAGTGCATTGCAAATAGCGACGTGTATTGTATTGATTTATATTTGTTCAGGTATTAGTTTGTTTTGTGATTTATGTATGTAAATTTGCAAATTTTCTCAAATGATCATTATGGTGCCTTTGTATGGTATGTGTTTTATTAGTTTCATGTTGGTTATGTCTGGGAGTTCGTGTCCAGAACACCTAAACGCACACAAAAAACCAGAAATATATAAATCTAATTTGGCCACAGATGCAATATACACTGGAATGCAATAAAAACTATAAAATATATATTATATACATCAAGAAACGAACTGTAGCAGAAAGTGTTTGCATATATATATATAATTACTTTTATTATACAGATAATATTAACAGACGTTTAATGAAGAAATTTGTGTTAGTGGTTGAAATCACAATCAGAATGATCACAGTTGCACACCTCTATATAAAAATTATCCCAATTAGCGTTTTCAAGCTTCACAGCCCATCGTCAGATTTGAATAGACAGGAAATTTGTGAAAACAAACCCTCCACCCCTCTACACCACGCTGCTCACACACAACAAGCTATAATATAAATGGCCCTCCCCACCCCCTAAACACTGTCCCACCATCTGTAGAGTTACATATTTTTTTTAGCAAATTCCTTGTGTTTCAGTGTTGTGTGTGTGTGTGTGTGTGTGTGTGTGTGTGTGTGTGTGTGTGTGCATCCTTTTAAACTTACCCTCTTCCTCTCCACACACGTGGGTCAGTCATACACCCTTATTTTAAAACATCCAATCAGTACTAAGCAATATAATTCTTAATCTTATCTATCTGTCCTCTATCATTTACTTCTTAATCATGTTATAAATATTTCTTCATTTTCAAATTTAATTTTAATATTAATTAAATTGTCTAACCCTTTTTCTCTTTCTTTCAATATTTCTAACTCCTCTCTAAGCTTCCTTTCAACTGTGTTATTTACTACTTTTACAATTTCGTATTCTTCCAAAGGATTAACAAACTTATGGTTGTCTTCTATGAAATGTCTTGCATATAACGAATTGGTTGTTCTATTACCTTCTCCACGTTTGTGGTCAGACAACCTGCATACGAATTTTCGTCCTGTCTCTCCTAGGTACACTTTGTTGCAGTCTTTACATTTTAATTTTTAAATTCCGCTTTTCTGTAATACTGGAATTTTTTCTATATTCTTATTCCTTATCTTATCAAATACCGTTTCACATTTGATAATTTTTATATAGTGGTGTGCAACTGTGATCATTCTGATTGTGATTTCAACCACTAACACAAATTTCTTCATTAAACGTCTGTTAAGATGTGCAATCGACTACAGGTAATGGACAACAACAATGAGGTAATAAACGACAACAATAAGGTAAGTAAAGTTTTTAAATATCTTAAGTTAAAAGTTAAATTGAAGAGGGTTTTAAGTAAAATATGGTTTAATAAACAATGTCTGGATAATAATTTCATCCCAAAGTACGCGCAAGTAAAAATTAAAAATAAGAACAGTGTAGCCAAAAAAGTAAAAGAACAAAGCGAGAAGTTGTGGATAAAACTGGAAATAAGGTCACTCTACGGCTTAATCAATAGATATAATAGGGAATTATGTGACAGACACATAGAATTGTTAAGAATATACTCGTATGTAGAGTTAGAAGAAATATTATATAATTTTGGTTTGGGGAACGTAGAAAAGAAATTGGAAAATAAAAATAAAAAAATGGTAGATAAGTTAAATAAATTAATAAGAAAGAACGAAGTAAAAAAAGAACACCTCTCTAAGAATAACTATGAAAAAAAGAGTAATAAACCTTACAGAGGTAAATTTCAATACAGAAGAAAAAGAAATGTTAGCAAAAGGCTTAAAATACGCACCGCCACCAGAATTAAATCAAGAAAAAACGATTATTGAATGCGAAAGCATAATACTAAAACTAGGAAATGAAAATGATAAAAAAAGAATAAGGTGGGAAGTTATGAATGTAGTAGACAAAATATTAAAAAAAGTTTGTATAATTCAAGAAATGAACAAAAAATCAAATCAACTGTAAGTAAACTAAAGAATAAAATAAAGAAGAATGGTATTATAGTTACGAAGGCGGACAAAGGAAATACAATGGTACTTCTGAGAAAGGACGAATACATAAAGAAAACGTAAGAATTTATAAGGGAAGGACCATACGAGGGAATAAAGTATGATTATACAAGTAAGTACCAGTCAAGGATAAAACAAATGATGAAACAGATAACATTTATAGAAGACAATAAGAAAAAGTATTTATTGGAAAGTAATCCAACAGCACCAACTTTTAAAAGTCAGGTTAAGATACATAAAGAAGGAAAACCAATTAGACCGATTGTTTCTTTTATTAATGCACCTATTTATAAATTATCAAAAGAAGTTAGCAGAGAACTGAAAGGGAAATATGAATTTGGGACAAAATACAACATAGAGAATAATGTAAAGTTGATAGAAAAATTAGAAAATATTAGGATTAATGTAAATACAAAATTGATATCACTGGATGTTAAGGACATGTTTACCAATATCACAGTAAATAAAGTTATTAAGTTAATAAACGATAATAATATGGGAGAATACAGGTATAAAAAGCAGTTGATGAAAGTAATTAAAGAATGTGTAAATCAGAACTCTTTTAGGTTTAATAACAAGTTTTATATACAGAAAAAAGGTTTACCTATGGGGTCTTCATTATCCCCTATTCTTGCTGAAATATACATGAATGATTTTGGAAAGCAATTAATAACTACCACTAAGTATAAAGACAATATAAAATTATGGTCTAGATACGTTGATGATGTATTAGTAATTTGGGAAGGAAGCATAGAAGAAGTGCATGAGTTTATAAATGAGGTAAATAATAAGGATAAAAACTTACAATTTAAAGAAGAGATAGGAGGTAAGAAAATAAATTACATAGATTTAAACATAGAAATTAAAGATAATGAGAAACTACACTTTGGGATATTTAGGAAAGAGTCGTATTCTGATATAATTATACCAAGAGAGTCTTACCACCCACATAAAATGGCGGCAATCAATTCATTTTGTTACAGAGCTCAGAAGTGTTTAAAAGAGACCGAATCAAAAGACAGGGAGTTAAAAACGATAAAGGGAATCGTAAGGAATAATAATTATAACACCAATATAGTGGATAAAGTTATGAAAAGGGTTAACATACAAAAAGCTAAAATAGAACCAGAACAGAAGAATTATGCAGGGTCATTGACATACATAGGTTCACATACTAGAAAAATTATAAAATGTTTTAATAAATATGGAGTAGATATAGCTATCAAAAAATGTGAAACGGTATTTGATAAGATAAGGAATAAGAATATAGAAAAAATTCCAGTATTACAGAAAAGCGGAATTTATAAATTAAAATGTAAAGACTGCAACAAAGTGTACCTAGGAGAGACAGGACGAAAATTCGTATGCAGGTTGTCTGACCACAAACGTGGAGAAGGTAATAGAACAACCAATTCGTTATATGCAAGACATTTCATAGAAGACAACCATAAGTTTGTTAATCCTTTGGAAGAATACGAAATTGTAAAAGTAGTAAATAACACAGTTGAAAGGAAGCTTAGAGAGGAGTTAGAAATATTGAAAGAAAGAGAAAAAGGGTTAGACAATTTAATTAATATTAAAATTAAATTTGAAAATGAAGAAATATTTATAACATGATTAAGAAGTAAATGATAGAGGACAGATAGATAAGATTAAGAATTATATTGCTTAGTACTGATTGGATGTTTTAAAATAAGGGGGATGCACACACACACACACACATACACACACACACACACACACACACACACACACACACACACACACACACACACACACACACACACACACACACAACACTGAAACACAAGGAATTTGCTAGAAAAAATATGTAACTCTACAGATGGTGGGACAGGGTTTAGGGGGTGGGGAAGGGTCATTTATATTATAGCTTGTTGTGTGTGAGCAGGGTGGCGGAGAGGGGTGGAGGGTTTGTTTTCACAAATTTCCTGTCTATTCCAATCTGACGATGGGCTGTGAAGCTTGAAAGCGCTAATTAGGATAATTTTTATATAGTGGTGTGCAACTGTGATCATTCTGATTGAGATAATATTAACATAACGATTCAACACTTTGCAATTAACATTGACGTAAGAAAGTAATATTAAATTGTAGCTATAACACGGATTTTGAATTCTCTGTAGTGAGGTATGTTATTAACAGTAATGAATAATATATTTTCTTCTTCAACAGCATAACATTCAAAACATTTCCATGTAAATATATTAGTGAAGAAAATTGTTTTCTTGCAATTTTAGATTACTGTCAAAGAATAGTGAGATAGGGTTTGAACGTAGGGTGACTAGAACAGTTAAGCATAATTATAATTTTACTTTCAATAAATACAATTTTTTTCCGGAACTAGACATATGTATATTCGAACTCTGTGACACTGGATGTGCTGAAGGTGCGTGTTTGTACCCCTTGATTTAACTTTAATATACTTCATATTACCTAGCATGTTTCTACTTTAAAGTTTTTTAATTTATTGTTGACAGACAACTTTTTGTATGTATACATAAATAATTACTTATTGCAGCAATGAGTCGTGAATACGATGACCGCTTATTATATTTTATAACTTTATAACTAAAAGCGTACTTTATTATACTAACAATGTATTTGTCCAAGGAATAAGTATATGTTTGGAGAATCGATGGACGAATACAGAAAAAGAACTAAAATTTGATAGCGGAAAACCAGTCACGTCTTTGGCGCAGTGCTAGGACTAGATATCGTCGTGTAAAGTAATGTCAACGATGTAACAATTTGTGCTCAACACTCATAATGTTTAATAACTGCTATACTTTGAACAGAATATAGACAAAACGTTTACGAATAAATGAAGTGGGTATTGGTCACGCAGTGTTGGCGATAAAACAAACTTACGTAAAGATTATAGGAACATTCTCTACATCTGTAACCAGGGCTGCCAAATTTCTTCATCATAAAAATAAAGGTTATACAACAAAATTTTCCTGAAATATGACACCATTAAAGAAAGAATTGTAATACACGAAATTGAAGTGCAGCAAATGAAACGAAAACACAAAAAAATAAAGGCAACTGAAATGCATTAATGGAAGGGATCAGCGGGAAAAATCAAGAAGCAAAAAATGAAAACTAAATGAATAGTGTTAGTAACCCTTACAGCAATAGAGAACATTATTATGAGACCATTAAATAAGTAGCATAAAAAAGTATCTACATTTTACATAGTACATTTTAGTACATTTTCTACTGCAGTCGTTGTTCAATAAAAAAAATTAGTTTTTAACTATAACTCTCATGTTTGAACAAATACTGAAGTCATCAAAATGCATCCAGTTCTGTGTTGAGATGCGTTTCTGTGTTACACTGATGTACATCCACAAAGTTCCAACCCAACTGTATACATATTCACTAATATTCCCATGTATACTTAAAGAATATGAAAGCGAACTCTTATGGTTTGACTAGAAATGTAGGTAATTTAAACGAGACGTTAGGAAATTACAAAATACCTTGGTCTATGTAAAGTAAAATATAAAATTATTTTAGTTTATCTTTTGTAGGGCCAGTTTATTAGGGAGTAATTATGGTTGTGACCTATTCATCAGAGTATCGTATTCCCTCCACACTTGTAAGTTTCCTATGCTGTACTGAATAACAAATATCTGAGAAAACTTCAATCCAGTACTTGTTTGTGACGAAACGCCCTGGAACGCTAATCTGGCAGCTTTTAAAAGTAGAAAATATTCTTGACAATTATTTAGCACTATCCCAGACTCAGGCTAGAACTCTCAGTCAGTGATGCAATCAGGGATATTATGGCAGTGAAAAAATATGCCTTTCTTGCAAAACGTTATGCCGTATACATAATTATTTACCAAATATCCCAAAATAGCTTAGTGTTTGTGTTTCCTTACTGGGAATTCAACTGTTGGGAATAAGTCTTCTAGATGGGTGTCTTTAATCGATAACACAATTTTTGTTTACCAAAATTATAATCCATTGTTCTCTCACTTCAAAGTAGCATAAGTTAATAAGTGCCGTGATTAGAAAGAACAGTAATGGTTTTTACATGAAGATAACAGCGTTAGCTCTGTTTTGGATTTGGTACTGATGTTTGATAGCCTGCAAGATCTTTAAAAACTCAATGATCACCTGCAAGAAAGGAACGTCGCCTACCACAAAGCCAACGTAAAATAGGAAGTAAGCCTATTGTTAACAATTCTGAAAAAAATGAAAGAAATACCTCCATTTCTTATAAATTACTTTAACAAACAGTACAAAGCCTGAAATTTTGCTGTATTTCACTACATGAGACAGTCAAATCAGGAGCAATCTGAAACGCCTTCATTCGAGAGAAGACGTAGAACAGTCATGATAAACCAAGTACTGAAAGAGAAGTAACGGCTATTTGATGATGACGCTAAGAGCAGCACTCTGTTTTGAGAAGATCAAGTTTGCTACTTCAAAAGTTCAGATTCACTTCAATCACCTCATTCTCTCCTAAACCGAACTTGCCCTATGACATGTGTAGCTTCGTTTGTCTTCTTAAAATAAACCTTAGTATAATGTATGACTGTTTTAATAATAACTTGTAAAACATTTTAGGCTGATTTAAATGAAAATTTTTATGATAATCATTAACTAAATAGTTTTCAGTTTCTTGAAATTTTAAAACTATTTTAAACAAATTAATTGTAAAAATTATAACGTTAAATTTGAAAAGAATTTGGAAATAAATATGAAGCAGTTTGAAGCTTTTATTGAAAACGTATTTCAAGAAAAGCTTTGTTATGTCTTTAGAATATGGAAATAGTGCTATGAATAAGCAAATGTGTCTGGATGTAGTTTTATTTTTGTAGCTTTTCATTTATTTGCATATGTTTTTGTTATTTATTTAAAAATAAATGTTTTTGTATCTGGTACGTAGAATATATTATTATGACATGGTCTCACGGAACGTCGTCTTGTACTGTGTACACAAAATACGAACCTCAATGAAGCCACTAATTTTACCAGCTTTATTTAATCATAAATAACTATTTTAAATCAACAAGATACTCTCCAGGTTAATTTGTCCACACGCAACTATAATGTCAAGTATTACAGTTCCGTACTAATTATAAGAATAATAACAATAAAAATTATAACAATAACCACTTTTTACTAATTCTCAACAATTGCTTCATCCGCACTCTACAATATCGCCAGGTGTAACAAACTTCTAAGCTGGCCGTAGACCCATATGTATACCCTACAGGGGTTCCAGAATTTTCAATTCTTTTGGGTGCCTGCGAACATAGTTTACGTTGTTACAAGAGCTCAAAGTGTCAAGACACTGCATTTTCTTGGGGAGCCGAGAAAACTGAATAACGACACTCCCGTCTTTTCGAGACCGTTGCGTAATTGTTGTTAATTTTAAGAGTCTGCACTAAACTTATTAATATAGAAGTTAATGTAATAGGCACTGTAGGTTATAAAAATAGCTTGACAAAGGAATGATAGACTACTATTTAATTAAAAAAAGTTAATCAACTCAAAGCAGGTAGTTGTCTAGTAACCCGCCCACGTTTTTCTACTAACTAGACCATCCATCTCCGTCTAGGAACTCAGATACGTCTTTTTTAAATTTGTGTACCTATTCTGCGTCGTCTAGGAACTCACCTAATTCGATACCACGTTTAAGTAACATGCTTACGCGGATATGTCATATTTATTAAGTGTACTGAAGTGCATATGCGTTGTGTAGTGCGTATTTTCTATTTTTGTTACTTAATACTGGTATTCTGCATAGTAAAGCACGCTAACTGGTACACTTTATAAGATGTATTAGAATGGTGTGAGATACAACAAGTAGGCCTACTAAGTAAACCTCATTAACAGTTGATGGCCTTAAGTTGAAAAACCTATTCACGGAATACACAAAGTTTGTTAACAACGAGATTAAATTAAATGCGCAAGATATTTTCTGGGAAAAAAAATTATATATGTTAAGTTACATTGAATTCAGTGATACGTTTATGGAAAGTAGGCATGGTAAATGTCGTCAGGCTTTTAAAAACATACTTGTGTGAGACGTAATTTATACCAGGACACACAAAAACACAACACACACACACGCGCACATACACATACACTCACGTTTTTATGGATAACATTGGTTTACTCTACACTTATGACTTATTTAGTTCTTTATTGTATAATTTACAGTACACTTTTACATGTATAGACTACTTACCGAAATATACAAATTTTTGTTAGTAGTTAGTTAAGTTTCCTACATGATTCTTGTTAATAAAATGTTGGTATAATATAATTATAATATAATATAATTTAATTCAGGAATAAAACTGTCATGTCACCTTACAAGAACATGTTTGCTACGGAATCTAGGTTAAACCTTACAAAGTCTTCACTTCCTTGTAAACTATTGGAAGAAATGGAAAATGGGAAGTCTTACATAACATCATTCTGTGAAACGTACTTCACGCTGAAATAAAACGATACAAATAAGATCATTTTACTTACAGAAGTAATTAAAATTTTATTGTATATAAAGGCCTATCTATATGCATGTATATGTGTACACACACTCACACACCGAAAGCACATCGGTAGTAGTGAATACACATGTAATGTGAATATACATTTTAGTAGTGAGTATACACTTTTACATATTGTGTTTTAATGGAATTATGAATATTTCTCGTATCTATAGGCAAGGGCCTCTCATAATTCAATATTATCTTACTATCGGTAAAGGAAATAAAATATGAAGGCATATAAATCTTTGGTCGGGAATATAAATAAATGTTCAGCCCAGATAAGCTGTGAGCACAGCGCATTACGATAAAGTCAGAAGTTCCATTTCCTTCAGCAGGATGTAGCACAGTAGAATTATCCCACGCCTTGTCAAACCAATTCCCTTATTTAATACCCGGTCAACTCTTGACTTTGGTTTCCTTACCCTTTCTCAATTTATCAGAGAAACAAAATTTATTTCTTTGGTAACTTTGATGACTAGATTTATATTAATCGTTCCTGTAAAACAGTCTTTGGTATTTCTAACACAAATAGTCACTTAGTTGCTGGGGCGAATATTTGATGTGTTCTAGGTGTGCGGAGTACACCTAATACAAATGGAATACTTCAAATATTTGTACTCTTTTTGAACAAGCGAAGCGAGTTATTATCATCGATGTATAATATAATTGAATATTATATAATAATTATATTATGTGTTTAATTATATTATACAAACATTATATGCATTCGGTTTAAAAAACCGTTTGTGGGACCATAAATTATTGTATATTTTTTTAACTATTTTACTAATGGTGTAAATACTTATGCGTCAGAAATTACCTCAAGTAGTATCATTTAGTTCTTTATAAGTAAATAACATAGAATTAATCACCAAGAAAGAGCTTTACCTATAACGGGAAGTGTGTTTATGTTTTAATGAATAAGTGGATTAGACAATCAATATAAATGTCAGGTAACTGACGGAGAGAGAAAGGACGAAGCATTTGTACAATAAAAAAATAATTGTTAAAATAATAATCCTGAACTGTAAATATGCAAAACATAGTACTGCTAAAATAAATTAAAATACATTACGGTAAAATTAATATAAGATAATGTTTAATACTATGGTAATATAACATAAAATATTAAACAAAAAAAGGAAAGTTGGGAAACGCGATTTAAAATCTAATAAAAAGTTTTGGTATACATATTTTTGCAGCGTACCCATATTACTGTGCTGTTAAATAAATAAAAATTTGTAAGGTACAAACTAATTAATATTTTGTTACAGTAGATATATATATATATATATATATATAATAAAAAGAAAGTGTTGGTAAAAAAGAGAATTTTCGATAACTGTAAAATTTGCTTTATGTGTTGTTTTGTTAGCAATTATCCTCGTTTAGAAACTGCTCCATACACACACACACACACACACACACACACACACACACACACTCAGCCTTAGTGAATTGAGGAACTTAAGTTTTTAATCAGTTTTTGGGAAAGAAGAATAGTTGTATCCCATGTGAAAGTCTTTTCATTATAGGAACAGTTGTCCCTTAGATAATTGGAACCATGTGTTTGTGTTAGAACACTTTTATGCTTACAGTTTTTGATAGAGGGTCAGTGAGTGAACAAAGTTAATTTGTTACGGTACTTTATACAGAGGAAAGTGAGAGTTTCGTCCAGAACAATCCACAAGTCAAACAAATGTTAAACAGGAAGGTGCAAACAGAAGTTTTGTAGCCAAACAATTAGCTACTTTTGTCAACATATTTCATATTGTGGAAAATTGTATTTCTATGGGAACGATAGATCAAATTGAAGTTCTGTCGTCTCAGGAAGAAGTGAATTCAAAAGATTTCTATATTTGAAGTGTCTCTCAAGAAAACTAATAAATACTCCAGTATTAGGAATATGAGTAAGAACGAAATCCACCTAAAGGAGCAGTTATTAACGTGATAATAGAAAATCTGAAATACAGAGTGCAGGAACTAATTTGTATAAACGTATTTTTTTCTTATTAATGGAAAATGTTTATAAGCAAAATTAGTTAACATAAACTAAGTTGGCGACAACAGTGGCTCGCTTAGTCTCCAGAGTCGTCTATAATTATTGCAAATATTTGTACATATATATGTTCTATTTGGTTTAAATAGAATAGTTACTAGTTAAGTTATGTTACTTAGTATTTGAATTAAAAATAATATTATACTATTTACTACAACTTTCACACTTATACTATATATCTATATCAAGAAATAAAAACATTCCTCACTGACCGAAAATTTTAAAAACATACTGATGGTATAAATTAATTACAAAGGTCAAAATTCAGTAAAAATTTTATTTATTTCTCTACGGCTATTAAAATGTCTGCATAAGAAAGACAAATTGTCTTAAATAAGATGTGGTAAACATGACTTAATAATTCTTATATTAGGGCAGCAATCACTGTCGGCGGATTCTAACGTTGCTCTAAGTTAACAGGTGAACAAAAATGTATGAAGTATATTTTATACAGACTATACAGAGAATTGTGTAAAGAAATACAATGTACACAGAAATGTTCAGCACAACATGTAGAATACAATAAAATTTAAAACTTTTTAAAACTTATACTTTATATTAGGTACGAATAGCAACACTGTAGAGACAGAAAAAGAGAGAAGTATGTTATAGGGAAAAACGTGGATGAAAGTGCAACAGAGCCCATAACAACCAATATTGACAATTAAACCTGGGACTGCTTACAGCCATTTAAAATGTGAAACCGCTTCGGGTAAATTCGTTAATCGTTCCGCTAACTTCGTTAACGGTTATTCCCTCCTTCATCCTGTATCAAATGTGCATAAGGTAAACGTTTTGTGGGATATGTTTAGCTTACTATTTTTTTTTTTATGTTCACAGTTTTAAATACTAAGACCTAACTGTGACGTTTCGGTGTGGTGTCTGTGGATTTACAATGTAAGAATATGCGTTCTGTAAACGATTTGATGATAATTTAGTTTAAAATTTTAAGTGCAATTTTATTTTTCGTGTAACAATATTTGTTAGTTACAGACTCTGTTAGTGTTTAATGTGAAATTTTGTGTAATTTTTTAATGTACTTTCAAAAGGCTGTTTAAAAGCACGGTGTACGCACAGAAGGAGTTCACACTATAAAACTGCAACCTTTTGTATCATTCAGGAAAATATTAAAATACTTACGTACTTACAAAATTTTCCAGTACTGTAATAGTGTAAAGAGAATTTTTGATCTCTGTAAAAATGAACAAAATATTTTCCATGACTGTTACAAATAGAAAGTACCGTGTGATTCACGTTTTGTATCTATCAAAATCAACATTGCGAATACAAAAATCTAAACGTGGCAAAAACGTGGTGAATAAAGTACATTTTTTTAATAAACGTATACAATGTCGTAGTGTGGACATGCAGTAAAACGTTTCAAATTTACCTGGATTCAAATTGTTTGTTTCTGAAGGAACAAACTCTAACACCAAAAATACAAACGTAGGTCATCGATATGGTATAAATTAATTCTATACAATGTTTTATTATTTATCTTCGTCCAATGAATATTCAACTTCTTAATTTAATATCTTCACAGTCAATTTAAATATTAAATTGTTTATCCGCTTTACACACAGGATAAAGCTTTTGGGACACCACGTTGGGACAAAAATAAATGTCATACTGATACGTTCAAGTCGTACAGGGGCCTTTGTAGACAACAGATGACAGTCGAACAGAGTAACGAAGTTACCCAAAGCTGTTTTACAGTTTTAAATACCTAGCCTCATGTCACGGCCAATCTAGTGTTAAATGTGATTCTTAGAAGCTAGCGTTATGGTTTTTGTCAGCGTGTTAGTTTCGTAATTACCAAATGACGCGTCTTTGTTATTTCATATGTGAATAAAAACTTCCAGCTCTTCTGCAATACAGAAGTTTTTAAGTTTAACCAGTGTTATGATAGAAAATATTACTATTAAGAAAATCGATTTCGTTGAGTCCGCTAGATGAGCAATCAGA
This sequence comes from Magicicada septendecula, assembly GCA_034769895.1. Taxonomy (NCBI): domain Eukaryota; kingdom Metazoa; phylum Arthropoda; class Insecta; order Hemiptera; family Cicadidae; genus Magicicada; species Magicicada septendecula. The sequence goes on along the minus strand of CM068369.1, from coordinate 372,818,451 downwards.
TGTAGTGAGGAAGGGTTGACTTAATCTACTTAATCAGTTGCATGATAAAACCAAAACGAACAATATACTACGCATTTCTACATTTTCCAATATGATAAACAGCAGTGGTTGACGGGATGTAAAACGTCGAAAAGAATGTTTTTGTTGCCCATGCCTTCTGTTTTCAAGCAAAAGCAAATTTTTAAATAAGCATGCTTTTGCAAAATTAAATCATTTATAGTCTGCTTAGCAAAAGAATTCTAAGTCGCAAACTCATGAACATTACTTTTTAAAGTTGAAGCTTATTGAAAAACACGGAGTTATCTTTATGATCAACTCAGACGTGGGTTCAGGAGGCACAACCAACAGGGAAGTACTCAAACGGTTAGTAGATGCAGTCTGCTACTTCTAATTATGAACTTCCATTGAGGGGTCATGATGCATAATCAAATCCCTTATATAGAGGTAATTTCTTGGAATTTCTAAATGTGTTAAAAAATTATGATAAGCGTCTACAGAGACATCTAAAATCATTCACAGTTTTTGGATATACATTAAACAAGATGGAAACCATAAAAATACATGGAAACCATATTTAGAAATACATGGAAACCATAAAAAAGATTTTATAAAAACTGTGGGTGATGTCGTTAAAGACAAAGTAACACAAGAAATTAATTAGGCTACATTTGTTTCAATACTGCTTGTTAAGTAAATATTCAATGTAAATCCAAACTACCTACAGTTCTGCCTTACACACAAGAAATCAAAATATGTGAAAGCTTTCTGTGGTTTACCGATATCAGTACTCATTGGACTACTGATACTATATTTTCTCATGTAGAACACGTGATTAATGAGTTCATTGCTGTAGATAAATTAGTAGGGCAAACTTGCTGTGAGGCCTCAACAATGAGCGGTCATGTAAGTGGCGTACAGATTAAAGTCCTTACGTAATGTCTTAAAGCTGTCATCACACACTGTTATGTTTATGTTTTAAATCTTGGTCTGCAAAAAAAATTTGTCTACACTCAGAGAGAGCATTACTTTTTTTTAACGCCGTGTGGCCTCTCTGCCTTTTCCTCTAAATAGTCTGAAAAGAACACGTGCTTTGCAAGAATTTGTACAGAAGAAACTGTTGTGACAAGCAGATTTTATTTCTTGACTTTTAGCTATAGTCAGAGAATACAGATGTTACCTTTAGTTGTAAAACATCTAGATAACGATAGCGATGTGAGAGTAAAATCTCTTGGGATTATGGCATTTCTTAATAAATATGAGGCATTATTTTTCTTGAAATTACTTTTAAAATTCCTGAGTAAAAACAATGTTTCAGTCTGTAACAATAAAGTAAGGGATGTTAGCGACCAATTACGATTTGTAGGGAATAATCATTTTTATCAATATACGCTGTATGCCCATGTTTTGTACAATTTTCTGATTAGTGCTTGAAAATTTGGTGGATTGGTTATAATTTTCTGTTGGTTAATGCCACCTTGTAAACACCAAGAGACGTCAATGCTGAAATTCTGAAGCGAACAAAAGTGTATGATTATCATGTAAACACGCAGTTGTATGTCAAAAGTTTCTTGCTTTCCTCTGGTTGAACCCTCGCTAGTAAACGTTATTAAATATTTACTTAATCTTCCGTACACAACTCTCATGAACACAAATAAAACAACTGGCACGTAAACATGAACTCTATGAAAGCTAACGTAGAAACAACTGTTTCAGTAAACCGAATTTTCTTACGTATCATGATGTATAAAGTAGTAGTGGTTGGTATAAATCAATACACGCAACATGAACCAATAACTAATGGGCCTTGTGAATTATTGTAGAATTATCACTAGTATCCTAAATCATTCAGTTGTGATACTTTATTCTGTAAATGGTACACAAAAATATAGTACAACGCATTAATTTTAATGTACAATAAATGACACAGAAAATTATTAAATGTAGTAATAAATACATGTGTATGCTAGAAATTGCTACCTTATTTTTGTTTCAAAACTGTAAAACGCTGTTGAAATAGAACACGTTCGCTTAGGCAAATACATATAAGTATTTGTTGAAATGAAATGCAACAAATTGTAGGCCTATGTACAGTAGTAAAATATTCAAATTATACCCGACAAGTTAACATTAACCTACAAAAAATTCTTACGTTTTTACATAATAAATTAAAGAATATCATGTTTATCGTTATATTGTTACGACTGTCTCACTTGTTGGTGTCGTAATTACAAGGCACCAACGAAGTCTCAAAAAACCAGCTTTAATTATCACAAACAACAAGTTGTAATCAACTCGTACAGAAATTCAAGTTACGTTTGTCCACACGCAATAATAATATCAACTACAAAGAATTACGCACTAATTATAACACAATAATCACTTCGCCACAATACATCGAGACACACTTCAGTAAATGGCCACTTATAACTCTACTTTAAGTGGCAGCTGTCGTTGTTTAAATAGATAACACACGTGTTCCATAATAAACCATAATACGCGTCAACATTATTCGGAAACACTAGAGCGTAATTGATTGCGGCCTTGAACACCTAACACGAAGCTGTATGGTCTGGAATAGCCTCGTTTGTTGACGTATGTTAAGTGCCACGTACGCACTCAAATATTACAGCTGGGTTCTGCTGGGATAGCCGAGAAACATGTAGAACGTTCTGTAATGGCATAACACTGCCCCCTGCTTAATCCTGTTGGTCCTGAACTGGCAAAATATCTCTGAAGTAATCCTTGGCCAGGCGATCTACTTACTTGATCTACTTGCAAAATATAATTCTCCGGCTCTTCGAATTCGGTCTCGTGTGATCCGAACATCGACTTCCAAGGAATATGAGTCTTCCGCTCAACCACTAGTTTTGCTGGAATCACTACCGTTGCGTCATGTACTGATGACATAAACACCATTGGCTGATACAAGTCATGTACTGATGACCTAAACACCATTGGCTGATCCAAGTCTGTTTGGTTCTCGTTAACAACCTCTTGCGTAACTTCGTCTTCAGCAACATTTCCCCCGGGCGCTTCCATTAACTCAGCAACAAGCAAGAAGCTTTCCTCGACACGCATAATTGGCCTTTCATTCACTTCTTTTAACGTCTTACACATTGGTACTTCCTCTGCTCGCTGACTTCTTCTTCGGTCAATGCCACTTGTTTGATCGAATGGTTGGCAGAACCCGTCATTTTAGCCATGAAAAGCTTTACCTTCTCTTGGCCAACCCTCAGGACATTCTCTCTTAAGTCCACAACTAATTCGTAGGCATTCATAATGTCCGTGCCAAGAATAACTTCATCAACAATGTCTGCAGCGAGCATTTGGTGGTTAAACTCGAGAAGTCCCAGGCGTGCACATACGTCTATCTTTTCTAACGCTGTGACGGGGCTTCCAGTCACAGTCTGTATTGTGCAAGAGCTAATTTGAGGCTGGCGGTTGCTGATTAATTCAGGGGGCACAACGCATATTGTTTCCCCCGTGTCAGCTGTAAATGATGTTGGTTTACTTCCGGAAATCCATTAACGAACAAGTTTCCACTGGTCTTACGTAACGTGGAAACTGTGTGCTCTTCTATATCTTGAGTTTACCAATTAGTGGATTCACGTTCTTCTTTCGGTATTTTATGTTTTCAACAGTCTACCTGAAGATGACCACGTTTCCCACACTAGAAACACTTTGGTCTTCTGACTTTATCCTTTGGTTCGAAAGATTGTTTTTGGCCCTGCTGACTTCATAAACTGTTGTCCTTCAATTGTCTCTCTATTCCGTCCGCTATGATGATACTGTGATATTGGATCCGTTTGGCTACAATGTGATGAGATAGATAGATTAATGTAGGTTGCCGACTTGGTAGCTTCAAAACGGAGATTATGAACAAGAGCGTCTGAGCTATTCTGATGTCGTGCCATTCTTAACATTTGTTGTAATTAATAATCTCTGTTACCGTCAATAAACACAATGTAAGCAATTCATGTTCGGAAGTCCTACGGTTATAATGGCCAGTCTCGTCAATCGGTCAACTTTTGCTTCAGACTCCTGGAGGGTTTCCCGGAACGCTGTCGCCTTGTTTTTCACGGTACACTTCGCAGAAATGCTAGTCACCGTATCGTAATTCATGAGCTTCTGATAATTTGGCATAGATGTTCTGGCTGTCAGATGGCTCTTTCTGTATCAGCTCTGCGACAGCAAAAATGAGTGAAAGACCTTTCTCTTCTTCCGTCCATTTTTTTAAGCGAGCGGCGGCGGCTTAAAATTAGCTATGATAAGTTGTCCAGAGAGTGCTTCCAATAAACGTTCGGGCTTTTGTAAAAACTATCTATACTACAGTTTGACTTCTATGATATTTTGAATCTTCATCAGCATTTATTAATGGTCTTTATTTAACAAAAATTTCTTTCACTAAATGTTCGACTTCCTTTTTAATTTGTTTTAATGCATTTGTAATAGAATCTTATAACTTCACAGATTTTTCTACTTCAGATATTCTGTCAACTTGTTTGTTCAGCTCACCTCGTAACAGGACGAATTTTGCAGCAATATCATCTTGTACGAACGCCTTAACGTCGTCTGCTTGACGACTAAATTCTTCTTGTTGCCGTCTGCGTTCCCCATCCTGTCGTTTTTCAATCTGCAGTAACATTGCTTGGAATGCTTCAATCATCTGACAGTATCAATTTTTGTTTTTATCAACTGCCACTAACACCACTCTTCTACGAAGTGTCCACTGTTTCTGCTGTGAACGATTCTGTCCCACTTCAGACCCACTGTTACGACGGTCTCCCTGATCTTCGTATGGCACAGTGGAAAACAAAATACAAGATACTAATGGAGTCACTGAAAACTAGCTTTAATTACCACAAATAACAATTTGTAATCAACGCGTACAGGAATTCGACTTACGTTTGTTAACACGCAATAATAATATCAACTACAAAGTAGTCCGCGCAAATTATAACACAATAATCACTTCGCCACAATACTTCGAAACACACTTCAGTAAATCGCCACTTATAAGTGAACTTTAAGCGGCAGCAGTCGTTGTTTAAATAGATAACACACGTGTTGCAGAATAATCCATAATACGCGTCAACATTATTCGAAAACACTAGAGCGTAATTGATTGCGGCCTTGAACACAGTGCGCCGACGTCGTTTGTTGACGCATGTTAAGTGCCACTTACGCACAAAAACGTTTCAGCTGGGCTCTGCTGGGATAGCCGAGAAACATGTAGAACGTTATGTAATGACGTAAAAATATTTTAGGTTTAATAAAACAATAAAATTAGTAACATTCTATTTCCAGAAGTAGTTATAATTAGTAACATTCTATTTCCAGAAGTAGTTATAATTAGTAACATTCTATTTCCAGAAGTAGTTATAATTTGATATAGCAGAGGTTATATAACATAAGATTCCCGCAAGAACCTTAACAAGTTATTTCCAAAAAAAAGTTTATACATTACTACCAGTATATAAGTAGTTAATTGAAAAAGCCATCGACAGCCAGTTTTTACTAAACGTGTTAATAATAATAGTTGTAATATTTTCAGGAAAACCGATTCTAAAAATAAACATTAAAAAATTTGAGGTTTACACCAAAAACATTAAATTTATTTCTGCTGGTAACACAAACTAAAATTTAATTTTTTACGACACTTAAATCAAATAAAATAATGCCATTTACTAGAAAAATTATTACAGTTTCTCTTTAAATACTGCGCAAATTATCTTGTTCAGCGTAATCTATCATCTTGGCATTTCGGCTTCAGTGCCATTAAACCCAATGGTAATGCCAATTGTACAGAAACAAATGTACGTTGTTGAAGACGATCTTTGATACTTTTTGGTGTTAATTTCAATAAACGATAATTTGTTACAGTTTCCATTACGTTCGGAAGTCAGATATTTCTTAACGTATATTTTAAATATGGAATTATGATTGTTCAGATAATTGGATTTTAAGTTTTTATGCTAAACGTGTTTAGTATCATTAACAGTAAGTAGGCTAAGTGGCGTATCACTTAAGAAGCAAATGGACCAAAACTGCAACGATGAATTTCGATTATAGTAAATTAGAGCATAGCCTATAATGTACGTAATTATTCCGTAGAGTCCATAATGTGTTTTACTATTTATTGCAATTATGAAAATTTCGGTAAAACATGTAGTGATGAAATGAACCTTCACACACTATATCTTGATGTAATACTTGGGGAGGGGGGGTTGAAAATTTTCCAGTGTAACATAGAAGGGGGCAGATAGTCTATTACCAATACCAATTTATTCAATGCATTCCTCTGGCAGTTCAATATACTTCCGACAACGTTTCTGAAAAAACTGTAACCCTTCGAGAAAAAATTATTTCTTTTTGTCCTGAAACCACGTGTTCAAAGCATCGATGGCAGCATCGTTGTTTGCAAAATGTGTTCCTTTCAAACTATTTTTAATTTTGGGAACAGACAAAAGTCCGACGGAGCTACGTCCAGAGAATACGAGGGATGGTCAATTACTTCTTACTATAAATGTAACCTTGATAAAATAGGCCAGTTACTTTATGTAAAAAAAATCCAGCTGAACTTGTTGAAGTGGTATAAGCAATGCTTATATGAGTTACCGGTAATAAATTAGCGGTTATAAAAGGTTTTTATTGCGGTGGTAAATAAATGTATGTCCAGACAATAGGGTTGACGTAAAACTCTCTATCAGTTATAATTACAAAAAAAAAAAATACGAGTTTGGTAGTAATAGAGAAGAGACTGAAAGACCGCATTGCGATCACTATAGGCACACAAAGTAAATTAAACTGCCAAAAGTAAATTGAGTTTGATCCACTTTCTTTAATTAGATACTTGCGATATTGCAGATGATTGCGCGATCGACGTAAAAATGTATGGTCTTCTTTAGGACACTTAAAACATCGCATTGACAACAGTCTTTTTAAACCGTTCACTGCTAACACGTACATTGTGTTAGAAGCAGTAAAATGATTTCTTATGTTATGCAATACCTATGTATGTTGGTACCGTATTGATCAAATTTTTATTCAAATTAACTTTGGATATTCATAACCACATTTCTCTGTACAAATCTACGCTCAGCTCTCAGTAAATACAATATAACACAAACTCCACTAGTACGCTATATAATACTTATTGACCCCTATAACACAAAAGCGTGTTTTTAGCTGAAAATATATATTTGACTGAAGCAAAAATTATAGCCTAATTTGTAATGTTTCAGTTTAGAGATTTTCGTTTGGGTTTGGTGTGTAAAGTGATCGGAATAAATGTTTAGCTGTAACATTATGAGATAGTTAGATAAAATCTAGGATGTGAGAATGGTTTAGTCTCACTCGCATAGAAGAAGAAATAGCCTAATAAGAAACTATTGCTACGAGATATTTTGAGTGACGTTCTACCGAACGCATGAAAGAAAATAAAGTACTAACCATCACTTGCTCTATTGCAATACATTTTTCTAAGAGAAAATAGTATTAATGGTTTTACAGTGTAGTGATATGATAGACTTGGAACACAGAATGAATAAATGGACCGCAAGGTCAGCCTTATAATTCGTTTAGCACCAACTTACTTGTTAGGTACAATATCAGCTAGAGGGTGAACTTTAAGAAAAACACGCTAACAAAAGGTTGCATATTTACTTGAGTAAAGAATAATAAATGTGCCCGGAAGGCGTCAAATTAGAGACGTCTATAAATTAGTGAATAACTAGCACTTGTATTAAAATTTTGGTGCAAGATAAAAAGATGCATGAGGGGAGCCAATTTCAAATTTCACGTGTTTAAACGAGGATAGATGTTTTCATTATTTCCCTATTAAAAATTACTTATATGGACCGTCAAAATTTTAATAAATAATGTTCCATGATTTTAATGAATTATCTAAATTTAATTGACAAAAAACCAATTATTAAACACTTTAAGAACAATTATCGTATCAACGTTTTTTCTATTATTTTTGAGTTTCAGTAAGAAAGAAACAAGATCTCTTTGCAACTGCAAAAATAAATTACCGTAACGGATACGGTTAGTTATACTTTTCCCAAATTATGGAAATAGTTTCAGTACACGTGTTAGCAAAACGACGTAACCAACAAAATTTCCTGCTTAATTTCTCAAAAAAAACTTTAAATTATATTGAATCAAAGTAACAATAGTGTAATTTGTGTAGGTTAAAATTCTGCAACTTGCAAGTCGTAGAGCACCTAAACAAGAAAATATATTATTTGTTTCCAGAAGAGGGTGAACTTACTGAGCTATTTCCAATTCCTTAGAAAATATATGTTATCGGACAAAACAGTATTCGTTATGAAACGCAGTTTTGTCCACAGTTTTGTAATTACAACGAACGAAAATGCAATGTCTAACACTAAGTAGAAGAAAATATAATGTACACGCTTTGTTGTCATAGTTAGTATAATTTGATAGGTGTCAATCGAATTACCGTCTTCAATTGATAGGCGGCATTAGACAGATATTAGCATGTTATACCACTGCAATTTTAACTGCAATTATACCATAGCAATTTTAACCACTGCTGACATCACGGTCAATCCCGACTATCAAAAACAAATTTTTCTATAAAATTAAGTAAAAGAATTATTAATATTTAGTCAGTAAATGAAATTATCATCGTCATCTTTAGAAAGGATTAAACCAAAAAATTGTTTGTTCCGCTCCCAAGCAGATAGACTAGACCTAGTCACTCCAGTTCTTCTTCGAACGCACAACACCTTTGTGTCCTTTTGGTTTTTAATCCAATAGTTGTTAGGAAATGGAGCACTCATCCATTCGCCCGTTTAAGATGTTCAAACCAGTTAGCCGATACTGGACTATTTTATCAAGATTACTAATAATATTTAGTACATTTACATTTCTTCTGCGGTCTTGCAAAAGAGTATATTCTGCCACATACCTGAGAAATCTTATTTCGGTCACTTGAATACGCCTGGCCTGCAACTTCCTTAAAGTCTAATTTTCAGACGCACAGAGAAGGGTAGCGATCACTTTGTAGAACTTCAGGCGTGTTTTATTCTCATTGATTTTAGAGTTGTCTCTATGGTACCACATATATGACTGAACTTGTACTGTCCTCCCTGTACATGTATGATGGCCTCCCTGTACTGTCTGACTAAATCGAGATTTACCGGATGAGGGGTGGAGCGGTCAACGACAGAAACGAATATGGAAAACTAGTGACAACTTGGAAAATCGTAGCTGACAGTTCGCAAATTAACAATCAACATATGGCCACAATACACTCACCCCCACGCTCTAACCTTCCCACGGCAAAAATCACAAGGGAAGCAAGATATAAAACGCACGCCGAAGTTATATCAACATCAGTACCCCTTGAAAATGTTCCGGGATTACGGAACGAAACGTGGGCAATACAAGCATCACATACACGGATGTACCCAAAAACCTGCATTAACAGATACTCACCGTGAAAACCTTGGAACGAGCATATATACTACAACACTTTTAACGAGTTTAATGTGCGACAAATCTTTACATAACACTACAACACATTAACTTCGTGTGTTGATATGATGAAAGGTGTAATCGTAATAATAATAACGATATGTAATCTGGTTAAAAATTATTTCAATATTTATTACTAAAATTTCTTATATGTGTTACGAATCAAAATCATTATTATTTGCATGTCTAATTGTTACACATAATTAATACTCTTATATTACACATAGACATATTATACAACCTTATATTCCAATACATCGTTATAATTACTATATTGCTCTCAGCTACCTCATTAGTATTATACTGATTAGATTATCTAATTTTTTAATCATCTAATCTCTTTTTAAATTTCTGCATATGCATTGCTTTCTAATAAAATTCTCTAATGAATTTATCAATTTAAATACCAAAAATTATAGATTCCAAATTATATCTTCTACGTTACAGATAAAATTTATAGTTAAACATTCTTAAATATTACGTTAATTATTATATAAAAATATTTACAGTTATACAGTTTAGGTTACTAATTCATACCTAAATTGAAATGACTCTTTTTTTCTTTGTTAGTTATTGTCTTTTGCTTAAATCTCGGTTTTCAAGTGGACGGTTGTTTATCACCTTAATGTTGTGGTACATCGACAGCGTGTCCTATTCGATCCTTGATACTGGATGCTCCTTTATCGTCCTGGAGTCTTGGAGTCCTGGAGTCTTGGTGTCCTGGTCCTTCATCCGTCGGATTCTCGTACTCTGGATTACTGCATGTACTTGGCTGCTCCCTCGTCTCCCGCCATGGCCTCAGGTTGCAAGTGCTCACACGAACTAATGAGTAGTCGTAAAGTTTCTGACTGCTGTTGTGGCTGAGATGTAACTGTTGTTGTCTCTACGCAGAGTCTCTGGCTGCCATAGTAGTCGATCAAGGAAAGAGTTGTACTTGTCAAGCAGAGCCTCCGGCCGCTACGATGGATGATTGAGGAAGAGAATGATGTTAGCGCCTCTCCTGTATTTATACCCAGGGCGCTAAAATTATGTTTCGACAATATTCTGCATGTCAGAGACTGTCGTGGCGTCACTTCACACACGCGATTTTTGTCACACTCAATTCGCCTGTCTTCGCGATTTGCGAAGCCTTTTACACATTACCCGATATTCATTCTGTCGGTAATTTTTATGTGTTCACCACGTACAAACCGTTTTTCTTTATCTTAATTAACATAAGTTCTATTTATTTTTATTTTCCTGTAATTACACTTTTTATCCTTTTTACACTATTTTTTTATACACATATGCGTCTTATTTTTATACACATTTTGGTGTATTTGGTTTTGTCCTATTATGCACACAATCTTTACAAATTAAATAAAGTCAAATAATTAATAACGTTCATTAGCGTTGACGCTTTTCAGGAATTGACAGGTTTCACACACGCACGTAACATACTCGTGTACACAGAGACAGAGCAGCTGGCGTGATTCACCTGTTCCAACATAAAAATTTGGTTGTTCATATTGCATGCTGAACTATTATTATCAACCATATGAATTACTTATTTATTTTAATTAATTATTTGAATTACTTTGTGCAATGCACAGTAACCTATACATTTGTACTGTTGCAATACATAACAACAAACAAACAACCAAATTTGTTTGTGTTTGTTGTTTTGGTTTTTTTATTTGTTGTTTGTATATATTGCAACAAATTTTTTATATAATTTAAATTTGTGGAGCCCCACGATCTTGGAGCGCCAAAATATGCAACACTTTTTTGATAATTCAAATAAAAATCTATTGTGTGTTTGAATAGCCCCACTTTGGAAGCGACAAAATGTAACAATGCAATTTTTATTTGAATGGGCCCCACGTTATTTGGGACGCCAAAATGTAACATATTAACCCTTCTGTGCAATTTAATTTGTACATATTTAACTCATACACTCTCTATACCATTACTGACAACGTGTATGAATAATTGGGGTGTAGGTGTAATTATAATAAGAGTAACTCTTTTTTACGAATTGTAATATGCTTTATTTATTGTTTGAAACAAACAAACAAAAATATTATAATATTTGAAAATCATGATTAATACGCCATGTGATCTTCATTATCGATGGTTTTAAAGTGTCTTTACTATTCGTGTCAACATTACAAACATATCTTAAATTCTAAATATTATATTATTTGTTGTATATAGACTTCTCGTCAATATGTTAATGTTTCTTGCTTGCTCAGTCTAAATGTGTGCTTATTTAAAAGTTATTACTGCATTCTTATTCTATCTTTCTTAATACCTTTGTATGGCTTTAAAAAATAAATCATTTTAGCACATTTAATTTATTACTATAAATGACTCTATGTTACGTGCTTTTATCAAGAAAAGTTAAATAATTCAATTACTAATTTGAATGACTTTACGTTATGTTCATTACGAAAAATAATTAAATAACTTTTTATATTACATATTAATTACATTGAATTTTATTTATATTTCCATACTTATTATTATGTTTACAAAAATTGTTTTGGCTTTTAGAGTCTCTCAATGTCTTTCTCTTTGAAAATTGTGTATTGGTTTTTCGTCACCTTAATTTCTGTAGAGTTGTCCCATGTCCTCCAGTGATTCCTTCGGTGTTCTCCTCCTGGATGTACTCTTGTCCTCACTGCTCGTCCCCTCGTCACTCGTCCTCCACGGTACATTGACTGCTGTAGACTATGATGACATGTTACTCTGGATCTGTAGCCGTTATTATAGAAACGTCTCCAGTCCTCTGCATCTCCTTCCTCTGCTAGTCGTGCTCTGTCAGGCGTTGATGTTCTTAGATGTCGACTGCTTGTTGACGTCCGACGATTTCTTCGTTACGGTATTTTTTTATTATTGTTTTTATTACTTCAAATAAAAAAAAATTACCGTGATACGTTATAAGTTCAGTTACAACTTCGTACTGATGTTAGATTTTAAATCTAACTTCGTCCAAAATAGTTTAAAAAATTCGCGTTACGGACCGGCATAGCGTACCGCCGCGACTATGGTTTGTTAAGAGAGAGCGGTTAGCTCTCCTGGGGTTCTATTTATATCTACACAGAAAACTGCACCTGTCGATTCAGGAATCAGCCTGTCGACATTTGAAACATGGTGTGACAGACCCCACTTTCGTATCATTTCACATAATTGCACTTTTTTGCCAATCGCACTGTTTCACGCGGATTTCACGTTGCTCAAATAGTGTCTCATTTAATGGCTTATGAGATGTGCAATTATCATGATGCTCATACTACTAGTATAATTGGGATGCATTAAAAATCGCACTGTACTCGCATTGATTGTCCGAATTACGTACAATTCGCACTGCACTCGTGTCCGATTTTTACATATTTTTAGAAGATTTTACCTTCTCACTAACATTTATGGTTTTCTTAAAATTAATTATTTTCTTAATTTGTCATTTACTTGAGGGGTGAGATTGCAACTTTCAGGATCAGACTGGCTTCACGCACACACATTATTTACTTGTATACACACATGCAGTAGTCATCGCGTGATGTTTGCCTGTTGGTTCCTGCTTGAAAACCAGCTTCCAATCTCACACCTGATCGTCTATTATATATTATTGAAATTAACTAAAATATTTACAATATATTATGCATGCGCATTATAGCCTTTGCTTGTATTGTCGCAATATATGTATACATAAAGGTAGCAGTGAACACAGTTGTACTCCAAAATTGTTCAGTCCTCCACTAGGAGTTGTGCTCTTTCTTCGTCTCTTAATTAACATTTTATTTTTTGCGTTAAGACTTTGTGTGTCTCTAATGGGGTGATGCGGGATCCCTTTCTTCAAAATTATGGCACGGCAGACCGACTAGTGGATAGCAGGCGGAGATAGAAATGTTTAAAAAGATAGTTCGTCATTTAATGCTATTTAATACTTAATAAGTATTTACTTTGCCACTTAAACAATCACACATAGAAAATTACAGTCAGACTCAAGTAGTCAAATTTCCATTTGAACAGTTACACTTGACACCTACAAGACTTAGTGTACGGTACTTAGAAAGTCGGAATCATACTTGAAAATTACAGTTTATCCATCAAAGTTACCACTTAAATGTCACAGAGTTTTGTTCAGAAAAGACACACAATGTATTAGATTGACTTAGTTACTTCTCGTACCGACTACTTTCTAAATGATTTAATTGTTAACACCGTGAGTGAATAGTAAAACGTTAAGTGCAATTATAAACGATAGATTTATAAATCATAGCCAAAGTACACTATTGACGAGACGTAGGACGAACGAGGGGGAGAAAACACTGACATAAACTAATTGTATTCTTAACTAATAATGGTATTAAAAACTATTTTTTGTTGTTGGAACTTTATTGCTTTAAAGCCACTGTCTTACTTTAAAGACTCGACGATATGAAAATCTCAGTTATAGTTATATTGTGTAAACAACTAACAAATTACATTTTAAAAGAAATTTAATTATTGTAAATAGTTACCATTGTAATTATATAAGACAAGTTATTATACATGTGTATGTACAAATGGTTTTCGTTAATATATAAATCATTGCTAATATTACAAAATATTCAGACTACAGTTTTCTTTATTAGGTATTTAATAAGTCAATATGAACTGCCACTCAATATTGTTAGATTTTTGAGTTTGTTACCATTATACCCACTAAGTATATATTAAGAATACATTTCTAGATTGGTGCCCTTAAACAGTGTTATCAATTTATGCACTACGTTACTAGATCTTGGACTGACAGCCACACCAGAAATGCAGAAATGTGTTGTAATTAACTCCACTTTAAAATAATATTTTAATCGACCAAGTAATATTTGAACAAAAACCCCAGAATTAAAATTGAACTTCTTTATCGAGTTAAAAAATAAGATAATAAAACTGATGATTTTTATAGTCGTTTTCATTTATGCGGTAATAAGTTTACAGCTTAATTAAATTGCTCGAATGAACCAGTTCTGTCCTCACTGTTTTGCTTTTACCTGCTTAATTGTAAATGCATGCAAGCTTAAATTCCGTGAGAGGTAGCATGGTAATGTGAGATGAACACAAGTCTAGTAACGACTTCAGTAATTATTCAGGTTCGTTTGTACTGCAGATCTCGGAGGTCTCCTTTGTTCCTACACATTCCATGCGTTAGGTGTTTTGTTACTTCTTTGATTACGTCAATTTTCAAAGCACCGTTATTAGTGTCACCATCACGTTACGTAAGTATATTTAAGATAAAAGTGTACATAGTTGAACTCAGCACACATTTGCAATCAGTTCTACTGTCTCATTTTTTCCAGCTGCTTTACCTTTTCTCACATATTCCTCATCCTGCTATTAGTTCAGTCGTATACAGCAGGTTAACTAATGTTGGAATAGTAGTAAAATAAAAGGAACTTGTGATATGTTAGTTATCGTCTTTTTGAATTTGTTCACGTTTGCAGATAAACAATTCGTATGATTCCTAATATTTAACGTCGACATGTCGTAGAAAAAAGTTGTCATTCAGATGTATCTCAAAAAGTAAGGCAGTTGTTGAAATTAATATGCCATCAGTAAGCCACTACTGAAATTAATTGCAACGTTAATTTATAATTCTGGAAGTCAGAGCTAAAAAGCGCAGAAAAACGTCTAGGGAAAATTTCATAAATAAATTTATTTTAATAATTTGACGGTGAAATCCATAATATGTAAATATTTTTTCGCTACAAAAAGATAGGTTTGATATTAAAGTTTATTTAACCCAGCTTGTAAAGACAAACCTTGTCTTGAAAACAATGTATACAGTTTTAACGACGTCTATGCAGTACAATTAAGAGAACATTCTACAACAGCGAATGAAATTTACAATATTTTGATGTCTTTTTTATTAATCTTAGGCATTACGTCATTATCTTTTTCAAAGTTAGCAGAAATTCCCCACTGTCGAACAGACACCGCCTTAGTAACTAATAACCGCCTTAGAAACACCGCCTTCATTCATTCCCCGGTGATTACTTGTGAGTTAAGTAGTACATTATACTGTACTGTACCGTATCAATTACTGCAAAAATGGCAGTCTTGATTTACTACAGAGTGAGAAAAATTGTTTACTAAATTGTTTTTTTAATTTCTGTACCTTTGGTTGGCAACATAAATATAACAAGTATTGTGAGTATTAAATAAAGAAGTAATGGTAAGTAAATTACTATTAAACATATATTATAATCAAAAGTAAAAATGTACTAATAATAACTAGTGGTCGCCCAGTGGTCGAAATTGGACCGTAATTCATTAAATTTTTAGTTTGAACGTTATTGAGGTTCTTTTGTCAAAGAGCATACCTCTATAATCATTGCATATAATTTTTTTGAATTTTGTTCTATTACGTCAGCTGCGAGCGTGTACAAATACGTCATTAGCGTGTGTTGTTTGCCTTAATTCCCTGCAATACCTATGAAATTTAAAATTTAATGTTAGTAACAGCTGAAAAAAACACAATTACAGCTTGTATTCGTATTTATTTTTTGATATAATTCATTGTCAGTTTTAATTTTTTCATGTTATTATTGAATCAAATAAACGTAATAAAAATGAGACTTGACATTCATAGAAGTATAAGATACATTGTTTTCAATTCCAGTGGATTACATTTAATTTTTGGTAAGGTACAAAATTCGAAAACAGTTTGAAGATTATCTGATACAAAGCTTATATAATTTTTTATTTTTTTTTTCTATGCATTAATTTTCGAGTTATTTGAAAAATACGAAAGATAGGAAAAATGAGGTTTAGCTTGGCTAAGCCATATTTAAAAAGCAATAACCCCTTTTTTGACATTTCCTTGGGTTTTCTTTATTGCCATACTGACCAGGTGTCGCCAAGGCTACACAGTTATTTTGCCTATCTTTTTCAAATTATACAAAATTTAATTAAAAAATTAATACAAAATAAAAAATGAAATACAAAATACGTGCCTCGTATATTTTCATATATTTTTCATTAAATGAAAAAAACCGGGCGGTTAAAAAAATAAATGTTGTCCATTGAACTTAAAATAGTTTGAAAGTGAATTTAATGATTCAGAACTTCTGTGTAAACGATGTTTTTTGTAAAAACTCTTTCATCATTTGCTAAATGCCCTTGGCCATTATATTCGGAAATATAAAATCTCAAACCATCGATAGATCGAACTCTACTTGCTGCTACGTACAATTGACCATGTGTAAAAACTGGCTGCCTCAATAAAATTCCATTTTTTCGAATGTTTGTCCTTGAGACTTATTTATTGCCATCGCAAATGCAGGTATAATTGGAAATTGAGTTCTTTGAAAGTTAAATGGTAAAACAGTACCGGAATATGTTAAATTTATACGTGGAATCAAAATTCTCTTATTGCGTGCGTTTCCAGTTAAAACTTTGCAATCAATAGCATTACGATGCATACACTTGATGCGCATTCTTGTTCCATTGACTAATGCTTCCTTTGTATTTAAGTTTCTGATCAGTAAAACGATGCAATTAACTTTCAATACTAACTTAAGTGGTGGCAAACCACTAATAATCAAAGAATTCAAAAACTCTACTGGATAGTTATTGATTTCATTGTCATCATCGCAAATTATTTTATCGTAGCTATGATATGTTTTCTGTTCACCTGGTATTCGATTAAGTATATCAGTATTAATAAAAGTACAATCATCATTTTTAGGTGCTAAAATAGCTGACTTCAATATGTTATCTGAGAGTATGTTTTCGGAAATATTTCCATACACCTCATTAATACTGTAATATTATTTTCATCTCCTATTAATTGCTGAGGTATTTCAATAATATTTTCACCAAACTGAGGGACTTGTGGGGCTTCATCATTACCAATTTTTTTCAAGAATTCGACAAATTCTATTTCACTTGGTGAGGCTCTCATATTTTGAGTAAACCTTACTTTATGAAAATAAACAAATTTATGCCAACTCGTGACACAATTTTCAATTAAAGTTGCACGTGATCCATGTGGGAGAACTGGTAAGATTTGCCGAAAATCACCGCAAAGAAGTATCGTTTTCCCTCCAAATGGTTTATGTTTATCATTTTCATCGCATACATCCTGCAATAATCTATCTACGATTTTCAACACTTGCAGTAGGCACATAGAAATTTCATCAATAATTATCAATGATGATGAATTTATGTAACGTCCATAGCTACTATTTGCGGAAATATTCGCTACAGAATTTTCCAAAATGGGTATAGGCAATTTAAACACATTGTGTAAAGTTCTACCTCCAAGTAATAGAGTTGAAGCTATGCCACTGAACGCTGTTGCAATGCAACTAAGATTAAGCGAATTTAATTTGTGAATGATTGCTGTTTGTGTGAATGTTTTCCACAACCTGCATGAGCGGTTAAACAAAAAACATTAGTTCCAGTATCATGATGCAAAACGTCATGAATCACACGATCAATTAGATTACGCTGTTCAATATTTGCAGTTTCATAATGCTCAGAAAACAGAAACTCTTGTTCTATTGGATCAATAGCATTTGCTTCGTCTGTTCTCTCCGAATATGTGGGAACTGGTAAACCAAGTTCTTGACATGACAAATTATGAACATTCAAAATATCTTCAATTTCTAATAGAGCTGTATTAAAGGATACTTCTTCGTTGTAATCTCTCAAACAATCTTCACTAAGATAGACTCTAAATTCATTCCATAACGCCAATGCCTTGGCTGGCACATTTAATGCACAAATGTAACCAAATAAATTTCGCATTTGTTTTGGTGAATGTAATTCTTTTGCTTCATTTAAACATTCGCGCCATTCATTATCATTTGAAGCAATGCCGCGAGCATGGCACGCTTCAACAAAAGAAGTGTGTATAATTCCATTGTATGTTCTAACATCCTCAAATGATTTTGGACCACAGACATGTAATAAAAGCAATCGTAAATGGAAAAGTTCGATGTCTTTTGGTGATACTACATATATATGCGTGTAATGATTTTATCACCACCACGCCTTCTCTTCTTCCATTTTTTTCGGCAGTATTCCCACACATAATGCAAAGGAATGTCAGTATACTTATATTCATGCGCTGATGGATCTGATCGATTCAATTCAAAAAATGCTAATAATTTTGTTTGCCTTGCATTTTCAATTGCTCGACGTTCTTGCCCTTCTCGAAAGTAAACATTCTGTCTACGCGGTAAATGAATGTCAAGTCTAACAATGACATGTGATAGAAAATGCATTGGTAATTCATAGATGCGCCATACAGTTTCAGTTGATCCGACATAACGGCCATTTAAAAAATTTTTAACTTCATCAATTTGTATTTCTTGACCTGGTTTATTTCTCTCTGAACCTAATTCAACAGATGCACTGTCATTGCCTTTATACACGTATTTATAAATGTATTTAACACTTTTAACTGTAGTGCATACTTCAACATTTATATGGCAATTAAATTTGGCAAGTAAATACGGATTGTATGGTACAACATAACGATTGTCGAGGCAACTACCGCGATCTTCAACATTAATACCATTATCACGCCTTCTGTATAATGGATATCCATTTAATGATTCACATGTAAATTCATTAAATCGTTTTGGATAATCTTTTGTGCATTTTCCATCTCTCATACATACAGAATTTGGATTAAGTACACCGCATGGACCATGTGTTTTACAACATATTCATGTAATGTAGGATGTGTTTGAATGTTAGGAATCTCCGCAGATACAACTTTATCAATATCGGTAGCGTTAACAATTTTATCTTGCTCATTTAAAGAGAGTAAAATGTGAGCATGAGGCAATCCTCTCTTTTGAAACTCAATTGTATAAATGAGTGCTTCAACTTTACCGAAGATTTTTTGTAGTGTAAGGCCCTGAATTAATGCTTTCAGTTTGGACTTGAATACACGCGCAACAATATCAGGTCGAAAATTAGCTGACTCACCTACACCAACATTGGTAACTATTTCAGGCCAACTTGGATTGCAAGTCATTGTAATAAACAAAGAAGGCTTTCCGAAATGTTGTACAATTGACATTGTATCTATATATTTCTGATACATATTTCTTGGAGATCCATTGAATGAAGATGGTAAAATTACTCTACGGCCAACATTATTGGCAACAGGGTTCAATTCTAAATAATCTGATAAATTGTTGTAAACTTCAGACCTAAGACTTGTTTGATTTTGTCGAATGAAATGTAACCTTGTGCCCTCTATTCTCACATACATATCAACTATCCACTGCAGAAATAATTTTTGTGAATGGTGCAACATGCTAAAATCTTCTCTAATTGCAAGTCGATAGGCTGCATACTGAAGCATGGTTAATTTATTTCTGGGCGCTCTTGAATTAGATGTAGTTGGTACATTATGAGAAATATTGATATGCCACCCAGTATCACCATTTGGAAAAAGTAATGGATACGCTAAAGGGTCCAATGATGAATCCAAAACAGAGATATTTTTAATGGTACCATTAACTTTTGAAAACGAAACCATATTTCGTTCAAAGGGTGGCTCACCACCAACTGTACTAAATATTACTGCTACATCAGTTTGAACTGCATCATTATAACGGCGTAGATCTAAATCACGATTTACTTTAATGAGCATGCAAATTTCTTTATTTTGATTTTCAACTCTCTGACAATGATCTTTCATTGCAATGAATGACCGAACGAAAGGATTAATGCGTTCCAAATCAAGAGAGATTTCGCGCATTATATTGTTACTGCATGTTTGATTATAGTGTTCACGTAATCTATAATTGACAGCAGTGTCAACATCATAAAAATATAATTGCACATAACATGGTGAGCGACCATATCCAGCAGTCATTGGACCTGATCTGTGATAAAAAAACATCATGTATTTTAAAATGATACACTCCACGCTTAACTGTATCCGAAATTTTAGCTTCTGAGCTAACCATAACAAATAATGAATTATATTTACGAATGTATTCAAAATAATTTTTTGACTTTCGCTTTATTGAAGGTTCATATGAAGTAAGTCCATCATATAATGATTTAAAGTATTCATTTTGACTTAAGGCCGGTAATATTGCTTTACCCTTATGACAACATGAAGTGAATTGCTTTACCCTTATCACCTAAAGTGACCTCAGATTCGAAATGTTTTGCATTGCAAAACCTGCATTGTAAATGCATTAATCCACAATCAAAAGTATTAAAATTTCTTGGAATGCCATTCAGTGCGCATTTAAATGTATCCCTCAAAATAATTTCATCATTTTGTATACTATTTACACTATTTAAATTTGCATTTGGTCTATTATCAGTTTGACTTTCACGCGAATATATATTCCTTCTTCTTTGTCTCTCACTCCGACCCGTCAATGTTAACTATTTACACTATTTAAATTTGCATTTGGTGTATTATCATTTTGACTTTCTCGCGAATATATATTCCTTCTTCTTTGTCTTTCACTCCGACCCGTCAATGTTCTATGTCGAGGCATAATGGAAGTAGGTGCGAATATCTGAATGTAAAAAAAACATGTAATGAAATTACTGAAACTAAGATTAGACAGGGTTTAATTTAAAAATAATAAAATGTACTCACTTTTTTGAAACTACCAATAATAATTAGGCGAGAGTAAGTCAATTCAAATTGGTGCTACAAAATTTTCCTTATGCAACAGCTGTATATTAAGCAAGCTGTATTTCACTTTCAACTGCACATTAATATATAAAACACAGATATCTAATATACAAAATATAAAATAAACGAATTTTTGCCTTGACATACACTCCACAGACTATTGAAAAAGGAACATTTGAAATCACACAAAATTCACAGCTCATTCAGTCAATCTGTCAGTATTAAGCAAGCTGTATTTCACTTTCAACTGCACATTAATATATAAAACATAGATATCTAATATACAAAATATAAAATAAACGCTTTTCTGCCTTGACATACACTCCACAGACTATTGTTGCCTGGCAACAAAATTATTTTATTTTTAAAAATTACCATTGTTTGAAAAAGTTTAAATAAATTTTCAAGTGCAAATGAATGTTTTATTTTATTTTATTTAATGTATTTGTAACACATATTGTATAAATTTTAGCTTTCTGCACTCCTCCATATAAACTTTAACTATGCCAAATCTCACACTCCTCCGTGCGCGCAATATGCTTAAAAAGGGGTACAAAGTTTCCTCTTCACGTATTAATATATAGAGATCCGCATTTTATTTTTTTAAATAATTTTAGTGATGGTTTCCTCATCTGCCCTTATAGCCATTCCAAGCTCCTTGAAGCTTTCTTACTAACAGGGAAGCAGAATGACAATATTCTGATATGAAGAGCGTCTATAGAACAGTATGAATACGTTGGTGTATGCACTGTACCTACCTGTGGTCTGTTTCAGGAAACGTTAATTTGGTCTACAATAGAAGTAAGAAAAATATGTCACACATGTATAAAACAATAAACGAGTAACGGTAATTTATACACAACACACATTTCTAAAATTATTAGATGTCCTAGTCAAAGTATCACTTTAACATCTTCATAATATTCCTCCTACGGACCTTAATATTCTGATTGAGACAGTCAACGCATTCACTGTCGCAAAATGTATTCGTCATTTTGATAGATCTAGCCATGGTGTCGAGATTCTCTTACTCTGCCGTATGTATTTGAACAAGACATGCCTTCTGTGTCTTACGTAAGGAAATCTGTAACCGATCCACGAGACATCTATCTCAATAAGGCCGTGAATTATCTTATACGTAAGTAACATATATTGTAGTGCTCTTCTGCCTTTAAGGGTCATAAGGCCCTAATGTTCACACTTGGCCTCATTTGACGAAAAACGGTAACTGATGCCACGCTACTGTCTATACGAAAAAAAATCATTTTTGGAATGCCTCAATCTTCTGATCGGTGTCATCAGTTACATATCCCCAAATCACGGAAACTGTTTAGTCGATAATCACTCGATAATCAGTAGAGCAATGATTTTGTGTAGCCGCAGGATTGTATTTAGCAGATTGGAAATTACGACTCACCCTCAGAGACAGTCCTAAAATCCTCCTTGGTTTAGAAGTTATTATATCTACACGCCTAGTGATACGTAAAATTTTGTCAAAATTTACACCCAAATCACAAACCAAATTTACACGCCGTATACTCATAGCAGTCATATTTCACTAACATTTTCTTCCGAGAAAAAGCTATGATCACTGTCTTGTCCAGGTTCAGCGGCGAGCGCTTTGCAACTGACCAGTTGTAGATTTTTGTTGTCAGCAAAGTCGTCACATTCTTCTCCTTCGCACACAGCTCCAAATCATCAGCTAACATTAAGATCTTAATAATATAATAATAATAATAATAATAATAATGTGAATTAATAAATGCTAAAGTGAATATAATATTTAGATTACTGAAGGTAAAGTTAACAAAATCATTAAATTAGTTGAGCAATTTTGGAGGAAGCGACTATTATCTTGCTCTGCATATATTTTCAGCCTGTGAAGAAGAAAATTTCGTGACCACTTTCCATATTCTCACTTAGACGAACACACACGCAACTTAATTTTAACACCTCCAATTTACAACAAATTTACGTAACGGTATTATTATGATCTTAACATCAATTATAAAACAAACATTGTATTTCAGAACATATTAAGGTTTTTGATAAGTATTACGAGATATCTTTGGATGTTAATGAATTCAGCAGCTTATTACAGAGGTGGTAATGGCTGCATGATTAATATTAATAACAGGTTTCTTATAAAGAAATTAGTAAAGATAGTTTTTTGAAACAGTCAACATGATATAATTACTATAGTACAGCTACATATTCATTTAAAATTTTCTGCACTTTCTACATAATTATGTAGGCCAATTAGGCATATATATTTGCACATCATACTCACAATCTTCATGAGGTGTGACGTAATTATTTTTCCTTTAACAACATCTTATACAGCGTGAATGCGTATTTAAATTCCTTTCCTAATATTAGTTACCTATTAATAGTCTGTGTATTTGCAAGAATATAATGTACTATATGATACGATAAACAATGGGCAATACTTTTTGAGTTGTCACGATCAACCTTCAGATTTATTGTACCTAGAGCAAACGATTTATATACAAAATGAGTAAGCCTAAAAACGTGTAATGCTTGAAGTCCTCGTAATATATTAATACATTGATATTTAATGTAATTACATCAGTAAATAAATAAAATTTAAGAGTCGATATTGAATACCAAGAAACTTTGTTGAAATACTTTAACTTTGCCAGCTCTAAAATCCTAATTGCGACTGAAATTTATTAGACACAAATTGCAAATATCGGAACATCTACCCATAGATGTTCCTAGAGTATTTTGCTCAAAGCATAAACGGACAAACCTTTTGAAGTCCCAGTTCTATTATTTGTAGTCATATATAGTATTTCATAACTTATTAGCTCTTCGAAGAAGGTTGTTCGTATTTTATTAATCAGACTATATTCTTTTTTAAATAAACTCTCTTACGTAAATTTCTGAACATCAGTTAAAATATAGGCTAACTTAAACACTAATAAAAAGCAAGTGTTTTATAATTTTTTGTAAGTAACAATTCTCCATCCTATTTGAATGTTGTAATGATCAGTCATAAAGTTTTATTACAGTCAATAAACACGCTGAGATTTCCAAGTAAAGTAATGTTTTCCCTCATATCACATTAGAGTGGAAGTTGCAAACTATACCATTTTGCGAAACAGTAGAGTGTCGCCTACTGCTTCCAGTTAGATAAGAATGTACTAAGGCTTGCAGTAATCCATTTTGCTCATAAACAACGCACAATTGTGTAACGTGAGAATATTAATGTTTATAGTTGCAAACACAAACACGATTGCTATACAGATCGTTGTCTCTTGAGAGGATTTTCTACTGTATGTGAAAGAACTGTCCTTGGTTTCAGTATACAATTACGTCATTACGGCTAATTCTATAAATGAGTATTGTCTTTCAATATGAAAAATTTCCAAAAATTATCGTAAAGATACTGTTTAAGGAACACGACTAGCTGAAGAAAATAAGTTAACCCACAGACTAAACATTGATGTATATTACAAAAATAAATTAGAACAAATATAGGACCTTGGCATTTGTAATGTGTGTATACAATTTGCTGAAAATAAAGCTACAATGAATCAGATTTCTAAATGTCGATAACAGTACCATAATGTGTGTACCATAGTGTAGGTTTGTGAAATGTACAATTTCACTGCCATGCTGTTTATATTGTATTAGTAGGTTACGTCCATAAGACTAAAACACAATGAAATATCAACACCAATAATACGCCATTATGTTATTGCTATTATGCGTGTTTGTAGGTACTGGGTGGACAGCACTCCTCCCGACTTTTCAGCATAAGTAATCTTGGGTCGACCTTCATAACTGTAAGTTTGTGGACTAATCAATATCTCTTTTCGTACATGAGGCAGACAGAGGGTGGCTCTGTACCACCGTGCTCCACTAATGAAGTTTACTTCGTCACATATAAGCCTGACATCTGGCAACAAATAACTCCATTAATTGAAAAAAAATCCATTACTTAACATTATTCACAATATACATCTAGTGTATTAAATACAGTTTTGAAGCACTTAGTTAATTATACATGAACAAATTTATAGCATCAACATGTTTAAACACAAATGAATCTAAAACAAGGAGAAATCAAACAATTATGTTTCCTCCAAACTAATTTGAACCGTACATCTTACTTTAAATAAGTTATTGTATGCGAATTCCGCTGATATGATGTAAATCAGACAAAGTTTTTGTTATATTGTTTTCTTTAACTTGTATGTAGCAAAACGATTATGTCCCTGTCCAGTTGTTATGTATATATTTAGTCAAGTGGTGATCTAGTTGATTTCCTTTATTTTTTGATAAATTTCTTGACTACTGATAACGACTGAATGCCTTAGTAGAAGGCACTTTGCATGGCCTTCGTTTTTCAAGTCGTGCTATGGGTGTCGTTCGAAGTGGATTTAATCCATCACCGTCAAACTAACGTGGGGCTTATACAGCAGTCTGGCTAAGGTAAGCAGACCTCCATAATGACAACACGACGTCTTTATTCTAAATCACACACACACACACACACACACACACACACACACACACACACACACAACATTATTTCTCCCACCGTGTAAATTGTCACAGGGCTTATTTAAACGCAGAGTGGATTCTCTCTGTGAGAGTATGGTATGACTAAAGCTGTAGGCCGCAATAGGTTATGGGCCTAATACTTTCTCGGGAAGGTGATGATTATTTTTCTGTTTGCCCTTTGTACACTACCCAATCTTTGATTCAGCAAAAACTATCCTAATTAAGAGCTTATTGTGTTACCTTCAAACCCACGATTATAATTAATCTGTTAGTGCATAAGCCCACACGAAGTAGGATACCTCGTTGTGTCAGAAACAAAAAATTATAGATAACATTCGCATGTACACTTCTCTCTTATGTTGACAATAAAAATATTAACTTAAAAATTTACACACAATATAGTAGGATTACTGCACTCATATTAGTAAGTATGTATTAAAGTAAGGGTACTTAATTACTCAACAATATAAATTTGATATATATGTCAACATACTTGGAAACTAAATGTTACAATCAGTTTCATTCTTTTTGTTCCTTACAGTTTGTGGACAGGATTCATAAGAACCTGCTATTCCTATATTGTAAGGAGGCGTAAACTAATAATCTAGCTAATAAATAATCCCAAACTATTTTTGAAAATAACAACAACATGCCAAACTACATGTTGTTAGTAACTACAAAATAATAACTGCACACTTCTAAAACATCGGAAACAATCGGATTCAAAAACAAATCTATTTATTTGTGTGAAAAACTGCTTAAAATAGTTTACAGTATGTCGTGTTAAAGGAAGGAATATAAATACACTGCAAAGTAGCAGATTGTCAAACAATTTTAGTGCGACAAAACTATGAGCCACTGACTGATAAAAATTTTAAACGAATGTGACAATGTAAAATTACAAAGCAATCGCTTGGTTTGCCGCACGGGAAACGTGAGTCGTGGTGCAATCAGCTTGTCCCAGCATTTAATCTGATCACGAAATGTACAGTTATCTTAGAATACTATACACTTATCCATCACACTATTTAATTCTTACTTAATGAGCTCTAGAGTACACCAAGGTTATTTAATATAATCTTTGAGTTAATATATTTTTATTTTTTAGCACCATCACCCTTAAGGGTAAAATTATAAATTTTAAAGTAGAGTTGTTTAAGTCAAATTAGACACACACACACATTTGTGTGTGCGTCTATATATATATATATATATATATATATATATATTGTAGCATGACAGATAATCCACACAAATACATTACTCAATGATCATTAATAAAGCTCTAAGATATGGAATATCCAGATGAGAATTAATTAAAATGCACTGTTTAATAATATATTCACAAGAAAGGTTGAATAAAGAAAATTTCTGCAAACATAATAATATAATACAAATTTAAAAACCCAGAAGACTAAAATTAATAATAACAAAATTACCCAGGTAAGATAGAAGCAGGCAATTAATATACCCCGTCAAAGAAACCAGACCAGAAGAAACGAAGGCATACACGGCGAAAAACTATTAAAGAAGAAGGAAGAATAATTAAAACTACTACTACCGAAGACAGAAGAAAGAAGAATAATTAGAACTAAAGAAGAAAGAAGAATAATTAAAACTACTATTACTGAAGAAAGAAGAACAATCAAAGATACAGAAGACAGAAGAAAGAAGAATAATTAAAACTACTATTACTGAAGAAAGAAGAACAATCAAAGATACAGAAGACAGAAGAAAGAAGAATAATTAAAACTACTATTACTGAAGAAAGAAGAACAAACTAAATCTACTGAAGAAAGAAGAAAGAAGACTAATTAAAACTACTACTACTGAAGAAGGAAGAATAAAGAAGAACCAAACTCAAAGAAGAAGGAAGAATAATAAAAATAAGAACTACAGAAGAAGGAAGAAGGAAGGATAATCCAAAACTACAGAAGAAGGAAGAATAACCAAACTCAAGAAGAAAGAAGAATAATTAAGACGACCCATATAAAACAAAAACTCCATAGGGAAAGAACCCCCAAAAAACCCCAAAATCAATGAATGCCCAAAAAAGAAAGTATAACACATTAAAAAACCATATCACTGTAAAACTGACAAAAAACTAAAAGTGTTAGCTGTAGTAAATATTAGTGCATTCAAAAAGTTATTGTGTAATGTGCATAAACAAATCTTCACAGTTCCCCCATGGTTGAATATTTCATATTAAAAACTAGAAAAAGACTAGTAAATATAGTAATAATTTACCATGGAAAGGTGTAAGTGATCAAATTATAACTAATAAACTTTAAGAAAGGTGCATGAGTAGCAGTACAAAGTAACAAACTTTAAGTTTTGTGAACAGTGCCTACTTTGATAATGAAGTAGTAATTTTACTAATAAAAAGCTACTAAAACTGTATGAACATTCCATAGAATGGAATATAACTTAGATAGCCAGGGTTATACTTTAAGAGGGGGCATAAATCTTATAAAATGGGGAATTACAGAACTAACTGTTTATGATGGAGTAGTAGAAGGTATTAACAATTATATATGGATCCAAATGTGGGGTTCTAATTAAATATAGCATTTAGATAAGTAAGGGTTAGTCATAAGAAATACTAGTATTATAATTGTTATTTTATTGTTCATGTTAATTTAGGAATGCATTATCTAAAATTAGATAACATTCCAATGTGGTAGAAATACTTTTTATTATGTTATTAGGTGATATACCAAAACAATGTTATTAAGAACACCAGTTTTATATATCTGGGTGTTATATTTTAATTGTATAATCTATAATTACTGTTATGCCAGATCAGAGAACTAATTTTTAATCAAATATATCAGAGTCAGAAGTCAGAGAAGGAAATAAAATAATTACATTAGTAAAACATTCTGCAAATAGCCACAATTCAAATCTAGGCAATATAATAAAGTTAAAATGCAGAATAATTAATAAACCTAATCTTATAAACCAGTCAAACTGACAATATTTAGGCAAGATACACCCAACATATTAAATACTATTTAAATAAGGCTTTCTAAAGATATGGTCATTCTATGAGTAAAATTATTTATTTGTATAATGAAATACCATTTGAAACTGAAATAGGTTCACTAACTTTATCAGGAGGGGAATCATATACAACTGAATTATATGAAAAAACCATCATTAATATACTAAATTGCAATAACATAAGTGAGAATTGATAATTATACAAATTTCAGATTTCATAGAATAATAATTATATTAGTTAAAATGGCTATTATTTACACAGAAGACAGGGAAGTATAATTTTAGGCCTACCTCCCAAAAAATTATAAGAAATAATTTTCAGATAAAACTTTGTAATACTAACTTAATTACTATCAAAATAAGTAGAATAGAATAGTGAAAACGAATATGTATTTTATATTTCAAACAGTTAAGTAATAACGAATTTACTTTATAAGCATAGTGCACGAAATTAAAGTGTGTCGGAAGTTATGGCAATTTTAAACAATGTCTTTTTAATATTAAATTGGCTAAGACGTTTCGGATGACGAAGGAAATCCAGGCAGTTCATTATTATACATTGAAGAGCACACTTTACGTGAATATTTTATAAAACCCAACCTTAATGGCGATTACGTATAACTAAAGTTCGGAATCAGTTTTTGTGTAAAAATTAAATTTTAAACTATTCTAATCATTGTGAAGTGGTGAAGTTGCCCTATGAACTACATAACACCTATAAACAGCATCACATATCACTATTTAAACGAAATAACACTGGAATCACACCAAATACCAAGTGAATATTCGAGGTTAAACGGACACACATAAACACCAATTGATCTACTTATTTAACAACATTTTTACACCCAGTGACTTTTCCATCTTACTCCAGTGACATTAAACTATACCCAAGAAGAGATTAAACGATTACGAAGAGGATTTAATCGCAGAAGGAACATATTTATTCCACAAGTACTTTGTCAATGTTAGAAGGTGAAATCCACGCATGCGCCAGACGACCATTTTGACTGATCTCATCAACACAACCAGTCGACTGTTTGCTGTACTGTGGTGAATAAAAATTATATATAAACTTTTATTATTACTAATTACCATTCTATTGTTTAATTTTAATACATTTTCAGCATTGTAAGTGTTATACTTTCTGACCCTGACCTTCTCTGGCTTTTTTATAAATAACCGTTAAAAGAACCTATATGTGTATAATACCAATATAAAAGTCATAGATCGACCGGACCTGAGTGAGTCGATACGGCATTATAACATTGTTTTCAATTAAGCAAATTCATTATTTTGTTGAATAAACGCTTGTTATCTAGTGAATTGAATTTGATTTCTTTAATAAAGGAATATAACCATTAATTAATAAAGAAAACTCGACAACCTTTAAAGGCAATATATGCGAATTACAACCTTTCAAGAGGAAGAAGAAGAGAGCTGTTCGCGCCTAATTCAAAGTGGATTGTCTTTTTAATAAATTTAACGAAGGGAAGATCATTACTAGAAGACACACCATACCATACTATTTATAATTACAATCAATAATCTCAATTTATTACTAAATTTTAAGAATATAAACACCTCGAAAACAATTATTTCAGAATTATAAAATTATATCACATTTCAAATTGCTACAACAACAACATACACCAAGAACATTTGATAACAGCATTATTTAGGAACATTACCAAATCGACGTCTCCCGGAGCGGAACGTCATTACTACACCTACGCACCATAAAAGTCAATCTGGGTAATATTATACCAGAACACCATTACAATTACAATTATATATTACCAAAGTGAAGACCAGCAGTGAGAGCTTAGAAGACAAGAAGATATTAGCTACGTACTACACATATTATAAATTAAGCTATATTTTGCAATATCGTTTTATTACAAAATCAGCTAGCACAACCAGTGGGACTTACAGGAGAGCACAATCTACATACATCAACCTTTTATTTATTTTATTATACCCACTCAATTTACATTTATATTACAATATATATATATATATATATATATATATATTCAAACACTTTTTGCTACAGTCTATAATTGATGCAATAAAAATAATATTAAAATTTATAATAACTTTACCTCAAGATGTTTTTCCCCTTATTTGGGAAGGCATGGCATGTTTCTGGAAATATATTGTTCCCATCTTCAGTCTTCTTAATGTAGCTGAGGAAGGAAACAATATGTTTCCTGAAACATGTCCCAAATAAGGGGAAAACATCTTGTGATAAAGTAATTATTATTCTGTATATACATTTAATCACTTTCTGCTACAGTTCCTTTCTTGATATATATAAAGTATTTAAAATTTATATTTATATTACCTCAAGATGTTATTTTTCCTTATTTGGAACATGTGTCGGGTACTATCTTGTACACATCCTCAGCCTTCCGGTTTTTGTGTCTGGTGAAGTACATATGTGTTGGTTGACTATTATTATTGTGGCTTCCTGTTGGCTTCTGGTACTTCAAATTAATTTTATTGTGTGTGATTGTGGTGTATGTGTTAAGTTTATGTGAATTTTCGATGTTGAGTGATTTGAATATTGTGTCATGTTTTGTATTGATTTGTATTTGTTCAGGTATTAGATTATTTTGTGTTTTATGTTTGTATATTTGTAAATTTTCCCAATTCTAAAATACACAAAAAACTAACACATACACCACAATCACACACAATAAAACCAATTTGAAGTACCAAAAGGCAACAGGAAGCCACAATAATAATAATCAACCAACACATATGTACTTCACCAGACACAAAAACCGTAAGGCTGTGGATGGGTACAAGATGGTACCCGAAACACGTTCCAAATAAGGAAAAATAACATCTTGAGGTAATATAAATATAAATTTGAAATACTTTATATATATATATATATATATATATATTTCAACGAATCACAGGATCATGATATGCGGGGCAAGCTCATATATTACACAGACTATGGACATTCATGTTATATTGGTAGATGGTTAAGTTTGGTTATGTTATCAGTTGTATTTAGTAAGGATAAGGGTTTAGTTTAGTAAAACTGTGCATTATTTATTTATTGTTATTCATGTACTGTGTTTGTGGAAATGTGCGCGGGTGCGCGAGTGGTAAACGTTTCCCGGGCTGTGCGTGAATTGATTATCATGTGTTTGACATTGAACTGAACATAGACATATGTATTGCTACAATCCCTATATATTTCTGACTATTGTTTACGTTCATGTATGATATTAGTAAAGTATGCAGTTATGCATGTGATAAGGGTATTCTGATTACCGCTATGCATGCTCTTACAAAGTAAATGCACTCTACTGCATGAAAAGTGCATGTCACGGTGTACTAACCATGTGACTTCCGTCCACCAATAGAATGCTGAGTGGTGGTTGGAAATTTTCTTAAGCCTGTTGTTACACAGGCAGTTCTTCTACGCTATCTACCGCGAACGGGACGTGCACTCCTTGTACAAGATTCTACCGCTTGCAAGGTGTTGTAAAAACTATTCGTCGATAGTGAAGCGTGAAGACTCAGAACTGTGTGTGTATTACACCTACACACCGTATTGTTTTAACGCATTGCGCGTATAATTACGACAGTTCTTCTACGCCATCTACCGCGAACGGGACGTGCACTCCTTGTACAAGATTCTACCGCTTGCAAGGTGTTGTAAAAACTATTCGTCGATAGTGAAGCGTGAAGACTCAGAACTGTGTGTGTATTACACCTACACACCGTATTGTTTTAACGCATTGCGCGTATAATTACGACAGTTCTTCTACACCATCTACCGCGAACGGGACGTGCACTCCTTGTACAAGATTCTACCGCTTGCAAGGTGTTGTAAAGACTATTCGTTGTTAGTGAAACGGGAAGACTCAGAACTGTGTGTGTAGTACATCTGCACACGGTATTGTTTTAACGCATTGCGCGTATAATTACAGGCAGTTCTTCACTGCTGCTACCGCGAACGGTACATACAATTCTTGTTCAAGATTCTGTCGCTTGCAGGAATCTGTAGACTATTCGGGGATAGTAACGCGTGTGACGCAGAACGGTTGAATATTAACTCTTTACACACGATATTAATATTGTAGTATTACGTGTGTAATAAGTGAGTGTAACTGTATCACTGTGTGTGATTTTCCGCAGTGTCGGTATCATTAATAGTTACGCAATAGTAAGTTGTTCCATCAAGAGGTTTCCGTGTTAGTGCAAGATTTCCTCATAGGGTGGTCTGCTGATCGCGGTAGACCTTGGTATTCGCGTGAACACTTGAAGAAGCCGGAGTGGTATAAGTTCAATATACCGTTATTAGATTAAACGCTCTGTCACCTGAGATATTACTTGGTCATAAACTCTATATTAATTTTACGAGTAATAAGATCCGTAGTACCGTTGTGTGTGCGAAGCGTCAGATTCATCGTGGGAATTACAGGACACCAGCCGAGCTGTCAGGACACCAGCCCAGCTGTTACAGGACACCAGCCCAGCTGTCAGGACACCAGCCCAGCTGTTACAGGACACCAGCTCAGCTGTTATAGGACACCAGCCCAGCTGTTATAGGACACCAGCCCAGCTGTTACAGGACGCCAGCCCAGCTGTAAACGTTTCTGGGGAAACGTCTGTCATTTATAAGCCGCACCTGACGAACCAACTACACCGCAAAGACCTGCCCTTCTCTTCGGCAACATCATCGTGGGAATCTTCTTTATGTAACGTATCACGTCTTGCGTATGAACAGTATTTAACATTTTACAAGAAAGACTCTATATCAAACATTACATTCTGTACATATCAAATATACCATATAAACAATTACTTGTGTTTGTGCAATAAATAATCTTAAACCCTCCAATACAGACTTTTAATTTAAAGATACACATACTATCATATCCTATGCGCCAATAGTTTAGTAATTTGTGTTGTCGCATAGAGATATTTTGGCGCTTAGCAACTTGGGGCTCGTAAAATAGCGGTAATTTTACGCTATTATATATTTGTCTATGAGTAAAAAAATTTGTTGGTAAAATCCTATGTATAATTTTAATTAACGTAATAATTGTATGTGTATAGTTCATATGATAATCTGAGGGTATAATTTATCAATTGTGCATATTCTCTTGTATGTCATATATGAACAGATTTTATCAGTATATTGGAGGTAGATTATTAGTTGTTGTGTTTTAGATAAGGTTATTTACATGTTGATGTTTTGAACTGCTTTCTGTGTGCATATAAACTGGTTACCATATGTTCTAATCTTGTAGTAATAATAACTTTCTTTGCGTATAAATCAGTAAATTTAAATTTATTAAAATTTAAATTAATTTAATCATTATGGCGGATACTGCAGAAATAAAGAATGCTTTAGCGGCCTTATTAGCTAATATGAAAACCATGGATGAGGAAAATAAAGCCCGTCAAGAGGAGGTGAATATGAGTATACAGAAGCATTCAGCAGAATCCGAGAAACAAAACAGATCGCTCCATGACGAAAATAAAAGAATATATGCTGCCGTGCAGGAGCAATCAAAACAAAGCAAACAAATGATAGAAGCGGCAGAAAAGCGTATTAGCGAGTCAGTGGAAGCTATGAAAGCGAACATAGAGGCGAATTTGGAAGCTAATAATTCACGTGTGAGTGAATGTGAAGCGAAACTCGCTGATATTGAAGAGAAAGTAGTACAACACAAATCCACGGTAAAGGAAGTAGTGGCCGAGCAAGACCTGAGGATTCAAGAGCTGCAACATCAAGTGTCACGGTTGCAAAGTACCTCATCACCACTAAACTGTACCACGTATGTTTATAAGACTTTGGATGACGTCAATTCACAGCTAAAGTTTTATGGACGTGAGAATGAAAACCCCATGAATTTCATTAAGGTTTGCCAGCGGGATCTGGAGGCAATTGGTGACAACTTAAGTGAAGCTTATAAAATTAATTTCATAGTGCGGCGACTTAAGGGTACTGCTGCGGAATGGTTCATGATTGTCCAGGATAAAATCAACACGTATGAAGACCTGGTAAGACATTTCAGAGCTAGATACTGGAATGAGGAGATCCAGAGGAAGATCCGTGCGCAGCTGGAGTTTGGAAAATATTCCAATACCAAAGGTTCTAAAGAAGCATATGTGATGCAGTTGATATCCAGAGCTAGGTATCTTGAGCCTAACTTAACTGAACCTGACATAGTAAGTAAACTTGCGCACCATTTTGGACGCGGTATACAGGTGGCCGTCCTTACGCAAGGAGTAAAGTCGTGGGAAGAGCTACTCATATTACTTACAAAATGGGAAGGCATTGACAACCCGAATAACAATGGTAACAGTAATGAAACACCGCGTAAAAATTTTCAGTATCAAACTCAAACCAAGCAAACACAGTCACAACAACAACAACATAAAATACCAAATAGAAATACCAATCAGAAATTTAATGCCAATAAAGTAGCAGTAGTAGCGGAAGATGATTCCGATATAGAGCAGTCAAAAAACGTGTAAGGCTGCACGGCGTGAGTCCGTGCAACAAAGTAACTAATACGCATAAAGGTATGAATGAAGTTTCAAAAGCCCGTTGTAACCATAAAAAGCAGTTAAATAAATCAAATGTGAAAGATGTTAGTTATAAGAGTAAATTTGTGGTGTCCGGCCTATATCCTGCCGAAATTAGAGATAGTTTAATTTGCAATAATAATAATAATGAAGATGAGAAAAGTATTAGTATTGAAAATGACACTGATCTCATTGTCAACGCGAAAATTAACGGATGTGTCGGCGAGGTTTTATTCGACAGCGGCGCAGAAATCTCGTTAATGGATGAGCGATTCCTAGAGAGGCACAAGAAACATTTTTAAAAAATCCCGATTCTGCCAGTAACCCACAAAATCATAAAATCAGCGACGGGTGATTCTCAGAGGGTTGACCGTCAAGCAATGATAACAATATCCATTCAGGGAATGGAAATAGAAATCACGGTGCTTATTATCAAGAAACTCGTGTATAATATTATTTTGGGAGTGGATGCATTAAATAAACTGCACGCGACCATTGATTTTCCAAATAAAATATTGAAATGTAGTGTTAATAATAGTAAACACGATATCAGATTAGGACGCAGGAGGGATAAGACGGGGTCTGATTGTGAACCCACTACTGTAGCTCGCCCGGCTGTTCAAATTGCCGATAAGATAACACATAATCTGGGGACACACAGCAGGCAGATAACGAGCAGTGAGCAAGATAAACTGCAAAGTGTGCTTGATAAATTCCGATCGGTGTTTTCAAACAAACCTACCACCACGAATGTATATGAACACAACATTCAAGTCACCGATGAAAATAAATTTGTACGGAAGACTTACCCCATCCCCCTTCACTATCAACAACAGGTTGATGCGGAAGTTAAGAGTATGCTTGAGAATGGTGTGATTGAACGAACTGATAGCAATTTTCTAAATCCTATGGTTGTTGTTAAAAAAAAAATAACGACATTCGATTATGTCTCGACATGAGAAATCTTAATTCTATTACAAAAAAATTCTACGACTGTGCTCCGAATGCGGAGAACCTATTCATTAAATGTCAAGGGGTTAAATACATGTCTCGCCTTGATCTCAAAAGTGGATTCTGGCAGATTCCCCTTGCCGAAAAGTCAAGAAAATACACAGCATTTCTATATCGCAATAAATGCTACCAGTTTAGAGTAGTTCCCTTTGGTTTGGTTACAAGTTTAGCGGCCATGGTCAGATGTTTGGAGTTAGCTCTGGGACCTGAGGTGGAGGAATTTGTCAGCATATTTGTTGATGATATTTTGGTCATATCAAAATCATTTGAGGAACATCTTGAAAATCTCAAGATTGTATTTCGGAAATTGCAAGCCGCTAACCTGACTCTCAACCTTGAAAAGTGCGAGTTTGGAAAATCGCAAATTAAATTTTTGGGACATATTATCTCAGCAGAAGGTATGACAACGGACCCGGAAAAAATACGTGCGATCATGGAGTTCCCGAAACCCACAAAACCCAGGGATATCAAAGCGTTCCTTGGATTGACTGGTTACTTCCGACGTTTTACTCCAGAATATTCTGGAACAATTGAGCCGTTATTGGAACTGCTTCGTAAGAGTACTAAATGGAGATGGGAGGAGCGTCATCAGTATGCATTCGACGCGACTAAAAATTTATATAGTAGAAACCTGCACGTGTTCCATCCTGATAAAGAGGGCACGTATGTCTTGGATTGCGATGCTTCTGATTATGCCATTGGGGGGGGACAGTACCAAAGGAATGAGAAGGGTGAGCACAAAATATTTGCGCACAGCAGTAGGTCACTAAAAGGGGCCGAACGCAACTATTTCACATCGGAGAAAGAAATATTGGCTATTGTATACTGCATCAGCAAATTTCGTTATTACCTGGTTGGACAACACTTCGAAATCCTTTCGGACAACCAGGCCTTATCGTTCATGTTGCGCTGCAAGTTGGCGAACGCTCGCATATCCCGTTGGATCATGGCCATCCAAGAGTACGACTTTACCATTAAGTCCTGTAAGGCAAGCGAGAACAAAGCAGCTGACACGTTAAGCCGATACCCTCCAATGGTGGAAGAACGTCATGCGTCTAATAACCAGGAAGTTCAAATTCTAGCTGTCAAATATAAATTAGAAGACAGTCTTAAAAATAAGTTAAAAAATATTGGTATGGAACAGCAGCGGGACACCAAATTGAAGCAGATCTGTGACGCGATCCGGATACAAGAAAACCCCAAGTACAAAATATATAAAGACGTAGTGTATAAAATTGTCAATGGCGGATGGAAGATTATGGTGCCTGACGCGATGGTGGAAGACCTCACCTGGATGTGTCATGAGAGTCTGGCTCATGCGGGGCCTTATAAATGTTACCTGGCAATGCGGGAGGATTTTGTGTGGCTAAATATGACC
Organism: Magicicada septendecula; assembly: GCA_034769895.1. Lineage (NCBI taxonomy): Eukaryota > Metazoa > Arthropoda > Insecta > Hemiptera > Cicadidae > Magicicada > Magicicada septendecula. The sequence goes on along the minus strand of CM068369.1, from coordinate 372,780,799 downwards.
AGGAAAATAAAGGCCATACTCCGCACATGCCACATCTGCCAAACAGCGAAATATCCGAACCAACATACCCAGGTTGAAATGGGTAACATTGTTGCACGTAATAAAAATGACCTTGTCTGCATTGATTTTTTGGGTCCACTTCCTCGGGCGGCGCCTGGAATGAAGAACCTTGTGGTTGTTACGGATGCTTTTACCAAACATGTTAGCCTGTATGCTATTGGTAGACCTACAACGTCGGCTGTCATAAACATTATGCTAAATAGATACATGCCGAAAAATGGTCCCGTAAGGAAGATACTCTCAGATCAAGGTAAGCAATTTACGAACACCAAGTGGCACTCCGAGCTTGAGAAACACGGTGTTCAGACAGTCCTAACAGCGATCCGGAGACCGCAAGGTAACTTGGCCGAACGGGTCAACAAGGAGTTGGGACGGTTATTCCGTACGTACTGTAATACTAACCAGAGTAAGTGGCCGGAATTCCTAGAATTTTTTGAATCAGCCATAAATGGAAATTATAATTCTACTACTGGGTATACTCCGAATGAACTCCAAACCGGAGAAATGCCAGGCCGGGTCTGGGGTAAGCACATTGAAAGGATAGCGACGCATAATATGCATATACCAGTCGAGATAAAGAAAGTCGAGGCTAGAAGACGCATTAAAAAGTGCGCAGAGGAGCGCACGGAAAAATTCAATGCGGAACATAAACTGGTGAAGTTCAAGACTGGAGAGAGTGTGTTTTTACGAGCATTAAATGTTGGTAGAAGGGAGGACAACACAGCCGCGAAGTTTTTTAGGCTGTATAATGGTCCGTATACCCTGTCGGAGCAAGTTGGGAAAAATACATTTATATTAACCAACCCAAATACCAACCGTGCGATTGGTAAATTCCATGCTTCCTCAATGAGGAAATATTATACAAAGGATCCATAAATCACCTTAAATAAATGTCAGGATATAGGGGTAAGAATGTGTAGCTATTTAAATATGTCAGTTCAGGTTTAAATGTTATATGTAAGATGACTCTGTAAATGAACAATAATCTAGTTAAGATAAGGAATGCCGTCTGTGTACTTTGTGACCCTGCATAAAATTTCGTTATCTGCTTGTCGGAAACATGTGTATTTGTTTTGGTTTTAGGTTACTACGTGTCTTTGATTGGTGCTTCTGTCAAAGTGACAGTTAGGAAATGTTAGTATTGATTTGAGGATGTTTATTTGATTTTAGTGTGAAGGTATTAGTATTATTGTTTCAGGATTAGGAAATTGTTTTGGTTATATCGAAAAAAAAAAATTTTTTATTTTTTTTGTTAGTTAACAAAAAAAAAAAAAAAAAAAAAAAAATTTTTTATGCGGGAAGGGGTTAATCCTGCAACGAATCACAGGATCATGATATGCGGGGCAAGCTCATATATTACACAGACTATGGACATTCATGTTATATTGGTAGATGGTTAAGTTTGGTTATGTTATCAGTTGTATTTAGTAAGGATAAGGGTTTAGTTTAGTAAAACTGTGCATTATTTATTTATTGTTATTCATGTACTGTGTTTGTGGAAATGTGCGCGCGTGCGCGAGTGGTAAACGTTTCCCGGGCTGTGCGTGAATTGATTATCATGTGTTTGACATTGAACTGAACATAGACATATGTATTGCTACAATCCCTATATATTTCTGACTATTGTTTACGTTCATGTATGATATTAGTAAAGTATGCAGTTATGCATGTGATAAGGGTATTCTGATTACCGCTATGCATGCTCTTACAAAGTAAATGCACTCTACTGCATGAAAAGTGCATGTCACGGTGTACTAACCATGTGACTTCCGTCCACCAATAGAATGCTGAGTGGTGGTTGGAAATTTTCTTAAGCCTGTTGTTACACAGGCAGTTCTTCTACGCTATCTACCGCGAACGGGACGTGCACTCCTTGTACAAGATTCTACCGCTTGCAAGGTGTTGTAAAAACTATTCGTCGATAGTGAAGCGTGAAGACTCAGAACTGTGTGTGTATTACACCTACACACCGTATTGTTTTAACGCATTGCGCGTATAATTACGACAGTTCTTCTACACCATCTACCGCGAACGGGACGTGCACTCCTTGTACAAGATTCTACCGCTTGCAAGGTTTTGTAAAGACTATTCGTTGTTAGTGAAGCGTGAAGACTCAGAACTGTGTGTGTATTACACCTACACACCGTATTGTTTTAACGCATTGCGCGTATAATTACGACAGTTCTTCTACGCCATCTACCGCGAACGGGACGTGCACTCCTTGTACAAGATTCTACCGCTTGCAAGGTGTTGTAAAAACTATTCGTCGATAGTGAAGCGTGAAGACTCAGAACTGTGTGTGTATTACACCTACACACCGTATTGTTTTAACGCATTGCGCGTATAATTACGACAGTTCTTCTACACCATCTACCGCGAACGGGACGTGCACTCCTTGTACAAGATTCTACCGCTTGCAAGGTGTTGTAAAGACTATTCGTTGTTAGTGAAACGGGAAGACTCAGAACTGTGTGTGTAGTACATCTGCACACGGTATTGTTTTAACGCATTGCGCGTATAATTACAGGCAGTTCTTCACTGCTGCTACCGCGAACGGTACATACAATTCTTGTTCAAGATTCTGTCGCTTGCAGGAATCTGTAGACTATTCGGGGATAGTAACGCGTGTGACGCAGAACGGTTGAATATTAACTCTTTACACACGATATTAATATTGTAGTATTACGTGTGTAATAAGTGAGTGTAACTGTATCACTGTGTGTGATTTTCCGCAGTGTCGGTATCATTAATAGTTATGCAATAGTAAGTTGTTCCATCAAGAGGTTTCCGTGTTAGTGCAAGACTTCCTCATAGGGTGGTCTGCTGATCGCGGTAGACCTTGGTATTCGCGTGAACACTTGAAGAAGCCGGAGTGGTATAAGTTCAATATACCGTTATTAGATTAAACGCTCTGTCACCTGAGATATTACTTGGTCATAAACTCTATATTAATTTTACGAGTAATAAGATCCGTAGTACCGTTGTGTGTGCGAAGCGTCAGATTCATCGTGGGAATTACAGGACACCAGCCGAGCTGTCAGGACACCAGCCCAGCTGTTACAGGACACCAGCCCAGCTGTCAGGACACCAGCCCAGCTGTTACAGGACACCAGCTCAGCTGTTATAGGACACCAGCCCAGCTGTTATAGGACACCAGCCTAGCTGTTACAGGACGCCAGCCCAGCTGTAAACGTTTCTGGGGAAACGTCTGTCATTTATAAGCCGCACCTGCCCTTCTCTTCAGCAACATCATCGTGGGAATCTTCTTTATGTAACGTATCACTTCTTGCGTATGAACAGTATTTAACATTTTACAAGAAAGACTCTATATCAAACATTACATTCTGTACATATCAAATATACCATATAAACAATTACTTGTGTTTGTGCAATAAATAATCTTAAACCCTCCAATATAGACTTTTAATTTAAAGATACACATACTATCATATCCTATGCGCCAATAGTTTAGTAATTTGTGTTGTCGCAATATATATATATATATATATATATATATATATTTCTATATATTACTTTATTATTTATAACTAAAATTTACCTCAAGATATATTTTTTCCTATTAGGAACATGTTTCGAGAGTTCTTGTTCTCTCATCTTCAGCCTTCGCCATCTTGTTTCTGGTGAAGTATTTGTGTGTTGGCTTGTGGATGTTATTAAGGTAGTTTGTTGGTCTTTGTTCTTTTAAAGTTGCATTATTGTGTGTGGTTGTGTTATCTGTTTCTGTATTTTGTGTATTTTCGAAGTTGAGTGCTTTGAATATTGTGTCATGTTTTGTATTGATTTGTATTTGTTCTGGTATTAGTTTGTTTTGTGTTTTATGTTTGCAAATCTGTAAATTTTCCCAAATGTTCATTATGGTGCCTTTGTGTGGTATATGTTTTATTAGTGTTACATTGGTTATATCTGGGAATTCATGTCCTGTGTTTATTGCATGTGTGGCTAAATTGGATTTATATATATTTGGTTTTTTGTAAGCATTTAGGTGTTCAAAATAACGTTTTTTCAGCTGTTTTTTTGTTTGTCCTATATAACATTTATTGCAATCTTGGCATTCAATTTTGTATATACCGTTGGTTGTTGTATTATCTTTGTTGTGTGAGCTATTTAGATTTTGTAATTTATTTTTATTAGTTTTGTATGCTATTTTTATAACTGTGTTTTTAAATAGTGTTGTTAGTTTTGTCATTTTATTATTTATATATGTGAATGTGGCCAATTTTTTGTTGTTATTATTTATGTTTTGTTCAGTTTGATTAATTCTTAATTGTTCAGTTTTTATTTTGTATTTGATTTTATTTTCTATTTTTATCATAGTATTTTTATTGTATCCATTTGCATAACCAATTTGGTATATTATATTTCTTTCTTTGTCAGTTTCTTGTTTGTTTAGGGGTATTTTGTACATTCTGTTAAATAACGAATAAAATGCTGCCATTTTATGTTGTGGTGGGTGGTCAGAATGGTTAGGTATAATGATGTTAGTGGAAGTTGGTTTTCTATATATTGCATATTATATGTGTTTGTTGTATCTTGTGATGGTTATGTCTAAATAGTTGATTTTGTTATGTTTTTCTTTTTCTTCTGTGAATTGTATTTTGGGATGAATGTTATTGATTTGTTTCAGTATGTTCTCTGCATTTGTGTTTTTGTTATTTGATACATATAGTCCATCATCTACATATCTTATCCATATGCCATCTGGGTCATGTGTTTTTATGATATTTTGTATTTTGGTGTCTATGTGTTGTAGGAATATTTCTGCTATTATGCTTGATAATGGTGATCCCATTGTTAAACCTTCTTTGTGTTGATAAATTTTGCTATTAAATTCAAAGTAATTTTGTTTTAGTATTAGTTGGAGACTATTTTTTATTTCGGTTATATATTGTTTGTTTTCATTTTGTTCTATAAGTTTGTTTATTATTATGTCAATTGTTTCTTCTACTGGGATATTAGTGTACATGTTTGTTATGTCATATGATGTGAAAACTGTATTTTCATTTATATTTATTATTTTTAGTTTGTCTATTAATTCGTATGTATTTTTTATGTTATGATGGTTATTTGTTAGATGGTTACTTTTTAGTTTTTGTGGTATTATTTTTGCTATTTTGTATGTAGGAGCTTTTTTGAAATTGATTAATGGACGTATTGGGTTGTTTAATTTGTGTATTTTTATTAGGCTGTTCATTTTAGGTGGTTCTGGATTATTTAAGTAAATTTAGAATAAATATTAAAGTATTATCTTTTTAAGTAAAACTGTATGTAAGAAATGTAATTATTTTGCTGATGTAAAACAAACTGTCTCACCCCCCTCCCCATACGGACAGACACGCGCACACACACACTATTAGTTGATCTGGTTGTCTTTGAAATTTTGTCTTACACATACCTGTTGTATAAAATTTGCTTTGTTTGATTTCATCAGGCTCTCAGATTAAAACAGGTTAATTTAATTTGCCTGATTCTGTATAAATACTGGTACTATATTAATTAGTCGGTAGACTAGTATTTAATACATAATAAATGCATAATTAACCACAACTTTTACTAATGATTTTTACTAACAACACATAGGTTACTGTTCTGAGAATGAGAATACAGCGGTTTTCTGAAAGGTTTTAGAAAATACAGTAAAACCTCAACGACAGGGATTGAAAATCAAAACAATGCATATGGAAAAATAACAGTTCTAGAAACCCAATAAATTTAAAGAATAATTTAATAACATATACTGTAGGCCTATGTTCTTGCTGTCTGGATTATTTTAGACTGTCAAAAAATGTTAATTACAAATTGGTTAAAACAACAGATACCGGTACCTAATTTGTTTGGGTTAAAGTATCATGCTCATTTGAAAGCAGTTTTCATGTTTAATTTAAAGGGTACCTATAGCAGGTAGCCGTCGAAAATAATTTGTCATAATAGGGTATTCTTTCTGCTGTGAACCAGTGCCACTCTGACCTTCAGCAACAGAAGTGGATCTAGGTGGCATTGGCTTATTGTTGTCACATTCCTAAAATATTCTGATCACACTTAATGTCAAAGGAGCTGAAAGTCCCCTTTCCACTTGACACTGTGAAGAAATATGCTTGGTGTCAATCCTTGTTAAGAATGTGGCCCCCCCCATCCGTAGAAATTTGACCACCATATAAAGCTCTTTTTTATGGTCTGTTAAGGAGCTCTATAGGGGTTTTACTGTGTACATTTTCTTAAAGAAAATCTCTACAGGTCTTAACAGTTAAACCACAGTAAAACCATATGCAAAACACAAGATAGCATTAAATTATATGAAAATCAATATTCTTAGTTCTCTATGGATTTTAACTTATTTGTCTTGGGTGTATAGGTCAAACATCACATTACGTAATAACATCACATGACTGTTTTTTTTTAAAGCTGAAATATCATCCTTATATTTTATTACATGTGATACATACACCTACCTGCCATCTGCTATGAATTTTCCCGTAGCTTATACAGAAAACTACTGAGCTACAAAACATTAAAAAAAAATATGGAAAACAGTTATAGTGAAACAAGCCATCAGTTACTTACAGAAAAAATACAGACTGGATCTAGTTCCTAATACAAACTGTTAAGTGTGTAAAATCTATTGAAAAAATCCATTATTCTTTCTACATGCAATGTATTAGGTTTCATTTTTTTCGAAGTTGTTCTAAACTGAAAATGTGTTTTCATTTTCCTCTGCGTTTGTCTCTCCAACAGTGTACTGGCCTCCGTCTTCGTTATGGTATAGTTGATATATATTTTTGGAAAATTTTGTCTACCTTTGTGCAATGAACCTACTTTTGAAGGTGAAGTGATTTTTGTAAGCAGCAGCTGGCTTTTAGTAGTAATCAGTTCACAGCGAGTGTTGTAGTGATTAGAAGTGCGAGTGTGATTTTAAGACATATGCGTTTAGTTCTGATGGTGTTGTTCATGCCTTGTAAATTATTAATACAACTGTAAAGTTTGAGTGATACATTTTTTGAAAAACATTTAATAATAGTGTACTGTGTGGTGAATTATAACACCAAACGTTAGTGAGATAATAGTGGAAGTGTACTATAACATGTGGCTAGTTGAGAACAAACAATAACACTCACCTTTCTTTATTTCATATTTCCAGACCACTTAATAAGCACAAGAAGTAACAGTAATAACAGCCTCGTACGCGAAATGTGTGTGTGTGTGTGTTAAAAAACAAGCAGATGTAAACTATCCGTAAAGAACCGGAGAGACAATATTAATGTATTATTATTATTATGACCTGGTGTAGGCTAGACATTACAGTATCTGTTTATTCAGGTGCAGTCATGTAGTGCGATTCTGTCAGCTTGAGACTAAACTATAACGATTAGTTACTTTTATTTGAATAGTAGTATGATACAATATGTGGATATTGCAAAATGCTTATTACATCATTGTGTATGGGTGGTCATAATTATTGTTTGTGACAGGAGGAAGGAACTATAATTTTTGACAAGACCTCTTATAAAATTTTATTGAAAGCGATTATAATTGCAGTTCCAATGAAACACCAGATTTGACGTCATATCGTACGCAAAAACAAAACTCTAGAAATGCGACATAGCACTGAAACGAGACTAGGAAAAAATTCGGAAGATTTACACCAAATTTCGTATTTTCTGGAACATTAAAAAAAATCGGAAGGTCTTCCGAAATTTCGGAAGACCTGGCAACACTGCGCACTAGACACTAGATGCCGGCTCACTGAGGCAGCAAAACAACTGACAAGTATATAAACAAGCTGGTGAGTCATCAACAAGTCGGTGCCTGAGCCACGGTCGGACCAGCCGGGGGTCGGACTAGAGAGGTTTTACTGTACCTGTATAATTTGTTATAAAAAATAAATTGAATCTAAAAGTATTAACAGTCTTACTTTACACTGTGATTTTATTAAGCTTTTACTGTTTAAAAGAAAATAAGAGAATTTATAGGCCTATCTCTCTTTGGGAATACTAATTTAAACTTTCACTAGGAGTAAACAAACCTGACATAGATGTAAAGAGGTTTCTGTTTTTGTTAAAGGGTGGTTTTATGTATGTTTGTTCAAAACACTTTATAATCATTATAATAATAAATAATAATGAACAGATTTAGTTAATTATGAATGTGAGTTAAATTATTTTAACGTCACCTCGCCTTTACCTAACCTATTCTCAACGAGTTTGTCAACGGCCCTGGAAATTCTGATACGGGGAAGCTAGATGTATTTAAATTGTTTTCTCGGGTACAGTGTTGAGGTTTCCACATTCCGCTTGTCAAAATGTGGTGGTCACCCAAGGGCATGTGGTTTTTCAGAATCTTCTGATAAGGTAAATGAGTAAAGTATCGGGGTATATTATTCTTCTCTTTAATTATTTTTATTTATTATTCATCCCCAATTATTTGTACTATTACAAACATGTAAAAAGCATAGATTTTAATTTGAATTGCAACATTGGCATAAAAACATCGATGTTTGAACTCTTAAAACATCGATGTTTTCATACCGATGTTTTTTTAACATCGATGTACTCTTCACGATTTTAACATCGGTGGTTTTCTGGCGATGCTCATCCCTAGTGTGTAGTGGTGTGCCCATCACTCCTCCTTCACACCGCTCCTGTAGGAGAAGGGACTGGCGGGAACGTTGGTGGGGGAGCTTGGCGGGCCGTGAACGCTGTGAGAGTTGTTTGTAGACAAATACTTGAAAAGACCCTTGTTCCCGTATGTGTTACAGTAATCACTTTTAGTAACGTATTTTAGTAATTTTGACAACATGCAACATGTTATATATATTTTACATGTATGCAATATTAGGTAGGCTATGTATATAACGTTAAAAAAAAAATTAGCGTTAAGACAACGCGAAAACAAACAAAATCGTGGCATTTACCAGATACTAGCCGATTTACCCAGCGTTGCTGGGGTTCATAATATATTCATAGGCTCATAGGCACCTATTCTTGTTCTAACGTTATATTACTTCTATATTGTATAATCTTCCTTATACTGTTACGTTCACATTCTCACTGGAGGAATAGATTACTCTGTACCGCACCTGTTTAAGAACATGTCATAAACTTTATTCTTATATCTGGAGAAGAATTCTGTTGCGCGTGATGCTCCTGCTCGATTTCTAACTCTGGGAGAGGGCGAACAGCTAAATTAGTTTTCAATAAAATGTCTACAGTACTTGCATGCGCTGCGTACTTAACTGTCATTTTATAATTCATTGTATTAATGGTGAAATAAGGTATTAGTTAAATTAGTGTCTCCTAAACCTATTCTAACAATACAATACCTCTATAGATTTCAGCTTATCAATTTTTAAATTCAAACTGAAGCAAGCGCATTTATATTGTCTGAACACTACGATCTGAATACATTCGCTATCAAAAAATTGTTTTTTATACTCGCTTATAACTTACGTCTATCTTAACATATCCACTTTTAAATTCAAACTGAAACAACTCTGAATTCACGCACTATTAAAACGTTTCTTAAGACGCATACACCACCTTCGATATCATAACCTATATATTTATTTATAAGAACCGTGGACTCTGGCCCGGCCGTAATTAGATCCGACCTAAGACTCCCCGGGTTTCGTGGACGGACTCCGGGGAAGGCCCGTCGGACGACTCCCGCGCTATTCCCTACGCGGGAGTGTTTTACCTATGCCGGGACACAGCCTGCACTTTCCGACATCCAGGCCGGGCGAACTCCCGCGCTAGGACATTGTCAGAGACCTCCCCTGGGTACGGAAGGTTCTCCGAACCCGAAAAAGCCGTCGACATGCCGGGCGAGGCGCTGGAACTCTGGCCAGGCAGTTTTCGCGAGATCCGTCCTAGGACTTCCCGGGTTCCGTGGACGGACTCCGGGGAAGGCCCGTCGGACGACTCCCGCGCTATTCCCTACGCGGCAGGCTTCCAGCTATGCCGGGACGCCGCCTGCTTTTTCCGGCATCCAGGCCGGTCGAACTCCCGCGCTAGGACTCTGTCGGAGACCTCCCCGGGTTACGGAAGGTTCCCCGAAGCCCGGAAAAGCTGTCGACATGCCAGGCGAGACGCTGGAACTCTGGCCCGGCCGTTTTTCGCGAGATCCGACTTATGATTTCCCGGGTTCCGTGGACGAACTCCAGGGAAGGCCTGTCACACAACTCCCGCGCTATTCCCTACGCGGGAGGCTTCTACCTATGCCGGGACACCGCCTGATTTTTCCGGCATCCAGGCCGGTCGAACTCCCGCGCTAGGACTCTGTCAGAGACCTCCCCGGGATACGAAAGGTTCCCCGAAGCCCGAAAAAGCCGTCGACATGCCAGAGGAGACGATGGAACTCTGGCCCGGCTGTTTTTCGCGAGATACGACTTAAGACTTCCCGGGTTCCGTGGACGAACTCCAGGGAAGGCCCGTCAGACAACTCCCGCGCTATTCCCTACGCGGGAGACTTTTACTATGCCGGGAAACCGCCTGATTTTTCCGGCATCCAAGCCGGTCGAACTCCCGCGCTAGGACTTTGTCAGAGACCTCCCCGGGGTACGGAAGGTACTCCGAAGCCCGGAAAAGCCGTCAACATGCCAGGCGAGGCGCTAGATCTCTGGCCCGGCCGTTTTTCGCGAGATCCGACTTAAGACTTCCCGGGTTCCGTGGACGGACTCCTGGGAAGGCCCGTCGGACGACTCCCGCGCTACTTCCTACGCAAGAGGCATCTACCTATGCCGGGACACCGCCTGCTTTTTCCGGCACCCAGGCTGGTCGAACTCCCGAGCTAGGACATTGTCTGAGACCTCCCCGGGGTACTGAAGGATCTCTGAAGCCCGGAAAGCCGTCGACATACCGGGTGAGGTGCTGGAACTCTGGCCCGACCGTTTTTCGCGAGATCCGTCCTAAGACTGCCCGGGTTCCGTGGCCGGACTCCGGGGAAGGCCTGTCGGACGACTCCCGCGCAATTCCCTACGCAGGAGGCTTCTACCTATGCCGGGACACCACCTGCATTTTCCGGGATCCCGCCAGGTTGAACTCCCGCGCTAGGACTTGGTCAGAGACCTCCCCGGGGTACGAAAGTTTCTCCGAAGGCCGGGAAAGCCTGCGACATGCCGGGCGTGGCGCTGGAACTCGGGCCCGGCCGTTTTTCGCGAGATCCGACATAAGATTCCCCGGGTTCCCTGGACGGACTCCGGGGAAGGCCCGTCGGATGACTCCCGGGCTAGTCTACGCGGGTGCCTCCACCGATGCTGTGGCAACCAGAATGTATTCTATTGGGTTGCCATGGTAACCAGATCTAATAGTTTTTAAGACCGTAAAGGACCCCCCCCAAAGGATCGTATCGAAAAAAACACCTGTCCTATGTTGGTTCTCTCGTTGCGTAAAATATTTGTGCCAAGTTTGGTTGAAATCGGTCCAGTGGTTTAGGAGGAGATGTGGAACATACATACATACAATGACTTTTATTTTATATTAAGATAAGCCATCAAGATTCTGAGCGTAATTATGTAGATTCATATATACAAAGTTTATATATATACATAGACATAACGAGTAAAAGTGTATAAAATGAGTTTGAATTGATGGGTGAATTGTTACTTGTATAAACGTTTGTATATATTTTCTTCAATTTAGGGCATCAGTTCAACGTCATCGATTGTTGAACATCGATCTGATGGCGAATTATTCTGCATCAAAAATGTTCTACAATCACAGCTAATTTTTATGGGGTATTGGTTAAACTGATGGGGTGCTATATCTATATATATATATATATATATATAAATATATATTGTAATATTAATGTAAATTACAAAATATACAAATATAAAAATATGTGTAGTTGTATGAGAATTGTACTCTCACTATTGTGTGTAGTAATATAGATGATGTCTTCTAGTCTTCATTCGGCTCTCTCTGCTGGTCTTCACTTTGGTAATATATAATTGTAATTGTAATGGTGTTCTGGTATAATATTACCCAGATTGACTTTTATGGTGCGTAGGTGTAGTAATGACGTTCCGCTCCGGGAGACGTCGATTTGGTAATGTTCCTAAATAATGCTGTTATCAAATGTTCTTGGTGTATGTTGTTGTTGTAGCAATTTCAAATGTGATATAATTTTATAATTCTGAAATAATTGTTTTCGAGGTGTTTATATTCTTAAAATTTAGTAATAAATTGAGATTATTGATTGTAATTATAAATAGTATGGTATGGTGTGTCTTCTAGTAATGATCTTCCCTTCGTTAAATTTATTAAAAAGACAATCCAATTTGAATTAGGCGCGAACAGCTCTCTTCTTCTTCCTCTTGAAAGGTTGTAATTCGCATATATTGCCTTTAAAGGTTGTCGAGTTTTCTTTATTAATTAATGGTTATATTCCTTTATTAAAGAAATCAAATTCAATTCACTAGATAACAAGCGTTTATTCAACAAATAATGAATTTGCTTAATTGAAAACAATGTTATAATGCCGTATCGACTCACTCAGGTCCGGTCGATCTATGACTTTTATATTGGTATTATACACATATAGGTTCTTTTAACGGTTATTTATAAAAAAGCCAGAGAAGGTCAGGGTCAGAAAGTATAACACTTACAATGCTGAAAATGTATTAAAATTAAACAATAGAATGGTAATTAGTAATAATAAAAGTTTATATATAATTTTTATTCACCACAGTACAGCAAACAGTCGACTGGTTGTGTTGATGAGATCAGTCAAAGTGGCCGTCTGGCGCATGCGTGGATTTCACCTTCTAACATTGACAAAGTACTTGTGGAATAAATATGTTCCTTCTGCGATTAAATCCTCTTCGTAATCGTTTAATCTCTTCTTGGGTATAGTTTAATGTCACTGGAGTAAGATGGAAAAGTCACTGGGTGTAAAAATGTTGTTAAATAAGTAGATCAATTGGTGTTTATGTGTGTCCGTTTAACCTCGAATATTCACTTGGTATTTGGTGTGATTCCAGTGTTATTTCGTTTAAATAGTGATATGTGATGCTGTTTATAGGTGTTATGTAGTTCATAGGGCAACTTCACCACTTCACAATGATTAGAATAGTTTAAAATTTAATTTTTACACAAAAACTGATTCCGAACTTTAGTTATACGTAATCGCCATTAAGGTTGGGTTTTATAAAAATATTCACGTCAAGTGTGCTCTTCAATGTATAATAATGAACTGCGTGGATTTCCTTCGTCATCCGAAACGTCTTAGCCAATTTAATATTAAAAAGACATTGTTTAAAATTGTAAACACTTTAAACCGACACACTTTAATTTCGTGCACAATGCTTATAAAGTAAATTCGTTATTACTTAACTGTTTGAAATATAAAATACATATTCGTTTTCACTATTCTATTCTACTTATTTTGATAGTAATTAAGTTAGTATTACAAAGTTTTATCTGAAAATTATTTCTTATAATTTTTTGGGAGGTAGGCCTAAAATTATACTTCCCTGTCTTCTATGTAAATAATAGCCATTTTAACTAATATAATTATTATTCTATGAAATCTGAAATTTGTATAATTATCAATTCTCACTTATTTTATTGCAATTTAGTATATTAATGATGGTTTTTTCATATAATTCAGTTGTATATGATTCCCCTTCTGATAAAGTCAGTGAACCTATTTCAGTTTCAAATGGTATTTCATTATACAAATAAATAATTTTACTCATAGAATGACCATATCTTTAGAAAGCCTTATTTACATAGTATTTAATATGTTGGGCGTATCTTGCCTAAATATTGTCAGTTTGACTGGTTTATAAGATTAGGTTTATTAATTATTCTGCATTTTAACTTTATTATATTGCCTAGATTTGAATTGTGGCTATTTGCAGAATGTTTTACTAATGTAATTATTTTATTTCCTTCTCTGACTTCTGACTCTGATATATTTGATTAAAAATTAGTTCTCTGATCTGGCATAACAGTAATTATAGATTATACAATTAAAATATAACACCCAGATATATAAAACTGGTGTTCTTAATAACATTGTTTTGGTATATCACCTAATAACATAATAAAAAGTATTTCTACAACATTGGAATGTTATCTAATTTTAGATAATGCATTCCTAAATTAACATGAACAATAAAATAACAATTATAATACTAATATTTCTTATGACTAACCCTTACTTATCTAAATGCTATATTTAATTAGAACCCCACATTTGGATCCATATATAATTGTTAATACCTTCTACTACTCCATCATAAACAGTTAGTTCTGTAATTCCCCATTTTATAAGATTTATGCCCCCTCTTAAAGTATAACCCTGGCTATCTAAGTTATATTCCATTCTATGGAATGTTCATACAGTTTTAGTAGCTTTTTATTAGTAAAATTACTACTTCATTATCAAAGTAGGCACTGTTCACAAAACTTAAAGTTTGTTACTTTGTACTGCTACTCATGCACCTTTCTTAAAGTTTATTAGTTATAATTTGATCACTTACAGCTTTCCATGGTAAATTATTACTATATTTACTAGTCTTTTTCTAGTTTTTAATATGAAATATTCAACCATGGGGGAACTGTGAAGATTTGTTTATGCACATTACACAATAACTTTTTGAATGCACTAATATTTACTACAACTAACACTTTTAGTTTTTTGTCAGTTTTACAGTGATATGGTTTTTTAATGTGTTATACTTTCTTTTTTGGGCATTCATTGATTTTGGGGTTTTTTGGGGGTTCTTTCCCTATGGGGTTTTTGTTTTATATGGGTCGTCTTAATTATTCTTCTTTCTTCTTGAGTTTGGTTATTCTTCCTTCTTCTGTAGTTTTGGATTATCCTTCCTTCTTCCTTCTTCTGTAGTTCTTATTTTTATTATTCTTCTTTCTTCTTTGAGTTTGGTTCTTCTTTATTCTTCCTTCTTCCTTTTTCAGTAGTAGTAGTTTTAATTAGTCTTCCTTCTTCTTTCTTCAGTAGATTTAGTTTGTTCTTCTTTCTTCAGTAATAGTAGTTTTAATTATTCTTCTTTCTTCTGTCTTCTGTATCTTTGATTGTTCTTCTTTCTTCAGTAATAGTAGTTTTAATTATTCTTCTTTCTTCTGTCTTCTGTATCTTTGATTGTTCTTCTTTCTTCAGTAATAGTAGTTTTAATTATTTTTCTTTCTTCTGTCTTCTGTATCTTTGATTGTTCTTCTTTCTTCAGTAATAGTAGTTTTAATTATTCTTCTTTCTTCTGTCTTCTGTATCTTTGATTGTTCTTCTTTCTTCATTCTTCAGTAGTAGTAGTTTTAACTAGTTCTTCTTTCTTCATTATATTTAGTTTGTTCTTCTTTCTTCTTTGAGTTTTAATTGTTCTTCCTTCTTCTTTAGCTTTGATTGTTCTTCCTTCTTCAGTAATAGTAGTTTTAATTATTCTTCTTTCTTCTGTCTTCTGTATCTTTGATTGTTCTTCTTTCTTCATTCTTCAGTAGTAGTAGTTTTAACTAGTTCTTCTTTCTTCATTAGATTTAGTTTGTTCTTCTTTCTTCTTTGAGTTTTAATTGTTCTTCCTTCTTCTTTAGCTTTGATTGTTCTTCCTTCTTCAGTAATAGTAGTTTTAATTATTCTTCTTTCTTCTGTCTTCTGTATCTTTGATCGTTCTTCTGTCTTCATTCTTCAGTAGTAGTAGTTTTAATTAGTCTTCTTTCTTCTGTCTTCTGTAGTGGTAGTTTTGACTATTCTTCCTTCTTCTGTAGTTTTTCGCCGTGTATGCCTTCGTTTCTTCTGGTCTGGTTTCTTTGACGGGGTATATTAATTGCCTGCTTCTATCTTACCTGGGTAATTTTGTTATTATTAATTTTAGTCTTCTGGGTTTTTAAATTTGTATTATATTATATTATTTGCAGAATTTTTCTTTATTTAACCCTTCTTGTGAATATATTATTAAACAGTGCATTTTAATTAATTCTCATCTGGATATTCCATATATTAGAGCTTTATTAATGATCATTGAGTAATGCATTTGTGTGGATTATCTGTCACGCTACAGATTGCTCTCTTCCAGAAGTGATTAGTTCAGATCATACTTAGTTTGTCTGAAGTAATTGCTTATGACATTATATTATAAATTATATTTCTTTACTTCCTTCACATTTCTAAAAATTTTTTCTCCCATATTTTTGAGCTTATCTATATTTCATTATTAACTGGATTCTTACTGATAGTAATAGTCATCTGAGGTTCGTTATTTTTTATTTTTCCATTTTCTTCTTAACTCGTTTCTTTATCCTTGGGATATTTATTCCCTAAAATTCCCTAACACGTTAGCTGGGGCAGTGTCCAGAGGGGCTCTGTAGGCATCTCACTCTGCTGGCCATACTACGTCATTTATTGATTACAGAGGTAAATCATCTCTGACCAATACATAATAATACTGCTGGACTTATCTCAGACAGTCATTAATAAAATTATATAAGAATAGTCCACCTTATGACTATATAAAAAAAATTAAATATCTTTGGATATTTCACTTCGTATACGAACAGATCTATTAATATTTCTATCTTAGTGAATCTCTATCTCAGTTATTTTTCTCAATGGTTAGCTCTGCTGTCAGTTTATTTCTCCTTGTGATTGGAAGCTGGTATAATATAATCCTCACTTATTATTCAGTGTAAAGTTTTTAATTCTCTGTCATTTTTTGACTGTTATCACAATCTCCTTCTGGTCATTGGTAGCATATATTTTGTATTATATTTTTGTTCCTTTCTTAATTCTTGTGAATCGTTCCACTAGTATTATGTTTTTTCAATTACTCTTTTAATTGTCTTTCTAATAACTGACATTTATTGTATGATCATCTTTTTCATATGGATTTATTTATATATAGTTTTTCCTTTCTTTTTCAAAATTTTATTTTGCTCTTGCTTTTTATCCAAATGCACTCTTTAATTATTAATGCCATATGTTTAATATCTCTGTTTATTTGACATAAAATTCTCATTAATTTCACTTCACAATAAGTTTATTCATTTAAATTGTATCAGTGGTTTGTACTGCCATTTCTTTATTCTTGAAAGTTTTTCAGAATTGGTTCCATATATAATTGTTTGTAATGTGTTATCCAAATTCTTTTTCTTCTTGTTCATTTCTAAAAGTTGTTTTTAAGATAAGGTAGTAAGTTGTTTTTACTTGGGTTTTTGAATTTTGATGGTTTAATTCAAAATTCATTCGCTTTTGTCCATAAATTGTTTTCTAAATAATAGGTAGTAAGTAGTCATTACTTCATTTTTGAATTTTTAGTTTTAATTCAAAATTCTTTTTCGTTTTGATCATAAATTATTTCCCAAATAATAGGTAGTAAGTTGGTCTTACTTGTTTTTTTTTTTGAATTTGGAAATTTTACTTACTTCTTCTATACCTTCCATTATTCATAATATTTTTTCATGGATGCCTGGTTATATACTCCCTTTATCCGGTCTGAATCGATCTCCTTTATCTCATAGGTATTGTTATTTTTCACATTGGATATTATATATGGTCCTGTGTATAATAGTAATAATTTTTTCGTTATTCCTTCCAGTGTGCTGGGAATTTCACGATTTCTTAACAAAATTTTTTCTCCCTTCCCATATATTATTACTTTGCCACTGGCCTTTTGATATTTATTCTGCCGTTTTAACTGGTCTTCTGCCACCTTGTTGAAGAATTTAGCTTTATCAAATCTGTACACATGGCTACTGGGGAACTCGAGGATATCTGTGATCTCTCGTGGGGGTGGTTTCTCGTACATAGCAGAATATGGGGTTATCCCTATAGCTGGATGGTAAGCTAAGTTGAGGAATTCCTCCGTGGCTTCTAAATAGTCTTGCCACCTTTTTTGTTGATGGTGACAATAAGTCCTGAGGATCCTCCCCACTTCTCGCAACACCCGCTCTGCCGGATTACTGCTCGGATGGTAGACCGAGGTTTTGTATGTACGAATGCCCATTGACAATAACGTATCCCTCCAAATTACCCCTTTAAACTGAGTTCCATGATCAGTAATGATCGAAGATGGTTTCCCCAGGTGTGGGATATATTGTTCAGTTAGTATCCCCAGAATTTTCCTGGTAGTCGCTCGGTTAGTAGGGTATAGCTTAATGTATTTGGTGAAGTGGTCCATTATGATGGTTAGGTACCGATATCGGTGTCGACCTCCACTACGGGGAAATGGTCCGCAGATATCGAGGAACACCTTCTCCAATTTCGCTTTGGAAGTGATTGGGATCATCACACCTTCCTTCTTCTCATTATTAGTTTTTACCAGCTGGCAGATCTTACAACTCTTTATATACATTCGGACCTTTCTATTGATGTTTTTTATATAGCAGCTCTCCTCCAGAGCTTTTATTACCTTGAGGGCGCCCATATGCCCGTAACGTATATGGTAATTCACTATCAATTCCTTTTCGATCTGTGTCGGGACCACTACCTTCCAGATCTCTTCCTTCAAAGATGTTTTAATGAACAGTATTTGTTTATTCATCTGGTAATATATAGTAACGGTTTCATCTCCCTCTTCTAGCCGAAGTCTGAGGTTTCTCAATTTTGGGTCCGCTTGTTGGTGGGTACTCATGTTGGTTAATATTGTTGTTAAATCGGCTCTGGTGCTAAGAAGATGATATATTTTCAGCACGCTTTCTTTCTCCCCTTCGAAAGTTTGTTCCTCCACATTGACCCGGGATAATACGTCCGCTACTATATTTTTCTTACCAGGGATGTACTCCCATTGTAGATGGTATTCTTGAAGGGAAAGTATCCACCTCGTTAGTCTGCCATGGTTCAGTTTGCAGCTTTTTAAGAATGAAATAGATTTATGGTCAGTGCGGACAGTCACAGGGTATCCCAAAATGTAAGTGCGGAACTTACCGCAAGCGAATACCACACTCAGTAATTCTTTTTCCGTTACCGTGTAATTCCTTTCGCAGTGGTTCAAGGATCTGCTTGCGAAGCTAATTACTTGAGGTTGACCCTTCTCGTCCTCCTGATACAGTGTTGTTCCCAGGCTGATGTTGCTGGCATCGCAGTTCATGAAGAACGGTAACTTAAAGTTTGGGTGGCGAAGTATTATCGTATCCAGAAATTTGTCCTTAATTTGTTGGAAAATCCCCTCTTGTTCCTTACACCATACCCATTTGTTTTTAGATGATAATTGAGGTTGGAACCTCGCGGTCAACTCAGAATATTGTTCCTGGAACTTTCTATAATAATTGCAGAGTCCCAGGAATGACTGCAATTGCTTCCTGTTTTTTGGTGCCGGGAATTTCTGGATGGCTTCTACCTTTTCTGCCGACGGTGAGATTCCTTGATCGTTTAAGTTAAATCCGAGGAATTGCACTTCTCGGGCGATAAATTTGGATTTTTCCAACTTCAGTGTGACGTTACTGGCAGATAACTTCTCAAGCACATGCTCCACACGGTAACAGTGTTCCTCCCACGTTTCAGATGTTATAAGGAGGTCGTCAACGTACACTGTTGTAAACTGAAGGGCTTCTTGTCCCAATATCTGGTCCATGCAGGTCACAAAGATGGCAACTGAGTTTACCAATCCGAAGGGCAATCTTTTGAATTGGTAATTGCGCCCTTCGAATATGAAAGCCAGATATTGGCGACTCCGTGGGTGCAACTCTACCTGCCAGTATCCGCACACCGTATCCCAAGTGCTGAAGTATTGGGTACCATGGAAGCGTTTCAAGATCTCCTCAATCTCACCGGGCGAGGTTCTATCGTTAACGATTTTCTTGTTAATTTCCCGTGCATCCAAACAAAGCCGGACTTCCCCGTTTTTCTTGGGAATTGCGACAATAGGGCTGGTGTATGGGGATTGGCTATGTTCTATTATATCATTATTAATCAGACGATTGATTTCCGCTCTTACTGCCTCTTTTCGAGAATGTGCAATAGGGTAGGACTTCCTATTAAATTCTACTGTATCCCGGAATTGAAGGGTACATTGATAGTTTCTAACCTTGCCTGGCTCATCGGAAAATACTGAGCGGTACTTCTCATAAATTTGTATCAATTGATTCGCTTGAGTATTGGGTAATTTTTCTCTATTAATTCCGCTTCGGAAATCTCTTATCTCCTGTATTTTCTGATACCATAAATCTTCGTCGGTAGTTTCATATACTATATTATTGGAAATAGTGTTAGTATTTGTATGATTTATACTACGTAATTGCTGGTGGATACTGCTGGGAAGTGTTATTTCACTACCGACTAAATCGGCTGTCCAGGTTATATCTTCGGTAAAGAGTGATACCTTCTCCATTCGTAAATCAATAATAGCCGAGTTCCTTCTCAGTACATCACATCCCACTAATATGTTGAAAGGTAATCCTGCTGCAATTAAGAAGACCATGTTCATAGCTATACCCTTACTAACGACATTCAACGATACTTGTTTTCTAATTGTCTTGTTTTGGCGACCAGTGGCACCGATTAATGCAATGTTATTTATAGGTAAGGTTGGCAATAACTTACCACAATTTCCTTGGATTCTCTCCAATTCTGTTGTATTAATTATGGATACATTCGCACCGGTATCAATCATTAGTTGTGCGAATGTTCCTTCGACTTCTGCATTAATGTATATTATTTCATTATTTATTATAGGGAGGCGGGCGTTGTCCTCCTCCAGTAATTCATTTCTAATATTTTTCAAGTAATTACATCGAATGATTGTAATTTTATTGGGATTATTTACTATCGGCAATTCATTTACATACAAAGGGGATAGAAGCAGCAAAAGGTCCTTTTTGTTTATTACTGCCTCCTCCCGTTTAAATTCTCCTCATCTTGGTTATTGGAAGGACCAATAGAGGCATCAGTAGGGAAACCTTGAGTTGGTTCCAGCCTTTCCGTTCTCGGTTCGTAGGTTTGTTCTCTATTTGTACGCCGCTCCGGGTCATCCAGGCTAGTACTTGGCCTCGGCAGATTATAACTAGAGTGGTCCCGTTCTCGGCTGCGGTTTAGATCTTCGTACTCGCGTACTCTGCTCCACCGTTGCTGGTTATACCGGCGGTGGTTGTTTCCTTCCGCCCGTATAAAATTTACCCGGGGTCGGGAGAACCTATTGTTGTTGTTATTCTGATTAGGGTAACCCCTATTGTTATTGTCAAATCGCTCGGTGTGATTTGCAGGATTGTTGTTTCTTGGTCTATTCATATAATTATTCGGGTAATAATTACCTCGATTTCCGGAGAACCCGTTATTATTTCTGTTATTATTTGGGTTTATATTTCCATGGTTATTATTGTTGTTGTTACCATTCGTGGGATGTTGATTATGGTAGTTCGGGTTATATCTATTTCCTTGGTACCCACTGTTGACCGGTTGACTATTATTGTTTGATGACGGATTATTTCGAACTTCCGGCCGCTCGTTCCTTCTTCGGCTCTGCCTGTAGTATTCTTCATTCTCATAGTTCTCCAATAGCTCCGTCATCGCCTGTATGGTCTTTATCTGACTACCTCTTCGAGCTCTTATGACCTCCTCGTCGTAATGATAAGAGAGCTTGTTCACCAGGCATTCCTCTGGTATGGCTGGTTCCAGGTGCTTGGCCAGGCACACCTTCCCAAGAAAGTACGCAGTCATGGTACTGCCAAACTGAGTTCTATATCGGCCATTGCAGATGTTGTCCCTTATTAAATTCTGGGTGGTCTCTGACCAATACTTAGACTTAAACAAACTTTTGAACTGTGGATAATCGGTTATTTCGCTTCTGTTCGCCATCCACCAATTATCTGTCATATCACGGAACGATTCGTCTAATAGTTCACGATTATTGGACCATCGATTACTTTTATGTTTGGCCATATATTCTTCGATACGGGCCAAGAACTCCATTGGCTTCCTTTTATACTGGCGAAAGTTAAGCCATTCTCTGTTCTCGTTTATTGGGATATTAGTAAAGCTGGTTGGTCGGCTCCGAATTGCTTCCATGTCCTCCTGGTTCTGTCTCACTTGACCAGTGATGTTAGTCATTGCTTCCTCCATTCCGTCGCATCTTTCGGTAATTCGAGTTCGTACCTTGCTGAGTTCTTCCTGGCTTTCCCTTCGGTTTTCTTCCGCCTTCTTGCGAGTAGACTCTTCAAGATTTGTGACCTTTGTGTTCACCACTTCCTTGAACTCTTGTACCTCCACTTCCGTCATTCGACATCTTCCATCAACTTCTCTTATCTGTTGATTTATAGTTATGGTTTCGTCTTCCAGCCTTTTGGTCATAGATTTCTTGTTTTCCATGAGTTCCTTGTTCATTTCTTTTCTTAATAGCTCCATTCGTTCGTCTAATTTGTCGAGATTCTCCTGGTTCACTTCCCGTAATTCTTCCCGTAACAGTTGGTTATCTTCTCTTAACTCTTCCCTTAATTGTTGATGATCACTTTCGATTTTCTTATTGGTTTCTTCCATCTTTTCTTCCAAATTCTTCTTATTTTCTTCCATTTTCTTTTCCACCTTTTTACTGGTTTCCTCAATTCTCTTATTGGTCCTTTCAATTTTACGGCCCAATTCTTCCTTTGTTTCTTGGTTGTCCTTCTTCAATTCTTCCCTTAAAGATTGGTTATCATTCTTCAAATCTTCTAATCTTTTATTATTTTCTTCTGTAGTAGAATCCATTTTCTTACTTAATTCTTCCTTGGTTGCTTGGTTGTCCTTCTTCAATTCTTCTTTTAACGATTGGTTATCATTCTTCAACTCTTCTTTTGTTGCTTGGTTGTCCTTCTTCAAGTTTTCTTCCATCTTCTTGCTGTTTTCTTCCATCTTCTTGCTGTTTTCTTCCATCTTCTTATTTAAATCTTGACTCAACTTCTCACTGGTTGATTTGAATTCCCGGAGGATCATTTCCATCATTTTGTTCGTTGTACCTTCTTCTGTAGTCCTAGACTTATCCACTTCCTTGTCTTGGACATGTACGTACCCTGTTTGAGTGGGTACTTCTGGTTGTTTCTCTGGTGGTGTTGGTTGTTTATGTTCCACCCGTCCTAATATTCTTTCCACGTCCTCCACTGGGGTCGACTCCTTATCCTCCATATCGAGTTCTTTCTCGGCCTCCGCCGCTCTCTTCTTTGATGTGGCACGACGCATTATTTTCCCTGATTCCCTGGCTGGGTAACCGCTGCCAAGCTGAATTAGGAATTGGGTAAGTAATTACAGTAATTTCAACCCCTAATTACAGCCATTTAGTTGGACGCCAATTTTGTAATATAAATGTAAATTACAAAATATACAAATATAAAAATATGTGTAGTTGTATGAGAATTGTACTCTCACTATTGTGTGTAGTAATATAGATGATGTCTTCTAGTCTTCATTCGGCTCTCTCTGCTGGTCTTCACTTTGGTAATATATAATTGTAATTGTAATGGTGTTCTGGTATAATATTACCCAGATTGACTTTTATGGTGCGTAGGTGTAGTAATGACGTTCCGCTCCGGGAGACGTCGATTTGGTAATGTTCCTAAATAATGCTGTTATCAAATGTTCTTGGTGTATGTTGTTGTTGTAGCAATTTCAAATGTGATATAATTTTATAATTCTGAAATAATTGTTTTCGAGGTGTTTATATTCTTAAAATTTAGTAATAAATTGAGATTATTGATTGTAATTATAAATAGTATGGTATGGTGTGTCTTCTAGTAATGATCTTCCCTTCGTTAAATTTATTAAAAAGACAATCCACTTTGAATTAGGCGCGAACAGCTCTCTTCTTCTTCCTCTTGAAAGGTTGTAATTCGCATATATTGCCTTTAAAGGTTGTCGAGTTTTCTTTATTAATTAATGGTTATATTCCTTTATTAAAGAAATCAAATTCAATTCACTAGATAACAAGCGTTTATTCAACAAAATAATGAATTTGCTTAATTGAAAACAATGTTATAATGCCGTATCGACTCACTCAGGTCCGGTCGATCTATGACTTTTATATTGGTATTATACACATATAGGTTCTTTTAACGGTTATTTATAAAAAAGCCAGAGAAGGTCAGGGTCAGAAAGTATAACACTTACAATGCTGAAAATGTATTAAAATTAAACAGTAGAATGGTAATTAGTAATAATAAAAGTTTATATATAATTTTTATTCACCACAGTTCAGCAAACAGTCGACTGGTTGTGTTGATGAGATCAGTCAAAGTGGCCGTCTGGCGCATGCGTGGATTTCACCTTCTAACATTGACAAAGTACTTGTGGAATAAATATGTTCCTTCTGCGATTAAATCCTCTTCGTAATCGTTTAATCTCTTCTTGGGTATAGTTTAATGTCACTGGAGTAAGATGGAAAAGTCACTGGGTGTAAAAATGTTGTTAAATAAGTAGATCAATTGGTGTTTATGTGTGTCCGTTTAACCTCGAATATTCACTTGGTATTTGGTGTGATTCCAGTGTTATTTCGTTTAAATAGTGATATGTGATGCTGTTTATAGGTGTTATGTAGTTCATAGGGCAACTTCACCACTTCACAATGATTAGAATAGTTTAAAATTTAATTTTTACACAAAAACTGATTCCGAACTTTAGTTATACGTAATCGCCATTAAGGTTGGGTTTTATAAAATATTCACGTCAAGTGTGCTCTTCAATGTATAATAATGAACTGCGTGGATTTCCTTCGTCATCCGAAACGTCTTAGCCAATTTAATATTAAAAAGACATTGTTTAAAATTGTAAACACTTTAAACCGACACACTTTAATTTCGTGCACAATGCTTATAAAGTAAATTCGTTATTACTTAACTGTTAGAAATATAAAATACATATTCGTTTTCACTATTCTATTCTACTTATTTTGATAGTAATTAAGTTAGTATTACAAAGTTTTATCTGAAAATTATTTCTTATAATTTTTTGGGAGGTAGGCCTAAAATTATACTTCCCTGTCTTCTATGTAAATAATAGCCATTTTAACTAATATAATTATTATTCTATGAAATCTGAAATTTGTATAATTATCAATTCTCACTTATTTTATTGCAATTTAGTATATTAATGATGGTTTTTTCATATAATTCAGTTGTATATGATTCCCCTTCTGATAAAGTCAGTGAACCTATTTCAGTTTCAAATGGTATTTCATTATACAAATAAATAATTTTACTCATAGAATGACCATATCTTTAGAAAGCCTTATTTACATAGTATTTAATATGTTGGGTGTATCTTGCCTAAATATTGTCAGTTTGACTGGTTTATAAGATTAGGTTTATTAATTATTCTGCATTTTAACTTTATTATATTGCCTAGATTTGAATTGTGGCTATTTGCAGAATGTTTTACTAATGTAATTATTTTATTTCCTTCTCTGACTTCTGACTCTGATATATTTGATTAAAAATTAGTTCTCTGATCTGGCATAACAGTAATTATAGATTATACAATTAAAATATAACACCCAGATATATAAAACTGGTGTTCTTAATAACATTGTTTTGGTATATCACCTAATAACATAATAAAAAGTATTTCTACAACATTGGAATGTTATCTAATTTTAGATAATGCATTCCTAAATTAACATGAACAATAAAATAACAATTATAATACTAATATTTCTTATGACTAACCCTTACTTATCTAAATGCTATATTTAATTAGAATCCCACATTTGGATCCATATATAATTGTTAATACCTTCTACTACTCCATCATAAACAGTTAGTTCTGTAATTCCCCATTTTATAAGATTTATGCCCCCTCTTAAAGTATAACCCTGGCTATCTAAGTTATATTCCATTCTATGGAATGTTCATACAGTTTTAGTAGCTTTTTATTAGTAAAATTACTACTTCATTATCAAAGTAGGCACTGTTCACAAAACTTAAAGTTTGTTACTTTGTACTGCTACTCATGCACCTTTCTTAAAGTTTATTAGTTATAATTTGATCACTTACAGCTTTCCATGGTAAATTATTACTATATTTACTAGTCTTTTTCTAGTTTTTAATATGAAATATTCAACCATGGGGGAACTGTGAAGATTTGTTTATGCACATTACACAATAACTTTTTGAATGCACTAATATTTACTACAGCTAACACTTTTAGTTTTTTGTCAGTTTTACAGTGATATGGTTTTTTAATGTGTTATACTTTCTTTTTTGGGCATTCATTGATTTTGGGGTTTTTTGGGGGTTCTTTCCCTATGGGGTTTTTGTTTTATATGGGTCGTCTTAATTATTCTTCTTTCTTCTTGAGTTTGGTTATTCTTCCTTCTTCTGTAGTTTTGGATTATCCTTCCTTCTTCCTTCTTCTGTAGTTCTTATTTTTATTATTCTTCTTTCTTCTTTGAGTTTGGTTCTTCTTTATTCTTCCTTCTTCCTTCTTCAGTAGTAGTAGTTTTAATTAGTCTTCCTTCTTCTTTCTTCAGTAGATTTAGTTTGTTCTTCTTTCTTCAGTAATAGTAGTTTTAATTATTCTTCTTTCTTCTGTCTTCTGTATCTTTGATTGTTCTTCTTTCTTCAGTAATAGTAGTTTTAATTATTCTTCTTTCTTCTGTCTTCTGTATCTTTGATTGTTCTTCTTTCTTCAGTAATAGTAGTTTTAATTATTTTTCTTTCTTCTGTCTTCTGTATCTTTGATTGTTCTTCTTTCTTCAGTAATAGTAGTTTTAATTATTCTTCTTTCTTCTGTCTTCTGTATCTTTGATTGTTCTTCTTTCTTCATTCTTCAGTAGTAGTAGTTTTAACTAGTTCTTCTTTCTTCATTATATTTAGTTTGTTCTTCTTTCTTCTTTGAGTTTTAATTGTTCTTCCTTCTTCTTTAGCTTTGATTGTTCTTCCTTCTTCAGTAATAGTAGTTTTAATTATTCTTCTTTCTTCTGTCTTCTGTATCTTTGATTGTTCTTCTTTCTTCATTCTTCAGTAGTAGTAGTTTTAACTAGTTCTTCTTTCTTCATTAGATTTAGTTTGTTCTTCTTTCTTCTTTGAGTTTTAATTGTTCTTCCTTCTTCTTTAGCTTTGATTGTTCTTCCTTCTTCAGTAATAGTAGTTTTAATTATTCTTCTTTCTTCTGTCTTCTGTATCTTTGATCGTTCTTCTGTCTTCATTCTTCAGTAGTAGTAGTTTTAATTAGTCTTCTTTCTTCTGTCTTCTGTAGTGGTAGTTTTGACTATTCTTCCTTCTTCTGTAGTTTTTCGCCGTGTATGCCTTCGTTTCTTCTGGTCTGGTTTCTTTGACGGGGTATATTAATTGCCTGCTTCTATCTTACCTGGGTAATTTTGTTATTATTAATTTTAGTCTTCTGGGTTTTTAAATTTGTATTATATTATATTATTTGCAGAATTTTTCTTTATTTAACCCTTCTTGTGAATATATTATTAAACAGTGCATTTTAATTAATTCTCATCTGGATATTCCATATATTAGAGCTTTATTAATGATCATTGAGTAATGCATTTGTGTGGATTATCTGTCACGCTACAATATATATATATATATATATATATATATATATATATATAGAGAGAAACGATACATATTTGAATATATGTATAATATTTGTTTATAAGTATAAGTAATGCACTGATAAAAATTTGAATTTTTTGAAAAAATGGAGAACAGAAGTAGTGATGATCTGTGGGTGTTACTATGGTGTTACCAATCCCATGTGATTTATTAGAGAAAGAAAGTCTTGTCTCTTTGTACGACTTATTTTCTTTGTGTGTGTAAGTTCTGTTTAGGAGATGAACAAAAAATAATTTACAATGGTTTTTATAATAATTCCCTTATTTTAAATACAGTTTGCGAACAGAGCCGTGCCATTAGAGAAAGATCTAAGAGTATATAGACACAAAATGAGTTCAAATTACAATGAATAAGTGGGCCATTTAAAACATACTAATTACTCTGGTAATTAATAATATATAAACAATAATTTTATATCTACTAAGTATGTGAAAAATTGTGATTCGTATGCCACAACGTTTTTACACATGAATAATATTATTAGTGTATAACAGACTTGAAAGTGATTTCTTTCAAACCGCCGCTTATGCAGAGAGAAACAAAGTTTGGCAAGTCTGGAAGGGCAGCCAGAAAAATCAGATCTCTGGATTTGCACCACACTATAAACAGCTAGGACAAATTCGAGCCATATGCCAGAATTCGAGCATGTGGGAGATACTACAGTAATAATGGTGGAGTTACTAAGCCACTCTGATTCTCGACATAACAATTCTGGAAACTTCATTATTAATAGCATCATCTGAGAAACACACACGCACACACACACACACACACACACACACACACACACACATGCAAGACCATAACTTCGCAACGGTAACAAATACAGTGAAAGCTATTAAAAAGTGAACAATTATTTTGTATAAATAAGAAAGTAAATTAACTCAACGTAGCATAAATAAATAAAACTAAATAGACAATTCTACATACTGCAATATAAAATTTTTTAATAATTATGCCATAATTAAATTATGGAATTTTTGTATTTGTTTTCTTAGAAATATTCTATTTCATTAAAATGGATGCACAGTAAATCGTATTCATTTAACGAAAGTATATTATTTTTGATTAAAATATAACAAGTAAACTTTTCGTGTTTATCAAAAAAATATTTGAACTATACTTTCGTATAACTTGCAATATTTAAATAAATTGCTTGAATTCAATATTTGTCACAAACCCTAGAAGCTGAAAAATTTTTATAATTTTTTGTTTATATATGTGATTTAAGTTTCTTGTTTATATATTGTTACGCTATTACATAACGTCCTACATGTTTCTCGGCTATCCCAGGTGAACCAGCTGTAATGTTGTGTGCGTACGTAATTCTTAACATGCGTTAACGACGCTGTTCCAGAGTTCACCGGTCAGCGCGCACTTTGTTCAAGGCCGCAAGCAGTAAAGCTGTTTTCTGTTAGTGTTGATGCGTATCATTGATTATTCTGGCATCTCAGCGGGTATAAATATAAGCATTCAGAGACGCTTAGTTTCAGTTTAAGTGGCGATTTATTCAAGTGAGATTCGAGTTATTGTCGGGCGATTTACACAGTGCGTTCCAAGTGGTGTATTTGTAAAAGGTGATTATAGTGAGGAATTCTGTATCGGTAGTAGACATTACTATTTGTGTGGACAGATTAATTTGAATTGCTGTACGAGAATAATCTTCTTGAATAAATTGTTGATTGCCAACTGTTATTTGCACTAATTAAAGATGGTTTTTAGTGACTTTATTGGTGTCTTGTATTTTCTTTTCCACTGTACCATGCGACGATCAGGAAGACCGTGGTAACAGTATTATTTAAATGTAATTTCCAATATGTTTTACACGCCTTCATGCTTTGTAAACTGCTTCTTAGAAAAGTGAATATTTGAATTAATATTTAAATTGTTTATTTAGAATTTTTTAACAATTTTTATTAAAACGATGATTTTTTTTTCTTAACATATATCTAATTATTTATTTCATATGACTAAAATATTTTTACTCACAACCAACAATAAGGCTGATTGTGCAACAGTAAAACTGAACGTAACGCACGCACAAATCCTACGACATAGCCGGTAACAATACACTACAGTTGCGTTCGTTATTAGCACTAAAACATCTTCATTTAATTGTCTTGGTGCTATCTCCCTCCCTCCCTCGCTCTCCCCACCTCTCTATCTCTGTCCAAACACACGCGCGCGCGCGCGCATGCATATCTATTTGTGTAAATTTTGATTTACACTGTTCCGTCGTTCTCTTTTACTGTCATTTTCAGAAGTGTATTAGGAGTATTTTTTATATTTTTTACTTCATAATTTAGAAGAATATATATTTTTATATTTCAGAAAATAACAGTAAACTGTCAAAACTGTGTAAAACTAAAAAACAAATGTTTATATTCATGTGAGAATTTAAAAATATTATTTATTAATACTCTCTGTGTAGTAATACACGCACGCACGTACACACGCACACACACACACATCATAAATTAAAAATTCTGTTTTGGGGTTCTTTTAATATATACAAGCATTTAATGGGTTATCAGGTGTATGATGTGTTTGCCGACTTAATTGAAACGACGAAATCCAGTTTGTAATTCTTTTAGTTAGACGGCTACTGACCTTTTTGTTCTAAAGTTCTCTTACAAGATTTACTTGCCAATCATGCTTCTATCAGTTAATTCAAGTTCTTTGTTTAAAACAACTGCTGCACAAATTACACAGCGTTTCGTTTGGAGTTTTGAGTTACACCTCTATCTTTTGTGTACTCTGAAGTAATTATATGTTTTGATAGTTATTATAAAAAAATTTTTTTAACAAAATTGATAGTTTAAGCAATTGCAAGTACCTCAATGTTATTGCAAGAGAATACGATACGAAGAATCTAAAACTGCTGAATTATATAATTTAGTTTTAAATAGAAAAAAAGTTAGTTTAAAATGATTCAAAAATTGATAAAATCATAGTTTCATATGATTCAAAGTTTATTTGTGAGCACGAATCGCTACTTGTTACAATGTTTTTTGTTTGACAGTAAATGTTTTAAAGAGTGATGCGATAAAAAATAGTAAAAGTTATCAGAGACAATTCACACTAATATTTATTGTATACAACTCACAATTGAACAGAATAACCTAAGATAATTACAATTACTTGACTTTCTTAAGTAGGGTAGCAAGAATGTATGACATAATATCTGCAACGCAAAATATTAGTTGTAAGTCGAAAACAGTGTCCAAGGTATCTGAATTGGTAACATTTATAATTAATCTTCTTTTAGAAATAAACAATTATACCAATAAGGGAATAATATTACTAACCATTCCTTAAAAAATATTAAACTTAATGTAAAGATACAGTGTAATCAATATCATCCCAAGTAGCTCGCAGGTTGCAGGAAAATTAGATGTATGTAAGATATGCTTAACGTTATGTTATCCTATTTAAAAATTATATCATCACCTATTACTTCACGCCTTTGAGATATTCTTACTGTTTGTTGAAAGAATGCATCAATTCCTATATTAGTTCCTTGCTATTCTTCTTCGTATGGGTAATCGCTTTCTTACAAATACTTTGCATTATCTATATACATTTAAATGTAGTGTATACCTATATAAATAATAAAATAATTTATTTCCAAAACGCTTCTTCTTTTTCAGCGAAATACAAACATTGTATACTTACAAATTATTATTGTCAAATCCTGTTTTTAGCTCATTTGGACTAAGCAGTACTTATGACCATTCCGTGTGTTAAGGTTTGATCTGTCCTTGAATCTCATGTTATAGGCAACTGTTTGCTGTTGGACAATTGTTGTTTGTATTTGGATATTTGATAGTGTCACGGTTTCTGTACAACAATACATTGTATTTCTGATTTTGAATATGTGTACAAGACTCTACAATTACATATTAATTCTTGTAGAGTATGAATTATTTCTCCAAGCTTATTTGTGCTCCAACATGTTTGTTCTTTTCCTCTATACAACTCTACACCACTAAGTATTAATCGACTAAGAGCGCTAACAATAGAGCTCCAGTCTATGTGCACAAATTGTAAACATAGATCTGAAGCAGATAAGAGGATTTGACTGGTGTGACTATACACACAATTTAGGAAGTTGCCTGGTTAGCGCATGCGCAATGAATGAGCGTCTCTCACCATACAGTTTGACTGTAAGTGTGGTGTTGTTTACACGTACAGTCTGCAAGCATTCCAAAAGTTACTGAGTTGCTGTTGTGTTTTGCGGTTTGCGGTTACCCCGAAGACAGTACCGGTGGAGGAAATAGTGGCGAGCGTGGAGGCAGGCATCCGAGGACTACCCCGAGACCAGGCAGATGAAATACGTATGGAAGCTTTTAGGGCCCTTAGAAGGGCCGCTCCGCCAAAATGCAATCTTCTGTCGGCGGAGTTGCGAGCCTTGAGGGAATTGAAAGGGATGAATCCATTGTCATTGTGCCGGCGTATAAGGGGAGCGCCACTGTGGTCTTGAACACCGAAGACTACCAGCGGAAGATTGAAGGTTTATTAGATCCGGCCACTTATCGGAGGCTGAACAAAGATTCGACTACTACTGTTCTAAGAAAAACGGACTCTTTGGTTAAGCAATCTTCTCTGGCGCCTGATGGGAAGACGGTCGTCCGGTGTTCGGAGGCCCTTCCCCCTCGTCTCTATGGTTTACCGAAGATCCACAAGGAAGACGTTCCGCTGAGGCCCATCGTCAGTGCTATTGGCTCGCCTACTTACACCTTGGCAAAGCACCTCACTGGATTGCTCAAGCCGTACATCGGGCAGACGGATTCTTTCGTCCGGGACTCTTCTGATTTCCTTCGGAGGATCCGGGAGTTGGTGCTGGAGCCTGGCGATGTTCTCGTGAGTTTTGATATGGTCTCTCTTTTCACCATGGTCCCTGTTCAGGAGGTCTTGGGGTATTTGGGTGACCTGTTCTCGGCGGACATCACTGCTTTGTTCCGGCAGGTCCTAACAACGACCTACTTCCAGTGGAATGGCGGCTTCTATGAACAGTTGGATGGCGTCGCCATGGGAAGTCCTCTCAGCCCTGTGGTTGCAAACTTCTATATGGAGAAATTTGAAGAGTTGGCAATTTCATCTGCACCTCTGAAGCCGAAGTGTTGGTTGCGGTATGTGGATGACACTTTCGTGGTCTGGAGCCATGGGGATGAAGAGTTGGAACGCTTCCTTGGACATCTGAACGCTGTACACCCGCGCATACAGTTTACGATGGAGCGCGAGAGTGGTAATCAATTGGCTTTTCTGGATGTGTTGGTCCTGAAAAGGACCGATGGCAGCTTGGGACATAAAGTTTATAGGAAGCCAACGCACACCGACAGATATCTGCACAAGACCTCCAATCATCATCCTAGGCAGAAGAGGGCGGTGCTGAAGACTCTGGTAGACCGGGCAAGAAGAATCTGTGAGCCCCAGTATCTCGAAGATGAGTTTCGACATCTCGAGAAAGCAGTGCAGTCCAACGGCTATTCTGCTTCGGAGGTTAGGAGAGCTGTCCGACCGAGAAGATCTGGTAGGCCGGACGAGTCGGTGTTGCCTGAGGTTGTTGGCTCTGCTGTCTTGCCCTACATCCGTGGCGTGACTGACCGCATCGGCAGGTTGCTGAGTAAGCGGGGCGTCAGGACGATCTTTAAGCCAACCAAAAAGATCCAACAGTTCCTGCGACCGGTGAAAGACGCCAGGGATCCACTCTCGTCTTGCGGGGTGTACAGTATTCCTTGTACGTGTGGCCAGGTCTACATAGGCACCACGAAGCGTAGTGTCCGGACGCGCCTCTCTGAACATCGGAGATACTGCTGCCTGGGCCAGCCGGAAAAGTCCGCAGTTGCTGAACACGCTTGGTCCCACGACGATCACCGGGTGATGTTTGATGAAACCCGCGTGTTGTCTTCTGTCCGGGGTTACTTCACTCGCCTGCATCTGGAGTCCATCCATATTCATAAGAATGCGTCCGTCGCTATAAAACAGCGAACCGCCGACCAGGTCAGAGCTGTTGGGTTGCGCGTCGTGAGACGACCCAATGGTATCCTAGTACCGAGCCTCCGGTAGGGGCTCCTGCCTAGTGGTCCTGTCCAGACGGAATATTGTTAATTAGATTTTAGTGGTCGCTACAACGACATGCTCGTACTAGGTCGACTAGTACAGTATTTGTCGAGGCCGTTTCCAAGAGTCACCTGGACGTATTCGGTACTTGCCAAGGCCAGCTATGAGAGGGTTTGTCTGGGTCCTCGCAGCTCGGACGTAAAATTTACGTGCAAGTCGCCTTGCGGTGTCATCCAAGGAGCGGACACATAAGGAGCGAGATAAACAAAGAATATTAACATAAAGGCACATAGTATAAATATACAAATACTTAATATGTAATTTAAATTTTTGTTACTAATAACTATCTATTAAAAAAAAAAGTAGTTAATTTTAAAATGTGGGTGTACTATAAATAATAATTCTTTTAGTTTGAAGTGAATATTACTGTTATATTATTACTAGTAAATTTGTTAATTTCATTTAATAAATATACGTAATACTATCATATTGTTATTTACAACGTTAAAGAAATATTGATACAATTTTAAAATTTATGATTCTATTATTCAAGCCAGAATTGATTTAATTATTTATTACCTTATTTCGGTACTATCTTGTGACTTTTAGTAACTATGTGATGCGTTTCGGAACGATAGTTCTATCATCAGACACGTATACCTCTCATCAGGATCGTCAAACATTAACTTTTTCTTGTTTACAGTGAACCACATATCAACATAAAACAATTTGTTACAAGCTACTTGAAGGGTGTATATCGTGTCGTGTGTGGACAGACACGAAATTCCGATAACGGCACGCGCAACATGTGGTGTGTATATGGCTGTACATGCACTCGCATTGTGGTATCATACAAGGCATTAGATTGGAACTTCATTTGCTTATTTAATACGTAATTTAGTTTAGTTTCAAATATCTTATATATTTCAAACTCTTCAATAGCATCCATATATCTACTTTTATTACGTACATGTAAAGGTTCAAGATTTGTATTGAAGTTAGTGTAGTTGTGATTATTATTTATTTAATGTCGTCCAAAATTCAAATCTGTTGTTACCATATCTTCTTTGGTTAAATGTTTATTAAATCTTTTACTAGATGGCTTTCCTGTTTAGCATATTTCAATTACTGATAATCGTTGCATGTAACACAGTATCCACCTTTTTTTTATTTAAATGATTGCGAACCTAATAATTCTCTTTTATCATTTTCTGATCTATCTTTGGAAATAATAATGTTTTTGTACGTAAAGTTACAGTTATGTTTAGCTTTTTAAAGGTATTAATTACAATTTTGTGGAGAATACTACTATGTAACGGATAAGTATGTTGTCTTGTTCTCGTTTTCCGGTGGTCTTGTATGTTTTTTACGTTGATATTTAATTATATTATCTATCATGGAAGTCTCGTATCTATTGGCTATAGCTAATTTTCTTTATATATTTAGTTCTTTTTAAAATTCGTTTGTTTCTAGTAGAACGGTAAGTAATGTGTTAATAAAACTGCCAACTTGGAGTAATCGCAATGAGCCTATTCAAAACCAGCAGTCCTCTGATAGGCCTGCAGTGACGGCAAAATTGAAAGACCAAAGGAGTGCAGCTAAACTGCAAAATTTACTGGCACGAAGGTTTCCTCTATAAACTAGTATTGCCCCTGCTCCCCACTTCTTTCGTACATCTTTCGTCGTCTACCTGCGATCGCTTATTTAGGGTACGCGTCGAAGGGCGCTGCAGGCGTTAATGAAAGTCCTGTCCTCGACCCCGATCTGAACCTATTGTACATGAATGATCTGCCTGTACAACTTGGAGTCACTCTTTCTTCTATGCGGACGACGGGATATACCACTGCAGATTTCTAACCTCAGTTGTGCCCCTAAAATATTGGAACGACTACTTGCCCTTCTTCCGGACTTGCTGATGGAACTTGCGGGTGGCAGTGAACATATAGGGCGACTGCCTTCTCCCCTCATGTTACAATCCGATGCCAGCCATCTCCCTTAACGGAAGACTTAGCTTCACACCCCTCGTCTCCCATCGTCTTCAGTAAGCCTGTGGTACGAAATTCAAACTATTTCCTTTCTTATCTCATTTACGGTCATTGCCAGTACGCACTGAAGTATCTATTAACCTGCTCTTTCTTAGAGCCACCCTGACTGAACCAGAAAGCAGGGGACGATTTATAGCCCCTGCTTCGGCGTTACTTTAGTGCACGCCTGGGACCGTTTCAATCCCAAAACCTCCGAAATCTCGTCAATTCTCCCTAGTTCATCCGCAATGACACTATCAGGCAATGGCTAATGGTTCTTTATCTTAATGAGTTTGCCCGCTCCTTTGCGTTTAAATTGTTTGCTCGAGCCTCTATTTCCCTCTAGCCTCAACTCCGCCGTTTAGTGTAGACGAAGACCCACCTCCTCAAAGACACAAGCACACACGAGCTCTGCTCGATGACGTCCCACAAACATTCTCTTGTCCCCACCGCCGCTCTTGCAACGTATAGTACGATGACGATCCATCCTTGGTCTTACCTTTTCACACCCATGGAAAAACAACCGTTACTGATCGTTCTGTACTCCAGAACCAAAAACACAGTCTCCATCACTCCAGGAGGAATCATCCTAACATTTGCTTGGTTTCAGAGATTAACTGTTCCGTCAGCCAGTCATTTGTGTTCGCTCGGACACTGCGACCACTTGGTCATTTCCAGCTGGTGTCTCGACAATTGATCTTGACATTGACACAAAATTCATTCCATCGGACGACGTAATCAAGCAGCAGGGAAGAAGAGAAATGACTTGGAAGAGAAGGAAAATTAAGCGAAACCTATAGACTGGGACAGCAGTGCAGTGTACATCCCACTGCCGAGTGAAGAGGACTGTGGCGGAGAAACAACAGCGAGGGCAGCCACCGAACATCACACCGCGGTCCCGAGTGGAACACTCCAACACTCTGCAATAGCGTACTCTACCAACATGATATAGCGCACTCTACCAGTATGCAATAGCGTACTCATGTAAGGTCCCCAAACATGAGAAGATCTTCAAGAACATCAACATATTTCATAATTTAGAATGCATTTAAACTTTAACGTAAAATATGTCAAAGTGTTTTAGATATATTATTCGCCAAATATACAAACGATACCTTGGAAATTTTTTACATGTTTAATATACAGTAAAAATTTTTAGTTTCATTAGATTTTAATCAGTAAAACAAGTTATCAGCAATATAATATATAAAAAGTAATATCAGTTACTTTCTGTTCCTGTTTTTTAAAAGTAAATGGAAATTCTAATATCAATTTACTTGTATTTGAACACAATTAAATATTTATTATTAGCTCTTGTTGTTATAACATGTTTGTTTAATTAAAATTTTCTCACTAACAGCGCTTGTAATCAACAAAAGTAAAATCTAATACTAACATAATAATCTCTCTTTCCACTTTAATAATATAAAATGTGCATTGTCATCCCGACAGAACATTTGCCCGCAGATATTCTTTAAACATTCTGACTAGTGTGTAGAGAAGTGATTGTGCCGAGTTACTTGTCCGATTATAAACAATTTTTAAATTGTTCTTCCTGTATACACACGTACATTTTATACATACTACTTTTAACTTCAATACAATGTCACAATTTTCTGTAAACCAGTATTTCAATTAGAATACGTCTCCTACGGATTCCCTACGTTTCACAGAAAAAGTCACCATTCATTATCTTTGTATTTTCTTAAAAAATATATTTTCTATGTCTTTCATAAAAAAGAATTTATGACTCAATAAGGTTTTAAGACTAGGTTTTATTATATAGCCGACTAGGTTTTAGCAAACCTACCCAACTATTCACTTGCGTACTTAAGATTCATTTATTACATTTAATTAGGTTATTAAGTTTTTATTGTCTTCTCATAGAATAATATTTTAAACTTTTATATAATATAATGTATATCGTGCCGATTATGATAACACATTCTTGCATAAAGTTTCAGTATATTTTACCGATATTTCCTAGTGCAGAATAGAGTAAATACAAACGATACAACAACAGCCACTAATATATTAATTAGTTTTCTAAACACAAAATACCTTTGCAATGAAATATTAATTGTTTATGACCAACGTTATTAACATCTAGGTGTGACGTTTTTAACCTATAATATTTATATACATTATACATAAACCCATATTAGCTTGGCCGGTGCTTGATGTGTTTAAATTCAGGAAGTATGCGGTTTAAATAAAAAACAATCAAAAGATTGTAAGATGATTTTTTAGGAATAAATTGGTTCCTTTGAGTAGATTTCTCTTGAGCAATTATAACGACTTTCAATTAGGAAATGTTTGGTTGAAGGAAGGGAATTAACTAACGTCTTTGTGCACACTTCAAAGAGAATAGGAGAGGAGAAGTAGAAGGAGTAGGAAGAGGACGTTGACAGTTTTAGAGGAGGAAGGCAGCCGTAAGTCATTATTATACTGTCGAGTTCAGACTGACCCCAAATTACGTACTAGGACAAATCGATAAACCATTTCGTAGTTGAAAGATTTCTCTATATAAATAAAATACGTATCACCAGTTTTTCTGCATAAGCCTACTTATTTTTAATTTTACGGATTTTAAACGTGATGACGATGTTAATAGTTTCCTTACAACACTGGTAAAAATTTAAAGTAAAGCTACTGTGAAATATTCTAAAATATTTAGAAGAAAAAAGAATCTAACCAATTCGTTTTATAGTTTACTTGCTTAACACCGATAAACAAATTTTCAAAACATTTTGACGATATCGGAATGTTATTTGACATTGTTTGTAGATTGTACTTATATTAACTTATATTAACTTTTATATTGAATTCTACATAACGATAGAAGAAAAAAAAAACATTATTGTTTACAACTTAATCTGTTGTTGAGCTAGTAACTCAATCACACTAATCCTAGTTTACAGACACATTTAATATTATTACTTTATTACTGACATACAGTTATATTTTTTAACAACACATACTAATGTTAATTTACAATGTCTAAGAAAACGTTAGAAACTTATTATAAACTCTAAAATAATTTATTGAAACTTTATAATACTCCGTATTTGCATTCTAACATTTAAATACGTGCGTCTCCAATCATTCTCTTTTAAATGTAACCATTGACAGAAGATTTTACCACTGTATCCATCTACGGCGCCCTTCCGTAAAGAGCTATCGGCATAGTTTTTTGCGTAACAACCATCAAATAATCACTACCAAATTCACTTTTTATGTTTTCGCATCTTTTCCTCTACCTAGATCTCTGTCTTGCCTACATTACATTGACAGTTTATTTGTTACATTTTATTGACTACTTAGGAGACCTGTTTATTCACAATTTATTAAGTGTGTAGATAATACAGTGTGGCAGCTAAAAGGTTCCAAAAGTCATTCAATGATGGGGTTAATATTGACGTATCATTTAAAATAGCTCAAATTTGAATACAGTCAATCCGGTATCAATCAATGTCCAATATTTTTATCTTTTCCCACGCCTTTCCGTAATTTGTTTGGTTTGCAAAAATGTTTTAAATTGTTAATTAACGTGTGCAAGTAAGGCTTACAATGTAACTTAATTTTATAAATTATGAAGACTATATGTAAACAAAGATTTACTTTCTACCATCTTATATTTGGAATACATTATATTAACCGTTTATACCGACCGCGACAAAGGTATAAACTACACTGGATAATGTTGACAACTGTACAGTGTGGAGAGTAATATCTAGTTTATTATAATGTACAGCAAATTATATAAACGAGCACTGCTTTCAATTGCTATAGTTTTATGCTATAATAAGTTTAGTCTAGGTATTATGTGAACAAATAAATTCGATGTTAGGTTATCCTTATGTAACCATTATATAATTTGGATAATCACTGAGCCTACGATTGTCTTCAGGCTGGCAGCTTACGTGTATCTACGTGAAACTGTAAACTAGAATTCCAAATAAGTTTTGAAAAAATTAAAAATAAACATTTTTAATAACAAAAATTAATTAAACTTGCACTTCCAGTGCACGAAGCGGAAGAAGGTAACACAAATCGTAGTCTTCTTACAACGTAATAATGTTGAAAAGCCACATTCTAATAAAGTTTTCGGGTCATTGCAATTGTAGGTCTCTCTTTAAAATTTCACTGTAATCTGACATCCTTGTAGTGTTGTATTATTTCATGTTTCATCTTTCTGCGTAGAACCCCTTGAGAAGGAAGCGTTCTTCGCCTTCTCAGACCCTGCAACTCTAATACCATATTTATATAACACACCTGCTAATCAGTGGCGGCTGGTGGTTCCAAATTTTGGTGGTTGCAGTAGTTGTTGAGTTGGTTGGTGACAGGATGGGGAAAGACGTAAAAGGGCACTTTAAGCAGGGCGCAGACCAACATATCTGCATCATACATTGTGCTGTCGTATGGGAAAAAATAGAAAGTTACTGTTTTCCCCCAAAAGAGAGTTGCTAATGATAATGGAATGATTCTATCAGTATGTCTACCTATGTCAGATTCCATGTTCCCACGTACTCATGAATGATTGCTACAAGCATCGATAACTTTGCAGTACCAAATACTAAATATGCAGAGAAAAGATATAGGTAAACCGAATCATGCTTTTTATACCTATAAAATAATACACTGATTTGAAAGCGATCCTTGTGTTTACAAGAAATAAAAAATAAGAACAGCAAATTTATAATACAGGTTAGTTATTTTTAAATGACTCATTTGAGCTATAAGAACAGATTTTCCCTGTGTATAAACTGCAAGGCACATAAATTCAACTACATAAAATATTACTTGAAAACTCTATTCTAAAAGAGAAGTGAGTGGAATACTGCCTGGTTTCATTTACGAACAACAAGAAAAATTAAATCAGTATAAAATATTAAAAATTTCAAAAATCTTTCAATTTTTATTTTTGATTGACACGTAATTATCACAATCGCAGTTATACAAAATTATAACTATAATTTTATAACCTCAAAAACAACGAGTTCACGTTTACTTTGAACTAACGTAAACACTAAACCTGATACAGTTTACAAATCAAGAAGGCTGTCCACAATCCATGACAAAATTAAAGATGCACTACAGCCCTGTTAGTGGAACGTTGCGGAAACTTTGCAACCGCCTAGGGAACATAGGGCAACTGTGAATAGTAACGCACGTTCTCCCATATCTTTGTGTAGTAAGCCCTGCTATTTACTCTTCAAGTTGCAAGCGGGCTACAACCACCAGCCTGCGCGCCACATTTGAATTGTACGTGAACATTGCCACATAGAATCTAATATGTTTTCCGTTAAAATTTATGACACTTTTAACTGCTTAATGATTTTGTATATTATTTTATAGTTTAGTTATTCTATATTGGTGGTTGTGCAACGCTGCAACCATAACACCAGCCGCCACTGCTGCTGATATAAACAAAACCATAAAAATCGTTACTTCCGGCAAATTATTCTTAACTGCACCCTGTTTTATCATGCATCATTTTGTTATATAAACCTATTTGTAATCTGTCCTGTCTATTCATGAATCATACCCTACGCGCAATTTATGTGCTACGTCTCTGTTTACGGCACCTAGCCCAACCCTGTACTTGAAGAAAGTAAATCGTATTTTAAACATGTAGAGTAGGAAAGAATATTTACATTCATTACTAACTTTTGTTTTTAGTGAAACTAATTTCTAGATTTTCTAATTTACTAGTTATTAGTAATAATACTTGTGATAATACTAAATATAATAATATTTATAATAACTGGTCGTCATCAGATTTCATAACTATTTATAGATTTCTTATTATATTCATTCTAAAAAAATTAAGTTACGCAAACAAAATAAATTATACGTCTTTTTCTCAAAATTGTTTTAGTAATACAGTTACAATTTACGGTAAATAGAAGTAACTGGTCCTGTAAAAAAAAAATCAGCTATGTAAATTAACACGTAATTAATATATCCATGGTTAAGTTAAATTTTAGCAGTTAGTATTATACATGTAACACCAACTATCTATATTA
Source organism: Magicicada septendecula (assembly GCA_034769895.1). Classification (NCBI taxonomy): domain Eukaryota; kingdom Metazoa; phylum Arthropoda; class Insecta; order Hemiptera; family Cicadidae; genus Magicicada; species Magicicada septendecula. The sequence continues at coordinate 372,739,138 of CM068369.1, read as the reverse complement.
TTTCCTACAAATACTGTCTTCATTTTAATAAGAAATGTGTTAAGAAATATTTCTAGTCGGTAGACATAACTATTGTACAGTAAGCCGAAAAACTCTATTACTATACTAAACGAATTAAAATGCCTGTTATTCATTCAAATCGTATACATATTTTTCATTGCTTGTTAGGTTTGGTATTTTTAATGTGCATTTTAATTTTGTAAATTTGATTGTATTTATATTACTTAAATTTTCAATTCGTAAATAGATAATATTTAAATAGTAAGTAGTAATGTTACCTCATCACTCCTAATTAGTAATTAGGTAATTAATAATGTTGTATTCCCAATGAATGCATTACGCAATGAATACAATAATTTTTTACTTTCAGTAGGTTAAGCAATAAGAGTGACTGTAAGCCAGCGTAACATTGATATGAAATGCATTATTGTAGAATTGGGGTGAGATATGCTTTTACCAGTTACATTCTTGCTGGCGTGTTGTTTACAAATTAACAAATAATTAATTTGTGTTATAGACTGTCACTGTTAATTGCTATTACATAAGGAGGTAATGATGAATATAAATATAGCTATTAACATTGAATGATTTTAAACGATAATTTTACCTGCGGAGAACGATATATTAATATAATTGAGAAATAATCAGAAGAGTTTAAGAAAGGGAATTTATGTGTAGGAGCCTATGATCTTTGAATATTGTATTTTTTTTTATTATTACTATTTGTTGCGAAAGTGCAATTATTATTTTCTGAACAAGGATGTGTTGCCTCTGATTTCAGTAGTTATAGTTAGGGAAGGGCGGAGAATGTATGCCATAGCGAGCCACTCTGACTTCCAACCCACTATAAAAGTTAGGGAATTGTTAGGGAATTATATCAAAGATTAAATAATTAACATCAAGGTAAAAAGAGAAGGGAAAGGAGATACGACAAAGAACGAAATATGAATATTGAGATGGATTAATATATTAAAGGAGTAGTACAGGAATTTAATTATAAGCTAAAAGAATGAAATTTTAAAGAAGCTAATATAAGGTTAATATAGAAATGATAATTTCATCAAAACCGAAGAAATGTTTTTCCCAAATTATCAATTTTAACGGAGAGGCATATGTAACGTCACAGAACGTTCCATAAAGGAAATTATTTGCATAGCAATTTATCATAAGAGGAAAGTGAGGTGAACAGTATCGAACCCAAGTAGTCCTAAAAATTTTGTAATATTGTCTAATAATTAACACCATTAACATGAAAATACGACCAGACTAAGACTAAGACTCAAACTCCATATATATTATTCAAGTGAAGAACAGTGTAAAACCATAATATACTATAAGAGAGACAAATAATATCAGAAACAACCAAAATAAGGTAATTAATTATTAAGTTTTGTAACTTTGAATAGGGTATAAAAAATTATTTATTGTGAATTAATGGACATGATCCATTATTATATTATGTAATGTAAATAAAATAAATGTATTAAATGATTTAAATACATTATTAGAAAGGATCTAAGTTAAAATAAAAAATATATAAATGTTATGACAAAAAAATACAATTGAATACAAGTTGAATACAATCACTCAGATTTCATGTAAAAATTAATTATTATCAAATTGAGATAAAAACTATATGCAATTGTAAAGTAGACAAAGATGAACAACTTATCATAAATAAAGAAGGCTGTCAAATGAATAAAAATCAGTTAAAATAGCCAAAAACAATATTAACTGAAAACATGTAGTAGACCTATAATATTGTAATATTTATGTATTTAATGTTGACAAAATGCAACCAAATTGCATTAGAAAGTTGAAATATAATATAAAGCGCCTATACTAATATATTTGACTAACTTAAACATTGTAATAGTCGAGTTAGCAAACTATTTACCTATACCATGTATGGCTAAGGCCAAGCAACCATTACAAGAAATAGTCATATTTGACTAAATGGTTACAAAATATTAACAAAAATAAAAGGAAAGGGTACAGTACTTTAGTGTATCATGAAAACAAACAGACTCAGTTGAAAATAAGATCAATTATTAAAGAATTTGACTAATAAGAGTGAGATTTGTCACACAAAGGAAAAGGACAACTTAGGCAAACCAATATGATGCTAAGTAATCCTAAAATAAAAATAATACGTATCAGGATAAACCAGGTATCACAAAAGCCAGACAATATAATAAACTCTCTGAGTATACTAGTAAAATCCCATATATATGAAGGAAAAAAGACTAATTATTGTATTCTAACAGTGACAACAACTTAGGCCATAGGCATGGACCATGTAAAACTAAACTTATTTGTATATTATATGTGTTAAACTTTATTTATTTTGTTATAGAAAGATAGTAATATTGTGTATTAATGTTGTAGAAGAAACCAAACAACTTCACAACAATTTATTAGTTGCAAAATTGAATTTTTATGAAAACATTCCAAGGTAAGAGTTGTATGTTGTGTTACAGTATTTTATTATAGTTAATTTATACAAAAACCAATCGTAATTAGTATCATTAGATTCAGTTGAAAGCAGAGAATCCAATTATAGTAAGGGCATGCAGATTGTAAGTATTTATGTAAAATTGTTTGACAAATACCAGAATAATTTTTGTAATATCCTTAGTGTGAAGAATAAGAAATGTTTGTTCTAAAGCTTGTACGGAAGTCAAATTTGTTCCATGATATTCCATTTCGTTATTCTCGAACGTTCTAGAAGGAATTTTTACACAAATACACCGGAAGTTCATGTCGGAAAGCTAAAACAATGAGCCTTACAGAGTATATAAGGAAGACAAAATTCGACCGAGAAACACTTCATGCTTGGAATCCAGAAGAGACGCATTACCCACGACACTGATCATCACGACCGAGGCGAAACCGAAGACGAGAATTCGACACAAGAACGAAGAAAGGCTTTTCCCGTACATTGACAATAGACTGACTTAACCTACAAGAGTATACGCCAATGTGTTGCAGAAATAGAGCAGCAACACGGCACATTTAATAGAACACACGCAGCCAGAATATCAGCGGCCCAGGAGGGGCCAAAATTTTAATAGAGAATCAATTCTGCTGTATTCGCTAAAACAAACTGACTTTGACAAAATCCCAATAACGTAACGTATACAAAGCCTTTCTATCAAACTGCAGGAGGAGCATCAGCGCTGTGGCGGCTATTTTGAGAAACAACGCGGACAGCTGATCGTCGGCGGCGGGATTCAAGCATAAATTCACTGCCAAACTGTTTTAAAAAAGTGCGGAAGTTTTAAAAAAATTGTATTTTGACTTTAAATAAATTCAGTGCACAAGGAACGTCAACACGAAGAGGCGAGATTGAAAACTACCCGAGAGAAGTGTCCAGTGCGAGAATAATTACCCATCGGAACGTGAGTTATTCAAAGTTAATGTCATCTTTTTACCTGGTTACATTTGTCACACAGTTGTACTACACATGCCACACACCTTCAAATCACTTAAATTTTGTAAAGCATCTTATTGATCTGTCTTGGTAGTTCAAAGGAGTCACGTCCTGAGAGTAACGATTTTTCATACTCATGCTTTTCAACTGAGTAAAATAAAGTATTTGTTAGCCGATACTTGATTTGAGAAAAAACTTGTCAATAATAACAATAATTTATAATTTTTTGTAACTCTGCAATTTTACTTTTTCACGAATGTTAGTCCTTCAGACGATATTTAAGATTCATTAAAACATACTTTATTTTTTCAAACTCAAACTGTCTTGTTCACATTTTTTCATAGAATTAAACTAACTGCTAAGAATTCAAAATTTTAATTTTAATAACATTTTCTTGGAACAAAAGATTCCAAGTGGCGCCCACAAACACATAGTAGATTAAGTTGTTTTGCAGGACGACATCACCGCAGAGGATCCAGTCATCAGTAAGTAATAAAAAGTGCGCGGAGTGTAACGCCCGACATAACACGACAATACAAACTCGACACACACTCCATACCATTTCTTTTTATTATAAATTGGCAGCCCAACTAGTGAGGCTTGAAAAAAGGAACAAGCCCGGCAACTACCAACAAATCAAGATGCCGCAACCAAAGGGAAAAAGGTGAAGAAGAATGTAGAACCCGAATTAAGTGTGGAAGACGGAGAGGCAGTCCAAGTCAAGGAAACGGAACTAGAACCGCCTACACTAGAAATGGAAAGACCAATACAAACGGGAGATAAAATAGAGGAACAAACGGGAGAAGAACCCATACAAATGGTAGAACAAACAGAGAAACGCGAACCAGAAAAAATAACAGGGAGCGTTGACATGAATGCAGTAATGATGATGCTCCTAGGAATGAAGGAGGAGAATAATAAAAATAGACAGGAAGACAAGGCGGAAATAAAAGGAAGTATAGAATCCCTGAAAGAGGAGAGTAATAAAAATAGACGGGAAGATAAGGAGGAAATAATAGAATCCCTGAATAAAACAGACGGGAAGATAAGGAGGAATTAGAAATTAAAGCCCTCCCCTGATTTCGGCTATTTGGTGGGGTGCTATTGTTCTGGCTATTTGGGTTAAAGTTACTACCGTTTCCACCTCCATTCCGGTTTGGTCCGTTATTGCTGTTATTATATTCTACTTTACGACTGGGGGGTTGGTAATCCTGGAACCTTCCAGCGGATTCACAGTTTTCTAATAATTTAGCTAAATCGGTTATTTTACTGAGCTGTTGGTACAATTGTGCATCTTTAATTCCGTAGCTGTAATGTCCTGCTAACTGTCTCACCAAACATTCTTCCGGGATCGGCGGTATCAACTTCCGTGCCAAACATATCTTTCCCAGGAAATAAGACGTTGGGGATTGTCCATTGGACGCGTCGTATTTGCCGTAGAATATGTCCATTCGTACTCTGTTTTGCGCAGTTTCGGACCAATACTTCTCTTTGAATTGGCGTTTAAACTCGGCTAAATTCGTGATTTCGGGTCGTACTGCTATCCACCAGTTATCCCTCGTGTTTCGAAACGTCTCGTCTAAAATTTCCCTTATTCTGTCCCACCTTGTTTCTCTATTTCTTTCAATAAACTCTTCCATTCTCTCTAAAAATTCCATCGGGTTTCGACGATAGTTTTGGAAGTTGATTACTTCCCTGTTCTCGCTATGACACGTATGAGTATTTAATATAGGTGTGTCCCTCAGGGCTTCTAATCTTTCCTGCAGGTTTCTCTCTCTCATCTATCTCCTGTATGTTATTTCTGTTAGTTTTCATTTGCTCGTCTAGCCTGTTAGCTATGTCATACGTTCTCTGTATCCTCTCGCTAACGTCTTTCCGGACTTCTCCCACCTCCTGCGTGATTTCGTCTTGGTTCTGCCTTACCTTGTTTTCGAGATTTCTAACATATCGTTTGGTCTCTACGTTTTGCTCCTCTATATTTTCAAAACGGGTATTATTTCCCTCCTGTAATCTTTCCAACTGTTTCTCCATCGTCTCGACCTTCCTGTCACTGTCGATTTTACTATCATCGATCCTTTTGTTTACGGTTTCGTAATTTATGCTAATTTCTTTTTCGCAAGGTCCAAATAACCGCAACTATCCGGGACCAAACAGAAATAATTACCCCGAAAATAATTACGGTAGGAACTACAATCAGGGAAATAGTTATCGCGGAAATAACTATAGGGGGAATAATTATGGTCAGCGTAATAATTATCGAAACGGGGGTAACCAAGGAGGAGGTGATAGGAGAAATCAAGAACATAGGCCCCAGTTAAACTATACAATGGCCAATAGTCAACGGCCATATCCACCCAATTTACCTACTTACATGTATTACCCACAACAGACGCAAGGTAACCAGGGTAATACAACGAATAGCCAACCTATTAGTGGTAATCCCGAGGTCAGGCAGGAACCACAGACGGGTCAGCAACCCAATGTTCCGGGAGACCGGGCCAATGAGACAGGGGCTCATTTAAACTAAACACGGCAGTGAAAAAGGAAAACGGCCCTTCACTGAACCAATATTATGGGATGACTAAATACAAACATAGACAGGACAAAGACAGGACTATGACACTAAGGACGAATAATTATCTTAGGGACATTAGAGAGGAATTATTAGAAGAGAGTGACAATATAGTTAAAAATCATAACAAAGGGAATAATTGTATAGTACAAATCAAGGCAAATATCAATGGCATAGAAGCAATATTACTCATTGACACGGGGTCAAACGTATCGCTTATCGATAGTGTGGAGTTGGAGAGAATTAAACAAAACAGTAATTTACCCATACCCACTCTGCCTATAAATAACATTATTCTAGTCGGAGCAACGGGGAGGCAGAATAAATCGATAAAGGAACAGGTGTCATTAGAGATGACTAGTAATGGGGTAACGTTACCAAAACGGTTATTAGTGGCGAATAATTTACCCATGAGTATCCTAATAGGTTGCGATATACTTAGGCCATATAATGCAATAATAGATTTAGAAGGTAAGATTATAACGTTAAAAACAAATGAGGGAATTTGAACCAATAATTTAATTCATGCCCAAGGAGATAGTACAAACAACGCACCTTATCAAGCTATAGTGAACCATTGTTATTGTGCCGATCGACCACTAAACATGCCATTATGTCAAGAGGAAAACCCAGAGTTGTGGTTAGAAAAATTAGAAGAAATACGGGATTTCCGAAGGACGAAAGCAAGGGGTCAGATCAGCGAAGCACAGGCGGAACAATTAATTACGGTATATAATAATTACAAACATATATTCTCAAACGCTCCAGGTAAAGCCAGAGATTATCAATGCACCATAAAATTTAAAACACCGGTGGAATTTAACAGAAAATCATACCCGATCGCCTACTCGCTAAAGAACGAAGTTAGGGAGGAATTGAACAGGATGATAGAGGACGACATAATCGAGTATAGTCATTCGCCCTTCATAATCGGAACAGCCAATCATAGCTGTGCCGAAAAAGAATGGACAGGTATGTATATGTCTCGATGCTAGGGAGATTAACAAGATGATTGTTAACGACCGCACATCCCCGGGGGAGATAGAAGAGATATTGAAAAAGTTTCACGGGGCAAAGTATATAAGTTCATGGGATACATTATGCGGCTACTGGCAGGTAGAACTCCACCCTGATAGTAGGAAATATATGGCATTCATATTCGAGGGCAGAAACTATCAGTTTAAGCGATTACCCTTTGGTTTGATAAATTCTGTGGCGGTGTTTGTAAAGATAATGGACAGAATATTGGGGCAGTAAGTGCTGACGTTTACGACAGTATATGTCGACGATTTACTGGTAACTTCAGCGAATTGGGATGACCATTGTAATAGGGTTGAACAGGTGTTAGAGACACTATCAGAGAATAATATCACCCTCAAATTAGACAAGTCCCAATTCATTGCAAATGAGGTGAAATTTTTAGGCTTTAATCTAACCGAACAAGGGATTACTCCATCCAAAGAGAAAGTAGAGGCCATACAGAAGTTCCCCACCCCAAAGAACAGGAAACAACTTCAATCATTTTTAGGAATCTGTAACTATTACAGGAAGTTTCGGTCCAATTATTCAGAACTAACTGCCAGGTTCCAAAAGCAGTTATCAGCTAAAGACAAATGGACCTGGGGACCAGAGCAAGATGGAGTGCTCAATCTAAAAAAGGAAAAAGTTTTAGAAGCAGTAATGTTACATCACCCCGACTTTACAAAACCATTTTTTCTAAATTGCGATGCCAGTAACGTAAGTTTAGTTGCAGCCTTATATCAGGAAGATCAGGATGGGAACCATTTAGTAATTAGCTTCGCCAGCCGCGTGCTGAACAGTTGAGAACGAAACTACAATACTACCGAAAAAGAATTGTTGAGTGTAGTTTTCGCTGCGGTAAATTTCGGACGTATATATTAGGGTACCCCATCACGGTTAGGAGTGACCACAAATCAATATCATTTTTAAAGCATTGTAAGCTGAACCACGGAAGGCTGACGAGATGGGTTTTGGCCCTGCAAGAATATAATATCACGTGGAAATATATACCCGGCAAACAGAACGTAGCAGCCGACGTCCTATCCCGCATCAATATACAAGACCAAACTTTTGACGGCGAAAAGGAACAATTAGCGAAGGTATACCATAGTATTAAGAGCAGGGAAGGATTAAAAAATATTTTAATCGATATAAAGTCACAACAAGAGGCCGACCCAAAATTAGGAGATATTAGAAAAAAGGTACAGGAAGGCGATGAGGTCATAAATAGATATTACTGTATACACAACGACACTTTGTTTATAAGGAATACCCCGAACCAGGAGAATTGGAAGTTAGTAATTCCACCAGCGATAGAGAAACCACTAATAATCGACTATCACGATAGGTACGGACACATGGGTGCCCTCAAAGTAAGGAAAGCATTGGAAGAGCAAACATACATCAAAGGGATAAATAAAAAGGTGCAACTGGCGATACAGTCATGCGATATTTGTCAGAAAGTAAAATGTAATAACGAGAGAAAGGAAGGGGTCATGATACCCATAACATCCACCGAAAAATTGGAAAAGGTATTTCTTGATATCTGTGGACCATTTCCACGCAGCGGTGGGAAACACAGATATAAATTTATCGTAATCATCTTTGACCATTTTAGCAAATATACCAAGCTATATGCAATAACTAGGGCTACGACCAGGAAAATTATAGACATCATAATAGAACGGTATATAATGGAGGTAGGCAGACCGTATTCTATAATTACGGACCACGGTACCCAATTTAAGGGAAAATTATGGAAAGAAAACCTTGGAGAACACGGGATAAAAACGTATAAGACATCCGTATATCACCCGAATAGTAACCCAGCCGAGAGAGTGTTGAGGGAAGTAGGACGGTTGATGAGAACATACTGCCATAACGAACAGAAAAGATGGCATGAATATGTAGCATCAACCGAGGATTTCCTCAATTTCTCATATCACAATACCATAGAGGTGTCACCATACACAGTTATGTTCGAAAAACCCCCACCACGAGACATAAAAGAGATTATTAATTTTCCCGACGAACCCGAATACCAATTTGAAAGAACCAAATTTTATAACAAGGTGTCGGAAAAAACGGAACAGCAACGGAAAAAATATATCCAATCCCAGCCCAAGGCAATTAAGTATAAGTTAGGAGAAAAGGTGTTAGTCAGAAATAGAGAATTGCCCAGTGCTATACAAGGCATAACGAGGAAATTGCTACTTTTATATACAGGACCATTTACGATCACAAAAGACAATAAATACAATACATACAAGGTAACCGACACTGTTAGTAACAAAGTAAAAGGTACGTATAACCAAACGTCATTGAAAAGGTACCATGATTAAAAAACACAAGTCAAATACAGAATCAGTGAGTAAGTACCATGATTAAAAACCCAAGTCAAATATAGCATCATTGAGAAAGTACCATGAATAAAAAAATGTCAACATACATTTACCAACGGAGTTTTGAAAAAAAGTTTTAAAAAAATCGCATTTTGACTTTAAATAAATTTAATGCACAAGGAACGTCAACACGAAGAGGCGAGATTGAAAACTACCCGAGAGAAGTGTCCCGTGCGAGAATAATTACCCATCGGAACGTGAGTTGTTCAAAGTTAAAGTCATCTTTTTACCTGGTTACATTTGTCACACAGTTGTACTACACATGCCACACACCTTCAAATCACTTAAATTTTGTAAAGCATCTTATTGATCTGTCTTGGTAGTTCAAAGGAGTCACGTCCTGAGAGTAACGATTTTTCATACTCATGCTTTTCAACTGAGTAAAATAAAATATTTGTTAGCTGATACTTGATTGGAGAAAAAACTTGTCAATAATAATAATAATTTATAATTTTTTGTAACTCTGCAATTTTACTTTTTCACGAATGTTAGTCCTTCAGACGATTTTTAAGATTCATTAAAACATACTTTATTTTTTCAAACTCAAACTGTCTTGTTCACATTTTTTCATAGAATTAAACTAACTGCTAAGAATTAAAAATTTTAATTTTAATAACATTTTCTTGGAACAAAAGATTCCAAGTGGCGCCCACAAACACATAGTAGATTAAGTTGTTTTGCAGGACGACATCACCGCAGAGGATCCAGTCATCAGTAAGTAATAAAAAGTGCGCGGAGTGTAACGCCCGACATAACACGACAATACAAACTCGACACACACTCCATACCATTTCTTTTTATTATAAATTGGCAGCCCAACTAGTGAGGCTTGAAAAAAGGAACAAGCCCGGCAACTACCAACAAATCAAGATGCCGCAACCAAAGGGAAAAAGGTGAAGAAGAATGTAGAACCCGAATTAAGTGTGGAAGACGGAGAGGCAGTCCAAGTCAAGGAAACGGAACTAGAACCGCCTACACTAGAAATGGAAAGACCAATACAAACGGGAGAAGAAATAGAGGAACAAACGGGAGAAGAACCCATACAAATGGTAGAACAAACAGAGAAACGCGAACCAGAAAAAATAACAGGGAGCGTTGACATGAATGCAGTAATGATGATGCTCCTAGGAATGAAGGAGGAGAATAATAAAAATAGACAGGAAGACAAGGCGGAAATAAAAGGAAGTATAGAATCCCTGAAAGAGGAGAGTAATAAAAATAGACGGGAAGATAAGGAGGAATTAGACAAAAAGATAGAATCTTTAGGGGAGTATATAACCGATAAAATAAATGACAACGGGAAAAAGCTGGAGCTATTTCAGGAGGAGAATAAAAAATGTATAGAGTCCCTGAAAAAAGAAATTAGCATACATTACGAAACAGTAAACAAAAGGATCGATGATAGTAAAATCGACAGTGACAGGAAGGTCGAGACGATGGAGAAACAGTTGGAAAGATTACAGGAGGGAAATAATACCCGTTTTGAAAATATAGAGGAGCAAAACGTAGAGACTAAACGAGATGTTAGAAATCTCGAAAACAAGGTAAGGCAGAACCAAGACGAAATCACGCAGGAGGTGGGAGAAGTCCGGAAAGACGTTAGCGAGAGGATACAGAGAACGTATGACATAGCTAACAGGCTGGACGAGCAAATGAAAACTAACAGAAATAACATACAGGAGATAGATCAGAGAGAGAAAAACCTGCAGGAAAGATTAGAAGCGCTGAGGGACACACCTATATTAAATACTCATACGTGTCATAGCGAGAACAGGGAAGTAATCAACTTCCAAAACTATCGTCGAAACCCGATGGAATTTTTAGAGAGAATGGAAGAGTTTATTGAAAGAAATAGAGAAACAAGGTGGGACAGAATAAGGGAAATTTTAGACGAGACGTTTCGAAACACGAGGGATAACTGGTGGATAGCGGTACGACCCGAAATCACGAATTTAGCCGAGGTTAAACGCCAATACAAAGAGAAGTATTGGTCGGAAACTGCGCAAAACAGAGTACGAATGGACATATTCTACGGCAAATACGACGCGTCCAATGGACAATCCCCAAGGTCTTATTTCCTGGGAAAGATATGTTTGGCACGGAAGTTGATACCGCCGATCCCGGAAGAATGTTTGGTGAGACAGTTAGCAGGACATTACAGCTACGGAATTAAAGATGCCCAATTGTACCAACAGCTCAGTAAAATAACCGATTTAGCTAAATTATTAGAAAACTGTGAATCCGCTGGAAGGTTCCAGGATTACCAACCCCCCAGTCGTAAACTAGAATATAATAACAGCAATAACGGACCAAACCGGAATGGAGGTGGAAACGGTAGTAACTTTAACCCAAATAGCCAGAACAATAGCACCCCACCAAATAGCCGAAATCATAACAACACTCAAGGTCCAAATAACCGCAACTATCCGGGACCAAACAGAAATAATTACCCCGAAAATAATTACGGTAGGAACTACAATCAGGGAAATAGTTATCGCGGAAATAACTATAGGGGGAATAATTATGGTCAGCGTAATAATTATCGAAACGGGGGTAACCAAGGAGGAGGTGATAGGAGAAATCAAGAACATAGGCCCCAGTTAAACTATACAATGGCCAATAGTCAACGGCCATATCCACCCAATTTACCTACTTACATGTATTACCCACAACAGACGCAAGGTAACCAGGGTAATACAACGAATAGCCAACCTATTAGTGGTAATCCCGAGGTCAGGCAGGAACCACAGACGGGTCAGCAACCCAATGTTCCGGGAGACCGGGCCAATGAGACAGGGGCTCATTTAAACTAAACACGGCAGTGAAAAAGGAAAACGGCCCTTCACTGAACCAATATTATGGGATGACTAAATACAAACATAGACAGGACAAAGACAGGACTATGACACTAAGGACGAATAATTATCTTAGGGACATTAGAGAGGAATTATTAGAAGAGAGTGACAATATAGTTAAAAATCATAACAAAGGGAATAATAGTATAGTACAAATCAAGGCAAATATCAATGGCATAGAAGCAATATTACTCATTGACACGGGGTCAAACGTATCGCTTATCGATAGTGTGGAGTTGGAGAGAATTAAACAAAACAGTAATTTACCCATACCCACTCTGCCTATAAATAACATTATTCTAGTCGGAGCAACGGGGAGGCAGAATAAATCGATAAAGGAACAGGTGTCATTAGAGATGACTAGTAATGGGGTAACGTTACCAAAACGGTTATTAGTGGCGAATAATTTACCCATGAGTATCCTAATAGGTTGCGATATACTTAGGCCATATAATGCAATAATAGATTTAGAAGGTAAGATTATAACGTTAAAAACAAATGAGGGAATTTGGACCAATAATTTAATTCATGCCCAAGGAGATAGTACAAACAACGCACCTTATCAAGCTATAGTGAACCATTGTTATTGTGCCGATCGACCACTAAACATGCCATTATGTCAAGAGGAAAACCCAGAGTTGTGGTTAGAAAAATTAGAAGAAATACGGGATTTCCGAAGGACGAAAGCAAGGGGTCAGATCAGCGAAGCACAGGCGGAACAATTAATTACGGTATGTAATAATTACAAACATATATTCTCAAACGCTCCAGGTAAAGCCAGAGATTATCAATGCACCATAAAATTTAAAACACCGGTGGAATTTAACAGAAAATCTTACCCGATCGCCTACTCGCTAAAGAACGAAGTTAGGGAGGAATTGAACAGGATGATAGAGGACGACATAATCGAGTATAGTCATTCGCCCTTCATAATCGGAACAGCCAATCATAGCTGTGCCGAAAAAGAATGGACAGGTATGTATATGTCTCGATGCTAGGGAGATTAACAAGATGATTGTTAACGACCGCACATCCCCGGGGGAGATAGAAGAGATATTGAAAAAGTTTCACGGGGCAAAGTATATAAGTTCATGGGATACATTATGCGGCTACTGGCAGGTAGAACTCCACCCTGATAGTAGGAAATATATGGCATTCATATTCGAGGGCAGAAACTATCAGTTTAAGCGATTACCCTTTGGTTTGATAAATTCTGTGGCGGTGTTTGTAAAGATAATGGACAGAATATTGGGGCAGGAAGTGCTGACGTTTACGACAGTATATGTCGACGATTTACTGGTAACTTCAGCGAATTGGGATGACCATTGTAATAGGGTTGAACAGGTGATAGAGACACTATCAGAGAATAATATCACCCTCAAATTAGACAAGTCCCAATTCATTGCAAATGAGGTGAAATTTTTAGGCTTTAATCTAACCGAACAAGGGATTACTCCATCCAAAGAGAAAGTAGAGGCCATACAGAAGTTCCCCACCCCAAAGAACAGGAAACAACTTCAATCATTTTTAGGAATCTGTAACTATTACAGGAAGTTTCGGTCCAATTATTCAGAACTAACTGCCAGGTTCCAAAAGCAGTTATCAGCTAAAGACAAATGGACCTGGGGACCAGAGCAAGATGGAGTGCTCAATCTAAAAAAGGAAAAAGTTTTAGAAGCAGTAATGTTACATCACCCCGACTTTACAAAACCATTTTTTCTAAATTGCGATGCCAGTAACGTAAGTTTAGTTGCAGCCTTATATCAGGAAGATCAGGATGGGAACCATTTAGTAATTAGCTTCGCCAGCCGCGTGCTGAACAGTTGAGAACGAAACTACAATACTACCGAAAAAGAATTGTTGAGTGTAGTTTTCGCTGCGGTAAATTTCGGACGTATATATTAGGGTACCCCATCACGGTTAGGAGTGACCACAAATCAATATCATTTTTAAAGCATTGTAAGCTGAACCACGGAAGGCTGACGAGATGGGTTTTGGCCCTGCAAGAATATAATATCACGTGGGAATATATACCCGGCAAACAAAACGTAGCAGCCGACGTCCTATCCCGCATCAATATACAAGACCAAACTTTTGACGGCGAAAAGGAACAATTAGCGAAGGTATACCATAGTATTAAGAGCAGGGAAGATTTAAAAAATATTTTAATCGATATAAAGTCACAACAAGAGGCCGACCCAAAATTAGGAGATATTAGAAAAAAGGTACAGGAAGGCGATGAGGTCATAAATAGATATTACTGTATACACAACGACACTTTGTTTATAAGGAATACCCCGCACCAGGAGAATTGGAAGTTAGTAATTCCACCAGCGATAGAGAAACCACTAATAATCGACTATCACGATAGGTACGGACACATGGGTGCCCTCAAAGTAAGGAAAGCATTGGAAGAGCAAACATACATCAAAGGGATAAATAAAAAGGTGCAACTGGCGATACAGTCATGCGATATTTGTCAGAAAGTAAAATGTAATAACGAGAGAAAGGAAGGGGTCATGATTCCCATAACATCCACCGAAAAATTGGAAAAGGTGTTTCTTGATATCTGTGGACCATTTCCACGCAGCGGTGGGAAACACAGATATAAATTTATCGTAATCATCTTTGACCATTTTAGCAAATATACCAAGCTATATGCAATAACTAGGGCTACGACCAGGAAAATTATAGACATCATAATAGAACGGTATATAATGGAGGTAGCCAGACCGTATTCTATAATTACGGACCACGGTACCCAATTTAAGGGAAAATTATGGAAAGAAAACCTTGGAGAACACGGGATAAAAACGTATAAGACATCCGTATATCACCCGAATAGTAACCCAGCCGAGAGAGTGTTGAGGGAAGTAGGACGGTTGTTGAGAACATACTGCCATAACGAACAGAAAAGATGGCATGAATATGTAGCATCAACCGAGGATTTCCTCAATTTCTCATATCACAATACCATAGAGGTGTCACCATACACAGTTATGTTCGAAAGACCCCCACCACGAGACATAAAAGAGATTATTAATTTTCCCGACGAACCCGAATACCAATTTGAAAGAACCAAATTTTATAACAAGGTGTCGGAAAAAACGGAACGGCAACGGAAAAAATATATCCAATCCCAGCCCAAGGCAATTAAGTATAAGTTAGGAGAAAAGGTGTTAGTCAGAAATAGAGAATTGCCCAGTGCTATACAAGGCATAACGAGGAAATTGCTACTTTTATATACAGGACCATTTACGATCACAAAAGACAATAAATACAATACATACAAGGTAACCGACACTGTTAGTATGGATGGATGGATGGATGGATGCACGGGCGTCTTGCGCCCTAATTTGTTTGCGTTGTCCAGGCCTAAGCCTGATGAACGCCAGGTGCCAACAGTTCAGCGCGGTCGTTTGCTCTGCTCAAGGATGTTATGATGCAGTCCGCGGGTCCATGATAAATTAACATGGCCACCACGGTGGCAAGCTAGTGCTTTAGCTTCAGCCAATTGTCCGGCCAAGGCGCGACACCATGGTCCCCTCAGGCTAGCCTTTGGGAACGTGGTGACACACCGGCGAGGACAAGAAGCTCGAGCGCCCTAGGGCGTCGGCCGAAATGGTGGGTAATGTCACCGAGACAGCCAGCTTTCGCAAGGAAGGCACTTGCACAACCTCGCGGGAGCTCATGTCTCAGGTCATTACCTTACCAAATCAACAAAGCAGGTGCTGGCGGGGAACTTAATCGTGATCAAGGCTTCAGCCAATCGCAACGCCTGGTCGCGTCTCATTGGTCGCCGGGACATAGCCCACGGAAACTCAGAAACGCGCCGGCGAATACAAGAGGCTCGACCGCCCGAAGGCAGCGGCCGAGTCGGCGGAACTTGTCACCGGGGCAGTCGGCTTTCGCAAGGAGGCATTTGCACAACCTCGCGAGATCCCATGTCCCGGATCGAGGCCCTGCCGAATCGGCAAAGCCGATGCTGGCAATAAATCTATCCATTCAATCCGCCGCAGCATGATTGACTACAGTTTCGGCAGGCGCAGGTGGTGATTGATGGTGATCGGTTCAGATTTCCAGAAGGTTGGGGGGATTCGTTTCTGGGGGTTCATGTGATGAACTTAGGGGGGGTCGTCTAGCAGCGCCCTAGGGCGCCTGACGCGGCGTGGAGGCGGAGCATTCTCCATGCTGTTAAGCCTTCGGAGGTGCGGGTAAGAGGACTCGCCTGCCTTGGCGAACAAATTCGTTGCCAGGGACCAGACGAAGACCTCTAAGGTGGGAACACGGAGACCCCGATGTATGGCGGTATTTCGCACATACCACGGGGACCCCGTGAGGGAGCGTAGGGTCCAGTTCTGAAATGTAGTCAGCCTATGCCTGTTGGTGGCCGACAAGAGAGGCCACCAGGCGGGTGCCGCATAAGTGAGTACTGTTCGGAGGAACAGTAGATACAATGTAAGTTTGGTACGGACAGCCAGGCAGCTGTTCCGCGAAAGCATAGGTGATAGTTTGGCTCTGACGCCACGAGCCAAGTTGAGGGTTGAGGTCACGTGGGCGTTGAAGTTTAAGTGCCGATCAAGCCGAACACCTAGGTACTTCACCGTCTCGGTCCAGTTGATGGGTCTCCCCTCTAAGGAGAGGGATTGGCATCGGGAAATGGACTTATGCGTAAAGCAGATCGCCTCGGATTTCTCCGTATTGATCGCTACCCGCCATTTCCTTAGCCAGTCCGGAAGCATATCCAACTGGCGTTGTAACATTACGCTCGTCCGCCAAGGCGAAAGCGAGCTAAAATGAAACATCGCGTCGTCGGCAAATAGAGATAACGTGACCCCGGGATAAACAGGCAGATCGTTCGTGTACAGTACATACAGAACGGGGCCGAGGACAGATCCTTGTGGGACGCCGGCGGAGACAGGGCGAACCCGAGAGAACGCCCCATCTACGCTGATCCTGAAGGTGCGATCCGTCAGATAGGATCGGAGCAAGTGGACGATAGATGTCGGGATTGGCGAATGCGCCAGTTTGTAGAGCAGGCCTTCGTGCCGACACTGTTAGTAACAAAGTAAAAGGTACGTATAACCAAACGTCATTGAAAAGGTACCATGATTAAAAAACACAAGTCAAATACAGAATCAGTGAGTAAGTACCATGATTAAAAACCCAAGTCAAATATAGCATCATTGAGAAAGTACCATGAATAAAAACATGTCAACATATATTTACCAACGGAGTTTTGAAAAAAAGTTTTAAAAAAATCGCATCTTGACTTTAAATAAATTTAATGCACAAGGAACGTCAACACGAAGAGGCGAGATTGAAAACTACCCGAGAGAAGTGTCCCGTGCGAGAATAATTACCCATCGGAACGTGAGTTGTTTAAAGTTAAAGTCATCTTTTTACCTGGTTACATTTGTCACACAGTTGTACTACACATGCCACACACCTTCAAATCACTTAAATTTTGTAAAGCATCTTATTGATCTGTCTTGGTAGTTCAAAGGAGTCACGTCCTGAGAGTAACGATTTTTCATACATTAAACTCATGCTTTTCAACTGAGTGAAATAATATATTTGTTAGCCGATACTTGATTGGAGAAAAAACTTGTCAATAATAATAATAATTTATAATTTTTTGTAACTCTGCAATTTTACTTTTTCACGAATGTTAGTCCTTCAGACGATTTTTAAGATTCATTAAAACATACTTTATTTTTTCAAACTCAAACTGTCTTGTTCACATTTCTTCATAGAATTAAACTAACTGCTAAGAATTCAAAATTTTAATTTTAATAACATTTTTTGGAACAAAAGATTCCAAGTGGCGCCCACAAACACATAGTAGATTAAGTTGTTTTGCAGGACGACATCACCGCAGAGGATCCAGTCATCAGTAAGTAATAAAAAGTGCGCGGAGTGTAACGCCCGACATAACACGACAATACAAACTCGACACACACTCCATACCATTTCTTTTTATTATAACATACATATAGTATATGTGCGTTGGAGTGAAGGAAGGAATTTAATTGTACTTTGAGGTTCAGATTTTGCAATAGTTTGTTATTTTTAGGTCAATCCCTGAAAGACTTCCTTTGATTAAGACTCATTAAAAATATTTTAATGTTTCTCTACTGTAATTGAAAACCTTCTGCTTGGTTATTTAAATAAACAATATCAAATACACTTGCTGCAAGTTCAGTATATACATGTTGTCTAGTGTATTCGTTAAACAGTGTTAATATGGAGTTTTACAAATAACGTGTATTTACTGCTACTGAATTTTAGAAAATGGTACCTGAGTGATAATCATAAAAACAGTGACCTTATTCCGTGTTTACAATTAGCAACCTCGCCTTGTAGTGTCCCGATTTAACAAGTAACCTTGCTACGGTATAAAAATAGATGTGAATTATGTATCTTAACATAAACGGATTTAGCATTTCCATGAAGATTAGTTAGTTATACTATATCTTTAGTAATTTAACTCTTTAAGAAGCATGAGCGTTTCCGAACGTGCGGTAAGAGTCCACTGTCAGTAAGCGTGCGCGTTTCAGAATGGGCGCGCTGTGTTCGAAATAGTAAGTGATATAATCCAACACAGTTTGATTAAATTTACTGTGGTTATTGCGGCGAACAAAACATTTATTTTAAACAGTAGACAGTTCACTGACGATGAAGAAACTTCTACTACAGATAAATGTGGTTATTGCGGCGAACAAAACATTTATTTTAAACAGTAGACAGTTCACTGACGATGAAGAAACTTCTACTACAGATAACTGTGGTTACTGCGGCGAACAAAACATTTATTTTAAACAGTAGACAGTCCACTGACGATGAAGAAACTTCTACTACAGATAAATTCAATAATACTCTATCTTTGCAGACGTTAAGTATATTCAGTTTTCTATTAATTATATTTAGAAGATTATTTCTTCTCTATTGCATACATTTTACACTTTTAAATGTTGTTTTACCAATCTAGTAATAACAGTCAATAAGTTAAAAAATACCAACATGTAAATAAAATCAAGAAATTATAACACCTCAACGTTTGAAATATTGTTGTACTGCGGTCGTTGTGAAACGATACGTTGAGTGACTGACGGATTCTACCAGTTGGTTCCATCTGATTTTATAAAGTCTACGTAAGGTACATGTGGAATAATAATAACTAGAAACTAATATAAATTCTGCTCTAGTTTACATATTGTATGTGTACAATCAAGAAAAGGGAGGCATTTCAATGTGGACTTATAACTGAGGAATACGGGAAACCTTATAGAGAAATTGAAGGCTTATTTTACTACACAGTGCAGAAAAACATACGTATAATACCCAAATGTTTAGATATTAGAATGTTGTATTATTATTGAAAAGTTTAGATATTGGTTTAAAAAATTGAATGGTTTGCGAAAAAAGATTGCAGTTGTCCAGAGTATAAAAACGATAAATTCTAATAAAAGAAATCTTGTTTTTGTTACAATCTTTATTTATATTTCCGTCAAAAACGTTCCACCATAGACAGTATTTCTTCAATTTATTAAATCAGAAAAAATAACGGAAGAGCTTGTTTTTATGATCTTGAGAAAACTCATGATCACTTGAAAACTTACTCTTAGTGTAAATAGGAATAAGTCTGGCTGGTATTAAAAAACAAAAACACAGGTTTTTCTGAATATTTATTGAGGGTAATAGACAGACGATACCAGAACACGAGCTCTGAAAGGAGGCAGGAGGAGCAGTGAACGTAAAAATAGAACGTAAACCGGTCCTTGACTAAATTTTTAATTTGTATTTGAACGGGGTATTAGAATAGTATATATATTATAATAGAATCCCAGCATGTTGGTCCACGAGGCATCAAGATAATTGAATGTTACTTCTTGAATATGTTGTTACTGGGGAGTAATCTGATACTGATTGCACCAACTAAAGGCAACCTCCTGAAAAAGATATTGCAGTTAAATAGAACAGAGAATATTGGAAAGATATCAGCGGAGGAAGCAAAGACAATGACTTCATGGGGAATACAGGTGGTTTCCAAAAAATTTAATTCTGATATGTAAATCCCAGAGCAAGTGTCTCATTTATAGTATCTTGGCTGTAAAGTCACATATAAATACGGTCAAACAAATTAGGGATCTCATCAACAAAATTAGTTAATACGAAGTATTTTGAGCATAGCGAACCAATTTCCCAATAGGGCACATTGAAAATGCAAGTAGACTTTATGTTTTCTCTCCCTGTAGTGCTGTAAGGAAATTGCTCGTGGACATCTGCAAAGGAACAAAGTTAAAGATTTCAAAAATCTGAGATGATTTTTTCAGAAGAATTGAACGATATAAAAAAGAGGATAGGACAGAAATTCAGTGACAGGAATGATTTGAATGTGGAGCCACTAGAAGGAAAAGTGCAGCGCGTAAGGTGAACTGTTAAAATCACCTAACCAGAATGGATGTTAATCCTCTGCTTAAAAAGTTGTCATGATAACGCTGAGGAATTTAGTTGTATAGAATGTGATGCCCATATTCCTTATTGGAGCGGAACAGATCCTTAGCGATCTAAGCGAAATAAGGACCCAACAAATACGACGCCTGCGAGGACGATTTTAATTTAATTAATTTTTCAGATATAAGTATAATACTATTCCTACATAAAGTAAATTTAAGAAAATTGTCGAGTGTCAAACTAGTTATGTGACATAACCCGGTAGAAGAAATATTAGTAGTCAAAATTAACAGAAATTGTTATTCTGTAACAAGTATATTTTCCCAATTTGCTTGGCAATGACAACTATTTTCCAAAGACATTGTCTAGCATAATTGGTTTATCCCGAATCAGTTTACAGTTACTTTAATCTATGATTTAAATTGCGGCGTTTTCTATTAAGATTGTTATAATTACTGTAATTATACACTCTGCAGATTATATATGAAGTATGTTGTAAGATAAATAACAATGTAATTAACCCTTACTTAAATTTTTATTTCTTTGTTTAGTAAGAAACTACTTTACTTAACAAACATTCAATCTCCCGTCTATAAATTACCCATTAATAATTATTGTCCACTTCCATTAATTTACAATTTATATATTTTTAATTTACAAAATTATTTTTCAGTTAATATTTTGGAAATGTTTCTTGAAATCAACAAATCTTTTTGTATTTACAGAAATTTAGACCAAAACATTTCCAGCTAATGGTTGAAAGCTGCTAGAGGTATGTTAATTGTTTGTGTGAGAGTACTATGAAATTAATAGAGTTACTTCAAAGCCAGCATTTTCACTTACACTTCTTGGTGTGTGTGTGTGTGTGTGTGTGTGTGTGTGTGTGTGTGTGTGTGTGTGTGTGTGTGTGTGTGTGTCTTTCTGGCTCTCTCACAAACACGACACACGCCCGCGCGCGTGAATTCAAATGTTCTTCATGCCTATTCAACGGTCACTACCAACACTGCAATCAGAAATGAGACGTGTAAACTTGAAATGCGCGTGTACGTAATCCGTAATCTCTAAACAATGGTCGACAGCAAGAACTAACAGTACTGAAATTCAATTTACAGTATTGTGTTACATGTCTGATTGCTTACACGGATGAGAGAAGTGGAAAGTTTTCAAGTAGATTAACTGTGAACAGAGGATTTAAACTAATTTGAAAGTTTCATTGTGACTGCTTACGGCAGAGGGTATCCAATAAGTTTGTCTTCGTATGGATGCACTCAGTATTTTCTATCTGCTTTTAAATAGCTTTTAAAATTTAGTTTTAAGACTGATTGAAATAGTGATTAAAATATCAGTTCGTACGTGTTGCCTACTAACCTAGACGTTCCGGATTTGATCCCCCGGCAGCACTATAAAATCAAAGTGCATTTATTAGCACCCAGATTGATTCAGGTTGTGCGTTGTTTTGTCAATGTCAAGTGTAGTAACAGGCGCCTGAAGCTAATCATACTACCATCCTTGCACACAATTCAGCTCAAAACAAGCATCCCACCCATCGTCTCATAACTCATTTGAGTGGTATTTATAATAAAGTATTACTATAATACTAAAATACAGTATCACCAAATGTAAATTAAAATTCAGTATTAGTTTAAAAACGTTTAAGTGAAAGTGAACTAATATTTACTATTCTATCTGTTATTTTATGCTTTATTATAGGCCATAGTTTATGCATGCAGATGTTTCCCTAAAGTTTGAATAGGATTATATAAAAAAAACAGATTTTAAAATCTAATTTTCACAGTTATTAACATATCTAATAAGATACTTTGCTGAATAGAATATTATAGACTTAAATATTGTTTTATGAAACAAAACGTCAGTAAAATTCCTGTTAATCTTAATTTTATTTTACTATACAAAACCTTTTCGTTTTATATCATAGTATATTTAAAACATTAATGCATATTCATAGCCACAATCATAAAATTCAAAGGAAAACATGTTTTTTCACAAGTAAAGACTTTTTCTTTAGTATAAAGCGTTAACAGATCATACTGTAGAAGTGCAATTCTTTTTGTCAAAGCTTCACAACGTAGGCTGCTAACCAATAATATGCTGAAGAAGCTAAACTACTTCCTCAGACTTGGCTGAAGACATTCAGTTTAGCAATTAAGTTACAAAAAATATAAAACTTACTACGAATACTGAGTTCATATTTAATTTACTATAAACTTCTTAACTTTTAATCAAAGCAGATGTCTAATAGGAAAATATATCTTGCTACTACACGATTTTTTTTTCATTCACGGGCTACTGACACACTAAACGTAACAGAATTAGTAATTAGTTTCTGTCACGTTTTGGACTTGGGGATAGCGGCGTACAGAATTGTACAAATATCCAGTAACATCCTGAAAGAAAAGAAGTACTTCACACTTGCCTTCACTGAAATCTCTCAAGTATTAAACCCAATGTGGTATCAAGAGTTATTACAGAAATAAAAAAAAATCCTGCGCACATTACTTTCTGTTATTCAGAAACTATCTAGGAAACAAATTTGCCCAACTATAGCAGAGAGCAGTTTGAGTATATGCACACAAAAAGTACATGATTTATATATATTGTAATTCTAAATTTTCTTTATTTCTTTCTAGGTGTGTTCTAATACCAATTTATATTTTTTAAGATAATATTTTATCTCGGGTAATTGGTTCCAGTCGCACCTTACGTGAAGTATACGTATTCAGCCCCACGTTGCTGGTGCCAATTATGTATCGAGACGTGTTTCTTTACTTAATGTGTGAGTAAAGTTAATTTATTTTGACTTTTCTTTAATGAAGAAATTTGTGTTAGTGGTTGAAATCACAAGCAGAATGATCACTGTTGCACACCACTATAAAATCGGGATAATTTTTATATAGTGGTGTGCAACAGTGATCATTCTGCTTGTGACTTTTATTTATTAACGTGGATTACTGTTTTCTTGGGGACGGGTGTTAGTTTTTGTGTTGAGTTTTCAAGATTGAGGTTACCAGACTCACTTACCGTAGGTTATTACGCTTGACGGAATTACTTACGTCGTCGTGGTCGGGTTCTAACTTCTTATTCTGAAATAAAATTCTTTATTTCTATTTTATTTTTTTAATAAAACCAACTCGCATCAATTAGGGAAAATTATCACTATTTATTTTCATGTTACTGCCTTCGTTGCTCTAATGTTTGCTTGGTACAATGCACAAGTCGATTCTTAATCGCAGTTCGATTCAGAGTTACACTTTCGATAGTTATATAAACTCCTGGATTCTTTTGATTGTTATTAAAAAGTACGAAATGCACACTAAGAAGTACAACATATTACAATTAAAATAATTATTACTTACTAATAACAATAAAATTAAAATCAAGATAATGCAATGAAATATTTGTTTATTCTGTTGTGAGAACACAATAGTTAGTGTCGACTCAGCGTTGGTTTCAGTTGGCTTTGCCAAGATGGCGGACTGACGCTAAGTAACGATAGAGTTGATTTACCTCCCAACTATTTAAAAAATAATTGTAAATTAAAATAAGTCAAATAAATTGTTCACTGGTGTTGAATTGGTCTTTTCACTTTGGTTCTGATGAATAAGTGTTACTGTGATTTAGTTCTGGCGTTGTAAAATTACTACTAGTGTTATTATATAAGGTTCGGTCTCATCACATTTGTAGATCACTTTTATTTATTTTTAGAGATATTGCTTTCTTCTTTCTTCTTGTTTTATTATTATATTATTATTTCTTGTTTCTAGTTTGACACTGTTAATTATTTTACTTTTACTCTTCTTCTGACTTGGAGTTGACTTTTACTAATTTTTACACAGAGTAGCATAGACTAGTTATTTATACTTTCGAGTCTAACAATCAAGTGAAGAAATTTCCTTATACCTTTAAAGGGCTTGACGAAAGTTCAAAATTTCTTATTGGTCAAAATCGACGGGTTAAGAGGTCACATGACCTTAATTATTAAAGATACAAAATTGTACATTTTCTAGCTACAATTACTCTCTGTCTATTACATAATAAATCTCAAATTGGTTTACAGTACAATATTCCTTATAACAAGACAAAAATTTAGACACCTCACATGGCATATGTGTGTGTCCTAATAATTAATTTAACAACAATATAACAATAAATTAATTTAACATTTTATAAAATTGCATCACCTAAGCCATTCTATGTAGCTTTTGACATTTCAAATTACATTAAAATTCCACTAATTAATTAAAATATTGCTTCGGACACTTAAATAAAACATATATTAGTATATATATTATCTTTTACTATTTATTACAGTGCTGTGATGGTTTAATCGTTGGATTTACAATAATTTCTATTTTGATAGTGGCCAATTAATTGGTATTTCTCTATAGTATAAAGTTTCAATGTAAAATTACTGTATGAACTTGTGGCTTAATACACTATTATTATTTCAATCACTTTCTGCTACAGTCCGTTTCTTGATGTATATAATACTATAATACTTATAACTATTTTACCTCAAGATGTATTTTTTCCTTTAGGGACATGTTTCGGGAGATCCTGTTCTCCCATCTTCAGCCTTCGCCATCTTGCTTCTGGTGCAGTATTTGTGTGTTGGCTTCTGGATGTTATTATGGTGGTTTGTTGGTCTTTGGTCCTTCAATGTTGCATTATTGTGTGTGGTTGTGGTATCTGTTTTTGTATTTTGTGTATTTTCGATGTTGAGTGCTTTGAATATTGTGTCATGTTTTGTATTGATTTGTATTTGTTCTGGTATTAATTTGTTTTGTGTTTTATGTTTGTAAATCTGTAAATTTTCCCAAATGTTCATTATGGTGCCTTTGTGTGGTATATGTTTTATTAGTGTTACATTGGTTATGTCTGGGAATTCATGTCCTGTGTTTATTGCATGTGTGGCTAAATTGGATTTATATATATTTGGTTTTTTGTATGCATTTAGGTGTTCAAAATAACGTTTTTTCAGCTGTTTTTTTGTTTGTCCTATATAACATTTATTGCAATCTTGGCATTCAATTTTGTATATACCGTTGGTTGTTGTATTATCTTTGTTGTGTGAGCTATTTAGATTTTGTAATTTATTTTTATTAGTTTTGTATGCTATTTTTATATCTGTGTTTTTAAATAGTTTTGTTAGTTTTGACATTTTATTATTTATATATGTGAATGTGGCCCATTTTTTGTTGTTGTTATTATTTATGTGTTGTTCAGTTTGATTAATTCTTATTTGTTCAGTTTTTATTTTGTATTTGATTTTATTTTTAATAGACAAACTAAAAATAATAAATATAAATGAAAATACATTTTTCACATCATATGACATAACAAACATGTACACTAATATCCCAGTAGAAGAAACAATTGACATAATAATAAACAAACTTATAGAACAAAATGAAAACAAACAATATATAACCGAAATAAAAAATAGTCTCCAACTAATACTAAAACAAAATTACTTTGAATTTAATAGCAAAATTTATCAACAGAAAGAAGGTTTAGCAATGGGATCACCATTATCAAGCATAATAGCAGAAATATTCCTACAACATATAGACACCAAAATACAAAATATCATAAAAACACATGACCCAGATGGCATATGGATAAGATATGTAGATGATGGACTATATGTATCAAATAACAAAAACACAAATGCAGAGAACATACTGAAACAAATCAATAACATACATCCCAAAATACAATTCACAGAAGAAAAAGAAAAACATAACAAAATCAACTATTTAGACATAACCATCACAAGATACAACAAACACATACAATATGCAATATATAGAAAACCAACTTCCACTAACATCATTATACCTAACCATTCTGACCACCCACCACAACATAAAATGGCAGCATTTTATTCGTTATTTAACAGAATGTACAAAATACCCCTAAACAAACAAGAAACTGACAAAGAAAGAAATATAATATACCAAATTGGTTATGCAAATGGATACAATAAAAATACTATGATCAAAATAGAAAATAAAATCAAATACAAAATAAAAACTGAACAATTAAGAATTAATCAAACTGAACAACACATAAATAATAACAACAACAAAAAATGGGCCACATTCACATATATAAATAATAAAATGTCAAAACTAACAAAACTATTTAAAAACACAGATATAAAAATAGCATACAAAACTAATAAAAATAAATTACAAAATCTAAATAGCTCACACAACAAAGATAATACAACAACCAACGGTATATACAAAATTGAATGCCAAGATTGCAATAAATGTTATATAGGACAAACAAAAAAACAGCTGAAAAAACGTTATTTTGAACACCTAAATGCATACAAAAACCAAACATATATAAATCCAATTTAGCCACACATGCAATAAACACAGGACATGAATTCCCAGACATAACCAATGTAACACTAATAAAACATATACCACACAAAGGCACCATAATGAACATTTGGGAAAATTTACAGATTTACAAACATAAAACACAAAACAAATTAATACCAGAACAAATACAAACCAATACAAAACATGACACAATATTCAAAGCACTCAACATCGAAAATACACAAAATACAAAAACAGATACCACAACCACACACAATAATGCAACATTGAAGGACCAAAGACCAACAAACCACCATAATAACATCCAGAAGCCAACACACAAATACTGCACCAGAAGCAAGATGGCGAAGGCTGAAGATGGGAGAACAGGATCTCCCGAAACATGTCCCTAAAGGAAAAAATACATCTTGAGGTAAAATAGTTATAAGTATTATAGTACTATTATTATTACATGCATTGAATTATTCATTATGTTATTATTATCCACTGAATTGATTCTGACAAAGTGAAGAACAACATTGACATAAAACAAACATATTACCATAA
Organism: Magicicada septendecula; assembly: GCA_034769895.1. NCBI lineage: Eukaryota > Metazoa > Arthropoda > Insecta > Hemiptera > Cicadidae > Magicicada > Magicicada septendecula. The sequence continues at coordinate 372,711,476 of CM068369.1, read as the reverse complement.
TTTTAGGCCATTATGGTCAAACTCAAACCAACTTTAAACAATAAAACTTTCTTTTAATAACTTCTTAATATCTAATAGTATAGTTGGTAAATTTATTATGACCTATTATTATTAAGTATTATTGACATCTGGTCAATTTAAACAATCTATGCCTTATTGCCCTAAATTAGGTTTAACACATTAAGTTAAACAACACAAATGATTGTATTATTCCCTTCAGTTAACATTAAAAATAAAATAGGGAACTATTTTATACAATCAAGGTTATTCAGATAATATTAAAATAAATTAAATTAAAAACCTAAATCACCTTTTGGTTTTTTTATAGGTTGAAGTCTCTTAGCAAATTGGTAACACACAGATATATTGAATGTCAGATACTTCACACATTAAATATTATTATATGATCACACATTGTCTTTAGTTGTGATTATAAATTTCATTCACAATAAGTTACCACTATTATTAACAGTCCTGTCTGTATAGATAATAACAAACATCTTACATTTACATTTTAAACTCAATAACTTATTGTACTTATTGTGATTACATTTTCTTTTTGCAATTCAGTTATTATTGCTATGAACAGTCACTTTTAATGGTTTAGAGTATTTATTTGTCCCACATTAGCTTATATTGTACTTCTTTATGCTTATTTTGCGTTTTAACTTTTCTCATTGGTTTAGCAAGGTTAGGTATATTGTTTAGTTTATGTTATATACTATGGGGGTTTATACACTTATTGGGTTATGTTACAATATATTGCAACAGTACAAATATATAGGGTACTCTGCATTCCACAATTAATTAAGATAATTAATAAAATTAATTATATATTCCATATTGTTAGTAACAATAATTCAGCTTTCAATCTGAACTGTAAAGGAAACAACCAAATTTCATGCTTGTACAGGTTGATCACGCCACTCAGCTGCGTAACGTGAATTTTACATGTGTACGTGAAACCAGTTGATTCCTGTAAAGCGTCACCCTAAATAAACGCTATTAATTATATGAATTATTTAAATTGTAAAGAGTGTGTGCACAATATCGCAAAACTAATTACGCCACAGTGTTTATAATATAAAGACGCAAGTGTGTACAAAAAATAGTGCGAAAATAATAAAAAGTGGAATATAGTGAAAATAAATATAAATAAAACTTATATTAATTAAGATAGGGAAAAACGGTTTACAAACTTTGTACAAATAAAAATTACCGAAAAGATGAATATCGGGTTATTTGCAAAGGACTTTGCATGTTGCGAAGACAAGCGAAATAAATGTGAAAATAATCGTGTTTAGAAAGGGACGCCAACGACAGACTGATACCTGCAGAGGATTGTCGAAACATGATTTTTTCGCCATAGGGTATAAATACTCGAGACACACTAACTTTTTTTTTCGTTCAACTACCGTGGCAGCCGGACGCTCTGCCCAGCCACAATAACTCTTTCTCGATCAACCACAGCGGCAGCCGGAGGCTCTACCCGACTACTCATCACTTTCGTGAGATCACCGCTGCAGCCAGAGGCTATGACGGAAGACGAGGGAGCAGCCATATACATGGAATAGTGTCCAGCGTACGGAACGAGGGAAAGAACTACGGAGAGGTTCTGAAGGACGAGGATCAAGGACTCCAGGACTGCACGACTACAGAGAAGCATCCAGGATCGAGGACCTAGGACCAAAGAGGATACGGTGAGTATTACCGCTACAACTAAAGTGTAACAAAACCATGTATTTGTAAAAACAAAAAGACTCAAGTAAAGATAATTTACCATGTAAAAAGAAAGAGAATATAATTCGAAGTGGAATTAATAATTTTTGAAAATATAAATGTTTATTTGTATAGTAGTTTAGAGTAATGTTTAAACATAAAAGTATAATTTCGAATAAATAATTTATCAATGATATTTGAATTAATCTGAAAGTAAATAGTAAATTTATTTTAACCAAAGAAATGCATATGCAATAATAAAAAGAAAATAGATTATTAAAAAGAGATCAGATAATTTAATAGTTATCAAAGCAATGAGCTAGTCGAGAGCAATATTATATAATAACAAACGTTTATTGTAGTATAAGTGTGTATATTATGTTCAATGTGTAATACGAAGTACTACTTATATGTTAATAACTAGATGTGTACTACGGCTACACACATGCGAATAATAATGATAGTTTAAATCGCAAAAGAATTGAAAATTTTAATTAATTAATTTTTAAATGGTTCTAAACAATTTCACGTTGTGTTATTATTATTACGATTACACCTGTCATAATTTTATAGCGTAAGTAATGTTGCTAATAAACGGCGTTAACGTTATAAAATAAATGTCGCCCAAGAACGTGGTGCGCGACCGTGTCATTTAACTATTTTAAAAATTGAAAAGTTAAATGTATGCTCTAAAAATGTGTGTTAAATGAAAATATATATTATATGTAATAACTAATATTATATTAAATATTATTTGAATGATATTTCAATTCTTGTGTATTATGATAGCACAACTGGCGCTCAACAGGTAATTATTGTAAATGAAATGTGTAATCGTAATAGTAACATTACTAGTATTAATAAAAATAACAATAAAAAACTTAATAAATAAAGAATAGCATAACCGGTGTGCCGGCCAGATGCCGGCCGTCGAAAATTGTGGAATATTTAATGGTAATATAACGCGAGAGCAAGGGGGCGGGTGTACTGAACTTTGTACGAACCGTTGAGGCTGCGCGCGCAACCGTAGTAAGGGTCGGCTTGTGCAGACGGTAACGGCCGTATTCTATTCACCGCCCGGCTGCGAAATACATCGACTCTGCTCTCCGAATAGTTACTGCGTAGTTTTTCTTCAACTATTATGGCTGGCTGAAACTTACGAGACTCCCGGTAAGATATTATATTATTGTATGCGTTCAAAATAATTAGAATTAAATAAATAATTAATAACAAGGTGTATGCACCGTATGAAAAGGACGTATGCATGTGAGTGCGATCCGACGCTTCTATATTAAAAGAAAATTTACTTAATGTGCAGTATATAGCTCCTGTTCCTTTTATTATTACTATAATAGTGTACGAGGCACTGTAATTGTCATTGTCATGATAAATGTAGAGAATGTTATATAAATTCGAGGCTAAAAGTTAGTGCGTAGTTAGGTAATGAACTATGCTCATTCATGGATCAGATTGTCGGTGTGCTCTTTAATTAACTTTACAGTAAAGAAATTACTTGTGAGAACATCCCTAGAGGAAACATTATTAATGTTAAAACATTATTAATACTGTGAGTGCTTTGAAGTTAATCTTTTTTGGACAAAGAGCGATTATCGTGTCACCACGTGGCTGGCTAACCTGTTAATTTCTGTTGAGGCGTGTGAGAGGGTGCTAATGTCTTTAACTCTACGCCCTTTGATAAAATCTTTTATTGCTGGAATTAATTATTCCATGGCAGACTTTTTTTACTCTTTAAGCAGGTTGCAAAGACTTTATTACTGAAACTTTGTGCATTTATCTAGAGTTGGTTGAAGGCCCGTTCTAAGGTTAATTACCTGAACTGGGGTGTACATTTTTTTGTGAACATCTTTCTAATTTTTATGAATTAACAGGGTTCTCGATTAAGCCGGAGATTTGGCCTTGCTGATTGACGTCCATCCGCATCAGCCATGGACCATTAGAAAGGATCCTGTTCGGAGAAGGAGTCGGTGACCAGATCAAGATGTAACACTTAGTCAGCACAATTAAGGTGATATGCACTCTTTTATTTTCCTTTTGGGGCCGGGCACCTGTTTTACTGTAAAAATCTTTTGAATCCATGTGCCCACGTGGCCGGACAGTCTGCTATAAAGGGGGTCAGCTAATCATCATTCTGAACATTATGAGTTAATTTCAAAGAACACTTTAATAACTGAATTACCTAACACTAAGTGCAATGCTTGTAATTGTGTGCTGCACTGGGGGAGCGTGCCAGAGATATTTGTACACTTAGACATTTTACAGTTTGCATATGTTCATCATCTTAGGCTTTACAAAATTTATATGACATGTTAGGAATTCTCTTCCGGCTGGAACAGAATGGAGTAAATATTAAATTCACCTTGGGTTTAACATTTAAGGGCTGGGGTGTTTTTTTGTTTTCTTTTTGGCTGTTTTCTGGGGTATAAAAAGGGACATAGTTTTTGCCTGGCACAAGTTGGTGCAGTTTGGAGCAGGTATGATTCCTGTCAACTTGGTTAAGCGCATGTTGTCGCGCTCCCACAGCTGCTAGGGCACAACCGTCCTTATTGTATATTCATTTTATATATATATAGCCAGTCGGCTTTTAACAGAAAAGAATTTGCACATTTTTTCTGGGCATATACTAATTGATTTTGTACCTTACAAAAGTCTATACTGATTGTTTTCTTTTACCCGTAAAGCACATATTGATTAACTTTTTCACTTGTAGCATGTACTGATTAATTTTTTTTGAACTGTAAAACATATACTGATTAATTTTTTTACTTGTAAAACATATACTGTTTAATTTTTTTTTTAATTTGTAAAGAATCGACTGATTAATTTTCCTACTGGTAAAGTATAGACTGATTAATTGAATCCTTCTGACTTTGTAAAACAAATTAAAATTTTAGAACCGTATAACAATTGCTTAGAATCAGGTGATGTAGTTTCCTTATATTTTTATTTAATGCTGTTGAAGGAACTTAAAGTTCATATGCTCATGATGGGTCATTTATCAGTGGAATTGTATACATATGGGCGGTACGGTCTTGCTTATGGGTTATGAGTGATTATCATCCTTTCTGGGGTTTTCGCTTTTATGTAGTTCTATAGAAACGGGTGGCTGATGGGCAAACATTTATCTCTGCTGGTTTCTGGGCATGGTAGTAACACTGCCTGCAAGGCAGGTGCATTCCAGGGGCATTCGTGTTTAGAATATTGGTGTATAATTGTGAGTATATGTGCCTTATGTTTCTGTACGTGTTGTTATGTTTTGTCTATGTTATGCTAGTCACAAAATGGGGGAGAATTATATATTTACTGAACATTATTCTATGCATATATATATATATATATATATATATATACTTGTTACGATATACAGATCTTGTCTTTCCACCCTGTTAAAACATGGCGATTATTTATTTATGATATATTTGTGATTCATTGGTGATAATTATGTGATATAGTTTTATCTACATGTAGCGAATGATGGGATACAATAAAAATTGTTATTGTTACATTACAGCCGAGTTTCGTTGCAAGTCCCGTCATACTGGACCCAGCACAATTTTGGCTTCTCTAGGCTCCGGCCTAGTTCTAATTAACTTGTGGCTTCTCTTTAAAAAAAAAATTTTTTAATAAAAAGGAGTTTGTTTTATACACATAAAAAGACATAAAAGGAAAGAGGGGTTACAAATGGTACCGCAGAGCGTGGTTTATAAAGTCTGATACTGCAAATGGTAGCAGTGAGCGTGGTTTATTCTAGGGTTGAACCCTTGGGTCCTTGTGTGTGACGGGGCTTGCAAACTCAGAAATATTAAGGCGATTGTTATGATATTGTGTTCTTAGGTATATGCCCGTGTAGGCTAGTTGTAGGTTGTATAACTTGTGAGTCGGGTCGCACCACTGAGGCGGTTATTTGTGTTTGAAAAATGTGATAGGTTGTACTGCCGGGGAGTCTCAAGGGTGGCCTGGATGATGGAATGTTGATTCAGGGTCGGAGTTTAGCGTGTGACTTTAGCGGGATGCGGTATGGCCCGATCGGAAGTCGGTACCGCCACCGACTTATGTCCTGTTGAGGTTGGAGTACTAATTCCCGAATTATGATTTTTGATTGTTAGTTGGTTTGTGTGAGTTATGTGTTGGTACGACGTGTGTAACGAATTGATGTTTGATGTTATGTGTGTTCAGTATTGTTGATTGTCACTTGTCTCCTTCTGTAGTGGGAGTGAATGGTCCAGAATAGGCCAGGTCTCCGCAGCGCTAGAGAACCCGGGGGTCCACTTGATGGAAGATAGAGTACTCAAGTTTTTCCTTTTTTGTAGGTCATGTTTGTGTTAGGTGTTTAGTAAGGATTTGTTTTATTATTGTTTGTTTTGAATTGTTCAATTCTGGCGGCGGTATGCTATCAGAAATTGCCCCACCCTCTTTCAGGCGTTCTTCAGAAATTTCCGGTGGTGAATGGATTTGATGAGGACCAGCTGCTGGTTTTCTTGGACCTGGTCCTGCAGGTGGCAGATTTCCCGGGGGTGTCCGATGGGGAGGTCTTGTCTCTTATATACCCGTATTGCCGGGGTACGTTGGCTGAGCTGGTCACCAAAACTCTGCGTCGGGGTGAGAGTGTTGATGCTTTCCATGGGGAGGTGTTGAACTTCTTCCTACCCATTCGACGACGTGCTCAGCTTAAGTTTGAAAAATTCTATCGCCTACAGGCCAACGGAGAGGCGTTAGGGGACTTCGTGCACGATATACGGAAAGCTGCCCGGGTGTTAAGATTGGGGTTGCCCGAGACAGATGTTATACAAGCGATTCTGGAAGGACTGCATCCCCAAGAGAGATCTCGTTTGGTATTCGCGGACCGTCCCCGTTGTTTTGCGGACCTTGAACGGTTGTGTGTGATTTCAAGAACGGTCCAGGAGGTTGACGAGTCCCGGGGAAGAGATGCCGCAGATGTCCAATACTCCAGTGGTTCATCAGGAAAAGCCAAAAGGGACAAACATGGTGGTTGGAGGAGAACGCAAGAGACTGTCCGAAAGCCTGAATATTCCGGAAGTGACGGAGGCTACAAGGGGGTGGCAAGTGAGAAGACGGTAACAACAGCTACAGCACAGAAAACAAAGAAGTATGAATTTAACAGGGGAAGACGAAATTATGTTAAGGAACAAACATCGGCAAGTAGGGAGCCTGTACCAAGGCGTTATTCCTATTCGGAGAAAAGGGAAACTTTGAAGGTTCCAGAAGAGGTACAAGTGCCTAAGAGAGTAGTAGATGAAGAGGGTGAAGCAGAAGAAGAAAAGCGGAATAGCTTCTGTGGATCGATACAGCACGACAAGAAAACGTCTGTGGATATTGAGTTACAGGACTCGAAGAGGACATCATGGTTGAATCCAGAGGCCGCAGAATTTGTTCCGGTATTTCCATCTCGGTTCGTGACGGATCCAGATCCGGTAATATCATCATCGCCTGCGCAGGGATATGAGAAGTCATTGGAGGGTGTAGCTTTACCATCGCCAGTAGAAATTAATTTAGTCATTGCACATGAACCTGGACAGCTGGATTCCAGGGTGGAAAATGTTGAGGACGTTGTGGTTGCTGAAGGTGGTCAAGGAGTGGAATCGACAGAAGGGGCAGAAGAGCGGTCTGCGGATGCTGCACAGGAAGGTATAGTTGTCGGTGTTAGGGAGACTGTAGAGTCTGAAGTTGCAGATGGACACAGGGATGTCCGGGCTGCAAGTGTTTCTGAGGTTGTGGATGGACAAGGGGATGTTCATGCCGCAAGTGTGGTAGAAGTAGATGAGGTAGAAGTTGATGAGAAATTTGGTGGCAGCGTTGTAGAGTTTGTGAGTGAGAATGATGTAGTGTGTGAAGATGTGGAGACGCCTTCTGTAGGTAGTGTTGAGGATTCCGAGGAACGGAGAGAAGTTTCAGGCGGACCAGGTGAGCAACTAAAGGATGAAGATGTGCAGTGTTCTGATGGTGGAAGTGGACGTGATGGCGATGACGTTGATGAGGAACGTGTTGATGAAAATGAGATCGAAGAAGAGGTTAGTCAAGAAGTTCGTGAAGGAGCTGGCGATGCGTGTGATGAAGATGGATCAGAGGAGCAACTGGAAGATGCTGAGGAGGTGCAGTGTTATGATGTTGATTTGGATTATGTCGACGAAGAAGGGGAAATTGTAGAAAAGAAAGAAGTAGAAAAGGAAGAAATTGTAGCAGAGGAGTTAGACGACGAGCATAATCCAGAGCGGAGTGAAAGTAGTGAGGTAAGTTGCTTTGATTCTGATTCTGAAGAAACCAGTCCGTACAGCCCAACACGAAATAATTTCTCAGGGAGTGGTGTCCGAGATGAACGGGTACTTAAAGTCTGTCATAGAAAGGTAAGAAGAAGAGGTTAACGGGTAGCGGATAGATGTTCCCCACACTCCCAGTGGTGTTCATCTATTTCAGGGTTGCGTCCCTGCCCACGCGAGCCTTGGTTTCCTCCATTCATCCTTATTTTCGGAGGGAGCCAGGTCCTTACCCTTACTCCTAGCTATTGACCCTTTAATGATCCTTGCCCCGTTTAATCTTCCCGATATTCCTACCCCTCCCTTTAGTAAAAAAAAAAAAAAAATCTATCAATAAGGAGAGAGACTTGCCGAGACTGCACATTTAGAATGTGGTCCTGGATTATCATTTGGATGTGGAAGGTTATCATGGAGGAAGTTAGGAGTTAGAGAATGTTCCCTCAGAGTGTCGTGTTCTTGGAGATTGTAAATTCCTCTGTTTTGGTTATGATGTAGACTGATAGCGTGCTGTTGTTTCTGATTCATAGTGGTTTGATTTCGATTTTTGGTTGGTGTAGAGGTCGAGCCATGCCGCATTCTCCGGTTGTTTCCCGGGTGTTTTTGTTGAGAGAGAGAGTTGTGTTTATTTTGTATCGACGTCGGTGGAAAAATGAACCCTCTTGCTAGTCATGGTGTTTTTGGTGTAGTTGAGATGAGATTATTGTTCGTGTGCCCTTGATGCGGTCTTCTCTGCCTGGCTAAGCGGGGCCGTCCGCCCTTGTGTAGGGATGTGGGCCAGCCATATGGCAAGGATGGAGATGCCTTGTGGGTGCATGTGGCTGGTCGGTCCAAGAGATGGACGAGGAGTAGTGCGGTCGCTCACATACCAATGTGGGAGATACCTTGTTTGGTCTTAGGACGAGTGTGTCAGTGGGACCGGTGGGAGTAGGTGATGGTCACTGGAGAGGGTGACGTGTTGGGGTGGTCCCGGGGGGTTGGCGTGGCAGAGGGGGTCGCATGGGGAATGGACGCAGTTGTGAGTTTTTTTCTGTTCTCCTGAGAGCAAGTGCCGCCGGGCCACCATATCCACGAAGTCCACCAGCTTGTTTTGGGAAGTGGGGTACACTGCAGGGTACTCTCCCGAGTTTCAGATTGGGGCAACCGGGTTGCCCTTTCGGGGTGGGGGTGTGTCGGCCAGATGCCGGCCGTCGAAAATTGTGGAATATTTAATGGTAATATAACGCGAGAGCAAGGGGGCGGGTGTACTGAACTTTGTACGAACCGTTGAGGCTGCGCGCGCAACCGTAGTAAGGGTCGGCTTGTGCAGACGGTAACGGCCGTATTCTATTCACCGCCCGGCTGCGAAATACATCGACTCTGCTCTCCGAATAGTTACTGCGTAGTTTTTCTTCAACTATTATGGCTGGCTGAAACTTACGAGACTCCCGGTAAGATATTATATTATTGTATGCGTTCAAAATAATTAGAATTAAATAAATAATTAATAACAAGGTGTATGCACCGTATGAAAAGGACGTATGCATGTGAGTGCGATCCGACGCTTCTATATTAAAAGAAAATTTACTTAATGTGCAGTATATAGCTCCTGTTCCTTTTATTATTACTATAATAGTGTACGAGGCACTGTAATTGTCATTGTCATGATAAATGTAGAGAATGTTATATAAATTCGAGGCTAAAAGTTAGTGCGTAGTTAGGTAATGAACTATGCTCATTCATGGATCAGATTGTCGGTGTGCTCTTTAATTAACTTTACAGTAAAGAAATTACTTGTGAGAACATCCGTAGAGGAAACATTATTAATGTTCAAACATTATTAATACTGTGAGTGCTTTGAAGTTAATCTTTTTTGGACAAAGAGCGATTATCGTGTCACCACGTGGCTGGCTAACCTGTTAATTTCTGTTGAGGCGTGTGAGAGGGTGCTAATGTCTTTAACTCTACGCCCTTTGATAAAATCTTTTATTGCTGGAATTAATTATTCCATGGCAGACTTTTTTTACTCTTTAAGCAGGTTGCAAAGACTTTATTACTGAAACTTTGTGCATTTATCTAGAGTTGGTTGAAGGCCCGTTCTAAGGTTAATTACCTGAACTGGGGTGTACATTTTTTTGTGAACATCTTTCTAATTTTTATGAATTAACAGGGTTCTCGATTAAGCCGGAGATTTGGCCTTGCTGATTGACGTCCATCCGCATCAGCCATGGACCATTAGAAAGGATCCTGTTCGGAGAAGGAGTCGGTGACCAGATCAAGATGTAACACTTAGTCAGCACAATTAAGGTGATATGCACTCTTTTATTTTCCTTTTGGGGCCGGGCACCTGTTTTACTGTAAAAATCTTTTGAATCCATGTGCCCACGTGGCCGGACAGTCTGCTATAAAGGGGGTCAGCTAATCATCATTCTGAACATTATGAGTTAATTTCAAAGAACACTTTAATAACTGAATTACCTAACACTAAGTGCAATGCTTGTAATTGTGTGCTGCACTGGGGGAGCGTGCCAGAGATATTTGTACACTTAGACATTTTACAGTTTGCATATGTTCATCATCTTAGGCTTTACAAAATTTATATGACATGTTAGGAATTCTCTTCCGGCTGGAACAGAATGGAGTAAATATTAAATTCACCTTGGGTTTAACATTTAAGGGCTGGGGTGTTTTTTTGTTTTCTTTTTGGCTGTTTTCTGGGGTATAAAAAGGGACATAGTTTTTGCCTGGCACAAGTTGGTGCAGTTTGGAGCAGGTATGATTCCTGTCAACTTGGTTAAGCGCATGTTGTCGCGCTCCCACAGCTGCTAGGGCACAACCGTCCTTATTGTATATTCATTATATATATATATAGCCAGTCGGCTTTTAACAGAAAAGAATTTGCACATTTTTTCTGGGCATATACTAATTGATTTTGTACCTTACAAAAGTCTATACTGATTGTTTTCTTTTACCCGTAAAGCACATATTGATTAACTTTTTCACTTGTAGCATGTACTGATTAATTTTTTTTAACTGTAAAACATATACTGATTAATTTTTTTACTTGTAAAACATATACTGTTTAATTTTTTTTTTAATTTGTAAAGAATCGACTGATTAATTTTCCTACTGGTAAAGTATAGACTGATTAATTGAATCCTTCTGAATTTGTAAAACAAATTAAAATTTTAGAACCGTATAACAATTGCTTAGAATCAGGTAATGTAGTTTCCTTATATTTTTATTTAATGCTGTTGAAGGAACTTAAAGTTCATATGCTCATGATGGGTCATTTATCAGTGGAATTGTATACATATGGGCGGTACGGTCTTGCTTATGGGTTATGAGTGATTATCATCCTTTCTGGGGTTTTCGCTTTTATGTAGTTCTATAGAAACGGGTGGCTGATGGGCAAACATTTATCTCTGCTGGTTTCTGGGCATGGTAGTAACACTGCCTGCAAGGCAGGTGCATTCCAGGGGCATTCGTGTTTAGAATATTGGTGTATAATTGTGAGTATATGTGCCTTATGTTTCTGTACGTGTTGTTATGTTTTGTCTATGTTATGCTAGTCACAAAATGGGGGAGAATTATATATTTACTGAACATTATTCTATGCACATATATATATATATATATATACTTGTTACGATATACAGATCTTGTCTTTCCACACTGTTAAAACATGGCGATTATTTATTTATTATATATTTGTGATTCATTGGTGATAATTATGTGATATAGTTTTATCTACATGTAGCGAATGATGGGATACAATAAAAATTGTTATTGTTACATTACAGCCGAGTTTCGTTGCAAGTCCCGTCATACTGGACCCAGCACAATTTTGGCTTCTCTAGGCTCCGGCCTAGTTCTAATTAACTTGTGGCTTCTCTTAAAAAAAAAAAAATTTAAATAAAAAGGAGTTTGTTTTGTACACATAAAAAGACATAAAAGGAAAGAGGGGTTACACCGGGATGACCAATAACAGTTATTTTAAAAACATAATATAAATAAATATAATTCAACATGGCAGAACCAGGTAGTTTTAGTCTGGAGGCATTTCAAAATATGATGCGAGCCATGGTCAAAACCTATGACTACTTTACAAAAAAGAAGATAATCAATTTAAAACATGTCTATGGCCGTCAGAAAATGCGTTATAGCCTTAGTATTCCACTTATATAAACCTAGATCCTGTGTACTGTTGCTATATACACACACACATACATTGGGTTGGCAATCCAATAAACCCGAGAGTGTCATACTTACATAATGAGTTGTCGCTACCACAACCCGAACTCTCAGAAAGGGAAAAAGGAAAATTGCGTGGTACACCTACGACGACCCATTTATGAACTCGCAAATGCCGCGGCGGGATGCCAGGCCGGGCAGGTTTACTATCCAGTGATATCATTTCTGGATACGCACAGTGCTCATGAGATGGTGGTAGAGCCTCAGAATAGCCGCAGAACCGACCTCTATGCACTAACCTAAGTATACATACACACATCTTTGATCTACGCCCGAAAGTCAAATTCGATCCGCTACTAATTTAGTGAACAGTAGAACATTACTCTCCCAGGCTAAAGAAGTCGGGTTATGTATCCTGGGTCTATTTTCCGCCATGCTGTCTGACGTCGGACGGCAATTTGACGAGAAAAGGAGCACACACGTGGCAGCAGAGACGCCACTTGGTTCATTAAGTATCCAAAGGTCATCATGGAATCTGTAAGAGAGGCCCACACAGCTACTTGCCAGGGACTCCCAACCCTGACTCTTCTTTTTTTGAATGCCAATGCGATTTCGGGTTATTTTCGGTCATGTTTCGATGACTGGCATGCAGGTATCCCAACAATCAGTGTCAATGGAGCCTAAGGAAGCGTTACCCTTTGCTCATGAAAACCGTACGTGTCGTAGCGGGGTGATGGCAAACATGAAGATTCACACACACACCTGTTCACATTAAATTGGAGGCACACCAGATTGAGGTGATATATATTGTATAGACAGACAACCTGCTGACAACCAGAAACACAAAGGTAGCAAATTTGATGACAATACGGCAACACTTGTAGCCAACACCTGCCCGAGGATTGAGTCTCTGAATGTAATAGAAATAGTCTCTGTCTAAGAAAATGGAGAATGAAGTGGGCACATCGACCGACGGCTTAATTGGCAAAAGCCGACGACATTATTAATTATTGCCTTTATTTATAGAAAACGTAAAGCGACGCAGCGCCAGTAACGGATACAGCCTGAAAACCTACCTCAACTTCCTTGCAATCAAGCTTCACCCTTCCTGTAACATAGTGGAGAAGCTAAAAATTGTAACACCTAATGACTTAGTGAACATGTTTCAATAGGACCATTACAAAATAATGTGTGATCCATAAAGTCCATAAAGTCACCCCCCCCCCACACACAGATATATTCCAACAGTACAGGCTATGGTCTGGGATTTCAAAATCACTTTTTTGGATAGTGAAAATACGTTCATTGGCATAACAACTTTACCATCAAAATTTTATTGATTGATTAGAACAAAATCGAATTTTCTCTGGTTTTCAATTTGTATTTTTAACAATATAATTGTTTAAGCTTGTGTAATGTTTTTTAATATAATTAATTTGATATATAATTAAACAAAACTATATTCTTTAAAAATGTAAACGAAAACTTTTATAGTACTTACAAGAAATTCTATAAATAATACTGTAATTAGAGTATCAAAGAACTGTATACGATCTACGAAATAATTTGTAGTAAAATTGTTTTTTCATACAAATGTTGAAAATTGTAAATATTTAATTCCTTTGGATTCAATTATTTATTTCTCTCTTTCAAGACAATATGATTATCAACAGGTGTTTTTACTAACATGAGTGAAATTTTGTAATTGCTTAGTGTACTTTTAACCTCAATTGCTCTTCATATATATTAGTGTTATTAGTTGCATATTATTATTTATTTCATATATAACTAAATATCTAAACAACTAAAAGGTAACCTGTCACCTGACGGTGAAATGACAAGGATTGGAAAACAAGTAAAAACTGGTTAATTAACTCGGGCAAAAAATCTTAGTTCGTATTATCTTACTATCGTTTAAGACAGTAGGTGCTCTAACTAAACGTTTGTAATTAAGGTCTATCTTGGGGTAGATCTAGTATTGAAAGTTAACTTCAAAGAAATTACTGAAATTAATAACAATAAATACTGAAACATGGACAACAAACAAAATTAACATACACTGCAATTGTATGTATAGTAAAAAATTCATAAGCAATATTTAAAAATACTTTTATCCTACGGAATGTAATAAACATCCTATTATCAAAAAAAAAATAATAGAAATCATTGTGCTCCTCCAAACCCAGTTAAAAATATCATTTATCAATAATTACACATAAAATAATTGTCACAAATCATTTTTATGACTGAATAGCAAATGAGCGTTCTCAACATTTATATACGACAGCGTCTAGGTAAATAGTAACCTAATAAACTAGAAGGTACTTATTTGTTCTATGACGTTGTGTAATGTGTTGTGCTAAAAATAGATCACATATTGTTGTTTATAAGTTTTTTTTTTAAATCAACAATGTTATCTCAATAAATTTATAGGTTTGGGTTTATGAGTCTTGCGACAATTTTTGTTACGACAGTCTCACGGATGGTCGTTGGTCGTATTGTACGGTGGAAACAAAATACAGACACCAATGAAGTCAGTAATTACCAGCTCAGTATTAGTCACATTGATAACAATGTGTCATCAACAAGGTACTATCATAAAATAATGAAAGTTAAATTTGTCTACACGCAATAATAATGACAACTATTAGAGTTCCACGCTATTGTAACACAATAATAACTTTCTACTAATCAGCAAAAACCACTTGATCCGCACTCTACATTAATGCTGACGTAACCAACTAACTAAGCTGGCCGCTGGTGGTTATAGATAGCCTGCAGATGTTCAATAATAATTTTAATTATTTTAGGGCGAGCCACCATAATTTGCGTAGTTACAAGTACTAGAACAGTTTGGAGTGCTATTTCACTTCACGGCCTTGACAGAGATGCTACATCTTTTCTTCTAGCCGAGAATCGTGTAGAACGACACTCTTCACTTTTCGAGAGCGTTACGATTTTCCTTGTAAACCATGGCAGATTTGCCACGTCTAGTAAACAGACTTTCTAATAGGTACTTATGCTTAAATTGCAGGTTACCAACGTAATAATTAAGGAACATGGTAAAAGTTTTGATCGCTTAAAATTTTACTCTTGACTTGGAAAAAAAAGAAGATTAAGAGCATAATTTTTAGAAAGATGTTTCAATAACAACCTCTTTTTATCTGTAATAAAGTCTTTTCATTTCGTAACCGCATTAAAACATCTATCCAGTTACGTACATAAACTAAGCAAACAATAATGCGTAATACTTTACTTTGACGTATAGCTTTCAAAAGCGTTAAAAGTAATGATGTTGTGGAAGTAATGAAATGTGTTTTCGTAGTAGACCGCGAAATGGGTAAGGGAAGCTAAAGTGGTAAGCTGACCGGATATTAAATAGGAGGAACGGCTTACACAAAGCGCGGGTAATTCTGTTATGCTATATCCGGCAAAAGGAAATGAAACTTCTCACTTTATCGTAATACTCTGTATGCACGATACGTCCCGAGATGAAACGTAAAGATTCATTCAAATGTTTCGTGTAGCCTTATTACTTAAAATAATGCTCTTAATGTGCAAAAAACTTAGGACATACATTAATTTTAAAACACTTTTTACAATTAAAATATACATTAGGAAATATGTAATATTATTAAGCATTAAAACATTTATTTTTATTTCAAACGACAGTGAATATTCTGTAATGACAAATTAATGAAAGTAATAATAATCTGATCATTAATAAGTCTAAATATATCTTACGCCGGTATGAACGGAAATTTAATAAATAACACAAAATCTCAATGAGTTTAGACTCATAATCGCTCAACAAAATGTGCAATGTTATTCTCTCTTATACTGGAATCTCCCCTCGAAATGCATTTCTTATACTGCCACATTAGCTAATTATAATTTATAATTGGACTTGGCATGTTATAACAGATACCTTTGACGAAAATTTAAAATATTTATTACCTTTTACCTATCATATATTGGTCAACGTTTATTATACATTTTCTAGTTTATATTTATTATACATTGCTCAAAGTGTAAACATAAAAACAACTTTAGAATAATATAATTAGTTTAGCAATTCATGCACATAACATGTAAGATCATTATCATGGTCAGAAAAGAAAAATTACTAAAATTTTTTGCAAGATTTATTTGTTACTTCTAATATTTAAATATTACATTATGTAATTTTGATTACGTTTATAAACATGCATTGCTGCAAATATTGTATAGCCTACAAACACATAATGAATGTATATCTAATCATCCTAGATGCAGATCAGATATAAGTCTGAATAATCCTTCGAATCTACGTCAGCTGAATATAATAATATCATATTTAGTTTTTGGAAAAATCAGTTTTACTAATGCAATAAGATATTATAAACAAGAAAAAACTGAATGTAAATTTTTTCTAAATTATAAAGCATGATTTGTTATTCTCATCTTAGCTCTCACTACTCTAAAATTTGAACATCTTTAGTTATTTCACGTTAATGGAGAAGCAACGCAAAGTCTAATATAGTCAAATGCAGTTACAGAATAACTACGGTTTTACTTAATGTGTATAGCAACTTACGTTTTGCATACTGTAATAGGAAAAGTTGGAACGCAGGCTGTTTTATTGTAATTCCTTCTAATTAGCAATGTCTCCAAAGACCACTTCATTCAACTCAGGAACGAACAAGGACCTCTCAGCAACAACCTCAATTACTTTTTCAGTCATTTCTTCTGTCATCATACAGACCGTTAATACATCAATCTATTCTTCTCGTATTACCCCATCCGACAGCAAGAGTTCTCCTTCTTTGACCAGAGTATATCCGCTAAGGTAAAACAACTCTTTGACGAGAGGAATCGCCTCCTGAGGCAGCGAACCCAGAATCCGGCCGACAGATCTGCGTTAAACAGAGCGACTAGCAAATTGCGACGCGACATTTTGGAGTTCCGTAGACTCTGATGAGAGAACAGACTGGGCGTTTTGCCAGAGGATGGCATCGTGGCGGCTTCATATTGCTCTTACGGTTATTTGCAGACGCGCGCCTATGCCCGGATTGGAAGGACCCGGTGATCAACATCTCGGCCGCTCGGATAGTTAGAGCGGTTTGTGTAGTTTCCAATAACTGCAGAACCCATCTTTCGGAAATAGACAACTGAGAGGATAGTATAGCTCAAGGGGCCCCAAAGGCATCAGGACCGTAGGGTGTTTTGAACACCGCACTCCAGCGCCTTCCGGAGTGAGGAACTCTGTTCGTGTTTGATGTGTTTACAGCCTGTCTCAGGTTGAATTTCTTCCCGCCCAAATGGAAGTCGTCTAATGTGATCGTGATTCTCAAACCGGGATGGAATTATTGTCGCGTGGAGTACCTACGACCCATCAGCCTACTCTCTGCACTGTCAAAAATTTTTTTAGTGACTTGTACATCTACAAAGACTGGACTTGTTGATCCCCGAACAGTTCGGCTTTGGTTAAGCGCACTCCTCCACTCATCAGCTGATGAGCTGGCATAACCGAGGGTGTCTGCTAGGGAAAACAGGTGACCGGTTTTTCCTGGACGTGGGAAAACTTTTGATCGCATGTGGCACAAGAGTGTCCTTTGTAAACACATCGAATACCTACTCCCAAACTGCTATGTACGCATGACCGCTAGCTTCCTTCGAGACCGCAGCTTTCAACTGACAATATACCATGTTCGCTTTATTATCGGAGTAGCTTATTGCCGCTTGTATGCCTTAGGACCGCGTTTTTGGGTCTCTCCTGGCCCCAGTAATTGCCAACTACAGGTGATTGTCACCTATGGGACCCGGAGTAAGGCTGTCTCTTTTTGCGGACGACCGCAACGCAAATTTTGCCGCTATCGAGTTTTGGGGAACTGCCGTCAAGGCTACAAAGAGCGCCTACTAAGGTTACAACGACGAAGACGGTCCCGTCTGCTAAAGTTAGGCTTCCTTTTTGTTGGCATGAACCAACAGCTTTAAGTACATCAGGCCTCACATCCACTCTTCTACTCACCGAAACAAAATTAAGACTTTTTCATTGACTCGCTCTTAGCTGTATATTTCTTATCTGAGCGTGTGTTGCTTCGTGGATGACTGCTAAAATGTTGCATCAGTTAATTTTTTAGTAAATAACGTTTGTGAGAAAAAGCAAACGATATGCGGAAATTTTATGTACTCTGAGTATTCAGTACAAATAGCGATCCCTATAATAATGAGCTTCAGCCGAATCCAACTCGACACGGCCCTGTTTCCTTGCGGCACACAAAGCGACTGGTCTGTAAACACAGTCACGTTCACTTGAAAAATTACATGATTCAGGGGAAGACAATTCTGCCCTCGTCACTATTCTTTCTTGTTCTACACCTATTAAATGTAAATAATCAGTAATTCTACGTGTTCCATCAAATAGAGTTTTACTAAAATATATTCAGTTTAGATAATTTGTCCGTAATTAAAAACTGGACAATTCAGGTAAAATTTTATTTTAAAAATTGTTATATTTTTACAAATACTAGTGGTCGCCCAGTGGTCGAAATTCGACCGTAATTCATTAAATTTTTAAGTTTGAACGTTATTGAGGTTCTTTTGTCAAAGACTATACCTCTATAATCATTGCATATAATTTTTTTGAATTTTGTTCTGTTACGTCAGCTGCGAGCGTGTACAAATACGTAATTAGCGTGTGTTGTTTGCCTTAATTCCCTTCAGTACCTATGAAATTTAAAATTTAATGTTAGTAACAGTTGAAAAATAAACACAATTACAGCTTCTATTCGTATTTATTTTTTGATATGATTCATTGTCAGTTTTAATTTTTTCATGTTATTATTGAATCAAATAAACGCTAATAAAAATGAGACTTGACATTCGTAGAAGTATAAGATACATTGTTTTCAATTCCAGTGGATTACATTTCATTTTTGGTAAGGTACAAAATTCGAAAACAGTTTGAAGATTTTCTGCTACAAAGCTTATATAATTTTTTAACTTTTTTTTCTATGCATTAATTTTCGAGTTATTTGAAAAATATGAAAGATAGGAAAAATGAGGTTTAGCTTGGCTAAGCCATAAGCAATAACGCGGTTTTTGACATTTCCTTGGGTTCTTTTTTATTGCCATACTGACCAGGTTTCGCCAAGGCTACACAGTTATTTTGCCTATCTTTTTCGAATTATATAAAATTTAAGTAAAAAATTAGTACAAAATAAAAAATGAAATAAAAAATACGTGCCTTGTATTTTTTCATATATTTTTCATTAAATCAAGAAAACCGGGAGGTTAAAAAAATAAATGTTGTCCATTGAACTTAAAATAGTTTGAAAGTGAATTTAATGATTCAGAACTTTGTGTAAACGATGTTTTGTGTAAAAACTCTTTCATCATTTCCTAAATGCCCTTGGCCATTATATTCGGAAATATAAAATCTCCAACCATCGAATGATCGAACTCTACTTGCTGCGACGTACAATTGACCATGTGTAAAAACTGGCTGCCTCAATAAAATTCCAATTTTTTCGAATGTTTGTCCTTGAGACTTATTTATTGTCATCGCAAATGCAGGTATAATTGGAAATAGAGTTCTTTGAAAGTTAAATGGTGAAACAGTACCGGAATATGTTAAATTTATACATGGAATCAAAATACTCTTATTGCGTGCGGTTCCAGTTAAAACTTCGCAATCAATAGCATTACGATGCATACACTTGATGCGCATTCTTGTTCCATTGACTAATGCTTCCTTTGTATATAAGTTTCTGATCAGTAAAACGATGCAATTAACTTTCAATACTAACTTATATGGTGGCAAACCACTAATAGTCAAAGAATTCAAAAACTCTACTGGATAGTTATTGATTTCATTGTCATCTTCACAAATTATTTTATCGTAGCTATGATATGTTTTCTGTTCATCTGGTATTCGATTAAGTATAGCAGTATTAATAAAAGTACAATCATCATTTTTAGGTGCTAAAATAACTGACTTCAATATGTTATCTGAGAGTATGTTTTCGGAAATATTTCCATACACCTCATTATAATATTATTTTCATCTCCTATTAATTGCTGAGGTATTTCAATAATATTTTCACAAAACTGAGGGAATTGTGGGGCTTCATCATTACCAATTTTTTTCAAGAATTCGACAAATTCTATTTCACTTGGTAAGGCTCTCATATTTTGAGTAAACGTTACTTTATGAAAATAAACAAATTTATGCCAACTCGTGACACAATTTTCAATTAAAGTTGCACGTGATCCATGTGGGACAACTGGTAAGATTTGCCGAAAATCACCGCACAGAAGTATCGTTTTCCCTCCAAATGGTTTATGTTTATCATTTCCATCGCATAGATCCTGCAATAATCTATCTATGATTTTCAACACTTGCAGTTGGCACATAGAAATTTCATCAATAATTATCAATGATGATGAATTTATGTAACGTCCATAGCTACTATTTGCGGTAATATTCGCTACAGAATTTTCCAAAATGGGTATAGGCAATTTAAACACATTGTGTAAAGTTCTACCTCCAAGTGATAGAGTTGAAGCTATGCCACTGAACGCTGGTGCAATGCAGCTAAGATTAAGTGAATTTAATTTGTGAATGATTTGTGTTTGTGTGAATGTTTTCCACAACCTGCATGAGCGGTTAAACAAAAAACATTAGATCCAGTATCATGATGCAAAACTTCACGAATCACACGATCAATTACATTACGCTGTTCAATATTTGCAGTTTCATAATGCTCAGAAAACAGAAACTCTTGTTCTATTGGATGAATAGCATTTGCTTCGTCTGTTCTCTGCGAATACGTGGGAACTGGTAAACCAAGTTCTTGACATGACAAATTATGAACATTCAAAATATCTTCAATTTCTAATAGAGCTGTATTAAAGGATACTTCTTCATTGTAATCTCTCAACAAATCTTCACTAAGATATACTTTAAATTCATTCTATAACGCCAATGCATTGGCTGGCACATTTAATGCACAAATGTAACCAAATAAATTTCCCTTTTGTTTTGGTGAATGTAATTCCTATTGCTTCATTAAACACATTCGCGCCATTCATTATCATTTGAAGCAATGCCGCGAGCATGGCACGCTTCAACAAAAGAAGTGTGTATAATTCCATTGTATGTTCTAACATCCTCAAATGATTTTGGACCACAGACGTCTAATAAAAGCAATCGTAAATGGAAAAGTTCGATGTCTTTTGGTGATACTACATATATGCGTATAATGATTTTATCACCTAATGATTTTTTCACGCCTTCTCTTCTTCCATTTTTTCGGGAATCTTCCCACACATAATGCAAAGGAATTTCAATATACTTATATTCATGCGCTGATGGATCTGATCGATTCAATTCAAAAAATGCTAATAATTTTGTTTGTCTTGCATTTTCAATTGCTTGACGCTATTGCCCTTCTCGAAAGTAAACATTCTGTCTACGCGGTAAATGAATGTCAAGTCCAACGATGACATGTGATTGAAAATGCATTGGTAATTCATAGATGCGCCATACAGCTTCAGTTGATCCGACATAACGGCCATTTAAAAAATTTTTAACTTCATCAATTTGTATTTCTTGACCTGGTTCATTTCTCTCTGAACCTAATTCAACAGATGCACTGTCATAGCCTCTATACACGTATTTATAAATGTATTTAACACTTTTAACTGTAGTGCATACTTCAACATTTATATGGCAATTAAATTTGGCAAGTAAATACGGATTGTATGGTACAACTTAACGATTGTCGAGGCAACTACCGCGAACTTCAGCATTAATACCATTATCACGCCTTCTGTATAATGGATATCCATTTAATGATTCACATGTAAATTCATTAAATCGTTTTGGATAATCTTTCGTGCATTTTCCATCTCTCATACATACAGAATTTGGATTAAGTACACCGCATGGACCATGCATCATGTGTTTTACAACATATTCATGTAATGTAGGATGTGTTTGAATGTTAGGAATCTCCGCAGATACAACTTTATCAATATCGGTAGCGTTAACAATTTTATCTTGCTCATTTAAAGAGAGTAAAATGTGAGCATGAGGCAATCCTCTCTTTTGAAACTCAATTGTATAAATGAGTGCTTCAACTTTACCGAAGATTTTTTGTAGTGTAAGGCCCTGAATTAATGCTTTCAGTTTGGACTTGAATACACGCACAACAATATCAGGTCGAAAATTAGCTGACTCACCTACACCAATATTGGTAACTATTTCAGGCCAACTTGGATTGCAAGTCATTGTAATAAACAAAGAAGGCTTTCCGAAATGTTGTACAATTGACATTGCATCTAAATAATTCTGATACATATTTCTTGGAGATCCATTGAATGAAGATGGTAAAATTACTCTACGGCCAACTTTATTGGCAACAGGGTTCAATTCTAAATAATCTGATAAATTGTTGTAAACTTCAGACCTAAGACTTGTTTGATTTTGTCGAAAGAAATGTAACCTTGTGCCCTCTATTCTCACATACATATCAACTATCCACTGCAGAAATAATTTTTTTTCTGAATGGTGCAACATGCTAAAATCTTCTCTAATTTATTGCAAGTCGATAGGGTGCATACTGATGTATGAAGCATGTCATTTCTTGGAATGACATTCAGTGCGAATTTAAATGTATCCCTCAAAATAATTTCATCATTTTGTATACTATTTACACTATTTAAATTTGCATTTGGTCTATTATCATTTTGACTTTCACGCGAATATATATTCCTTCTTCTTTGTCTCTCACTCCGACCCGTCAGTGTTCTATGTCGAGGCATAATGGAAGTAGGTGCGAATATCTGAATGTAAAAAAAACATGTAATGAAATTACTGAAACTAAGATTAGACAGGGTTTAATTTAAAAATAATATAATGTACTCACTTTTTTGAAACCACCAATAATAATTAGGCGAGAGTAAGTCAATTAAAATTTGCTACAAAATTTTCCTTTTGCAACAGGTGTATATTAAGCAAGCTGTATTTCACTTTCTACTGCACATTAATATATAAAACACAGATATCTAATATACAAAATATAAAATAAACGCTTTTGTGCCTTGACATACACTCCACAGACTATTGTTGCCTGGCAACAAACTTATTTTATTTTTAACAAGTACCATTGTTTGAAAAAGTTTAAATGAATTTTCAAGTGCAAATGAATGTTTTATTTTATTTTATTTAATGTATTTGTAACATACATTATATACAAATTTTAGCTTTCTGCACTCATTCTCCATATAAACTTTAACTATGCCAAATCTCACACTCCTCCGTGCCCGCAATATGCTTAAAAAGGGGTACAAAGTTTTCTCTTCACGTATTAATATATAGATTTAACACTATTAACTGTAGTGCATACTTCAACATTTATATGGCAATTAAATTTGGCAAGTAAATACGGATGGTATGGTACAACATAACGATTGTCGAGGCAACTACCGCGAACTTCAGCATTAATACCATTATCACGCCTTCTGTATAATGGATATCCATTTAATGATTCACATGTAAATTCATTAAATCGTTTTGGATAATCTTTTGTGCATTTTCCATCTCTCATACATACAGAATTTGGATTAAGTACACCGCATGGACCATGCATCATGTGTTTTACAACATATTCATGTAATGTAGGATGTGTTTGAATGTTAGGAATCTCCGCAGATACAACTTTATCAATATCGGTAGCGTTAACAATTTTATCTTGCTCATTTAAAGAGAGTAAAATGTGAGCATGAGGCAATCCTCTCTTTTGAAACTCAATTGTATAAATGAGTGCTTCAACTTTACCGAAGATTTTTTGTAGTGTAAGGCCCTGAATTAATGCTTTCAGTTTGGACTTGAATACACGCACAACAATATCAGGTCGAAAATTAGCTGACTCACCTACACCAACATTGGTAACTATTTCAGGCCAACTTGGATTGCAAGTCATTGTAATAAACAAAGAAGGCTTTCCGAAATGTTGTACAATTGACATTGTATCTATATATTTCTGATACATATTTCTTGGAGATCCATTGAATGAAGATGGTAAAATTACTCTACGGCCAACATTATTGGCAACAGGGTTCAATTCTAAATAATCTGATAAATTGTTGTAAACTTCAGACCTAAGACTTGTTTGATTTTGTCGAATGAAAGGTAACCTTGTGCCCTCTATTCTCACATACATATCAACTATCCACTGCAGAAATAATTTTTGTGAATGGTGCAACATGCTAAAATCTTCTCTAATTGCTAGTCGATAGGCTGCATACTGAAGCATGGTTAATTTATTTCTGGGAGCTCTTGAATTGGATGTAGTTGTTACATTATGAGAAATATTGATATGCCACCCAGTATCACCATTTGGAAAAAGTAATGGATACGCTAAAGGGTCCAATGATGAATCCAAAACAGAGATATTTTTAATGGTACCATTAACTTTTGAAAATGAAACCATATTTCGTTCAAAGTGTGGCTCACCATCAACTGTACTAAATATTACTGCTACATCAGTTTGAACTGCATCATTATAACGGTATAGATGTAAATCACGATTTACTTTAATGAGCATACAAATTTCTTTATTTTGATTTTCAACTCTCTGACAATGACCTTTCATTGCAATGAATGACCGAACGAAAGGATTAATGCGTTCCAATTCAAGAGAGATTTCGCGCATTATATTGTTATTGCATGTTTGATTATAGTGTTCACGTAATCTATAATTGACAGCAGTGTCAACATCATAAAAAAATATAATTGCGCATAACATGGTGAGCGACCATATCCAGCAGTCATTGGACCTGATCTGTGATAAAAAACATCATGTATTTTAAAATGATACACTCCACGCGTAACTGTATCCGAAACTTTAGCTTCTGAGCTAACCATAGCAAATGATAAATTGTATTTACGAATGTTTTCAAAATAATTTTTTGACTTTCTTTTTATTGAAGGTTCATTTGAAGTAAGTCCATCATACAAGGATTTAAAGTATTCATTTTGACTTAAGGCCGGTAATATTGCTTTACCCTTATGACAACATGAAGTGAATGCAGTCCTTTCACCTAAGGTGACTTCAGATTCGAAATGTTTTGCATTGCAAAACCTGCATTGTAAATGCATTAATCCACAATCAAAAGTATTAAAATTTCTTGGAATGACATTCAGTGCGCATTTAAATGTATCCCTGAAAATAATTTCATCGTTTTTATACTATTTACACTATTTAAATTTGCATTTGGTCTATTATCATTTTGACTTTCACGCGAATATATATTCCTTCTTCTTTGTCTCTCACTCCGACCCGTCAATGTTCTATGTCGAGGCATAGTGGAAGTAGGTGCGAATATCTGAATGTAAAAAAAAAGTAATGAAATTACTGAAACTAAGGTTAGACAGGGTTTAATATAAAAATAATAAAATGTACTCACTTTTTTGAAACCACCAATAATAATAATTAGGCGAGAGTAAGTCAATTCAAATTGCTGCTAAAAAATTTTTTTTGCAACTGGTGTATATTAAGCAAGCTGTATTTCACTTTCAACTGCACATTAATATATAAAACACAGATATCTAATATACAAAATATAAAATAAACGCTTTTTTGCCTTGACATACACTTCACAGACTATTGAAAAAGGAACATTTGAAATCACACAAAATTCACAGCTCATTCAGTCAATCTGTCAGTAATTATTTGTTGACAACATTTTAAAATTCTTTGGCGACAGTCTCTAATCTGTGGGACTGTTTGACCACAGACTATTATGTGTTTGACATTGGCAGTATGAACGTAAACAAACGACAGACTATTATGTGTTTGACATTGGCAGTATGAACGTACACTAAAATAAAAAAATTATAATTTTATTGCTTGGCAACAAAATTATTTTATTTTTAACAATTACCATTGTTTGAAAAAGTTTAAATAAATTATCAAGTGCAAATGAATGTTTTATTTTTATTTTATTTTTTTATTTAATGTATTTGTAACACATATTATATATAAATTTTAGCTTTCTGCACTCCTTCTCCATATAAACTTTAACTATGCCAAATCTCACACTCCTCCGTGCGCGCAATATGCTTAAAAAGGGGTACAAATTTTCTCTTCACGTATTAATATATAGAAGATAAGCCGTGTACATTTTTTACTTTAACAGGTTATTTTATACTGTAAAAAGTTTATAATGTAGGCCTATTGATTAAATTTAATATTTTAAAACTCAGTGTTTAATAATGAACTCACCTTTCCACGTGACATTTTCTCTAACATGTAATTCACGTTTTTAATTCATTTGTTATTTAATTATCTAGTATCCCGCAAAACCCTTGTGTTTTTCATTTTTGATACACATGTATCATTTCTGTTGATATTTTGATGTTTACGATTCTTACGGAACGGCTTTATATAGTTAGGTATTTATTACAGTGGTTTGTAAATTTGGCAGTTAACGTTTTAAGTAATTTCGTTAATTTTCTAATCTCTTTAAATAATATGATGCATTGTTTTAGCGTTATTGTTGTAAAACAATATGAAATCGCTTTTGTGAATAATATTGAAATGGGAACAACATAAACGTGATTAAACATGTAGCATACATTTAGCCGAGATCTTTGCTTTATGTCAGTACGTTTTAAAACCAATCCGACTAAAACGTAGTCATACTACTCTTTAGATATTTTGTTGTCTGCTTGTTTCTGGATGAATTAATGTATCTGTAACACGCAGTACGTTTTAAGATATAACGTCAAGGTGTGTAGTCAAGTACAGGATTAAACAGTATAGGTGGTATTAAAAGATGGGTTACTGATAAAATACAGCCGTTTATAGGGAAACAAGAACTAAAGATTACGATGAAAGTTATAATACTTATAATTTGCAATGATAGGCAAGAAAGAAAACTATTGTAATAAACAACACATAATATGAGGTTTCAGAATAATTGAACTATCAAAAAATGGTAAATGAATATTAAAAACTGGTTTTTAACTAGCAAACTGGCATGGCAGACATGAATCATATAAATAAGTGGAATAACAACTTTTAGCATAGGTGGTAATAAGAACTTCAGCAAAGAAACGTGTGTAATAATTTTGAATAAAATGGTGTTGTTATAATTTGTCTAATAAACAAAGATTATTTTTGAAATGAAATTAAAACAAATTCGTATTCAATAGAACGAAGAACTGTTTGTTTCAGTGAAAGCCAAATAGATATAAAAAATGAAAAAAATTGAGACCCTTGCTACTAAACTGTGTTTTGGATAGTCAGTTTATATATATAAGCAGCAGAATGTTAGGATTCGTAGTTAAATTGGCACTATTACATGAAAATAAAACTAGAAAAGAATATAGAGGAAAACTGTAATTATACGACAATGGTATATATTTATTAATTTCCTGACTGCTAACATTACTGAGAAATAGAGAAAACGATAACTTAATTTACCATTAACATAACAGGAAATAACAAGTAAACGAGGAGGTAAAATCAATATCTTAGAAATCCTTAAACGTAAAATTGATTATGATAGGGAAGGAAAGCCTCAACTATATACGTGTTGCAGACGGAGGAAGAAAAAATAACAAAATGAAGATAATTTAAATTAAAAAAATGGAAAACTCCACAAGTTATGATTACATTTTAAAAAAGATATGAAGAAGTAACTGTAACATATTTCACGATAAAAACTTGTTAGTAACTGGAGAGATTTACTATCAAATACAGTATTGTCTATTATTGTAATCATAAGGTGACGTACAGTAATTTTTTATAGACAACGTTTATCAAATAGTAAGTAAATTCATAGCTTCTCCAGCAGATAACATAAAATATTACCGTCTGGGTAGTTAGTTTAATATTTATTAGACCAGAAAACTCCACGTCGAGGTGCACCTCAGGGGAAATTTTCATGCTTAAATGAAGTTTATCTGGACGTTAACAAGCAGAGAGTTGTCCAATAAACTTATTTCGTCGTACGTTATAGCTTACTAAAGTTACACCAATGTAGGATACACACAATCCTTACATGGACACATTAAAATAATCATATGCAATCATGCGCTAACGAACATCTTCATAAACTGTCATTGTTTTCCCTTTCTCTATTCACACAGAATTTAAATTTTACTAACTCTAATATTCATCACTCAGAATAGACTTTAATCCAATTACACCAAGTTACATAGGCTTCATTATTCATGAAACAATACAAGTGATAACTCTCACAGTTTGCGCGCGCGCGCGCCCACACACACACACACACACATATATACAAATTGATGTGTGTACTACCAAAAACTCCTACAATCCAGAAAAATTTGAGTAAAGATTTACTTTAGTAAATTTCCGAGCGTGTACACACACACTCAAATGCATATTAACATAAACCTATCTTAATCAATTTCTTTCTTTGCTGCTTTATAAATAAGCTACAAGCATTTTCCGGTTTCACAGGATTACTCCATGCCATCACAGTTTCGTTCCGCGGTCTACCAATAATTCTTCAACTCTTGTCAAACTTTGTGTCTTCATACTCAACAATGCTCTTTAAATTGTTCTTGGCCTCCTGTACTCATTCAACCACTGAGCGCTTTCAAATTTATATCTTACATCTTGAATCCTGATAAAAAGAAACAGAATGTAGGATGCATGACCTTACATCATAATATCACAGCTGCAGTGGTTATACTAAAATCTCGGGAAAGCACCAATGGTTGCAAAACATAAGCAAAGCCGGAATCGACATAATTTTGCATAATGTTATTTGAATTTGCTTCGTGTTTTTCCTGAACATTTTTTCTAATAACCTTAGAAGAGAGATTAATTTTTTATATCATCAAATAATTTAATTCCACCTACAGAAAAATTTGAGACCTGTTTAAGCGATTTATTATTTATCACTTTTTTACTCTTAATAGTATTTCATTTATTAACTTTCATTATCTTTAACTTCATGTTAAAATCTTTAAATTAGACAATGAACTCAATTAGTTCAATCTGTGCATAGCATATTGCATGTGATGTTCCTATAACTAAATAAAAATGCCTATTTACGCACTGAAATGCTGAAAAAGTATACTCGTATTGTTCTCCACAACCGATAAATTTATCAGTCGTCCAAGAAAACACTCTGTTCTTTCAAAAAAAAAAAAAATCATCCAAATAAATATTAAACAGTTGTGCAAACAGTCAACATCTGTAACCTAATACACAGATTTATATAGCCTTTCCATCAATTACCTTTTCCACGACAATATTCATCCTACTCTAAAATTAACTGCAGTTTGTGAAAAATATTACTTCGTATCCTTTTTTATATCAGTGTTCTCCACATAAAATTGCAAGGAAGTTTATCGTATGCTTTTACAAAACTCAGGAAAGCAAAATACATGGCTATATTGAATGCAGGCCCTATCTCTGTTTTATATTTTAGAACGAACACATCGAGGTAAAAACACAATCGGAGGTCCTCAGCTTGGAAATGTAATGCATGTAGGGTAATCAAGCCACAATTCTAAAATCGAGATAAAATAAAAATACAACATAACTATCTAAATCTTAGAAAAAATAAATGAATATAATCAACGTAAATTGTTTACATCCTGATTCCATGGCGCGGCTTTCTGTCTTCTAATATAACTAACAAACTTAAAGTTTTAAATTTAAAAAGATTTAACATTCTATATTTACATTTTAAATCATCTAACCTATTTGAAATATATTCCTGGCTTCGAGGATAGCTGCCGCGGGTGCCGTTGAAACACTTAGCACTATATTTGTCAACAATTTACACGGCCGAATAAGCGGGTAGTTTTTATGATTCCTTCTGACACGATCCATGAAAGCCTAGATAGTTTTACTATATATCCAACAGATTTTTAATTTAAAATATACCTGAAAGTATTTTGAATTATTCAGCTAATTACACGTATATAAGAATGATAATGTTTACTATAATTATGTAATGAAACGGCTAATAAAAACTGTATTAGGCGAATACAGAGCTTTTGAAAAAAAAAAAATCTAGGTATCAATCGTGTTTTCAGTTTTGACACACTTTTCTTGTATCGTATTATATTTAAATAACTTGTTATTAGCATATCAAAGCAAAATGTAGCAGTAAATCCATAACCTGTTATTACGATACGCATGCTATATAAAAATGGGAAACGCGAATAATGTAAAATGGTTTTGCTAGGTCAGACGAAGTAGTTTCTATTACAATAAACTTAGAAATAGTCACATAAAAAAATGTGCTGTATACATGTTTTTATATACACAGACACAGACAGACAGACGTGCACGCACACGCGCGCGCATACACTCACACACAAACACGAATATATAATATAAACTTAGCCATATTAAAAATTTGCATTTTGAGGTTGTGTGCCAAAAATGAATTACCGAATAATTGTAATACAATACAAAAATAATATTACAGTCTATTGATATACAAAAAAAATAATTGATATTATAGTAAATCAGAATATTTTTATTATAGTCAGATTTTAGTCAGTTTCCTTACATGGGGTGCCTGGCTTGACTTATTTATAGCTTCCGTCTGAACAAAACAAAGGTTCCTGTTGAGTACAACAGTTTCCTATGACTACGTACTTTAGACCAATTGACGGTAAAACTAAAAGGACTGCTTGTCCAGAGGACGACGTGGGAAACCAAAGATGATGGACTAGAATCGCGGCGCAGTTCACTTAACGGAAATATAGTTTTAATTGCTTAATATTAAATAGTACTTACCCAGTTACAAAGATGATTCGTTCGGTTTGTATTGGAACAAAAAGGAAAATTCTTATGTGATATAATCTACTAGTACATTATCGACGATCTTTATCGATGATGAAAATTAACGAGAACTCACGGTCTTTGGTGGTTGCTAATATACGTTACGTATTTACTGTAGATTTGTATACCAAAAGTGGGCGAAGTAATTATTATTGACAGCTTTATAGACCTAAGTATTATTTGGCTCAAAGTAGTTTCCAAGAATAACGATACGTCTACTAGTAACTGAAAATCGAGTAGAGTAAGTACATAACATTGATTGCTGGTGTTTGGAAACAAAAAGAAAAAAATCTTTAAAAAATTGGGTTAAAAATTATAAAAGAACTTGAAAGAGAACTACTGAAGAGGCTGAGTAATATTTATGCAAACAGGAGGAGGGTAATATAAATTTTCTTTACAAGAAGAGCGTACTTTTCACGTCATATGGAGCAAATAATTGCCACACCTAAGGAAATGAAATTTTAAGGAATTCTGGATCGGTCAACACAATTTTAATAATCCTTTTGAGCCTTAGTAATCCTTTAATAGCGTTTTGAGCTATATGCGTCTGACTATAATTTTTTTTTGACAGGAATCTAAGGTAGATAAGAGATTTGGTGGTGAAGATACAAGTTTTAATGTTTTATATAAGGCCTCTAAAGAGCACGGTATCTGTTATCATGGTCACTATAAGGCAGCGAATACGTGGTTTTGAGGTGAAAAACTTTAGTGAAAAGCTTAGGAGATAGTTATTTCTGCAATGCCGATTTAGGTCAAATAACGTTTTCTGTGTTGATTAATGGAAGTACGTATATGAGGGGCTAGGAACTTTTGGTGGAGTTTAAACATTAATCCTCAGTTGAGATTTTAATTTTCCTGTACAGTTTCTTTTGACTAAATAGAACATGAACCTGTGCCTGCAACTGCTTTACATAATACGACAGCTAAGTTGAAGTCAGTTTTCAGAAATAGATCTTTAGTTCTTCTAGATTTCTCTTTACACCAACTAAAGGATGACAGGTAAAATGATTTAAAATAAATACACCAAATAAGAAACTGGAAAAGGATAAGAAATGTAATAGAAGAGTTAAAATTTAGTTTTTGTATAGCCTAATCAACTAAAGGAAGCCGAAGAAGTTGGTCTGATGAATGAGGTATTAGAGTATATTGAATACGGGGAATGAGGTGTGAACTGCAAAATCTTAGCCAAAATGTAGAAGATGTCAAAACACATCTGATAACTCAGTTGTCTGAAAAGTTAAAGGTTATATATCACAGTTAGATAAAAGGATTATAGGTTAAGAAATTGACTTGAATACTCGAAAAAATAAGCTATCTATCATTATATGGAATATGTCAAACATGACTTAAATAGCAAAATAGAGTATGTCTGTAAGCTAATTATTGACAAGACGAAGACTATAGAGGACTTGAGAACTAATTTGAGTAGCCAAATAACTATCCAAAGAGAGAAAGTAGCAAAAACTAATAACTGACAGGGCGAATACTAGGGACTATGGACGCTTTTAGAAACGACTTGTGTAGACGTTTAGATGAAAAAACAGACTATATTTGTATTTGATCGCTGCTAAGAAGTTATACCACATACCGATGAAATTTTGGCTTCGTAGTGAGTCTGACGGTACAGGTAAAGATGCTGAAGGTTAAGATGGCTTTGGGTTAAATTCGAAGACATTAATGACAGTTGAAACAAAGTAAATAAGTCTGTGCGGTAGGAAATGCCGGAAATTTACGTCTCCTACTCTAATGTTTTGTATAGTACTTATATTAGTGGTAAAACACATGTCTTTACTAATTATATATAAAGGCATTTGGTATGGTAATGGATTATTCTGGTAATGGATATAAAATTTACTAAAGAACAAAAAATCACAAATTGCTTTCCTAAGTGCGACTATTGTGTAGGTCTATTAATTTTTTAAATTCTTGTGCACGTAAGTACAAATCTAGTTTGTCATCGTCCAGATTGAATGCTTATAAACTGTAATGTCTAGAATGTAATGTGCTAAATTTAAATTGGTACATAAGCTTGCATTCTTCTCAAATTTGCGTGTCTGAAGATTCGGGCGCAATGCGTCTTTATTCACACGCTAACAGATAAATATTTACGATATAATTATACATCATACCGTTGTGTTACTTTAGTATACACAAACTATATCCTAAAATAATAATAATAATAACAATAGTAATAACAATGACAATAATAATAATTTATTAATTTTTTTTAATAACATCGTATTTTTGGATAACAAAATTTACTTGATCTAGGCAAAATTGTCATTTCTATGGTAAAAACTAAAATAATGGAAAGAAAACAAACTTCTAAAAGGAATTATAAAATCGTCTTCTGTTTTCCCTGATTCAACCCAGTTGGTCTGGAAGCCAACTTATTTTTCAAGACCAACAATAACATTTATGGTTGTCCAACAGGTATCTACTGGTGGTCAAGTAGGTACCTACTTCTCTCTGTATTTTTTCGTGTACCTAACATTTCTTATATGTTTTTATTAATTTTGTATTCACCATGCTTCCTAATATACGATGAAAGGTTTTCATAGACCAGATCCTAAAGTGTCAGCTAGAATTCGAGAACTCATTCGAAGCAAATTTTTCTTTACCTAATTTTTTAAATGGAGTATATTCCTATAGTCTACTAAAATGTTTTGAGGCAAGTTTCACTATCCATGTGGTTATAATGAAAATGTTTCGATTATTTCCCGGTATTCTTTTATTACTTATCCAAATTTATAAGAAGGTAATGTAAAAATAAATCTGTTGTGATAGACCTATATAATAAATTTTGAAATTTCCATCTTCATAATAAGCATACGTTTTTACCAACAAGAAGAATTCCATTATATTAATCAAGTTACCACCACATAGTCGTGATTTAATATATGCTTTGAAATATTGCTGTTCAATTTAACATCATTAACATAAGGTAACTCCTCAGTACTGCTTTATTTGAAAACAAACATTTTGCAAGAATTGTAATATAATCTTTTCCATTAGTTGATACTAGATTAATAATTAGTTGATACTTCCATTAATCAAAATAATAGATTAATTTAGGCGTAGATAAAAAATTGTAATTACAAGTTTTGTCTTATGGAAAACAGAATTTGTAGAGAGTAATAAATATTATTACATTACACCTAGGTGAAATCATAAGTGAAAATAGAAAATATGATCAATAGGACTTAATCCCAATGTTCCGAATGTTCAATTTCCAATGATACGAATGTATTCTGTGATTACATTTGTATCGGAAAGAGAAAAATGTGATGAATTGATCAGGAATTGATTAATTAGAAGAAGTGCATATTAATGTTCGACATTCAAGAAAAGTACACGTAGGCTGACCTAAGACAAAATTAAAGGAATTTAAGAATGATAAAATGCAGCTCATATAAAGTTTATTCATTTCAGTTCAGTGAGTATAATCAAGCAGCTTTAACGCAGTCCTTTTCACAAAGAACTATACCCTTTATACTGAAACGAATTCAAATTTATTAAAAGTAGTATACTAAATAGAGTTTACCCACGCTACGTTTTTGCCCTCTTTTACTATTTTTTTTAAACTTAACACTACAAAGAATAGTAGTTGTTCTACTTGTATAAAAAATTTTAGAGTTAAAAATTTAGAATGCATATAACAAGCAATGCATTCATATTTTGAAGAATGGTTTTAAAAATAATCACTAGAGTTAACAATTTTGTTTCTTTCTTACTTGAAGAGCAGCTTCTTACTCTTTTATTGCAATAACGTACAGGAAGTTAATTTAAAATAAAGTCAACTTATTTGCAAGAAACTATTTTTATGTGTAACGTACATGTGCGCGGCCAGATGGGTATCTCAAATTGTTTCAGACGTATAAAAAATAACGTAAAATTTATTTTTAAGAAGCTGGGGGACCTAAATTAGTATTTGTAACACATGTATTATGTAGCGATTATAGAACCAAGCCAATACTATTTTTAGATTAATTATGTCTTTCTTTCTTAGGTTTTTGATATAACGAGGAAGCTACATTTACAGAGTAGCCGTACGCTAAAATGTTTTATTTTAATTTTATCAAATATTAAAAAATATTAAATGAGTCGCCAACTCCAATGGACTTTTATTACTAAGTACTAGATGGTCGGAGTCCAAAGGATTTAATTACAAGATCTTCAAACGAAAGCTTCCCTCCATACATTGAATAAGGTTAACACACGTTAAATATAGTTCGAGGTTGCTATTCGACTTGTATTTGTATCACAACTATTTATAAATAACCATTTATAAACTAATAACAAAACAACGACTGAGTGAGCTGTTTTGCGGTAACAATTCACCACAACTGATTTAGATTATTTATGATAACGCCGATAAACCGAAAGATCTTGTTTTATGTAATATTTAAATAAATATGAGGGTAAAAAGTACATAACTGGTGAATTTTATCAGATTACTACAAGGTTTAAGTAATGAAATCAACTTTAATAAATTTGGAAAGGAGAAAACAAATTATATTATGAAATATTACCCCAAATTTGATAGTTTATTGTTCGCGTTTTATTGAACCACACCCACACCCACCCACACACACACACACACACACACACACACACACACACACACACACACACACATTATAACAGAAAGAATATCGTACGTCAAGTCTTTCCCTCGTTGCCTCACGTTGGATTCGTCAATTTATAAAAGAAAGATTTATGTGTGTTGTTGTTATGTCGGGTGTTACACTCCGTGCACTTTTAATACTTACTGGTGGCTGTTTTCTCTGCGACGATGTTGTCCTGCAAACACAACTTAAGCTAACATGTGTATGTGGGCGCCACTTGGATATTTGTTCCAAGAAATTATTATTATTAAAAAATTGAATTTTGATTTCTTAGTTGTTAAATTAATTCTATAAAAAAATGTGAACAAGACAGTTTGAATTGTAAATAACGTATGTTTAATGAACTTTCTTTTCATAAAAATCGTCTGAAGGACTAACACTCGAATTTAAACAAAAATTGCAGAGTTGCAAAAAATTATTATTGACAAGTATTTTAAGTAAGTAAGTAAGTATCGGCTAATAAATATTTTATTGCTCAGTTGAATAGCATGAATTTAATGTATGCAAAATCTTTATAATCAGGACGTGACTCCTTTGAACTATCTAGACAAATCAGTGGGATGCTTTACAAAAATTGTGTGATCTGAAGGTGTTTGACATGTGTAGTACAACTGTGTGACAAAGGATACCAGGTAAAAATGATTTTAATTATTTTAATATATTTAAAATTCTCTAAGAATTAAGCTTGTCTTCAACTGAGCAAGTATGTTTCCATTGTACATTATAGGATTGTACCTTTTTCCTTTATTTTTTCTAATATTCTGCAATTATTCTGTCAAATATGACTATTTTTGTGATTGTTTTTTGGCCTCAGTCTTGTATGGTATAGGTAAATAGTTTCA
Source organism: Magicicada septendecula (assembly GCA_034769895.1). Taxonomy (NCBI): domain Eukaryota; kingdom Metazoa; phylum Arthropoda; class Insecta; order Hemiptera; family Cicadidae; genus Magicicada; species Magicicada septendecula. Next base: position 372,674,994 of record CM068369.1, on the reverse strand, counting down.
TAACTTGACTGTTAAAGTGTTTCAGGTGGTCATATATATCAGTATATTTACATTATATTGTATTTCAACTTTAGAATACAATTTTGTTGCATTTTGACAACATTAAATTCATAAATATTACAATTTTATATGTTCATCACATGTTTCCAGTTTAACACTGTTTTGACTATTTTAATTGATTTCTCATCAATTTACAGCTTTCTCTATTTAAGATAATTTGTTCTTCTCTGTCTAATTGATATTTACATATAGTTTTTATATTACTTCTATAATAATTAATTTTCACATAAAATCTGAGTGATTGGTGTAAAATCCTAAACCTTGATTTTTTGTCATAACATTTATATATTTTTTATCTAAACTTACATCCTTTTTAATAATGTATTCAAATCATTTAATACATTTATTTTATTTATATTACAAAGTATAATAATAGATCTTGTCCATTAATTCACAATAAATAGTTTTTTATACCCTATTCAGAGTTACATTTCTTAATATGTAATGACCTCATTTTGGTCATTTCTGAGATTATCTGTTTCTCTTATAGTACATTATTAGTTTTACACTGTTCTTCACTTAAACAATATATATGGGGTTTGAGTCTTAGTCATAGTCTTTGTCGTTTTTTCGTGTTAATGATATTAATTATCGGACAATATTACAAAATTTTTCGGATTACTTTGGTTCGATACTGTTCACCTCACCTTCCTCTTATGATAACTTACTTTGCAATTAAATTCCTTTATGGAACGTTCTGTGACGTTACAATATACATAAACATAATATCTTGCATCAATGTACTTGGAGAAAGACTATAGTAACTTCCACTGCCATGAACTTTCTTTATTTTCACTTTAAAATGTTTCACTAATTCTACAAGATTTATATTTTAACAAGTTTTTTATTAAGTTCTTACTAAAATTTGTGTCTATCAGAAGGTATAATCAGATATAATTCAGGTACCTAACATAAAAAAATGCCATTTCAGTTTCAAAAACAAATAAAGTAATTCAATTATTTTACAAAATATTAAAAATTACAATCAAGTTTCTTTAAATCTATTTCAATAATTTTGTATTATAATTGGTTTTTAATATTCATGAATCTATTTGTGTACATACCAAGGATACATACAGAGTGAACTATGAGAATGAATTTATGGTTACTAATTTCGTTTAATTTCTACTACTTACTAGTTTGTGAAAAGTTTTAATTCCCATAATCCCATCTCATGGAAAGGTGAACCGTGTAATACAATGCAATTAAACTATACTAAGAAGATACTAACGTTTTAGGAAACGTCGATTGATTTCAAGTATATTCTCTAGCACCATACGCATTGTTTGATTGACAAATACGTATTTACTACCAAATTTCTCTTAGTCAATAAGTAAAAATTAAAGTTACATAACGAATATAAATAAAAATGTGTGGAAAGAAGTAATTTATATTGAAATATGCAAGACAATGTAATTGATCTTTATGTTATCAGTTTAGGCAGGTTAAAGCTAAAAGTAAGTTTAAAACTAATATTAGCGTCAGCAACACATAAATTTAAATAGTTAATATTAGCACTGATGACATATAAAGTGTTATTATAAAAATAATAATAATCAAGTTGTAATGTAATATTTTCTAGAGAATAATACTGTATAAATAGTTTAAATTAAACTATCGTCTTAAAATAACTTTAGTAAATCCTAAATTGACCTTAAAGTTTTGAAAAATCATTTTAAAATTGGTTGTTTAGTGAAATTACATTTTTCACTAATTTTTCAGCATTCGATAAAACAACGTAAGAACGTTGCATACAGCAGTGCTCCATGTGAAGGTGGACGGGATCGTTTTTTATTTATGCTGAACGGTAACAGCTTATATTGTAAATAACGTCTTTAAGTATCATCAATCTCAGTTTAATTAACGTTTACATAACAGTAACAGCGTTAGCAGCGATAGTAAACATTCCTCAACTTTAAATTTTAATAAATTAATTTTAGATCTTTTAATATCTCACTTTCAAAAACCCGGGCTAGAAATGTATGTGTATGTATGTGAGTGTATATATTCACATAAATTCACTGAAAGTATGTTTATTTTCACCTGACTTTCGTTTCACAGAAATGTTTCGTATATTCAGAGGTTCATTTGAATTGTAATTGAATATCAGTGAATGTACCTCAGTGATAAACACAAAAATCTGGTAAAAACTTCAGTATTCAATAGTTCAGTATTTTTATACAACAATTTAGAATTAAAATTCGTATAAAGTATTACTTACATCTAAACAAATAATCAACATTTTTGAAATGTAAGCCCACCACATATCTACTTTATCTTGATATCTTAAGTAAAAATTATACAACGTATGACGTCTTCGTATTTAAACGAAATCAACCTGTTAATTCATGTTGATATCGTGCGAGTATAAACTCCTTCTACTATAAAATCGATTAGTAAATTGTAATTGTAGATATACTTGTTTAAAAACAATTAAGTACAGGTAATAAATGTAGTTACGTATATGTAATACGCGTAGTTATAGTAAAATAGGTTTGACACCCCACAAATCCAACAATACGCCAGAGCCTACATCATCTTGGACTCTGTAAAAGTTGGCAACACCTGTTACTATTTAGCTGTTAACACGACACTGGTAAGAGAGATTGAAAAATGTTAGCTGCTTAGGAAACAAGGACCAAAGCCGTTTGGATTTAACCAATGAAAAGAAGTCGGCAGTACACCCCCTTGTGTCGAAGCTTCGATTTCGTTCTGTGACTAACGACTGCAACGATCACGTCATACTGACAATTCAAAGACAGAAAACGGAGTGGGCAGTGTATTTGTTGTTCAAGGAGCCTATTACTCGTGAGCATTGCCGAGGACAGCGAATGTGTACACAACTGAGTTATATGCCGTTTGGCAGGATATTGTGAACAGAGTGGCCAGAGACACTTCACCATCTGCACAGACTCGTTAAGTGTCATCACCGCTTTGGGTAACACAGGCACAGAAAACCCGCTTATTTTTAAAACAAATACTTCAGAAAAATTTTGTTGGAATAAAAAACTGTAGTAGATAATTGAACTAACATTACGCTCGCACACATCTCAAATGTTTCCTGTTGTAAAATTACATGACGTCTATCCTAGAGAAAAAATAGGATATTTGACACCTCATACAGAACGGACGTAGAAAACTTCAGGTAGTAAAATTATCCATACAATAATTTATTTAATATGGATCATATAGCATTACAATAAACGCTATTAAATTAAAAATTATCGTAAAAAACTCAAGAAGTCAGAAAATGTTGGGTTGAAGTTGTCTAAAGGCTAGCAAATATTACTGGCTTGAGAACAGGTAAATGAAACGAAAGAGCAGTATGTAAATTGTGCATTGTTCAACAGACGCACATATACTGTAACAAAATCAAAATATTATAAATCTGTAGTAATGTTGTTATAACAATTTGAAATAAAAACAAATTTTTTTATATCACAAAAAAAATTTCTGGAAAAATATTTTTTATGTAAATTTTAATCCTAACATTTAGAAACTAATCGTGTTTATTGTTTGTAATTAGAAATGAAGTGGTATTATGTTTATTTTGGTAATAGTGTCACTTTCAGTAAATTTGTTAAAGGACAATCTGGTTAACTCCAAATCTAGGCTAAAGACGGCTCTCTTCTTCTTCTTGAAACGTTCGTTGTTTCGTATATACCGCCTTTCGGTTGGTTGGGTTTCTTGATTAATTTACCTGTTAAGCCTTTTTATAAGAAAAATCAAATCCAAATTACAAAAACAGAACGTTTATTAATAAAATAATTAATTTGTTCGATTAGAATCGATGTTACAAAGTAGTATCGACTCACTCAGGGCCGGTTGATATAAAAAGTTTACATTAGTATTATAAAAATATGGTTCTTTAAACGGTTATTTAAGATATAGCCAGAGAAGGTTATGGGCAGGAAAGTATAACACTTACAATTATAAAATGCCTTAATATTAAACAATACAATGTTATAATTACAAATAACAAAAGTTTATATATGATTTTTATTCAAACCAAAAGCAGCAGAAGGTCGTTTTTCCACTGCAGAAGTGAGAACAGCAATGAATCAAAATGGCCGACTGGCGCATGCGCGATGAAGCATCTAACTTTGACGAAGTATTTGTTGAAATAAAAATGTCCTTTCTTCGTGTAAATGGTCTCAGCAATTGTATATGATAGTCCTGGATATATTTGAATGTCACTGGTTTATGGTGGAATAGTTCACTTGGTGTAAAATGTTGTTATTGGATATATCTCATTGTGCCTATGTGTGTCGGTTTTAACCTACATGTTTCGTCATTAAACTGTGTGATAATGGTGTTATTTCGATTATTTAGTCTTATGTGGTTCAGTTTATTGGTGTTACACTGTTCATATGTTAACTTCACCGGTTCACAATAAACAAACAACTTAAAATAAGATTTATAAAATTTTCACCGAACTCGGTTTATACTGTTAGCTGCCATTATAGGTTATTTCGGGCAATTAATTACGTTAAGTACACTCGTCAACGGATAATAATGAACTGTTCTCATTTCCTTCGTCTCCTGAAAATCTTAGCCTATTTAATATATCTTATACATTGTTTCAAATTATCTTAGCTTCCGATACATTTTATTGTAATACATTATACTCAGAAAATAATTTCGTTATTAGTTAACTGTACGAAATACGAAATACATATTCGGTTTCATTATTCTATTCTGCTTATTTTGCTAGTAATTAATATAGTGTTACAAAGTTTCATTAGAAAATTATATTTATTACATTTTTGGAAGGTAGGCCTAAATTTATACTTCCTGTAGTCTAAGCAAATAATAGCCATTTTCCCTAATATAATTATTATTCTATTAAATCTGAAATTGATATAATTGTCTATTCTTACTTAATTTCTTGCAATTTAGTTTATTAATGATTGTTTTTAAATACAATTCATTTGTCTATGACTCCTCCTCTGATAATGTCAGTTAGTCCATCCCATTTTTATTGGTAATTTTATTAGATAAATAAGTAATTTTACTTATCTACTGACCATATCCTTAGAAAGTCTTATTTACATGGTATACTATACGTTGGGTTTATCTTGCATAAATATTGTCAGTTTAACTGGCTTATAAGACTAGATTTATTAATTATTCTGCAGTTTAAATTCATTATATGGCCTAGATTTGATGTGTTGCTATTTGCAAAATTTTTACTAATGTAGTTAGTTTATACCCTTCTCTGACTTTTTATCCTTATATACTTTATTAACAATTAGCTCTTTGACTGGTATAACAGTGATTGTTGATTGTACAATTAAAATATAACACCTATCTCTATCAAAACTGGTACCTTGAATAATACCTTTTATGTGTATTGATTACACCTAGTAACATAATTAAAAAAACATTTTATAACATGGGGAATGATATCTACCTTTAGATAGGGCATTCCTAATTTAAATTAACAACAAAATAACAGTTTATAACAATAATATCTCTTACTAATAAATCTTATTTGTCTAGTTATTATATGGAACAGGAACATAACATATTGGTTCCATATAATGGTTAACACTTTCTTAAAACTAATTATTGACAGTCTGCTCTGTATTTTCCAATTTAAAGGATTTATTCCCCATCTCTAAGTATAACACTAGCTATCTGTTCATTGTTTCATTCTGTGGAATGTTCTTATAAATTCAGTAGCATTTCATTAGCAATATTATTTCTTCCTATCAAATATGATACTGTTCAAAAAACACTTAAAGTTTATACATTTGTACGGCAACTCATGCACCTTTTTAAAGTTTATCAGTTATAATTCAATAACTTACACTTGTCCATGGTTATTTATTAATATTATTACTAGTCCTTTTCTAGCTTTACAACATGAAATATTTAACCATGGGGGGACTGTGAAAATTTGTTCATACAAACTAAACAATAACTTTTTTGGGTGCACTGTTACTTAATACTATTGACACTTTTGGTTTTTGTCAGTTTTACATTGTGATATAGTTTTTTGGGGTGTTATACTTTCTCTTTGGACATTCATTTATTTTTGGGGTTTTTGGATTCTCTCCCTATGGGGTTTCTATTTGGTATGGGTCGTCTCACTTCCTTTTTTCTAGTGGATCTTCTCAGGTTTCTTATTCTTCAGTATTTTTGGTCATTCTATATTTCTTCTTTCTTCTTTCTAAAGTATTTTTTTCATTTTATATTTCTTCGTTCTTCTTTCTTCTTTCTTCAGTACCATTCCGCTGTGTATGCTTTTGTTTCTTCTGGTCTGGTTTCTTTGTCGGGGTATCTTAATTGCCTGCTTCTATCCTACCTGGGTAATTTTGTTATTCACATTTTTAGATTTCTGGGTTTTTAAATTTGTAGTGTATATATTATTTGCAAATTTTTTCTTTATTTTAACTTTTCTTGTGAGTATATTAATTAATATTGCCTTTTAATTGATTCTCATCTGGATATTCCATATATTAGAGCTTTATTAATGATCATTGAGTAATGTATTTGTGTGGATTATCTGTCATGCTACAGATTGCTCTATTCCAGAAGTGATTAGTTCAGATCATACTTAGTTTGTCTGAATTAATTGCTTATGGTATTCATTATAAATTATATTTCTTTACTTCCTTCACAATTCTAAAATTGTTTCTTCTATATTTTTGAGCTTATCTATATTTCATTATTAACTGAATTCTTCTTGATAGTAATAGTCATCTGATGTTCGTTATTTTTTATTTTTCCATTTTCTTCTTAACTTGGTTCTTTATCCTTGGGATATTTATTCCCTAAAATTCCCTAACACGTTAGCTGGGGCAGTGTCCAGAGGGGCTCTGTAGGCTACACTCTCTGCTGGCCATACTACGTCATTTATTGATTACAGAGGCAAATCATCTCTGATCAATACATAATAATACTGCTGGACTTATGTACAGACAGTTATTAATAAAAATTATATGAGAATAGTCCACCTTACGACTATATAAAAAGAATTAAATATCTTTGGATACTTCACTTCGTATTTGCTCAGATCTGTTAATATTTCTATCTTAGTTAATTTCTATCTCAGTTACTTTTCTCAATGGTTAGCTCTGCTGGCATTTTATTTCTCCTTATGGTTGGAAGCTGGTATAATATAATTATCACTAGCTATTCAGTGTAAAGTTTTTATTTATTTTTAATTCTCTGTCATATTTTGACTGTTATTACAATCTTTTTCTGGTCATTGGTAGCATATATTTTGTATTATGTTTTTGTTCTTTTCTTAATTCTTATGAATCGTTCCACTAGTATTATGTTCTTGCAATTACTCTTTTAATTGTCTTTCTTATAATTGACATTTATTATATGATCATATTTTTCTTATGGATTTATTTATATATAGTTTTTTCTTTCTTTTTCAAAATTTTATTCTGCTCTTGCTTTTTATCCAAATGCACTCTGTAATTATTAATTCCATGTGTTTAATATCACTGCTTAGTTTACATAAAAGCCTCATTAATTTTACTTCACAATAAGTTTACTCAGTTTAATAGTATCAGTGGTTTGTACTGCCATTTCTTTATTCTCGAAAGTTTTTCAGAATTGGTCCCATATGTAATTGTTTGTAATGTATTATCCAAATTCTTTTTCTTCTTTATTAATCCCAAAAGTTGTTCAAATATAAGGTAGTAGGTAGTTTTTAATTGTTTTTAGAAGTTACATATTTATTCTAAATTCATTTTCTTCCTTTTATTTTCCATAAAGTTTTTTTTTTTTTAAATATTTGGTAGTAAGTAGTTCTTACTTGTTTTTTTAATGTATTCATTAAATAAATTCCCTTCTTTTTATTTCATTTATAAATTGTTTCCTAAATATTCGGTAGCAAGTTGTGCTTACTTAGTTTTAGAATTTTTTAAATTTTTTATTCCAAATTCTTTCTCTTTTTCATTAATCCAAAATTCGTTTCATAAATTAGGTAGTAAGTTGTTCTTACTTTTTTTTGAATTTGTTCAATTATTTATATTTATGCACACAAAATTCAATCTTCCATACATTCAATTACTCATAATACTTTTTCATGGAAGCCTGGTTATATACACCCTTTATCCTTTCTGAATCTATTTCCTTGATTTCATAAGTATTATTATTTTTCACATTGGATATGACATATGGTCCGGTGTATAACAGCAATAACTTCTTCGTTATTCCTTCCAGTGTGCTGGGTAGTTCACGATTTTTTAACAAAATTTTTTCTCCCTTTTCATATATTATTAATTTACCACTAGCCTTTTGATACTTATTTTGCCGTTTTACCTGGTCTTCTGCCACTTTGTTGTAGAATTTAGCTTTGTCAAATGTGTACACATGGTTTATTGGGAACTCGAGGATATCCGCGATCTCTCGTGGGGGTGGTTTTTCGTACATAGCAGAGTATGGGGTTATCCCTATAGCTGGATGGTAGGCCAAGTTGAGGAATTCCTCCGTGGCTTCTAGATAGTCTTGCTACCTTTTTTGTTGATGGTGACAATAAGTTCTTAGGATCCTCCCCACTTCTCGTAACACCCGCTCTGCCGGATTACTGCTCGGATGGTAGACCGAGGTCTTGTATGTACGAATGCCCATTGACAATAATGTATCTCGCCATTTTCCACCCTTAAACTGGGTTCCATGATCAGTAATGATCGAAGATGGTTTCCCCAGGTGTGGGATATACTGTTCCGTGAGTATCCCCAGAATTTTCCGGGTAGTCGCTCGATTAGTAGGGTATAGCTTAACATACTTGGTGAAGTGGTCCATTATGATGGTTAGGTACCGATATTGGTGTCGACCTCCACTACGGGGAAATGGTCCGCAAATGTCTAGGAATACCTCCTCCAATTTTGCTTGGGAAGTGATTGGGATCATAACACCTTCCTTCTTCTCATTATTTGTTTTTACCAGCTGGCAGATTTTACAACTTTTTATATACATTCGGACTTTCCTATTTATGTTTTTTATATGGCAGCTCTCCTCCAGAGCTTTTATTACTTTGAGGGCGCCCATATGCCCGTAACGTATGTGGTAGTTCACTATCAATTCCCTTTCGATCTGTGTTGGAACAACCACCTTCCAGATCTCTTCCTTCAGGGATGTTTTAACGAACAATATTTGTTTATTTATTTGGTAATATTGAGCAACAGTTTCGTCTCCCTCTTCTAGTCGAAGTTTGAGGTTTCTCAATTTCGGGTCCGCTTGTTGGGGGGTGCTCATATTGGTCAATATTGTTGTCAAATCGGCTCTGGTGCTAAGAAGATGGTATATTTTTAGCACGCTTTCCTTCTCCCCTTCGAAAGTTTGTTCTTCCACATTGACCCGGGATAACACATCCGCTACTACATTCTTTTTACCTGGGATGTATTCCCATTTTAGATGGTATTCTTGAAGGGCAAGTATCCACCTCGTTAGCCTGCCATGGTTCAGTTTGCAGCTTTTCAAGAACGAAATAGATTTATGGTCTGTTCGGACTGTAACGGGTATCCCAAAATGTAAGTGCGGAACTTACCGCAAGCAAATACCACGCTCAGTAATTCTTTTTCAGTCACCGTGTAATTCTTTTCGCACTGGTTCAAAGACCTGCTTGCGAAGCTAATTACTTGATGTTGACCCTTCTCGTCTTCTTGATGCAGTGTCGTTCCCAGACTGATGTTGCTGGCATCGCAATTCATGAAGAATGGTAATTTAAAGTTTGGGTGGCGAAGTATTATAGTTGCCAGAAATTTGTCCTTATTTTGTTGAAAAATCCCATCTTGTTCTTTACACCATACCCATTTGTTTTTGGATGATAATTGAGGTTGAAACCTCGCAGTTAATTCCGAATATTGTACCTGAAACTTTCTATAATAATTACAGAGCCCAGGAACGACTGTAATTGTTTCCTGTTTTTGGGTGCCGGGAACTTCTGGATTGCCTCCACCTTTTCTGCCGACGGTGAGATTCCTTGATCGTCCAAGATAAATCCTAAAAATTGCACTTCTCTGGCAATAAACTTAGATTTTTCTAACTTCAGCGTGACGTTACTGACAGATAATTTCTCAAGCACATGTTCTACACGGTAGCAGTGTTCCTCCCACGTTTCAGATGTTATTAGTAGGTCATCGACATACACTGTTGTAAACTGAAGTGCTTCTTGTCCCAATATCTGGTCCATGCAGGTCACAAAGATGGCAACGGAGTTTACCAATCCGAAGGGCAATCTTTTGAATTGGTAATTGCGTCCCACGAATATAAAAGCCAGATATTGGCGACTCCGTGGGTGTAACTCTACCTGCCAGTAACCGCACACCGTATCCCAGGTACTGAAGTATTGGTTACCATGGAAGCGTTTCAGGATTTCCTCCATCTCACCGGGCGATGTTCTATCGTTAATGATTTTTTTGTTTATTTCCCGTGCATCCAAGTAAAGCTGGACTTGGCCGTTCTTCTTGGGAACAGCGACAATAGGGCTGGTGTATGGAGATTGGCTATGTTCGATTATATCGCTATTGATCATTCGGTTTATCTCCGCTCTCACAGCCTCCTTTCCTGAATGCGCAATAGGGTAGGATTTTCTATTAAACTCCACTGTATCTCGGAATTGAAGGGTACATTGATAATTTCTTACCTTGCCTGGCTCATCTGAAAATCTGAGCGGTACCTTTCATAAATTCTTATGAACTGATTTGCTTGAGTAATGGGCAATTTCTCTCTATTAATTCCGCTTCGGAATTCCCTTATCTCCTGTATTTTTTGGGACCATAAATCGTCGTCCGTGGTTTCGTATACTATGGTGTTAGAAATGGTGTTAGTATTCGTATAATTAATGCTACGTATTTGATGGTGGATACTGCTGGGAAGTGTTATCTCGCTACCGACTAAATCGGCCGTCCAGGTCAGATCTCCGGTAAACAGTGATACCTTCTCAGATCGTAAATCGATGATAGCCGAGTTCCTTCTCAGCACATCACATCCCACTAATAAGTTATGTTGAAGGGTAATCCTGCCGCAATTAGGAAGACCATGTTTATAGCTATACTCTTACTAACCACATTCAATGACACTTGTTTTCTGATTGTCTTGTTTTGGCGACCAGTGGCACCGATTAATACTATGTTATTTATAGGGAAGGTCGGCAATAGCTTACCACATTTTCCTTGGATTCTCTCCAATTCTGTTGTGTTAATTATGGATACATTCGCACCTGTATCGATCATTAGCTGTGCGAATGTTCCTTCGATTTCTGCATTAATATAAATTATTTCATTGTTTAAACTAGGGAGGCTAGTGTCATCCTCCTCCTGTAGTTCATTTCGAATGTTTTTCAAATAGTTACACGGAATGATAGTAATTTTATTGTGATGATTCGCTCTTGGCAATTCTTTTATATACCCAGGCGATAGAAGCAGCAAAGTGTCCTTATTGTTTATTACTGCCTCCTCCCGTTTAAATTCTCCTCATCCTGGTTATTAATTGGACCAACAGGGGCCTCAGTGGGGAAACCTTGAGTGGGTTCCAGCCTTTCAGTTCTTTGTTCGTATGTTTGATCCCTATTTTTATGCCGCTCCGGGTCATCTAGGCTGGTACTTCGCCTTGGCGGATTATAACTGGAGTTGTCCCGTTCTCGGCTTCTGCGTCGATCTTCGTACTCGTGGACGCTGCTCCTCCGTTGATGGTTATACCTGCGTTGGCTGTTTCCCTCTGCACGTATAAAATTTACCCGGGGTCGGGAGAACCTGTTGTTGTTGTTATTGTTATTATTAGGGTAACCCCTATTGTTATTGTAAAACCGCTCGTTGTTATTGGTATGGTTGGGGTTTCTCTGGCTATTTACATTATTATTCGGGTAATAATTATATTGATTACCGGAGAATCCGTCATTATTTCGGTTAATGTTCGGGTTTGTATTACCGTGGTTATTGTTGTTATTGTTACCGTTCGTGGGGTGCTGATTATAGTAATTTGGATTATACCTGTTTCCTTGGTACCCACTGTTGATCTGTTGACTATTATTGTTCGATGACGGATTATTTCGAACTTCTGGCCGCTCATTTCTTCTCCTACTCTGCCTGTAATATTCTTCGTTCTCATAATTTTCTAATAGCTTTGTCATCGCCTGTATTGTCTTTATTTGGCTACCTCTTCGAGCTCTTATGACCTCTTCGTCATAATGATAAGAAAGCTTGTTCACCAGGCATTTCTCTGGTATGGCTGGTTCCAGGTGCTTGGCCAGGCACACCTTCCCAAGGAAGTATGCAGTCATGGTATTGCCAAACTGGGTTTTGTATCGGCCATGGCAGATGTTGTCCCTAATTAAATTCTGGGTGGTCTCTGACCAATACTTGGACTTGAACAAACTTTTAAACTGCTGATAATCGTTTATCTCGCTCCTGTTCGCCATCCACCAATTGTCCGTTATATCCCGGAATGATTCGTCCAATAGTTCTCGACTATTGGACCATCGATTATTTCTATGTTTGGCCATATATTCCTCAATACGGGCCAAGAACTCCATCGGCTTCCTTTTATATTGGCGGAAGTTAAGCCATTCTCTGTTCTCGTTGATGGGGATATTAGTGAAGCTGGTTGGTTGGTTCTGAATTGCTTCCATGTCCTCCTGGTTCTGCCTCACTTGACCAGTGATGTTAGTCATCGCTTCCTCCATTCCGTCACATCTTTCCGTAATTCGAGTTCGTACTTCACTGAGTTCTTCCTGGCTTTCCTTTCGGTTTTCTTCTGCCTTCTTGCGACTAGATTCTTCAAGACTTGTGACCTTGGTGTTTACCACTTCCTTGAACTCTTGTACCTCCACTTCAGTCAGCCGACATCTCTCATCAACTTCTCTTATCTGTTGATTTACAGTTATTGTTTCGTCTTCCAGCCTTTTGGTCATAGATTTCTTATTATCTTTGAGTTCTTTGTTCATTTCCTTTCTTAATAGTTTCATCCGCTCGTCTAACTTGTCTAAATTCTCTTGGTTAACTTCTCGTAATTCTTCTCGTAATAGTTGGTTATCCTCTCTTAACTCTTCCAACCTTTCCCCCATCTTATCTTCCATTTTCTTGTTATTCTCCTCCAATTTTTCTTCCATCTTTTTGCTGGTTTCCTCCATTTTCTGATTATTTTCATCAATTTTCCGGCTTGAAGATCGGTTGTCTTTCTTCATTTCCTTACTGGTTTCCTCTATTCTCTTATTGGTGTTTTCAATCTTTTTACTTAATTCTTCCTTTGTTTCTTGGTTGTCCTTCTTCAATTCTTCTTTTGTTGCTTGGTTGTCCTTCTTCAATTCTTCTTTTTTTGCCTCTATGTTCTTATTTATATCACTCAAATTTTCCTTCAAGGACTGTTGGTCTTCTTTCCTTTCCTTACTATTTTCTTCTGTAGTAGAATCCATTTTCTTTTCCATCTTCTTGCTGTTTTCTTCCATGTCCTTTTTCAAATCTTCTAATCTTTTATTATTGTCTTCCTTGGTGGAATCCATTTTCTTATTAGTGGATTCTATATTTTTTTTATTCCACTCAAATCTTCTTTCAAGGACTGCTTATCGTCATCCATTTTCTTACTCATTTGCATGAACATTTCCATTAATTTGTCCATTGTACTTCCTTCTGTAGTCCTAGACTTTTCCACTTCCTTGTCTTGGACATGGACGTCCCCTGTTTGGGTGGGTATTTCGGGTTGTTCCTCTGGTGGCGCTGGTTGTTTATGTTCCACCCGTTCTAATATCTTTTCCACGTCCTCCACTGGGGTCGCCTCCTTATCATCCATATTGAGTTCTTTTTCGGCCTCCGCCGCTCTCTTCTTTGATGTGGCACGACGCTGCATCTTCCCTTGTTCCCTGGCTGGATAACCGCTGCCGAACTGAATTAGAAATTGGGCGAGTAATTACCGCCTTTCAATCCCCTAATTACAGCCCTTTAGTTGGACGCCAAATTTGTAATAAAACAAAATATTAAGATCTGTAGTAATGTTGTTATAACAATTTGAAATAAACAAAAATTTTTTTATTTCACAAAAAAAAATTTCTGGAAAAATATTTTTTATGTAAATTTTAATCCTAATATTTAGGAAGTAATCGTGTTTATTGTTTGTAATTAGAAATGAAGTGGTATTATGTTTATTTTGGTAATAGTGTCACTTTCAGTAAATTTGTTAAAGGACAATCTGGTTAACTCCAAATCTAGGCGAAAGACGGCTCTCTTCTTCTTCTTCTTCTTGAAACGTTCGTTGTTTCGTATATACCGCCTTCCGGTTGGTTGGGTTTCTTGATTAATTTACCTTTTAAGCCTTTTTATAAGAAAAATCAAATCCAAATTACAAAAACAGAACGTTTATTAATAAAATAATTAATTTGTTCGATTAGAATCGATGTTACAAAGTAGTATCGACTCACTCAGGGCCGGTTGATATAAAAAGTTTACATTAGTATTATAAAAATATGGTTCTTTAAACGGTTATTTAAGATATAGCCAGAGAAGGTTATGGGCAGGAAAGTATAACACTTACAATTATAAAATGCCTTAATATTAAACAATACAATGTTATAATTACAAATAATAAAAGTTTATATATGATTTTTATTCAAACCAAAAGCAGCAGAAAGTCGTTTTTCCACTGCAGAAGTGAGAACAGCAATGAATCAAAATGGCCGACTGGCGCATGCGCGATGAAGCATCTAACTTTGACGAAGTATTTGTTGAAATAAAAATGTCCTTTCTTCGTGTAAATGGTCTCAGCAATTGTATATGATAGTCCTGGATATATTTGAATGTCACTGGTTTATGGTGGAATAGTTCACTTGGTGTAAAATGTTGTTATTGGATATATCTCATTGTGCCTATGTGTGTCGGTTTTAACCTACATGTTTCGTCATTAAACTGTGTGATAATGGTGTTATTTCGATTATTTAGTCTTATGTGGTTCAGTTTATTGGTGTTACACTGTTCATATGTTAACTTCACCGGTTCACAATAAACAAACAACTTAAAATAAGATTTATAAAATTTTCACCGAACTCGGTTTATACTGTTAGCTGCCATTATAGGTTATTTCGGGCAATTAATTACGTTAAGTACACTCGTCAACGGATAATAATGAACTGTTCTCATTTCCTTCGTCTCCTGAAAATCTTAGCCTATTTAATATATCTTATACATTGTTTCAAATTATCTTAGCTTCCGATACATTTTATTGTAATACATTATACTCAGAAAATAATTTCGTTATTAGTTAACTGTACGAAATACGAAATACATATTCGGTTTCATTATTCTATTCTGCTTATTTTGCTAGTAATTAATATAGTGTTACAAAGTTTCATTAGAAAATTATATTTATTACATTTTTGGAAGGTAGGCCTAAATTTATACTTCCTGTAGTCTAAGCAAATAATAGCCATTTTCCCTAATATAATTATTATTCTATTAAATCTGAAATTGATATAATTGTCTATTCTTACTTAATTTCTTGCAATTTAGTTTATTAATGATTGTTTTTAAATACAATTCATTTGTCTATGACTCCTCCTCTGATAATGTCAGTTAGTCCATCCCTTTTTTATTGGTAATTTTATTAGATAAATAAGTAATTTTACTTATCTACTGACCATATCCTTAGAAAGTCTTATTTACATGGTATACTATATGTTGGGTTTATCTTGCATAAATATTGTCAGTTTAACTGGCTTATAAGACTAGATTTATTAATTATTCTGCAGTTTAAATTCATTATATGGCCTAGATTTGATGTGTTGCTATTTGCAAAACTTTTACTAATGTAGTTAGTTAGTTTATACCCTTCTCTGACTTTTTATCCTTATATACTTTATTAAAAATTAGCTCTTTGACTGGTATAACAGTGATTATTGATTGTACAATTAAAATATAACACCTATTTCTATCAAAACTGGTACCTTGAATAATACCTTTTATGTGTATTGATTACACCTAGTAACATAATTAAAAAAACGTTTTATAACATGGGGAATGATATCTACCTTTAGATAGGGCATTCCTAATTTAAATTAACAACAAAATAACAGTTTATAACAATAATATCTCTTACTAATAAATCTTATTTGTCTAGTTATTATATGGAACAGGAACATAACATATTGGTTCCATATAATGGTTAACACTTTCTTAAATCTAATTATTGACAGTCTGCTCTGTATTTTCCAATTTAAAGGATTTATTCCCCATCTCTAAGTATAACACTAGCTATCTGTTCATTATTTCATTCTGTGGAATGTTCTTATAAATTCAGTAGCATTTCATTAGCAATATTATTACTTCATATCAAATATGATACTGTTCAAAAAACACTTAAAGTTTATACATTTGTACGGCAACTCATGCACCTTTTTAAAGTTTATCAGTTATAATTCAATAACTTACACTTGTCCATGGTTATTTATTAATATTATTACTAGTCCTTTTCTAGCTTTACAACATGAAATATTTAACCATGGGGGGGACTGTGAAAATTAGTTCATACAAACTAAACAATAACTTTTTTGGGTGCACTGTTACTTAATACTATTGACACTTTTGGTTTTTGTCAGTTTTACATTGTGATATGGTTTTTTGGGGTGTTATACTTTCTCTTTGGACATTCATTTATTTTTGGGGTTTTTGGATTCTCTCCCTATGGGGTTTCTATTTGGTATGGGTCGTCTCACTTCCTTTCTTCTAGTGGATCTTCTCAGGTTTCTTATTCTTCAGTATTTTTGGTCATTCTATATTTCTTCTTTCTTCTTTCTAAAGTATTTTTTTCATTTTATATTTCTTCGTTCTTCTTTCTTCTTTCTTCAGTACCATTCCGCTGTGTATGCTTTTGTTTCTTCTGGTCTGGTTTCTTTGTCGGGGTATCTTAATTGCCTGCTTCTATCCTACCTGGGTAATTTTGTTATTCACATTTTTAGATTTCTGGGTTTTTAAATTTGTAGTGTATATATTATTTGCAAATTTTTTCTTTATTTTAACTTTTCTTGTGAGTATATTAATTAATATTGCCTTTTAATTGATTCTCATCTGGATATTCCATATATTAGAGCTTTATTAATGATCATTGAGTAATGTATTTGTGTGGATTATCTGTCATGCTACAGATTGCTCTATTCCAGAAGTGATTAGTTCAGATCATACTTAGTTTGTCTGAATTAATTGCTTATGGTATTCATTATAAATTATATTTCTTTACTTCCTTCACAATTCTAAAATTGTTTCTTCTATATTTTTGAGCTTATCTATATTTCATTATTAACTGAATTCTTCTTGATAGTAATAGTCATCTGATGTTCGTTATTTTTTATTTTTCCATTTTCTTCTTAACTTGGTTCTTTATCCTTGGGATATTTATTCCCTAAAATTCCCTAACACGTTAGCTGGGGCAGTGTCCAGAGGGGCTCTGTAGGCTACACTCTCTGCTGGCCATACTACGTCATTTATTGATTACAGAGGCAAATCATCTCTGATCAATACATAATAATACTGCTGGACTTATGTACAGACAGTTATTAATAAAAATTATATGAGAATAGTCCACCTTACGACTATATAAAAAGAATTAAATATCTTTGGATACTTCACTTCGTATTTGCTCAGATCTGTTAATATTTCTATCTTAGTTAATTTCTATCTCAGTTACTTTTCTCAATGGTTAGCTCTGCTGGCATTTTATTTCTCCTTATGGTTGGAAGCTGGTATAATATAATTATCACTAGTTATTCAGTGTAAAGTTTTTATTTATTTTTAATTCTCTGTCATATTTTGACTGTTATTACAATCTTTTTCTGGTCATTGGTAGCATATATTTTGTATTATATTTTTGTTCTTTTCTTAATTCTTATGAATCGTTCCACTAGTATTATGTTCTTGCAATTACTCTTTTAATTGTCTTTCTTATAATTGACATTTATTATATGATCATATTTTTCTTATGGATTTATTTATATATAGTTTTTTCTTTCTTCTTCAAAATTTTATTCTGCTCTTGCTTTTTATCCAAATGCACTCTTTAATTATTAATTCCATGTGTTTATTATCTCTGCTTATTTTACATGAAAGCCTCATTAATTTTACTTCACAATAAGTTTACTCAGTTTAATAGTATCAGTGGTTTGTACTGCCATTTCTTTATTCTCGAAAGTTTTTCAGAATTGGTCCCATATATAATTGTTTGTAATGTATTATCCAAATTCTTTTTCTTCTTTATTAATCCCAAAAGTTGTTCAAATATAAGGTAGTAGGTAGTTCTTAATTGTTTTTAGAAGTTACATATTTATTCTAAATTCATTTTCTTCCTTTTATTTTCCATAAAGTTTTTTTTTTTTAAATATTTGGTAGTAAGTAGTTCTTACTTGTTTTTTTAATGTATTCATTAAATAAATTCCCTTCTTTTTATTTCATTTATAAATTGTTTCCTAAATATTCGGTAGCAAGTTGTGCTTACTTAGTTTTAGAATTTTTTAAATTTTTTATTCCAAATTCTTTCTCTTTTTCATTAATCCAAAATTCGTTTCATAAATTAGGTAGTAAGTCGTTCTTACTTTCTTTTTGAATTTGTTCAATTATTTATATTTATGCACACAAAATTCAATCTTCCATACATTCAATTACTCATAATACTTTTTCATGGAAGCCTGGTTATATACACCCTTTATCCTTTCTGAATCTATTTCCTTGATTTCATAAGTATTATTATTTTTCACATTGGATATGACATATGGTCCGGTGTATAACAGCAATAACTTCTTCGTTATTCCTTCCAGTGTGCTGGGTAGTTCACGATTTTTTAACAAAATTTTTTCTCCCTTTTCATATATTATTAATTTACCACTAGCCTTTTGATACTTATTTTGCCGTTTTACCTGGTCTTCTGCCACTTTGTTGTAGAATTTAGCTTTGTCAAATGTGTACACATGGTTTATTGGGAACTCGAGGATATCCGCGATCTCTCGTGGGGGTGGTTTTTCGTACATAGCAGAGTATGGGGTTATCCCTATAGCTGGATGGTAGGCCAAGTTGAGGAATTCCTCCGTGGCTTCTAGATAGTCTTGCCACCTTTTTTGTTGATGGTGACAATAAGTTCTTAGGATCCTCCCCACTTCTCGTAACACCCGCTCTGCCGGATTACTGCTCGGATGGTAGACCGAGGTCTTGTATGTACGAATGCCCATTGACAATAATGTATCTCGCCATTTTCCACCCTTAAACTGGGTTCCATGATCAGTAATGATCGAAGATGGTTTCCCCAGGTGTGGGATATACTGTTCCGTGAGTATCCCCAGAATTTTCCGGGTAGTCGCTCGATTAGTAGGGTATAGCTTAACATACTTGGTGAAGTGGTCCATTATGATGGTTAGGTACCGATATTGGTGTCGACCTCCACTACGGGGAAATAGTCCGCAAATGTCTAGGAATACCTTCTCCAATTTTGCTTGGGAAGTGATTGGGATCATAACACCTTCCTTCTTCTCATTATTTGTTTTTACCAGCTGGCAGATTTTACAACTTTTTATATACATTCGGACTTTCCTATTTATGTTTTTTATATGGCAGCTCTCCTCCAGAGCTTTTATTACTTTGAGGGCGCCCATATGCCCGTAACGTATGTGGTAGTTCTCTATCAATTCCCTTTCGATCTGTGTTGGAACAACCACCTTCCAGATCTCTTCCTTCAGGGATGTTTTAACGAACAATATTTGTTTATTTATTTTGTAATATTGAGCAACAGTTTCGCCTCCCTCTTCTAGTCGAAGTTTGAGGTTTCTCAATTTCGGGTCCGCTTGTTGGGGGGTGCTCATATTGGTCAATATTGTTGTCAAATCGGCTCTGGTGCTAAGAAGATGGTATATTTTTAGCACGCTTTCCTTCTCCCCTTCGAAAGTTTGTTCTTCCACATTGACCCGGGATAACACATCCGCTACTACATTCTTTTTACCTGGGATGTATTCCCATTTTAGATGGTATTCTTGAAGGGCAAGTATCCACCTCGTTAGCCTGCCATGGTTCAGTTTGCAGCTTTTCAAGAACGAAATAGATTTATGGTCTTTTCGGACTGTAACAGGGTATCCCAAAATGTAAGTGCGGAACTTACCGCAAGCAAATACCACGCTCAGTAATTCTTTTTCAGTCACCGTGTAATTCTTTTCGCACTGGTTCAAAGACCTGCTTGCGAAGCTAATTACTTGATGTTGACCCTTCTCGTCTTCTTGATACAGTGTCGTTCCCAGACTGATGTTGCTGACATCGCAATTCATGAAGAATGGTAATTTAAAGTTTGGGGGGCGAAGTATTATAATTGCCAGAAATTTGTCCTTAATTTGTTGAAAAATCCCATCTTGTTCTTTACACCATACCCATTTGTTTTTGGATGATAATTGAGGTTGAAACCTCGCAGTTAATTCCGAATATTGTTCCTGAAACTTTCTATAATAATTACAGAGCCCAGGAACGACTGTAATTGTTTCCTGTTTTTGGGTGCCGGGAACTTCTGGATTGCCTCCACCTTTTCTGCCGACGGTGAGATTCCTTGATCGTCCAAGTTAAATCCTAAAAATTGCACTTCTCTGGCAATAAACTTAGATTTTTCTAACTTCAGCGTGACGTTACTGACAGATAATTTCTCAAGCACATGTTCTACACGGTAGCAGTGTTCCTCCCACGTTTCAGATGTTATTAGTAGGTCATCGACATACACTGTTGTAAACTGAAGTGCTTCTTGTCCCAATATCTGGTCCATGCAGGTCACAAAGATGGCAACGGAGTTTACCAATCCGAAGGGCAATCTTTTGAATTGGTAATTGCGTCCCACGAATATAAAAGCCAGATATTGGCGACTCCGTGGGTGTAACTCTACCTGCCAGTAACCGCACACCGTATCCCAGGTACTGAAGTATTGGGTACCATGGAAGCGTTTCAGGATTTCCTCCATCTCACCGGGCGATGTTCTATCGTTAATGATTTTTTTGTTTATTTCCCGTGCATCCAAGCAAAGCTGGACTTGGCCGTTCTTCTTGGGAACAGCGACAATAGGGCTGGTGTATGGAGATTGGCTATGTTCGATTATATCGCTATTGATCATTCGGTTTATCTCCGCTCTCACAGCCTCCTTTCCTGAATGCGCAATAGGGTAGGATTTTCTATTAAACTCCACTGTATCTCGGAATTGAAGGGTACATTGATAATTTCTTACCTTGCCTGGCTCATCTGAAAATCTGAGCGGTACCTTTCATAAATTCTTATGAACTGATTTGCTT
Source organism: Magicicada septendecula (assembly GCA_034769895.1). Lineage (NCBI taxonomy): Eukaryota > Metazoa > Arthropoda > Insecta > Hemiptera > Cicadidae > Magicicada > Magicicada septendecula. The sequence continues at coordinate 372,653,690 of CM068369.1, read as the reverse complement.
GAGTAATGGGCAATTTCTCTCTATTAATTCCGCTTCGGAATTCCCTTATCTCCTGTATTTTTTGGGACCATAAATCGTCGTCCGTGGTTTCGTATACTATGGTGTTAGAAATGGTGTTAGTATTCGTATAATTAATGCTACGTATTTGATGGTGGATACTGCTGGGAAGTGTTATCTCGCTACCGACTAAATCGGCCGTCCAGGTCAGATCTCCGGTAAACAGTGATACCTTCTCAGATCGTAAATCGATGATAGCCGAGTTCCTTCTCAGCACATCACATCCCACTAATAAGTTATGTTGAAGGGTAATCCTGCCGCAATTAGGAAGACCATGTTTATAGCTATACTCTTACTAACCACATTCAATGACACTTGTTTTCTGATTGTCTTGTTTTGGCGACCAGTGGCACCGATTAATACTATGTTATTTATAGGGAAGGTCGGCAATAGCTTACCACATTTTCCTTGGATTCTCTCCAATTCTGTTGTGTTAATTATGGATACATTCGCACCTGTATCGATCATTAGCTGTGCGAATGTTCCTTCGATTTCTGCATTAATATAAATTATTTCATTGTTTAAACTAGGGAGGCTAGTGTCATCCTCCTCCTGTAGTTCATTTCGAATGTTTTTCAAATAGTTACACGGAATGATAGTAATTTTATTGTGATGATTCGCTCTTGGCAATTCTTTTATATACCCAGGCGATAGAAGCAGCAAAGTGTCCTTATTGTTTATTACTGCCTCCTCCCGTTTAAATTCTCCTCATCCTGGTTATTAATTGGACCAACAGGGGCCTCAGTGGGGAAACCTTGAGTGGGTTCCAGCCTTTCAGTTCTTTGTTCGTATGTTTGATCCCTATTTTTATGCCGCTCCGGGTCATCTAGGCTGGTACTTCGCCTTGGCGGATTATAACTGGAGTTGTCCCGTTCTCGGCTTCTGCGTCGATCTTCGTACTCGTGGACGCTGCTCCTCCGTTGATGGTTATACCTGCGTTGGCTGTTTCCCTCTGCACGTATAAAATTTACCCGGGGTCGGGAGAACCTGTTGTTGTTGTTATTGTTATTATTAGGGTAACCCCTATTGTTATTGTAAAACCGCTCGTTGTTATTGGTATGGTTGGGGTTTCTCTGGCTATTTACATTATTATTCGGGTAATAATTATATTGATTACCGGAGAATCCGTCATTATTTCGGTTAATGTTCGGGTTTGTATTACCGTGGTTATTGTTGTTATTGTTACCGTTCGTGGGGTGCTGATTATAGTAATTTGGATTATACCTGTTTCCTTGGTACCCACTGTTGATCTGTTGACTATTATTGTTCGATGACGGATTATTTCGAACTTCTGGCCGCTCATTTCTTCTCCTACTCTGCCTGTAATATTCTTCGTTCTCATAATTTTCTAATAGCTTTGTCATCGCCTGTATTGTCTTTATTTGGCTACCTCTTCGAGCTCTTATGACCTCTTCGTCATAATGATAAGAAAGCTTGTTCACCAGGCATTTCTCTGGTATGGCTGGTTCCAGGTGCTTGGCCAGGCACACCTTCCCAAGGAAGTATGCAGTCATGGTATTGCCAAACTGGGTTTTGTATCGGCCATGGCAGATGTTGTCCCTAATTAAATTCTGGGTGGTCTCTGACCAATACTTGGACTTGAACAAACTTTTAAACTGCTGATAATCGTTTATCTCGCTCCTGTTCGCCATCCACCAATTGTCCGTTATATCCCGGAATGATTCGTCCAATAGTTCTCGACTATTGGACCATCGATTATTTCTATGTTTGGCCATATATTCCTCAATACGGGCCAAGAACTCCATCGGCTTCCTTTTATATTGGCGGAAGTTAAGCCATTCTCTGTTCTCGTTGATGGGGATATTAGTGAAGCTGGTTGGTTGGTTCTGAATTGCTTCCATGTCCTCCTGGTTCTGCCTCACTTGACCAGTGATGTTAGTCATCGCTTCCTCCATTCCGTCACATCTTTCCGTAATTCGAGTTCGTACTTCACTGAGTTCTTCCTGGCTTTCCTTTCGGTTTTCTTCTGCCTTCTTGCGACTAGATTCTTCAAGACTTGTGACCTTGGTGTTTACCACTTCTTGAACTCTTGTACCTCCACTTCAGTCAGCCGACATCTCTCATCAACTTCTCTTATCTGTTGATTTACAGTTATTGTTTCGTCTTCCAGCCTTTTGGTCATAGATTTCTTATTATCTTTGAGTTCTTTGTTCATTTCCTTTCTTAATAGTTTCATCCGCTCGTCTAACTTGTCTAAATTCTCTTGGTTAACTTCTCGTAATTCTTCTCGTAATAGTTGGTTATCCTCTCTTACTCTTCCAACCTTTCCCATCTTATCTTCCATTTTCTTGTTATTCTCCTCCAATTTTTCTTCCATCTTTTTGCTGGTTTCCTCCATTTTCTGATTATTTTCATCAATTTTCCGGCTTGAAGATCGGTTGTCTTTCTTCATTTCCTTACTGTTTCCTCTATTCTCTTGATTGGTGTTTTCAATCTTTTTACTTAATTCTTCCTTTGTTTCTTGGTTGTCCTTCTTCAATTCTTCTTTTGTTGCTTGGTTGTCCTTCTTCAATTCTTCTTTTTTTGCCTCTATGTTCTTATTTATATCACTCAAATTTTCCTTCAAGGACTGTTGTTCTTCTTTCCTTTCCTTACTATTTTCTTCTGTAGTAGAATCCATTTTCTTTCCATCTTCTTGCTGTTTTCTTCCATGTCCTTTTTCAAATCTTCTAATCTTTTATTATTGTCTTCCTTGGTGGAATCCATTTTCTTATTAGTGGATTCTATATTTTTTTTATTCCACTCAAATCTTCTTTCAAGGACTGCTTATCCTCATCCATTTTCTTACTCATTTGCATGAACATTTCCATTAATTTGTCCATTGTACTTCCTTCTGTAGTCCTAGACTTTTCCACTTCCTTGTCTTGGACATGGACGTCCCCTGTTTGGGTGGGTATTTCGGGTTGTTCCTCTGGTGGCGCTGGTTGTTTATGTTCCACCCGTTCTAATATCTTTTCCACGTCCTCCACTGGGGTCGCCTCCTTATCATCCATATTGAGTTCTTTTTCGGCCTCCGCCGCTCTCTTCTTTGATGTGGCACGACGCTGCATCTTCCCTTGTTCCCTGGCTGGATAACCGCTGCCGAACTGAATTAGAAATTGGGCGAGTAATTACCGCCTTTCAATCCCCTAATTACAGCCCTTTAGTTGGACGCCAAATTTGTAATAAAACAAAATATTAAGATCTGTAGTAATGTTGTTATAACAATTTGAAATAAACAAAAATTTTTTTATTTCACAAAAAAAAATTTCTGGAAAAATATTTTTTATGTAAATTTTAATCCTAATATTTAGGAAGTAATCGTGTTTATTGTTTGTAATTAGAAATGAAGTGGTATTATGTTTATTTTGGTAATAGTGTCACTTTCAGTAAATTTGTTAAAGGACAATCTGGTTAACTCCAAATCTAGGCGAAAGACGGCTCTCTTCTTCTTGAAACGTTCGTTGTTTCGTATATACCGCCTTCCGGTTGGTTGGGTTTCTTGATTAATTTACCTTTTAAGCCTTTTTATAAGAAAAATCAAATCCAAATTACAAAAACAGAACGTTTATTAATAAAATAATTAATTTGTTCGATTAGAATCGATGTTACAAAGTAGTATCGACTCACTCAGGGCCGGTTGATATAAAAAGTTTACATTAGTATTATAAAAATATGGTTCTTTAAACGGTTATTTAAGATATAGCCAGAGAAGGTTATGGGCAGGAAAGTATAACACTTACAATTATAAAATGCCTTAATATTAAACAATACAATGTTATAATTACAAATAATAAAAGTTTATATATGATTTTTATTCAAACCAAAAGCAGCAGAAAGTCGTTTTTCCACTGCAGAAGTGAGAACAGCAATGAATCAAAATGGCCGACTGGCGCATGCGCGATGAAGCATCTAACTTTGACGAAGTATTTGTTGAAATAAAAATGTCCTTTCTTCGTGTAAATGGTCTCAGCAATTGTATATGATAGTCCTGGATATATTTGAATGTCACTGGTTTATGGTGGAATAGTTCACTTGGTGTAAAATGTTGTTATTGGATATATCTCATTGTGCCTATGTGTGTCGGTTTTAACCTACATGTTTCGTCATTAAACTGTGTGATAATGGTGTTATTTCGATTATTTAGTCTTATGTGGTTCAGTTTATTGGTGTTACACTGTTCATATGTTAACTTCACCGGTTCACAATAAACAAACAACTTAAAATAAGATTTATAAAATTTTCACCGAACTCGGTTTATACTGTTAGCTGCCATTATAGGTTATTTCGGGCAATTAATTACGTTAAGTACACTCGTCAACGGATAATAATGAACTGTTCTCATTTCCTTCGTCTCCTGAAAATCTTAGCCTATTTAATATATCTTATACATTGTTTCAAATTATCTTAGCTTCCGATACATTTTATTGTAATACATTATACTCAGAAAATAATTTCGTTATTAGTTAACTGTACGAAATACGAAATACATATTCGGTTTCATTATTCTATTCTGCTTATTTTGCTAGTAATTAATATAGTGTTACAAAGTTTCATTAGAAAATTATATTTATTACATTTTTGGAAGGTAGGCCTAAATTTATACTTCCTGTAGTCTAAGCAAATAATAGCCATTTTCCCTAATATAATTATTATTCTATTAAATCTGAAATTGATATAATTGTCTATTCTTACTTAATTTCTTGCAATTTAGTTTATTAATGATTGTTTTTAAATACAATTCATTTGTCTATGACTCCTCCTCTGATAATGTCAGTTAGTCCATCCCTTTTTTATTGGTAATTTTATTAGATAAATAAGTAATTTTACTTATCTACTGACCATATCCTTAGAAAGTCTTATTTACATGGTATACTATATGTTGGGTTTATCTTGCATAAATATTGTCAGTTTAACTGGCTTATAAGACTAGATTTATTAATTATTCTGCAGTTTAAATTCATTATATGGCCTAGATTTGATGTGTTGCTATTTGCAAAACTTTTACTAATGTAGTTAGTTAGTTTATACCCTTCTCTGACTTTTTATCCTTATATACTTTATTAAAAATTAGCTCTTTGACTGGTATAACAGTGATTATTGATTGTACAATTAAAATATAACACCTATTTCTATCAAAACTGGTACCTTGAATAATACCTTTTATGTGTATTGATTACACCTAGTAACATAATTAAAAAAACGTTTTATAACATGGGGAATGATATCTACCTTTAGATAGGGCATTCCTAATTTAAATTAACAACAAAATAACAGTTTATAACAATAATATCTCTTACTAATAAATCTTATTTGTCTAGTTATTATATGGAACAGGAACATAACATATTGGTTCCATATAATGGTTAACACTTTCTTAAAACTAATTATTGACAGTCTGCTCTGTATTTTCCAATTTAAAGGATTTATTCCCCATCTCTAAGTATAACACTAGCTATCTGTTCATTATTTCATTCTGTGGAATGTTCTTATAAATTCAGTAGCATTTCATTAGCAATATTATTACTTCATATCAAATATGATACTGTTCAAAAAACACTTAAAGTTTATACATTTGTACGGCAACTCATGCACCTTTTTAAAGTTTATCAGTTATAATTCAATAACTTACACTTGTCCATGGTTATTTATTAATATTATTACTAGTCCTTTTCTAGCTTTACAACATGAAATATTTAACCATGGGGGGGACTGTGAAAATTAGTTCATACAAACTAAACAATAACTTTTTTGGGTGCACTGTTACTTAATACTATTGACACTTTTGGTTTTTGTCAGTTTTACATTGTGATATGGTTTTTTGGGGTGTTATACTTTCTCTTTGGACATTCATTTATTTTTGGGGTTTTTGGATTCTCTCCCTATGGGGTTTCTATTTGGTATGGGTCGTCTCACTTCCTTTCTTCTAGTGGATCTTCTCAGGTTTCTTATTCTTCAGTATTTTTGGTCATTCTATATTTCTTCTTTCTTCTTTCTAAAGTATTTTTTTCATTTTATATTTCTTCGTTCTTCTTTCTTCTTTCTTCAGTACCATTCCGCTGTGTATGCTTTTGTTTCTTCTGGTCTGGTTTCTTTGTCGGGGTATCTTAATTGCCTGCTTCTATCCTACCTGGGTAATTTTGTTATTCACATTTTTAGATTTCTGGGTTTTTAAATTTGTAGTGTATATATTATTTGCAAATTTTTTCTTTATTTTAACTTTTCTTGTGAGTATATTAATTAATATTGCCTTTTAATTGATTCTCATCTGGATATTCCATATATTAGAGCTTTATTAATGATCATTGAGTAATGTATTTGTGTGGATTATCTGTCATGCTACAGATTGCTCTATTCCAGAAGTGATTAGTTCAGATCATACTTAGTTTGTCTGAATTAATTGCTTATGGTATTCATTATAAATTATATTTCTTTACTTCCTTCACAATTCTAAAATTGTTTCTTCTATATTTTTGAGCTTATCTATATTTCATTATTAACTGAATTCTTCTTGATAGTAATTGTCATCTGATGTTCGTTATTTTTTATTTTTCCATTTTCTTCTTAACTTGGTTCTTTATCCTTGGGATATTTATTCCCTAAAATTCCCTAACACGTTAGCTGGGGCAGTGTCCAGAGGGGCTCTGTAGGCTACACTCTCTGCTGGCCATACTACGTCATTTATTGATTACAGAGGCAAATCATCTCTGATCAATACATAATAATACTGCTGGACTTATGTACAGACAGTTATTAATAAAAATTATATGAGAATAGTCCACCTTACGACTATATAAAAAGAATTAAATATCTTTGGATACTTCACTTCGTATTTGCTCAGATCTGTTAATATTTCTATCTTAGTTAATTTCTATCTCAGTTACTTTTCTCAATGGTTAGCTCTGCTGGCATTTTATTTCTCCTTATGGTTGGAAGCTGGTATAATATAATTATCACTAGTTATTCAGTGTAAAGTTTTTATTTATTTTTAATTCTCTGTCATATTTTGACTGTTATTACAATCTTTTTCTGGTCATTGGTAGCATATATTTTGTATTATATTTTTGTTCTTTTCTTAATTCTTATGAATCGTTCCACTAGTATTATGTTCTTGCAATTACTCTTTTAATTGTCTTTCTTATAATTGACATTTATTATATGATCATATTTTTCTTATGGATTTATTTATATATAGTTTTTTCTTTCTTCTTCAAAATTTTATTCTGCTCTTGCTTTTTATCCAAATGCACTCTTTAATTATTAATTCCATGTGTTTATTATCTCTGCTTATTTTACATGAAAGCCTCATTAATTTTACTTCACAATAAGTTTACTCAGTTTAATAGTATCAGTGGTTTGTACTGCCATTTCTTTATTCTCGAAAGTTTTTCAGAATTGGTCCCATATATAATTGTTTGTAATGTATTATCCAAATTCTTTTTCTTCTTTATTAATCCCAAAAGTTGTTCAAATATAAGGTAGTAGGTAGTTCTTAATTGTTTTTAGAAGTTACATATTTATTCTAAATTCATTTTCTTCCTTTTATTTTCCATAAAGTTTTTTTTTTTTAAATATTTGGTAGTAAGTAGTTCTTACTTGTTTTTTTAATGTATTCATTAAATAAATTCCCTTCTTTTTATTTCATTTATAAATTGTTTCCTAAATATTCGGTAGCAAGTTGTGCTTACTTAGTTTTAGAATTTTTTAAATTTTTTATTCCAAATTCTTTCTCTTTTTCATTAATCCAAAATTCGTTTCATAAATTAGGTAGTAAGTCGTTCTTACTTTCTTTTTGAATTTGTTCAATTATTTATATTTATGCACACAAAATTCAATCTTCCATACATTCAATTACTCATAATATTTTTTCATGGAAGCCTGGTTATATACACCCTTTATCCTTTCTGAATCTATTTCCTTGATTTCATAAGTATTATTATTTTTCACATTGGATATGACATATGGTCCGGTGTATAACAGCAATAACTTCTTCGTTATTCCTTCCAGTGTGCTGGGTAGTTCACGATTTTTTAACAAAATTTTTTCTCCCTTTTCATATATTATTAATTTACCACTAGCCTTTTGATACTTATTTTGCCGTTTTACCTGGTCTTCTGCCACTTTGTTGTAGAATTTAGCTTTGTCAAATGTGTACACATGGTTTATTGGGAACTCGAGGATATCCGCGATCTCTCGTGGGGGTGGTTTTTCGTACATAGCAGAGTATGGGGTTATCCCTATAGCTGGATGGTAGGCCAAGTTGAGGAATTCCTCCGTGGCTTCTAGATAGTCTTGCCACCTTTTTTGTTGATGGTGACAATAAGTTCTTAGGATCCTCCCCACTTCTCGTAACACCCGCTCTGCCGGATTACTGCTCGGATGGTAGACCGAGGTCTTGTATGTACGAATGCCCATTGACAATAATGTATCTCGCCATTTTCCACCCTTAAACTGGGTTCCATGATCAGTAATGATCGAAGATGGTTTCCCCAGGTGTGGGATATACTGTTCCGTGAGTATCCCCAGAATTTTCCGGGTAGTCGCTCGATTAGTAGGGTATAGCTTAACATACTTGGTGAAGTGGTCCATTATGATGGTTAGGTACCGATATTGGTGTCGACCTCCACTACGGGGAAATAGTCCGCAAATGTCTAGGAATACCTTCTCCAATTTTGCTTGGGAAGTGATTGGGATCATAACACCTTCCTTCTTCTCATTATTTGTTTTTACCAGCTGGCAGATTTTACAACTTTTTATATACATTCGGACTTTCCTATTTATGTTTTTTATATGGCAGCTCTCCTCCAGAGCTTTTATTACTTTGAGGGCGCCCATATGCCCGTAACGTATGTGGTAGTTCTCTATCAATTCCCTTTCGATCTGTGTTGGAACAACCACCTTCCAGATCTCTTCCTTCAGGGATGTTTTAACGAACAATATTTGTTTATTTATTTGGTAATATTGAGCAACAGTTTCGCCTCCCTCTTCTAGTCGAAGTTTGAGGTTTCTCAATTTCGGGTCCGCTTGTTGGGGGGTGCTAATCGGCTTGGTCAATATTGTTGGTCAATATTGTTGTCAAATCGGCTCTGGTGCTAAGAAGATGGTATATTTTTAGCACGCTTTCCTTCTCCCCTTCGAAAGTTTGTTCTTCCACATTGACCCGGGATAACACATCCGCTACTACATTCTTTTTACCTGGGATGTATTCCCATTTTAGATGGTATTCTTGAAGGGCAAGTATCCACCTCGTTAGCCTGCCATGGTTCAGTTTGCAGCTTTTCAAGAACGAAATAGATTTATGGTCTTTTCGGACTGTAACAGGGTATCCCAAAATGTAAGTGCGGAACTTACCGCAAGCAAATACCACGCTCAGTAATTCTTTTTCAGTCACCGTGTAATTCTTTTCGCACTGGTTCAAAGACCTGCTTGCGAAGCTAATTACTTGATGTTGACCCTTCTCGTCTTCTTGATACAGTGTCGTTCCCAGACTGATGTTGCTGACATCGCAATTCATGAAGAATGGTAATTTAAAGTTTGGGGGGCGAAGTATTATAATTGCCAGAAATTTGTCCTTAATTTGTTGAAAAATCCCATCTTGTTCTTTACACCATACCCATTTGTTTTTGGATGATAATTGAGGTTGAAACCTCGCAGTTAATTCCGAATATTGTTCCTGAAACTTTCTATAATAATTACACAGCCCAGGAACGACTGTAATTGTTTCCTGTTTTTGGGTGCCGGGAACTTCTGGATTGCCTCCACCTTTTCTGCCGACGGTGAGATTCCTTGATCGTCCAAGTTAAATCCTAAAAATTGCACTTCTCTGGCAATAAACTTAGATTTTTCTAACTTCAGCGTGACGTTACTGACAGATAATTTCTCAAGCACATGTTCTACACGGTAGCAGTGTTCCTCCCACGTTTCAGATGTTATTAGTAGGTCATCGACATACACTGTTGTAAACTGAAGTGCTTCTTGTCCCAATATCTGGTCCATGCAGGTCACAAAGATGGCAACGGAGTTTACCAATCCGAAGGGCAATCTTTTGAATTGGTAATTGCGTCCCACGAATATAAAAGCCAGATATTGGCGACTCCGTGGGTGTAACTCTACCTGCCAGTAACCGCACACCGTATCCCAGGTACTGAAGTATTGGGTACCATGGAAGCGTTTCAGGATTTCCTCCATCTCACCGGGCGATGTTCTATCGTTAATGATTTTTTTGTTTATTTCCCGTGCATCCAAGCAAAGCTGGACTTGGCCGTCCTTCTTGGGAACAGCGACAATAGGGCTGGTGTATGGAGATTGGCTATGTTCGATTATATCGCTATTGATCATTCGGTTTATCTCCGCTCTCACAGCCTCCTTTCCTGAATGCGCAATAGGGTAGGATTTTCTATTAATCTCCACTGTATCTCGGAATTGAAGGGTACATTGATAATTTCTTACCTTGCCTGGCTCATCTGAAAATCTGAGCGGTACCTTTCATAAATTCTTATGAACTGATTTGCTTGAGTAATGGGCAATTTCTCTCTATTAATTCCGCTTCGGAATTCCCTTATCTCCTGTATTTTTTGGGACCATAAATCGTCGTCCGTGGTTTCGTATACTATGGTGTTAGAAATGGTGTTAGTATTCGTATAATTAATGCTACGTATTTGCTGGTGGATACTGCTGGGAAGTGTTATCTTGCTACCGACTAAATCGGCCGTCCAGGTCAGATCTCCGGTAAACAGTGATACCTTCTCAGATCGTAAATCGATGATAGCCGAGTTCCTTCTCAGCACATCACATCCCACTAATAAGTTATGTTGAAGGGTAATCCTGCCGCAATTAGGAAGACCATGTTTATAGCTATACTCTTACTAACCACATTCAATGACAATTGTTTTCTGATTGTCTTGTTTTGGCGACCAGTGGCACCGATTAATACTATGTTATTTATAGGGAAGGTCGGAAATAGCTTACCACATTTTCCTTGGATTCTCTCCAATTCTGTTGTGTTAATTATGGATACATTCGCACCTGTATCGATCATTAGCTGTGCGAATGTTCCTTCGATTTCTGCATTAATATAAATTATTTCATTGTTTAAACTAGGGAGGCTAGTGTCATCCTCCTCCTGTAGTTCATTTCGAATGTTTTCCAAATAGTTACACGGAATGATAGTAATTTTATTGTGATGATTCGCTCTTGGCAATTCTTTTATATACCCAGGCGATAGAAGCAGCAAAGGGTCCTTATTGTTTATTACTGCCTCCTCCCGTTTAAATTCTCCTCATCCTGGTTATTAATTGGACCAACAGGGGCCTCAGTGGGGAAACCTTGAGTGGGTTCCAGCCTTTCAGTTCTTTGTTCGTATGTTTGATCCCTATTTTTATGCCGCTCCGGGTCATCTAGACTGGTACTTCGCCTTGGCGGATTATAACTGGAGTTGTCCCGTTCTCGGCTTCTGCGTCGATCTTCGTACTCGTGGACGCTGCTCCTCCGTTGATGGTTATACCTGCGTTGGCTGTTTCCCTCTGCACGTATAAAATTTACCCGGGGTCGGGAGAACCTGTTGTTGTTGTTATTGTTATTATTAGGGTAACCCCTATTGTTATTGTAAAACCGCTCGTTGTTATTGGTATGGTTGGGGTTTCTCTGGCTATTTACATTATTATTCGGATAATAATTATTTCGATTACCGGAGAATCCGTTATTATTTCGGTTAATGTTCGGGTTTGTATTACCGTGGTTATTGTTGTTATTGTTACCGTTCGTGGGGTGCTGATTATAGTAATTTGGATTATACCTGTTTCCTTGGTACCCACTGTTGATCTGTTGACTATTATTGTTCGATGACGGATTATTTCGAACTTCTGGCCGCTCATTTCTTCTCCTACTCTGCCTGTAATATTCTTCGTTCTCATAATTTTCTAATAGCTTTGTCATCGCCTGTATTGTCTTTATTTGGCTACCTCTTCGAGCTCTTATGACCTCTTCGTCATAATGATAAGAAAGCTTGTTCACCAGGCATTTCTCTGGTATGGCTGGTTCCAGGTGCTTGGCCAGGCACACCTTACCAAGGAAGTATGCAGTCATGGTATTGCCAAACTGGGTTTTGTATCGGCCATGGCAGATGTTGTCCCTAATTAAATTCTGGGTGGTCTCTGACCAATACTTGGACTTGAACAAACTTTTAAACTGCTGATAATCGTTTATCTCGCTCCTGTTCGCCATCCACCAATTGTCCGTTATATCCCGGAATGATTCGTCCAATAGTTCTCGACTATTGGACCATCGATTATTTCTATGTTTGGCCATATATTCCTCAATACGGGCCAAGAACTCCATCGGCTTCCTTTTATATTGGCGGAAGTTAAGCCATTCTCTGTTCTCGTTGATGGGGATATTAGTGAAGCTGGTTGGTTGGTTCCGAATTGCTTCCATGTCCTCCTGGTTCTGCCTCACTTGACCAGTGATGTTAGTCATCGCTTCCTCCATTCCGTCACATCTTTCCGTAATTCGAGTTCGTACTTCACTGAGTTCTTCCTGGCTTTCCTTTCGGTTTTCTTCTGCCTTATTGCGACTAGATTCTTCAAGACTTGTGACCTTGGTGTTTACCACTTCCTTGAACTCTTGTACCTCCACTTCAGTCAGCCGACATCTCTCATCAACTTCTCTTATCTGTTGATTTATAGTTATTGTTTCGTCTTCCAGCCTTTTGGTCATAGATTTCTTATTATCTTTGAGTTCTTTGTTCATTTCCTTTCTTAATAGTTCCATCCGCTCGTCTAACTTGTCTAAATTCTCTTGGTTAACTTCTCGTAATTCTTCTCGTAATAGTTGGTTATCCTCTCTTAACTCTTCCAACCTTTCCCTCATCTTATCTTCCATTTTCTTGTTATTCTCCTCCAATTTTTCTTCCATCTTTTTGTTGGTTTCCTCCATTTTCTGATTAGTTTCATCAATTTTCCGGCTTGAAGATCGGTTGTCTTTCTTCATTTCCTTACTGGTTTCCTCTATTCTCTTATTGGTGTTTTCAATCTTCTTACTTAATTCTTCCTTTGTTTCTTGGTTGTCCTTCTTCAATTCTTCTTTTGTTGCTTGGTTGTCCTTCTTCAATTCTTCTTTTTTTGCCTCTATGTTCTTATTTATATCACTCAAATTTTCCTTCAAGGACTGTTGGTCTTCTTTCCTTTCCTTACTATTTTCTTCTGTAGTAGAATCCATTTTCTTTTCCATCTTCTTGCTGTTTTCTTCCATGTCCTTTTTCAAATCTTCTAATCTTTTATTATTGTCTTCCTTGGTGGAATCCATTTTCTTATTAGTGGATTCTATATTTTTATTTATTCCACTCAAATCTTCTTTCAAGGACTGCTTATCGTCATCCATTTTCTTACTCATTTGCATGAACATTTCCATTAATTTGTCCATTGTACTTCCTTCTGTAGTCCTAGACTTTTCCACTTCCTTGTCTTGGACATGGACGTCCCCTGTTTGGGTGGGTATTTCGGGTTGTTCCTCTGGTGGCGCTGGTTGTTTATGTTCCACCCGTTCTAATATCTTTTCCACGTCCTCCACTGGGGTCGCCTCCTTATCATCCATATTGAGTTCTTTTTCGGCCTCCGCCGCTCTCTTCTTTGATGTGGCACGACGCTGCATCTTCCCTTGTTCCCTGGCTGGATAACCGCTGCCGAACTGAATTAGAAATTGGGCGAGTAATTACCGCCTTTCAATCCCCTAATTACAGCCCTTTAGTTGGACGCCAAATTTGTAATAAAACAAAATATTAAGATCTGTAGTAATGTTGTTATAACAATTTGAAGTAAACAAAAATTTTTTTATTTCACAAAAAAAATTTCTGGAAAAATATTTTTTATGTAAATTTTAATCCTAATATTTAGGAAGTAATCGTGTTTATTGTTTGTAATTAGAAATGAAGTGGTATTATGTTTATTTTGGTAATAGTGTCACTTTCAGTAAATTTGTTAAAGGACAATCTGGTTAACTCCAAATCTAGGCGAAAGACGGCTCTCTTCTTCTTCTTCTTGAAACGTTCGTTGTTTCGTATATACCGCCTTTTGGTTGGTTGGGTTTCTTGATTAATTTACCTGTTAAGCCTTTTTATAAGAAAAATCAAATCCAAATTACAAAAACAGAACGTTTATTAATAAAATAATTAATTTGTTCGATTAGAATCGATGTTACAAAGTAGTATCGACTCACTCAGGTCCGGTTGATATAAAAAGTTTACATTAGTATTATAAAAAAATGGTTCTTTTAACGGTTATTTAAGATATAGCCAGAGAAGGTTATGGGCAGGAAAGTATAACACTTACAATTATAAAATGCCTTAATATTAAACAATACAATGTTATAATTACAAATAATAAAAGTATATATATGATTTTTATTCAAACCAAAAGCAGCAGAAGGTCGTTTTTCCACTGCAGAAGTGAGAACAGCAATGAATCAAAATGGCCGACTGGCGCATGCGCGATGAAGCATCTAACTTTGACGAAGTATTTGTTGAAACAAAAATGTCCTTTCTTCGTGTAAATGGTCTCAGCAATTGTATATGATAGTCCTGGATATATTTGAATGTCACTGGTGTATGGTGGAATAGTTCACTTGGTGTAAAATGTTGTTATTGGATATATCTCATTGTGCCTATGTGTGTCGGTTTTAACCTAAATTTTTCGTCATTAAACTGTGTGATATTGGTGTTATTTCGATTAATTAGTCTTATGTGGTTCAGTTAATTGGTGTTACACTGTTCATATGTTAACTTCACCGGTTCACAATAAACAAACAACTTAAAATAAGATTATAAAATTTTCACCGAACTCGGTTTATACTGTTAGCTGCCATTATAGGTTATTTCGGGCAATTAATTACGTTAAGTACACTCGTCAACGGGTAATAATGAACTGTTCTCATTTCCTTCGTCTCCTGAAAATCTTAGCCTATTTAATATAACTTATACATTGTTTCAAATTATCTTAGCTTCCGATACATTTATTTTAATACATTATACTCAGAAAATAATTTCGTTATTAGTTAACTGTACGAAATACGAAATACATATTCGGTTTCATTATTCTATTCTGCTTATTTTGCTGGTAATTAATATAGTGTTACAAAGTTTCATTAGAAAATTATATTTATTACATTTTTGGAAGGTAGGCCTAAATTTATACTTCCTGTAGTCTAAGCAAATAATAGCCATTTTCCCTAATATAATTATTATTCTATTAAATCTGAAATTGATATAATTGTCTATTCTTACTTAATTTCTTGCAATTTAGTTTATTAATGATTGTTTTTAAATACAATTCATTTGTCTATGACTCCTCCTCTGATAATGTCAGTTAGTCCATCCCATTTTTATTGGTAATTTTATTAGATAAATAAGTAATTTTACTTATCTACTGACCATATCCTTAGAAAGTCTTATTTACATGGTATACTATATGTTGGGTTTATCTTGCATAAATATTGTCAGTTTAACTGGCTTATAAGACTAGATTTATTAATTATTCTGCAGTTTAAATTCATTATATGGCCTAGATTTGATGTGTTGCTATTTGCAAAATTTTTACTAATGTAGTTAGTTTATACCCTTCTCTGACTTTTTATCCTTATATACTTTATTAACAATTAGCTCTTTGACTGGTATAACAGTGATTATTGATTGTACAATTATAATATAACACCTATCTCTATCAAAACTGGTACCTTGAATAATACCTTTTATGTGTATTGATTACACCTAGTAACATAATTAAAAAAACATTTTATAACATGGGGAATGATATCTACCTTTAGATAGGGCATTCCTAATTTAAATTAACAACAAAATAACAGTTTATAACAATAATATCTCTTACTAATAAATCTTATTTGTCTAGTTATTATATGGAACAGGAACATAACATATTGGTTCCATATAATGGTTAACTTTCTTAAAACTTATTATTGACAGTCTGCTCTGTATTTCCCAATTTAAAGGATTTATTCCCCATCTCTAAGTATAACACTAGCTATCTGTTCATTATTTCATTCTATGGAATGTTCTTATAAATTCAGTAGCATTTCATTAGCAATATTATTACTTCATATCAAATATGATACTGTTCAAAAAACACTTAAAGTTTATACATTTGTACGGCAACTCATGCACCTTTTTAAAGTTTATCAGTTATAATTCAGTAACTTACACTTGTCCATGGTTATTTATTAATATTATTACTAGTCCTTTTCTAGCTTTACAACATGAAATATTTAACCATGGGGGGACTGTGAATATTTGTTCATACAAACTAAACAATAACTTTTTTGGGTGCACTGTTACTTAATACTATTGACACTTTTGGTTTTTGTCAGTTTTACATTGTGACATGGTTTTTTGGGGTGTTATACTTTTTCTTTGGACATTCATTTATTTTTGGGGTTTTTGGATTCTCTCCCTATGGGGTTTCTATTTGGTATGGGTCGTCTCACTTCCTTTTTTCTAGTGGATCTTCTCAGGTTTCTTATTCTTCAGTATTTTTGGTCATTCTATATTTCTTCTTTCTTCTTTCTTCAGTATTTTTTTTCATTTTATATTTCTTCGTTCTTCTTTCTTCAGTACCATTCCGCTGTGTATGCTTTTGTTTCTTCTGGTCTGGTTTCTTTGTCGGGGTATCTTAATTGCCTGCTTCTATCCTACCTGGGTAATTTTGTTATTCACATTTTAAGTTTCCTGGTTTTTAAATTTGTAGTATATATATTATTTGCAGATTTTTTCTTTATTTTAATTTTTCTTGTGAGTATATTAATTAATATTACCTTTTAATTGATTCTCATCTGGATATTCCATATATTAGAGCTTTATTAATGATCATTGAGTAATGTATTTGTGTGGATTATCTGTCATGCTACAATACACATTACGTATTTTTATGAGTTAATATTTGTTCGTATATATTTCTGCACCTGATTTCAACTTATTGTAAATCTTACATTAAACTCTGTCATATACACTTACCATTCACCATATTTAGATAATCAAAATTACTATATACACCAGTTTTATATATATTCTCGCATAACAATAAATTATACGACAATAATAATAATATATTTGTTATTTAAAAAAACATGCATTCCATAACTCAGTATTAACATTTTGTTGATCGAAAACGTATGGTGTCGATGTACGTGAATCTACAACTTTAGAACAAATACAACCTGTGAGCACAAAACATTTCCATAAAGTCAGGTGTTTCATATACTTTAGTCGGATGAAACACACCAGAACTACACATTCTACACACCATTTACGCTGTAAAATATCAGATCTAGTCACGAATTTGGTTTCTTTATTCTCTTGAACTCTCTCGCAGAAAGCAAAATATATGCTTTAGGAAATTTGACAATTACAGTGAAATTAATCTTTGCTGTATAATATTTAGGAAAGAGAATTTATATGATACACATTTCCACTTAGTTGTTTTACATAGAAAAACCCATATTTATATCTCTTATTGTAATTTAAACTTAAAAAAAGACGATTTAGTACCATAAACCATAGCCAAATCAAATGGCATTTGATTTAACAAATAAAATGACTTATCATTAGTCATGAGCTCCATGTAGAGAATAGTATTATAAATGTAATTTAAAAACGATTGGGTCTGTTTCTTATGGAGAAGTATATTTATGCATTAAATTGACGGATGGTATTTAGTGGTTACTGACGCTTCACATTAAAAATATACATTGTTATTTTTTGCATTTCTACCTAGTTCCCACAGGTGTTTGTGGGTTTAGAATTCTCAGGCGTTGAATCACGCAGTAACCAAAACAAATGTTAATCGGTACATATTAAATGAATGTAAAATTATTCTCAAACAAATAATTTATTACCTCAAGTAAAACCGAATACTTAAATGGTCACTTGGCCGACAACTTAGTAAATTGGTAGCTGCTCTTCTTGGGTTAATAAAACTTACAGAACGTCATAGACGTCAACGCTTGACTTCTAAGGAGAACAAAAGTATTTGAGAAACAAGTAATTTAAACACACAGTTGTTGGCGAAAGTTTGTTGCTTCCTTCTGATTGAAATATCTCTCCTAAAATGTCACTAGTAAATATTTCCTTAACGTTCCATTCAAAGGATAAATGAACACATGCAAAACAACTCTCACCTATAACTGAACTGGTATGAAAGGCAGAATCTACGTTTCCGTAAATCGTATTCCGCTATGTGACCATAACCTCAAAAGTGAATGAAGTGTTTAATTTAAATACATTGCCATCCTAAATTATTATGGAGGTTCGCTCGTAATTCCTAAAACCCTGCATATCGGCATAGTAGAAGGGCTAAAGGTATTAACAATATTAACATTGTAAATGTAATAAATGAATCCATAATAAATATTATTGTATTAAATTTTATTTATTTCGCATGCATGCATTATATAACATAAGGTAATACAATATATTTTAGCGATAATTGTCACTAAATTGCAGTGCACGATTGTTTCAAATGACAAAACCTTGTAAAAATATACACTTGACCATAACTAACACGCATTAATTGAAAAGTAAAATGCGATATACTCACTTATCTAAGAAGTTTCGTAACTGCAGTACATAAATCTTTTCATTGTAGTCGTAATCACCTCCACTGGACTGCTTAAGGTTAGTGCTTATTTCAGTCTCAGAAAATGTTTACGGCTTGTTTCCGTCTCTTTGGAAGACCTACATCTGTCTCTTTCTTTGTTCTAAAGAACACAATATTTTTTGCTACAAACATTTAAATTGAATTGCACATTTTAATCGTTTATGGTAGTGATACGGGAAGTGAATTTTCTTTAAAGCAAAATGTATGCCGCTATTCTTCGGTGGTCTGTTCTTAATGGAATTGGCTAGTTCAAATAGCTACGCGGTAGCGATTTAAAGTAATAGAACTAAATTATTCTGTCTTTCGAACATTTACATCTAGGCCGCGCTATGAAACAAGTGTGGCACGGAAGTAGTCGAAATATCTACCAAATAATCCATTCATTATTGACCACAACCAATATCTCGATAAATTTTACTTCAGCAAGTGCCGTAAAATTCCTTTAATAGATTTAATTAAATAGTTTTAATTGTTTTAAAATGTTGGCTAATCTTATTCTGGAATTTAATTAATAAGGTAACGCTAAGAAATATTTGTTGTAAATATGCTTTCTATTTCTACAAACTTGATTCTAAACTCCGTGAGACGCGGAAGTAGAATCTCTGCTTCCAAAATACACGATTAATAAATCCCGTTTGTTTAACTATGCAAATTAAGAATATATTACAAAACGTTAACTTGTTTTATCCTCAGTACTGTAAAAGAATGAGATTATATTTTCTAGAATCAAACGAATAATAGTATGAACCCTTATTTATACTCCAATAGTTTACAGTAACGCAGTTGCATCGCCGAGTAACCAAAGGAAATGTCTTAGTTGACTGTTTAGAAAATGAATTTAGTACACACGAGAATGTTAACGGTATTTGTAACTTAAACGCATAAATCTAAAGTAATTTAATAACGAAACATTATTTGAGAAAGAGTGACTAAATTGTTTGTCTTCTTAGGCTTTGTTGTAAATGAATAATAATGAATTTGTTGTAAATAACTTTCCCCTTGTATCAGGTTCTTTATAAGATTACATAAAGCGTAATGTGTGCGTACCTTGCTGACAAATGTTTGGTACACAACTCAGAAATTAAGATTTTTATTACAATCAATTTATTACTAATTCTTATTTTCATCTGAATATGTCTTGAGAGTATGAATTAATTAATTGTTTTTTCTGCTTGTGGTAATTTTAAGTACTATCTTATGCGTTTCAGCTAATGTGTTTCGTTAGTTGTCACAGCTTTACGAATTTATTACTCAAAACTTCACATTATCTCCTATTGATAACTTCAATGTATTTCTTATGTTTGTTTCAGCTTGTTAAATAGTTTAGTCCCTGTTTCTAATTTAATTTTACTAATTCTATTTTCTAACTAGCTTTCAAATTTTCATATAAACAAGCTGTAGTGGTTTTATTTATTATTGACGGTTTTTAAAATAGTTTGATCATTACGTTACAATTAAAACATTGTTATTAGAAAAATTGAAAATTGTATGTAAGTTAGGCCTACTCTGTTGCGTTAGTGTTGGCTTTCAATAAATACATTTTTATTGATAACAAATAACTATTGCTTACAATTATAGACCTACGTTATTCATTATATTTTTAAAAATGTCCTATTATTATTAGGGTTAGATTTTAATTAAACGTGTGAACATATGCGTTTATTTATGTGATTTTGTAATGAACGAATCTTAAATTAATCAACCGTTTTAACTTGCATACATCTAGTTACCACCAGGAATGTATTGACTATAAAAGCCTACTTTGCTATGTTTAGCACAGAACATGTTATCAACGTGACGTAAGTGTATTTAGAGAACAAGACAGGGAGTTGTAAACGGATTCTAGTCACTGCAAAGTAACACATTGCGCGAATCGTTGTAGAAATGTATTGAAAATAATTTTTGTCCATTGAGACACAGATATAAATAAATTATCACATTAAAACTGTTTCTATGGTACGTCGTCAATATTAATGACTAGAGATGTAGCAGGCTAATACCGTCACAAGGGTAGTATAAAATTCACCCATGGGGAATAGTGTGTAGTAGTATGTAACAAGATATGTCCTATATGTAGGCGGCTGATATTACACTCCGATACTAATTTATTATTAATTGAACTAGACATTATTTTATGTTCGTTGGATAAAATATGATCCGACATTGATTTGAAATGGATTAAAAATGACTACTGCATAGCCTTTATATGCTTTTGTTACGAAGCCACCATTATCTACAAGCTTTGTTTCTTTCTTCGTTTAATCTTTATATCATTGCCGCATGCATGATGCTGTAGAAGTTTACATCCATTTAGTACTTGTTGAAAAGACAAACAGCAACATCCCATGGGGCGTGCTGGTTCTTGTGAGTTTTGTGAGTCTTGTGTTGTGTATCGGTGTGTGTGTGTGGGGGGGGGTCTTATAAATTTTATAGTTGGTAAAGTTTATTGATTAACCTTTTTTGCTACCTACATTATGTAAATACTTTAGTGGGTTTTGACTCTGCCGGTTGTGGGAGAGTGTACTGTTTATCTTATATTTGTGATGTTTTAGAGTTTATTTTTGCCTGAAGACGGCTGCCAACTTGTGTAGTCGAAACGTCGCTTTACATAAAAGAAAGAAGCGATGGAAGAAGTCTGTCTCAATTGTAGCCTAATGTCAAAAACCATTACCCACGCACTTTAAAGAAATTCTTTATTCCACTTGATGTCGAAAAAGGCTCCTTTACTTTTACCTTCATACATAGGCAAATTTTTCTTAAGTACCTTGAAGGTGTTAACTGCTACGGCCCCAGATTGTCAAATTACATGACGAATCAATGTACTCTCACTTTTGTAAACACGAAACCTGTTAAATATATTGTAATTCCTTATTTGATTTCACGATTCGTTTGGAGACTTATAGATCCATTGTCAGATTTATAAAATAAAAATAACCTGTAGGGAGTTCGTCAGATGTTCAAAAACAAAAAATAAAACGGAGAATGTTATTTAGATTTATACCACCGAACTTTTGCACAATACCGCCCAGTGAGCACCTTCATGCATTACGTGAATCGCTGATAGGTTTAGCACCCTTACTTTGATTTTGCTTGTCTATTATATCACCGAATTCATGTATGGCTGTATCATACAACATGTTAGATTTGAATGTGGGTTGTCGTTCATTAACTGGTCACTGTAACTTTCTGAAACTCTAAAAATTTATAAAATTCTCCCCACGCGCCTATTAATTTTTTAATTGTCCCTGTATCAAACAATTCATATAAAACGAGACAAAGTTAACATTTAATTGAAAATTAATAAAATATGGATTAACATTTCTGTTTTATATAGACTACTACTCGTATATAAAAAAAATAGGTTCCTGCGCGGCGAGTAGTTACACCGAATTCTCCTCAAAACTCAATTATTTAGTAATCAATATACTGTTAACTAATCGCTTTAATTGTGTCGGCACTGAATTATAACAGACGATTGAAAAATATCTCTTTAAAATATTTGTTATTAAATAAGATAAGCTTTATGCAGTCAAGTACTCTTATCATCTAAAGCCACAAATGTGTTCACGTTCAGAGACATGCTTCACAAACATACACACCTGAACATATAAGGATTTTCGGCGTCTTTGTTTTTACTTTATGTATATGTTAGTTACACAGCCGGCTAAGAAGACAGCTCGGATTCCGTAACTAGCAGGGAAATATTTACACACTAGGAACAAAACTGTATCTTTAGCATTACGGCGTTTAAAATTTGCTATTTACTTCGTAGTAACTATTCACAGAATTACATAAAATGTGTAATTGTGTTCATAGTGTAGAAGTCTATTTACTTTCCAAACCTCGACATTTATCTGCTCGAAAATTTCTTTATAAGCTCGATAGGCCTATTTAAACTAAGGTAAATTATTACGTCTCGGTAATAATATACGTGACTCGGTAAAATATTGCGTCTAATCAAAAAATAATGTTTTACAACAAATACGAGTCCTAGACATTTCTTATATGCGTATGTGATTTGTCGATATGAGAATCGACGAACAATAAACCAGATTTATATATGTAGCTGACAGTAGGTTTCAATATGTTTATTATAATGTAACTCCTCTTTTGAAATATATCATTTTATTTTAGTAATAATTTTGTTCTGGGTGATGTTGTCTTCTAACGATAGAAGAAAATATTACAAAATACCAACCCCAAGAACAAGCCATTATATTGTTCGTTTTCTTTCTCTCTGTAGGCTGTTGCGTGGACTGATGAAGGTGGACAGTATTCTTGTATACATTTTATTATGAAAAATGCCGTGACCAGTTTTTCGTACTAATGGATTCCTTTACACGCTTATGTTTCTTTGTAACACCTTGTTACTAAATATGTATAGAGGTTTCTGCAATCATGCTCAGGAAAAGAAATTTTCATAACATTGCTATGACAACAGTATATTAATCTCTAAACAATGTTCGCCAAAATGTATTTCTGTGTGCGTATGTCGCAATAGTCCTGTTAATACAGAATACAGCTATAAAATATTGTTTAAAAACTCAAATATTTTAAACAAAGATATAGCCATTATTACATGTATTCATGCATATGTTATGAAATGCGTGCATTATCACATTAAGAACTTAAATTTATAATTAGAAACCACGTATATGATATCAAATGTAATCAAGATGTATACGATATGTAATAAAAAATAAAATTTACGTTACCTAGAGTGACTGACAGATGTTAAGAGAACACAAAAAATTAACTGAGTTAATTTACTGACAATTGAAATATCTAATAGTCTAAATACCAATATATATATATATATATATATATATATATAAAGTATAAATCCGTATAATTGTAAGAATATGCACTCAAAGAATTATTTAAACACTTAATTAAAATAAAACTTATAGTTTTACCTTATTTCCTTTCCATCTTGCGACTTCGTTATATGTCATACACGACATGTTTCGGGAAACATGTCGTGTATGACATATAACGAAGTCGCAAGATGGAAAAGAAATAAGGTAAAACTATAAGTTTTATTTCAATAACGCTACTTGGAGACCATAATCACAAATTATGAACTTAATTAAATATACATTTGACGTTTCTTCATTGCAATTTTGTTAACTGTTATATCAACTATAGGATATACAATTTATACAAACTGTTTAGAGACATATATGTTACAGATTCTTTAATATGCCTTTACTCTGTCAAAGAAGACGTGAGTCTACAAAAAACAATTTTATCCAATAAATTGGAAACGGATATGGAAATAAAGAAGAAAATTGGAAGCACAGAAAATTAATCCTCAGATTATATCTCAGACGAAATATCGATCTTTGACGAGCAGTGTGAAGACAAAAGTGTGAGACAAGAATGCTGCATGTCTCCCATTCTGTATAATTTGTACGCAGAATGGTTAGACAACGAAGAATTGGAAGGTGTTGGTGACTTTGCGAGAGAAGCCAGAGTCATTAGCACTCCTAACTATGCGGACGAATTGATGCTGTTGGCAAAGGACCAGCAAACCCTTCAAGACACGATATACACACTAGTGGAAACAGAAAGGAACTGTAAAATGAAAATCGACTGAAACAGGACAGATTTAATGAAAATATCGTGGAAGACAGAACCGATGCAAATCAAAAACTAGAAATTGTTTCAAGATCGGATTACAAATAAAAACAGTTAACTAAGAATAGTTATTTAAATCGTATGTCATTTATTTAATTTATTCTTATAATTATCAAAATTTTAACAGTCTGCACAAAAATGACTACATACGTTTCATCTACATACGTATATTAGCTATATCAGCCGACATACGCTTTTGTTACACACACACACACACACACACACACACACACACACACACACACACACACACACACACACACACACACACACACACACACACACACACACACACACACAAATGAGGATACAAGAAATTTAGTTAATTAAATAAAACTATGGTTTTGCACTCGACTATTAGATGATTGCTAACATTACTAATATTACGTACACAGTCACATTAATCGTACAATTTGGGATAACTACATAAAGGTGGTAACAATTTGTCACAGTGATTACTATTAACAAAACGTAATGCCAAAAATGAAACGTATCAGCCAAAGATAAATTCAGTACACAGAGCAGAAAGAGATAGCACTACAACAAGGAATTTGTAAATAAATGCGACAGGGCATGAGAGTGTTTGTGAGTTGTTTGCATGTTGTGGGTGAGGATTAGATATGTATTCCTAAAGTCCTAACTGTATTCAGTTCCTAAAGGCCAAGAAAGTCTATTCCACAACCCTATTTTTGTTTAACGTCCACGGGAACTTTAATCTAAATACGAAAATCCCCAAAGATCTCCAAAAATTATATCGCATGAAATTGACTTTTTAAATAATAGGCCCAATATTTCAAATGACTTGCTGATAAAATGGTGGATTTACTTAATATGTTTGATATATAATATTAATAAATATTCGTATTATTTCGTCTGCTTGTATGAAATATACTTTGCAAAACATATTTGTTTGGAGACATGAAATCTGGATTACAACTGAAGCTTTTGTATGTATCTTAAGAAAGCGTAGTGTTACCACAGTTTTATAAAACAAAACTTGCGTAGGACTAAGTACTAAGTTTTAGTAACGCTTATTATTAACATGAAAAATTATGCCTAATATTAGCAGACTTTTAAAGAATGTTTTTACTATCTAACAGCCATCTAATACATTACCTAATAGACTTCCCCCTCTTAGCATTAAATTTGTGACATACTAAAGCCATCACTGTACTGCCATTTTTTTCTTCAGATAATATACCTGAACTTCTTATTCTCAGTCATACTGTGCTCTACTGTTAAAGCTATTTAAAGTATGTTTTCCTATTTCCTTAACTAAAATGTTTACATCATTTTATTATATTATTTTTTTTTTTAATTATCAGAACTTTGGAATTCCTGGCTGTAAGGCCGTGTGGTCCAAGGTTGTTGGGTGGAAACGTTTCGCCCAAAAGGCTGCGACACACTGACCAAGGTTTCGTAGTCCGTGACCACTGAACTGTGTTTAAGGCTAGTGGCTGACGACGCTCTGGGCTGTGCGGTTGTGCGTCGCAGAGACGAACCGCTCGGTATCTGAGTTCTGAGCTACCTTCTGGAGCTCCTGCCTCGTGGCCAAGTAGGGCGTGTGCTCGATAGCAGGCCGATTCTCGGCTGTTGTGCTAGCCTACACTAGCGCAGTATACACCGAAGGCGTTTCCACGAATTACCTGGACGTATACGGTACCTGCCCAGCCCAGCCACAAGAGGATTGTCTGGGAACCTCGCCGCACGTGAATAAAATCTGCGTGCAAGCCGCCTGAATGTTTCGTCTAAGGAGCGGACGCCAAATCCTCTCCTTAGAAGGCGTGATGAGAAGCGACGGGGGACTTTGGCCGCTAGCCGAAGACACCTGTCGTGGACGCTCTGAAACTTCTTTTTATACATTGCGGCGAGGCAACCTCAGACCGGGAAAGCGTAGGTAATGACCGGCAGCAAATACGCGCCGACGGTCATCTTGCCCAATTTCCTGGTAATGACTGAGCTGATCAGGAGTGGAAACAGTAAGCTCAGACGAGCGGATGCTCGCTTAAAAACTGTCTGAGCGTGGGTACGCCAGGTGAGCCGACGGTCGAGGTGTAATCATAGGTACTTAATCTCGGTGGATCAGCGCAAGTACGTCCTGCTGATACGTAACTGCCTAATAGGGTGCTTCCGTCGCTTCGAGAATTCGACGGCTATACTCTTGGTAGCGTTGAGTTGCACTCTCAAATTTTCAGTCCAGTCCCCGAGCGTGTCGAGCTGGCGCTGCAGTCGTAAGACGGCTCTTCCTACATGACGATCGGCCGTAAATACGGCCGTGTCGTCCACAAAGAGGGCCACCTGGACTCCAGGCTGTATCGGCACGTCGTTTACGTGGAGTGAGAACAGAAGGGGGCCAAGAACACTACCTTGAGGGACACCGGCTGTGATTCGTCTCTCGGAAGAGACTGAATCTCCCACTCTCACGTAAAAGGTCCTCTCCTTCAGAAAGCTAGCAACCAGATGGAGGTACCAGTACGGGAGCTGGAGTTCCCTAAGCTTGAATAATAGGTCATCATGCCATACGCTGTCGAAGGCTTTTTCAACATCTAAGAAACAGCCAACGTTCTGTTCTCTCCGACACCCGGCGTCCGTGATGTATTCCACCATTCTCATCAGTTGATGAGTGGTCGACTGCCCCACACGGAAGCCGAACTGTTCGGGGACCAGCACGTCAAAGTTGGTTAGATATTCTCGTACACGACGCTGTACGAGGCGCTCAAAAACCTTGGACGTAGCGGAGAGTAGGCTGATAGGCCGGAGGTTGTCGGGGCGGGTAGCATCCTTTCCCTGCTTCGGGATCACGATGACCGTCGCCTTTGGCCATTTCTTGGGAAAGTAGGCCTGTCTGCGACACGCGTTGAACAAATCAGTAAAGAATTGAACTCCAGGCTCGGGGAGAAGTCGTAGTGCAATGTTTGCGACACCGTCCGGGCCTGGAGCTTTTCTTGGCTGAAGTTCAGTGAGCCGATCTGAGACCTCTTCCACAGAGATGGGTTCGGGCTCCGCCGTGATCGGAAGAGACAGAAAGTCTTCCACAGCCATCGCGACTTGTTCGTCTAAGTCCCAGTCCATGGGCGCATTGGGAGCGAAATTTTTTCGCTCGGAACACAATCCCAAGTACTCGGCCTTCTCCTCCGGTCGACCCAGGATTCGTCCGAACGGCCCAACGATAACGGGGATAGGAGGTCGTCGCCTTAGTCCCGTCATCGCGGAAGGTATTCTGTACGGGTGACTTTGCGGGTCCGCATCCCCCGTTCGGGCCACAGCGAGTTCCCAACAGCTACGTCGGAAAGCCTTCAGACCGCCACGCAGTCGTCCTGTGAGCCGATTGTATGCTGCCTTATCGGCCGGATCACGGGTCCTCTGCCAACGTTTCTGGAAATAATGCCACTCGCGAGCGAGAAGAGAGACTTCCTCAGGGATGCGTTGGTAGTCAGGCGTGAAACCGGCTCGCATACGTGAAGACAGGCCTATAGCCGAGATGATTGCCTCTTCGATTCCTGCTACTGCTTCGTCTAGGAGTCGAACGGAATCGAGTGGGTCCGCTTGCGGCAATCTACGGCTCACAGCCGGGCCGTAGCGGTCCCAATCGAAAAACTTCTTCTTGTCAGAACGTGCATAGGCATGCTGGGTAGCGACGTGGACCAAGATGGGGTTGTGGTCGGATGTCAGCTCCGTAACCGAGAATACCTCGACCGGACAAACAATTCCTTGGGTCACCGCAATATCCAGAATATCGGGAGCCGCGTTAGGTAGCGTCGAAAAGAACGTGGGTT
Organism: Magicicada septendecula; assembly: GCA_034769895.1. NCBI lineage: Eukaryota > Metazoa > Arthropoda > Insecta > Hemiptera > Cicadidae > Magicicada > Magicicada septendecula. The sequence goes on along the minus strand of CM068369.1, from coordinate 372,625,561 downwards.
GCGCTAGACCAATCACCATCGCCCGGCACGATTCAACATAACTGAGCAGGCGCCTCCCGTTCGGAGTAGTCAAGCGACTATTCCAAACGCGGAGCTTGCAATTCAGATCGCCGGCCAAAATTACCCTTCGGTGGGAAACGAAGATGACGTCCAGGTCGCCGACAAGGAGTTCTTCAGCGCGAGGGGGCTTGTATGCTGAAACCACGAGAACGCCGCCAAGAGCTCCGTGGACCTCAATGGCTGTGGCCTCTAGGTTAGTGCGCTGCGGCAAAACGATACGATGATGACCTATAGAAGTCCTCACCGCAATCGCCGTGCCGCCTCCTTGTAAGCCAACTCGGTCATCCCGATAGACCGCGTAATTCGGCAATCGAAACCGAAACCGGTTCGCCGGGGTCAGGTGGGTTTCTGTGAGGAGAAGTACGTCGGGTTTGAACCGGGCCATGAATTTCAGAAGGTCGGAATGCTTGGAACCGATGGAGTTAGAAATCCAGGCTGCGAGCGAGAGATCTCTTCTAAGGGCTCAGTTCATAGAAGACCTATGACATTGCAAGCTTTCACCAAGGGCATAAACCTCTCAGTTGAGTCAGAAGTTTCCACGCGGTCTCGGATGGACCTGAAGGTGGATGCGACTTTCTTGAAGTCGTAGCCGGACAGAAAGTCGCGGACGAATTGTGCGTCATCGGATGTGAAACATGTCTGGAAACTGAGGCCGCGTAAGAGCGACCAGGCTTAACGGCAGATCGGGTCTTGTTGGTGGAAGCTACAGGACCAGGGGCAGTCAAGTTTGATGTAGCGACAGGAAAAGTACGCTGTTGCGCTTCGTCGGACTTTTACCGGGAATCAGGGCTTTTCTTGGGCTGTGGGCAGGCAGGAGCTCGGAGCCGAGCATCCGGTGTGTTTATCCCTTTATTTGGATGTTTTGTTTTGCCTGCTCGCGGATATCGCGGAGGTGGCAGCGCTGGCGAAGCTACCTCTGGTTCAGAGGCGGGAGTTGGTGGTTCCGCGGCGGTGGAAGGTTGATTATCCGGCTCCAATTCCGAGATATTGGCTACAGGGCGTGTTTATGCTGCGGAAGACGACGCGGTTCGTTTTTGCGCTTTTGTAGGGGCTGGAGGTGAAGCCGGAGAGGGCGCGCGCTTTGCCGGTGGTGCCTCTGGTTGCGGCTTAGCCTGTACTTTAGGCTGCTTCTGTGATTGGGGCTGCAATACTGGCTGCCTCGGCTTCGGGAGGGCCCCTGCAGCTTTCGCTTCCGCAGGAGTTCTGCCCTGTATACCGGGCAGTTGCTGTAATTGGCTGCATGGCCTTCGCCACAATTGATGCAGCGATAGTAGGACTTATCTGCCACAATGCAGGCTGCGTGGAATGTCCCAAGGATCAACATAAACAGGCCGGGGTACTACGACAGACGTCGGTATGTTGGCCGAACCTCTGGCACCGGTGGCACTGCGCAAGCTTGCCCGGGGGACGACTGGATTCCACCGTGACGCGGAAGCCAAACAGCCGCGTCAGGTGGAATATCTTGTCTGCAGCCTCGCCCTTCTCGAGGTGGAGACGGACGATTGGGAGAGGTATTCGGTTCTCAGAGTTGGTGAACAGGCGGAAAATTGCCTGCACCGGGTAACCAAGTTTACGGAGTTCCAAAAGGATCTCCTGGGGATCGGTGTGCGCGTCAAGCCCACGCAGAATTACAGACAAGGGCTTGACTCGTTTGGGGGAAAAGGTATGATATTGCAGGTTGTTGGCCTGCAGAAAGGCCTCGACCAACGGACGAACGGACGTTATTGCGGTGGTCCTCGATCCGACGGACGACAACTTTGACCATGTCACCGCCAAGTAGCTTTAGGTCAAATTTGTCGGCCGATAGGCCGTGAGCCGCGATCACCCGCCTGTATAAGGCGGCGACATTGGACACCCCGTGGACGAACAGGGGCGGCGCGCGATCAACAGCGGAAGCAGCCAGAGCTCCCCCCGAAGCATTCGGAACCGCAGCCTGTTGGCCCTGAGAAGGACCGATGTACATGTCCGAGGTCCGAGAGGAAGCGGATTCGGTGGAATGGATCCTCTTCGGCTTCTTTGCCGGGCGTCTACGCCGACCAACGGTCGCGAAGTCGTCCGCCGGAAGAGGAGGTAACGGATGAGGAAGAGGATCGTCCGTTTCCATCCCTCGAGGGGAATCAGGCGAGTCGACCGCGTGGGGCAAGGCAGAGACGAGCGACTCGACACACTTTGCCGTCGCCCGTAGTGGGCATGCTGGCCAAGTGTGGTCGCTGGACAAAGACTGCTAGGCAGTCACTGCCAGACGCCAGGGATCTTGGGTCCGGCCGAAGCCGGGTAAACCACGCGACTTCCCTGCTCACGGCGATACAGGAGGAGCTGGGCTAACGACCAGCTTCGTTAGTTAGATGTCCTTACCAAGACAGGTGTCCACTGGTCCCTTTGCCCCGGCGATATACAAGCTCGCTTACCACTGGTGGAGGCTCGCAAGGATCGTCCGGAGCAGTGCTACCTAACAGCCGTTAGCAGGTGAGGGAGAAAGCACTGATTTTCGGCACTCACCAAGAGCCCAGAGCAATCCTCTTCTTTCCTGTCCGGTTAGATGTTTGCCGGCGACAGGTGGTCCTAACAAGGGCAACTTCCCCCAGCTGCTTCTTCTACCAGTTACTCAATTCACCGGCAGCAGCTGGGTCCTGGGTCTTCTTTCCTGAAGAAAGATGGTCTCCTCGTCCAAGCGGAGAGGCATCGGTAGCAGAAAGAAGCTGTAGCAGCGTCCAGAGTAGAGCTGAAGAGAAGAGTCCTGTTCAGTCCGAAGTCTGGAAGCGAAAGGCTAGTGGCTGCGATGCGATGCGATGCGTTAGATAGTGGGGCGTCTTTGCACCCATGGCTGTATTACTGCTTCCGGGACGTTCCCGATGGCTGTCAGAAGAAATCAGTACTGGACTTTCACAAAGCAGGTTTCCTAAAAATCGGGAGGGACACGCCAACCAGTTAGCTTTGAAGGCGGCGGAAATTTTACTCAATCAGTTATATTTATATAGGTTCCGGGTCATGGTAACACTGCCGCCGGTCTCGGGGCGAACGGCAGATGCCGCTCTCGCGCCCGGCCCGGCAGGCAGGCGCCTTGTAGCGCCGGTCGTTCCCCGCGAGGCAGGGAACCGCCGTGTCTGTGGCATACGGTAACAGCGCCAAGCAGTTTGCAAACCAACATACTTGGGGAAGGTATCAGACTGAAGAGGAAGGTAGCAAGGAAATCGAATTGCTTGGGAACCTAAGTCACAGCAAACAGAATTACGGGTGTCGTCTAAAATCGCCCGAGGGCGTTTGACGCGTATAGCGGGAGGTGGTTCTGACGTGCTGATAGTACGGAGGTAAGGAAAGGACGAGGTCGCTGCAGAAGCAAAAAGAGTTTCGGCAAGCGACCGGACGGAGTCAGCGATGGTAGGAACTCGAAGGTCTCCACGAATAACATCATTTCTCACAAACCATGGAGACTCCGACATGAATCGGAGGGTACGGGCCTGGAAGGCATCCAGCCTACACTTATTAGTGGTCGACAAAAGCGACCACCATGCGGGAGCAGCATAGGTCAATACTGACCGGAGAATCAAGAGATAGATGGTGACTTTAGTGCGCAAAGCCAGGCGGTTGCGGCACGAGAGCATGGGAAATATTTTGGCTCGGACGCCTCGAGCTTTATTGAGGGTGTCAGCCACGTGGTCGTTGAACTTAAGGCGCTGGTCTAGCCGAACGCCCAAATACTTCACCGACTTATGCCAGGCGATAGGCCTCCCTTCGAGGGAGAGGGGCTGGCACCGGGAAGTGGACTTACTGGTGAAGCAGATCGCCTCGGATTTCTCCGCATTAATCATCACCCGCCACTTCCGTAACCAGTCCGGAAGCTGATTCAACTGAAGCTGCAGCTATGTACTCGCTAAACGCGGGGACAGGGAGCTGCAGTAATACATTGCCTCGTCAGCGAATAGAGATAACGTGACTCCAGGAATAACAGGCAGGTCATTCGTGTACACTAGGTACAGAACAGGGCCGAGGACAGATCCCTGCGGAACGCCAGCGGCGACGGGTCGAACAGATGAACAGGACCTTTCGACGCTAACTCTTGTAACATTACATTTGGCATAGTTTGATATCGTACCAGATTTAATGAAGACCATGGATAAGAAACTAAACAAGAAGAAAAATATCTTTCAAAAATGATAGTGAAGATGAATAAATAACTACTTTAGACTGACTTGTACTACAACTGACCGTACCCAAATTAATGTTTAGGCAAAGTGATGCAAATTACCCCGATGATGACATGAATTTCAAATAATGACAAGAATAATACTGATAAAGACAGACAGCATTATGTACCAATACTATAAGTAAACAAATGGTTTTATTAAATGTATCAAAATATAAAAATAATCAAAATACAAATTGAGGGATAATAGGCCCAAACATACAATAAAATGTAAAATGATATATTAGTAAATTGTTAATTGAATGATATAATGAAATAATAATACAAAACAATTATTATAGATACATGGAACATGCAACTAATTGTAAATAATAGTGGACGTAATGTTGTCAAGAAAATAATGTATAATCACATAATAATTGTCAAATGTATAAAAAAAAAACAGAAAGAGTACCTAGTAGACTACAGCAATGGCTGAACTACCTAGGAAAAATGAAAAAAATAGAAAATCATTATTAAATGATTACTTTCCTTGTTATGTTCTTAAAACACGTTTAAAGCTGTGTTGATGTTAGTTATAGTTTTATTAAATAATATATGTATGATATGCCTTATGCAGTATGTATGCAACCAGGCATATACAAATTGTTTAATCACAAAATGTGAATTATGTTTTTTTATGTTGTTACTGTAATAATTATTGTTATATTTTTAAATGGTAATACTAATAGAGTTATAGGGAGTAATTTTGATGGTAGTTGCATAATTTAATAGGGATTACAATAACAGAAAATAGAAATTTAACATGTCAAGACATAGGCCTATAAAAACTTTGGAATTTTGTAAATTTTAGGAAATACTGTTAGAATTTTGTAAAACAAATGTTGTAATATAGATAGATTTTTAGTTAGTGGTATACACAACAAATATGGAATCGAAATAATTAGTTTTAAGTTATTTAAGAAAAATTCAAATAGCAAAAATGTAACCTCAGTATTTCTTAAGCAAAAATAGGCATGTTTGGTGTCTATATGTCACAAATGTTAAGACCAAAATAACGATGCTAGTAGTTTTAAATTCCCAATCAGTACAGAAAAGTTATACTACTTTAAAAGTTTTGACCAAATTCAGACATTGAAATAATGAATTTGTATGACAATGTATATCTGAATCAACCAACCAGATTTCCAGGTTTACCTTAGCAACCAAAAGTTCAGATAAATAAAATAGGACTTCTTTAACAACGGTCATTGAAGACAGACGCGTTAATAAAACGTCTCAGATAATTATATTTTAAACAGTGAAAACACAAACCAGACTTTGTAAAACGAGCTGATATACTCAATACAAAATATTATAATAAAGAAAAGAACATCCAGAATTTAATACAGAAGAATTGAGATCCGGGGAGAAGAAGCGAAGAAGACTTGGACCCTATCTTCGTCCTGGAAGAATAAAGAAGAGAATCTGGTGAATTTGAACAACTTATTATCTTATGTGTCAAAACCAACATTTGTGTACACGACTATCTAGGAATTAAACAAAATAAAACTACAGACACTATACTACACCAACACTAAAGAACAGTCAAAAATAACACCAATTGAGTTTTACACCTTTTTTGAACACCATAAAAACTTTAATGATAACTAATAAGCATCTAACTGTTGATAACCTATAATAATAAGTAACCAATACACGACTGCCAATTTGCACTTTACACACCAAACCCTTGTAATATCCTTATATTGTGAAGTTTGTATTTTGATTTTAAGAATTGTATTATTTGTTTAACTGTAATCCCCGAACCAGATACGCCCTGAGATTATTTATTTCATTGAAATAATAACAAACTGCATCATTCTTTTGCTTGTCGAAATCCAGCAAAGAGCACCTTATTTTTAGCTACTACCAACTGATGAAAGAAGACGCATAATTTTGTCATAATTGTAATTACAGTAAAGAAAAACGAGAAGTAATTAATCAATGCTTCATTTGAATAAAGATCGTTAAAAGGAAGATATCTGTTTGGTGTTTTATTTGCGTTATTATTACTGTTTCATTTAAGAATTACGTTAACATAGCACAGCGGGCGGAGCAACTGTTGGCAACTCCGAGTGACGTCATTGGAACTGCACGCATAGTGGGAGCGAGCGGCAGAATACGAAATAATTTACTGTTCAACATATCTATTATTAATTGTTACAAATTGACGAACACAACGGTGGGGTTTAATGTAATTGTGCACAAACATAAAAATTTGTTACAAATTGACGCATACAACGTGGAGCATAAGAACTCGTCTCTCAACATAAATTCTTACATTGTTTACTCGCGAGACCTCTCATTTATAAAAAAATTATTACACCCTGAAGGTACGATCACTGAGGTAGGACCGCAAGATATGCACAATGGACGGTGGGATGGGGGAGTGAGCGAGTTTGTAGAGAAGACCTTCGTGCCAGACTTTGTCGAAGGCCTTACTCACGTCCAACAAGACAGCGCCCGTAGACTCTTTCTTGTTGGCGGCGTCGGACAATGCTGTGACAACTTTGACGAGTTGTAAAGTTGTCGAGTGCTCTCTACGGAATCCGAACTGTTCGCTCCGAATAAAATTATCTAACAGCGGCCAGATGCGGGCGAGTAGGAGACGCTTAAACATCTTTGAGAGTACTGGCAACAACGATATGGGACGATAGCTGTCTGCAAGCATTCTAGGCTTGCCGGGCTTGGGAATCATGCAGATTTTGGCATTTTTCCTCAGGCGGGGGAAGTATTGCAGCCGGAGACTAAAGTTGAACAGATCCAGGACCAATTCAACGCCCGTGGCCGGGAGCTATTGCAAAGGTGCGGCCCCGATCCGATTAGGACCAGGGGCGCGACGGCGGTTCGAGACGACGATTATTACTATATATTACTATATATTATTATATATATATATATATAAATAATATATTAATATATATTTATATATAAATATTTATAATAATAATAGTATGTTTTTCTTTTTTTAATCTAAATAAAAAAAAAAGAAAAACATACTATTATATATATATATATATATATATTTATTATATATGAATATATTAATGTGATAATACAGTAATATTAACATTAATATTTTTAATTTAACTATAAATATACTGTATAAAATCATAAATATTAAAAAACCGGAATTACTCAAATGAGTGAATATTGTTGTAAAAGATCTGTTTACAAAGGTTTGATGCCATGATTTATAAATTAATGTAAAAATATAATAGTATATTTCAAAAAATTCACCAGCCATGAATTCTTATTTTTATTGTGAGGAAACATCGATTAAAAATAATACATTTTTGAGTGAATATTGTTTTAAAGGGATTGTTTGACATTTTGGAAAACTATGCTATTAATAAATAACTAAAAGGAGGAGTTTTATTCTAGCTTGTAAATTAAATATTTAATTATATTACATGCATAACTTTAAATTGATTGAAAACTATCTAAATGATAGTTATCTATAGCGCAGTATTAAGTATTATTAATTATTAATTTTAGAGATAATAATTTTATTTATAGAGGACAAAATTCGTGCCAGCAGTTGCGGTTACACGATTCTCTAAATTTAATTATATTAGTTTCAGTTAAAAAATAAATTAATAGTAAGGTTTTTAAATTTTGGTGAAATAATGTATAAATATGTGTTTACTTTTATGTCTGATAAACTTTTATCTAAAACTAGGATTAGATACCCTATTATTGAAAGTGTAAATAAAATAACTAGATTATTAATAGTTATGATCTTTAAATTCAAAGAATTTGGCGGTAATTTATCTAATCAGAGGAATCTGTTTTGTAATCGATAACCCACGATAGATTTCACTTTATATAAGTTTGTATACCTCTGTCAAGAATGCTTTATCAGAATAATTTTCATTAATTTTATTAATAAAATGTCAGGTCAAGGTGCAGTTAATTTTAAAGAAAGAATGGATTACATTATTATAAAAATGAATTGTTTTCTATAATGAAAATCATGAAATTGGATTTGAAAGTAAATTTATTAAATATAGTTTTTTGAATTTAGGTTCTAAATTATGTACATATCGCCCGTCACTCCCACTATAAAGTGGGATAAGTCGTAACAAAGTAGCTGTACTGGAAAGTGTGGCTAGAGTGCAAATTAAAGCTTAAGGCATATTATTTACACTAATAAAAATTATTGATTTATCAATATAATTTGAATAATAATTTAAATTTAAAATTAATTTATTGAGATTATTTTAAGTAAAAATAATTATTTAGTTTTAGTATTATTTATGGAAAAAATATTTTTAATTGAACTGTGAAGATCAAACAATAAATATAAATAAGTAAAATTATAATTTGTACCTTTTGTATCAGGGTTAATTAATTGTATATAAAAATTTATTTTTCCCGAATTATAGTGATTTAAAGTTATTTGTTAATTATTGTAATATAAATATTAATAAAATGATTTTAGTGATGAAACTTCTCTCGAACTATAATATTTCTGGTTTCTTAAGAATTAAATTTAATTTAAAATAAATATTATAACTTATATTTTAATATAAAGTTTTATATTTATTTAATTATATTAAGGATAAGCTAAATATAATTTCTATAATATTTTAGATTTTAATTAATTAAATAGGCTTGCAATTAGCCTTTTTATATGAGTAAGTTAAATTTTATTTTTTATTTTAATACATTTAATATATTTTAGGTATATATTAAGAAAATTAAATTAATAAAAATATTTTTATTAAAATGATTAAATTAGTAAATTATAATAAGTTGTATTTAAGAACTAGGCAAATATAATTTTCACCTGTTTACCAAAAACATGTCCTTTAGAAAAATATTAAAGGTCTATTCTGCCCAATGATATTTTAATGGCCGCGGTAAGTTGACCGTGCAAAGGTAGCATAATAATTAGTCTTTTAATTAAAGGCTTGTATGAATGAATGGATGAAAAATTTTCTTTTTTAATTAAAATAGATTGAATTTATAGTTTAAGTAAAAAATCTTAGATAAATAAGTGGGACGAGAAGACCCTATAGAATTTTAAATAAATTTGTTTTACTAGAATTTAGAATTAACAACTGAAAAAATTATTTTATTTTTTGTTGGGGTGACATTATAATAAATAAAACTTTAAATGAACTTTTCATAAATTAATGCTTAATTGATCCAATTTTTTGATTATAAGATTAAATTACCTTAGGGATAACAGCGTTATTAATTTGGAGAGTTCATATCGATAAATTAGATTGCGACCTCGATGTTGGATTAAGAAAAGATTTTAGAGCAAAATCTAAATATTCTGGGTCTGTTCGACCTTTAATTTCTTACATGATCTGAGTTCAAATCGGCGTGAGCCAGGTTGGTTTCTATCTACTAATATATTTTTGATATTAGTACGAAAGGACCATGTCAAATAATTTAATTTATTCTATTTTAGCAAAAAGTGCATTAAATTTAGAATTTAATTATGTAATAATATTACATGTAGAAAATGTTTATAATTACTGTTTTAATTACTGCTTTGTTTATTTTGATTGGTGTTGCATTTTTAACTTTGATGGAGCGTAAGATTTTAAGATATATTCAAATTCGTAAGGGTCCAAATAAAGTAGGATTTATCGGTATTTTACAACCATTTTCAGATGCTATTAAGTTATTCTTAAAAGAGAGAAATATACCAATGTTATCCAATTATTTAATTTATATAATTAGACCTGTGTTAGGTTTATTTAATTCTTTATTATTGTGAGTTATTTATCCATACTTAATCAATTGCGTTTCGTTCAATATGGGTATAATATTTTTTTTTTTTTGTACAAGAATAGGGGTTTATAGTTTAATGATTACAGGCTGATCATCAAATTCTAATTACGCTATATTGGGTTGTATTCGATCAATTGCTCAAACTATTTCATATGAAGTCAGTCTCGTATTAATTATTTTGTGCCCTATTGTAATGATTGAGAGTTTTAATTTAATTGAATTTTATTTTTTTCAACAATTTATATGATTAGTATTTCTGTTTTTTCCTTTGAGAATTTGTTGAATTTCATCATCAATAGCTGAAACTAATCGATCACCATTTGATTTTTCTGAAGGGGAATCAGAATTAGTTTCTGGATTTAATGTTGAATATAGAGGTGTAGGATTTGCATTTATTTTTTTAGCTGAATATGCTAGAATTATTTTTATGAGTATAATATTTTGTTTAATATTTCTAGGTAGAAAAATTAATTCTTTAGTTTTTCCTATTCAACTAACATTAATTTCATTTTTATTTATTTGAGTTCGAGGTACTTTACCTCGTTATCGTTATGATAAATTAATATATTTAGCATGAAAATCATATTTACCAGTAAGTTTAAATTTATTGATTTTTTTTTTCATGATTAAATCTATTATTTAGTTCATTAAAAATTGTCTTAATATTAAGTTAATAGAACTTAATTTTCTTTTCTTTACTTTCAAAGTAAATGCTTTATTTATAAGCTAATTAACTATTTAATTAATTTATCTCAAAAAGATTTAATTATAGGGTCTAAAACAAAATATATAAAATAAATTATTGTTAAAAGTATCCCGATCTTGATATATGGGTATTCAACAGGACAAGCTCCAATCCAAGTTAATAAAATTAAAACAATGAATAAATATCAAAATAAAATCTGATTAATAGGGTAATTTAATAGTCCTATAAATTTTGAATTGTTTATGAAGGGAACAAAAATTAAAATAAAAATTGATATGAATAATGCAATTACTCCTCCTAATTTATTAGGAATAGATCGTAGGATTGCATATGCAAATAAGAAGTATCATTCTGGTTGAATATGTTTTGGAGTAACTAATGGGTTTGCTGGAGTAAAATTATCAGGGTCACTTAATTTATATGGTTCAAGTATCATATAACAAAAAAAAATAATTAAAATTAATAAAAATCCTAGTACATCTTTAATAGAAAAATAAGGATGGAATGGAATTTTATCATTATTTGAATTAATTCCAAGTGGATTGTTTGATCCCAAAACATGCAAGAAAATAAGGTGTACAATTGTTAATGCTAAAACAACAAATGGTATAATAAAATGGAAAGAATAAAATCGAGTTAATGTTGCATTATCAACAGCAAATCCTCCTCAAATTCAATTTACCAAAGTTGTTCCAAGATATGGAATTGCTGACAATAAATTCGTAATGACTGTTGCTCCTCAAAATGATATTTGTCCCCATGGAAGGACATAACCTATAAAAGCAGTAGCTATTAAAGTTAATAAAATGATCACTCCTACAGCTCAAGTTTCAAAATTTTTATATGAACCATAATATAGTCCTCGCCCAACATGCAAATAAACACAAATAAAAAACAATGAGGCTCCATTTGCGTGTGAAATTCGTAATATTCATCCATGATTAATATCACGACAAATATGTCTTAATCTATTAAATGCACTTGCTACATCTGCATTATAATGTATTGACAAAAATAATCCAGTTAAAATTTGAACAACTAAACATATTCCTAGCAGCGATCCATAATTTCATCAATATGATAAATTCGTAGCTGCCGGTAAATCAATTAGTGAATTATTTATTATTTTAATTAATGGGTGTATACGCCGAGTGATGTTTAACATTCGTTAAAATTTTCTTCGTAAAGGAGACAATTTAATTCTAATAATATTCACAACAACAATCAATGTAAATAGAAGATAAATAACTAACATAATAGTTATTATTCCTGACGGAAATATATATAATTTTTTAATTATAAATCTATCAAATAAATTATTCATTTCCAATAATTTATTAACTCTATCTATCTTAAATCTAATAGTATTTATAGTTATGATCAAAATTCAAATAATTATGTTTAATATTAATAATTTTATTGAAAAATAAAATTTTTCATTTGAAGCAATTCTTGATATATATATAAATAAAATTAATATTCCTCCAATAAAAACAAGAAATAAGATATAAGAAAAAAAATAAGAGTTTATATAAAATATACAAATAATTCTGGTTAGTATTGTTTGTATTAATAAAATAGATCCTATTGATAATGGGTGCTTCATAAAAATAAAATTTATTGATAATAGAATTGTAATTGATATTATAATTTTCATACAGAAGATAATTTAATAAAAATGTAAGCTTTGGGTGCTTAAAATGATTCTTTACTCTCTTCTGAAGTTTTAAAATTATTAATTTATCTTAGATTTACAAGATCTAAATTTTTTTTAAACTATTAAAACGAATGAATTTGTCATTACCTTTATTGTATTTAATTATATTTATATCGGGCATTATCTCATTATGTTTAAATCGAAAACATATCATAATAAGTTTATTAAGATTAGAATTAATAATTTTAAGATTATTTTGTATATTTTCTGCATTTCTATCAATTGAATTAAATGATATATATATATTAATAGTTTTGCTAACATTTAGTGTTTGTGAAGGAGTTGTAGGATTATCAAGATTGATTAATATGATTCGATCACATGGTAATGATCAACTATTATCAATATCTTTAAAAACATGTTAAAATTAGTTTTATTTTCATTATTTTTAACCCCTTTATTATTTAACATATGGTTATTAAGAAATATACTAATTCTTTTAGTTCTATTTATCATCTTATTCTTTAGAAAAGATTTAATTATACTAAGATATAACATACATATAGATAATATTTCATATAGATTAATTATTCTTACAATTTGAATTACCTTCTTAATAATTAATTCTAGTCCTTTATATAAATATAATAATATAAATTTATTTTTGTTTATAGTGTTATTATTAATAACATTATTAATTTTATCATTTTGTTCATACAATATTATAATATTTTATATCTTTTTTGAAACTAGTTTGATCCCTACCATAATTATTATTATAGGATGGGGGTATCAACCTGAACGAGTGAATGCTAGATATTATTTATTGTTTTATACTTTATTCGCATCTCTCCCCATATTAATTTCAATTATATATATATATAGAAATAATATAACTAATATTATAATGTTAATGAGATCAGATAATAGGTTTATTTACTTAGGGATAACATTAGCATTCATAATTAAGGTTCCATTATTTATATGTCATTTTTGATTACCAAAAGCTCATGTCGAAGCACCTGTTTCTGGTTCTATAATTTTGGCTGGAATTCTTTTAAAATTAGGAACTTATGGTTTAATTCGTGTTATATATATTATACCAGTAATATTTATCAATTATAGATTCATCTGAATTTCTATTTCATTAATAGGGGGAATTATGATTAGATTATCTTGTATAATGCAAATTGATATAAAATCTATAATTGCATACTCTTCTGTAGCTCACATAAGATTAGTTATTGGAGGAATTATAACAATAAATATATGAGGTATAGTCGGAGCATATTTCATAATAATTGGACATGGTTTATGTTCATCTGCTTTATTTTGCTTAGCAAATATTTCTTATGAACGTTCGGGAAGACGTAGAATCCTAATTAATAAAGGAATATTAAGATTTATGCCTTCAATAACTCTCATATGATTTTTAATATCTTCTAGAAATATTTCATGTCCTCCAACAATTAGTCTAGCAGGAGAAATTATAATTTTAAATAGATTAATGTCTTGAAATCCATTGTGTATAATTTTCCTATCTTTTTCTTCATTTTTATCAGCTTGTTATAATTTATATCTATACTCTCATACCCAACATGGAATAATTTTCTCGGGTTGTTACTCTTTTAATTCTGGGAACGTACGTGAATTTTTTTTAATTATAATACATTGAATTCCATTAAATTTAATTATTTTGAAATTAACATTATTGATATAATTCAATTAGTTTAAAATAAAACATTAAATTGTGGATTTAAAAATATAAATTTATATTGGATCATTACTAAAAATAAACTTAATACATATATTTTCTTAATTTTATTGATTTTAAGATTAATAATATTAATTTTATCAATAAATATGATTATTTTTGATTATGCAATTATAATAGAATGATTAATTGTTACAATTAATTCATGTAATATTTATATAACATTAATTTTTGATTTTATATCAACTTTATTTCTTTCAACTGTTATATTTATTTCATCAATGGTTATATTATATAGAGGTATATATATGATAAATGATAAATATATTAATCGATTTATTTATATTATTATAATATTTGTAATGTCAATAGTATTATTAATTATTAGACCTAATATAGTAAGCATTCTCATTGGATGAGATGGATTAGGATTAGTATCATATTGTTTAGTTGTTTATTATCAAAATTTAAATTCTAGAAATGCTGGGATACTAACGGCATTAATAAATCGTATTGGAGATGTTATAATCCTTTTATTAATTGCATGAATAATAAATTTTGGATCTTGAAATTTTATATCTTTTATTAATAAGATAATAATGAGTCCAATAATTATGCTAGTTGTTATTGCAGGATTTACAAAAAGAGCTCAAATTCCTTTTTCTTCATGACTTCCAGCAGCTATAGCTGCTCCAACTCCAGTATCGGCCCTTGTTCACTCATCAACATTAGTTACTGCAGGAGTATATTTAATTATTCGATTCAGAAATTTAATTATATCATTCAATTTAATTCAAGTATTTTTAATGTTATCATTACTAACAATAATTATATCAGGTCTAGCTGCAAATTTTGAATTTGACTTAAAAAAAATTATTGCATTATCAACTTTAAGACAATTAGGAATTATAATATCAATTTTAATATTTGGTTATCCAATATTATCTTTTTTTCATCTTATTATTCATGCTTTATTTAAGGCGTCACTTTTTTTATGTGCTGGAGTATTGATTCATAGATTAATGAATAATCAAGATATTCGCATAATGGGCTGTATAAGTTATAATATACCAATAACTAGAACATTCATAAATATTGCAAATTTATCATTATGTGGGATACCTTTTATGAGAAGGTTTTATTCAAAAGATTTAATTATAGAAATAATATGCTCCAGAAATATTAACTTTTTAATTTTATTATTGATATATATTGGAATTGGAATAACATCTTTCTATTCTGCCCGATTAACATATTTTTCAATAAACATAAATTTTAGTTATTATAATTTTAGTTCACAAAACGAGTCATTTAATAGTATATTAAAGAGAATCATGGTTTTATCTATTTATTCAATTTTATCAGGGTCTATATTTAGATGAATCATATTTAATAATCCTGTAAGAATTATTCTCCCCATCGAGGGGAAACTAATAGCAATGGCTTTATCTTTTCTAGGGTTATTAATTGGATATGAAATATCCATGTTTTCATCCATAGTAAAAAAATTTACAAGAGAGTTCATAAATTCCATATGATTTTTAAAACAACTATCAACCTTTCATACTCAATTTCTTTTTTTAAAAAATTCACTTATATTTCAAAAATCAATTGATTTGGGATGAGGAGAAAAAATTGGGCCTCAAGGCATGATTGAATTGATAAAATTAATTATAATATTTAATATTAATATAAGAAAAAATAATTTCAAGATTCAAATAATAACATTTATTGCTTGATTTCTAATTATGATATATTTAAATAGCTTAAACATTAGAGCATAATATTGAAGATATTAAGGTAATAAATATTTTTAAATATTTATAAGGATTTTCCTCTCTTTTCAATGAAAATGAAATGTTTTATAAACTTTATAAATAAGGAAAAAACGGAGTTTAACCGCTTTAAAAGCTAGTTAGCAGCTGCTTTTATTCTTATTTCCTTTTAATTGGAAATTATATGTTCAATAACTTTATTAACAATAAAGTGCCTTATTTTTGGCTTCAATTAATAAACAAAGGAATAAAGATTCTTTTTTTAGGTCGAAACTAAATGTATTTATTACTTCATTGCTTTTAAGAATGGCTAGTATGAGCACCTATTGATTGCAATCCAATAATTATAATTAAATACATTCCCATTAAATTCAATTTAACATACTATTTTTTCATTCATGATATAAGCCTAATATTAAAAATAATAAAAATAACAATATCACTAAATAAATTTCAATAATATTAATAGTTGATATTGCAATAACTATGGGTATAATAATCACTAATTCAGCATCAAAAATAAGGAAGATGACTGCAATTATAAAGACATGTCTTGAAAAAGGAATTCGAGATGACTCAAAAGGATCAAATCCACACTCAAATGGAGATGATTTTTCACGATTAATTATTGATTTAGTTGACACAAAATATAAAAGAGTTATTAAAGTAAATAAAATTAATAATATCATAATACAATAACTTACAACATTGAAAATTATTCTATTTAAAAATTAATCCTTTTAATTGGAAGTTAAATATACTTATATACTAATAGAATATTTATCTACCCCATCAGTAAATTGATATATATAAAAATAGTCAAACAATATCAACAAAATATCAATATCAAGCAGCTGCTTCAAAACCAAAATGATGAATTCTAGAGAAATGAAATTTCAATTGACGTAATAAACAATTTATAATGAACGTTCTTCCAATAATAACATGAATTCCATGAAACCCTGTTGATACAAAAAACGTTGATCCGTATACAGAATCTGAAATACAAAACGATGATTCAAAATATTCATATACCTGAAGAATAGTAAAATATATACCTAATATTAAAGTTAATAAAATACCATAAACATATTCATTATATTTACTTTCTATTATGGAATGATGAGCTCACGTAATTGTTACTCCAGAACACAATAAAATTATAGTATTTAATAGAGGAATTTGTATTGGGTTAAAAGGCATAATTCCAGAAGGAGGTCAATTTATACCAATTTCTATGACAGGTCTTAATCTTCTATGAAAAAATCCCCAAAAGAAAGAAATAAAAAATAAAATTTCTGACACAATAAATAAAATTATTCCTAATTTTAGACCTCTCACTACAACTATTGTATGAAATCCTATAAACGTCCCTTCACGCGAAATGTCACGTCATCATTGAATTATAGTTAAAATTAAAATTAAAAATCCAAAAGATAATAAAATAAAATTTTGTATATGAAATATTATTACTATACCAGAAACAAAAGTTAGAGCCCCAATTGACCCCGTTAGAGGTCATGGTCTACAATCAACTAAATGATACGGATGATTATTCATTAAGATACTTCTCTATAATACAGAGTCCTTAAAACTGTAAAAACATAAGATTGAATTATACAAACTGCTGATTCAAATAATATCAATAATATCTGAATTAAAATAATTAAATTTATATAAATTTCTAAATTAGTTGATCTATTTCCTAATAATGTTATTAGTAAATGACCAGCAATCATATTTGCTGTTAGACGAACAGCCAAGGACCCTGGTCGAATTAAATTTCTGACAGTTTCAATACATACCATGAAAGGTATTAAAATTATTGGAGTTCCTATTGGAACTAAATGACAAAACATATGATTTGTATTATTAATAAATCCAAATAAAATAAAAGTCAATCAAAGAGGAAGAGCTAAACTAAGAGAAAATACTAAATGTCTTGATCTAGTGAAAATATATGGAAACAATCCAAGAAAGTTATTGAATAGAATAAAAATAAATAAAGAACAAAATAATAATGATCTACCAAAAGATCCTGAACTTATTAATAAATTTAATTCAAAACTTATTGTATTTAAAACTTTATTTATAAAAATTACATAACGACTAGGAATATATCATAACCCTATAGGCATGAATAATAATAAAATTAAAGAACTTAATCAATTTAATGAAAATAACCCTGTTGATGGATCAAAAGTTGAAAATAAATTTGTTATCATAATCAGTTATATAAATTATTAAAATTATTAGTCAAATTTATCTTTGGAATTTTCATAAAAGAAAAATAAATAAAAGTTATAATTAAAGTAACAATTAATAAAAAAAAGAAAAACAAAAAACATCAATTTATTGGAGATATTTGTGGGATAGAAAAATACCATTCTTAGTTTCTTGAATCTGACAGATTGATGTTTTTATAATAAACTAACTTTTCATCATTAAAAGTAGTCGTTAGTTACTATAAATTGGTTTAAGAGACCATCACTTACTTTCAGTCACTTAATGAATAGCTTATTAATCAATTAATAAAACAATTTATATCAACTCTTTCAATAACAATAGGTATAAATCTATGATTTGCTCCACAAATTTCAGAACATTGACCAAATGATATACCAGGTCGATTGATAAATATTCTCGCTTGGTTTAATCGACCAGGCACGGCATCCACTTTAATTCTCATAGATGGTATAGCTCATGAATGAATAACATCAAATGATGAAATCAATAATCGAATTTGAATACTAAAAGGTAAAATCGTTCGATTATCTACTTCTAATAAACGGAATTCTCTAATTAATATATCATTTTGAGATTTTATATAAGAATCAAATTCAATATTTAAAAAATCTGAATATTCATATGATCAATATCATTGATGACCAATAATTTTTAAAGTTATTAAAGGTTTATTAATTTCATCCAATAAGTATAATAATCGTAAAGATGGGAATGCAATAAAAATTAATGTTAAGGCAGGCAAAAGTGTTCAAAAAAATTCAATTAATTGTCCTTCTAATAAAAGTCGATTAACAATATTATTAAATATGATAATTGTTATTATATAAGTAACAATTGAAGTGATAATAATTAAAATAGTTAAAGTATGATCATGAAAAAATATTAACTGTTCTATTAATGGTTATATAGCGTCCTGCATATTAATATAAGATCAATTAGAAATTTCTAACAAAAGTTATTTATATATGAATCTTAAATTCATCGCACTTCATCTGCCATATTAGAATTGAACTAATAATGGAATCTCACTATATGAGTGCTCAGACGGAGGAAGTTTATGTAACCATTCAATAGAAGAATTTATATTAATTGAATATAAAATCAATCGGTGTGAAATAAATCTTTCTCAAATAATAAACAATAAAAATAAAATTCCAATAAATGAAATTCTTCTTCCAATAGAAGATACAATGTTTCATGATATAAATGCATCAGGATAATCTGAATATCGACGTGGTATACCTCTCAATCCTAAAAAATGTTGGGGAAAATAGGTTAAATTTACCCCTATAAACATAATCAAAAAATGAATTTTTAATCAATTAGAATTTAAAGATAATCCAGTAAATAAAGGATATCAATGAATAAATCTTCCTAAAATTGCAAATACTGCACCTATTGATAACACATAATGAAAATGAGCTACAACATAATATGTATCATGTAATACAATATCAATTGATGAATTAGCCAAAATCACCCCAGTCAACCCACCAATAGTAAAAAGAAAAACAAAACCTACTGCTCATAAAATTGAAGGTCTTATCTTGATTTTAACTCCTCTCAAAGTTGCTAATCATCTAAAAACTTTAATTCCAGTTGGAACAGCAATAATTATTGTAGCAGAAGTAAAATAAGCCCGTGTATCAACATCCATACCAACTGTAAATATATGATGTGCTCAAACAACAAATCCTAAAATACCAATTGATATTATAGCATAAATTATTCCTAGTGATCCAAAAGATTCAATTTTTCCTCTCTCTTGAGTGATAATGTGAGAAATTAGTCCAAATCCAGGCAAAATTAAAATATATACTTCAGGATGTCCAAAAAATCAAAATAAATGTTGATATAAAATTGGATCTCCTCCACCTGAAGGATCAAAAAAAGAAGTATTCAAATTTCGATCAGTTAATAATATTGTAATTGCACCAGCTAAAACTGGTAATGAAAGCAATAATAAAAAAGCAGTAATTAATACTGCCCACACAAATAAAGGTAACCGATCCATGTATATTCCCACTGATCGTATATTAAAAATTGTTCTAATAAAATTAACTGCACCTAGGATTGAGCTAGCTCCAGCCAAATGTAAAGAAAAAATAGTTAAATCAACACAAGATCCTGAGTGTGCAACGCCTCTTGACAACGGAGGATAAACTGTCCAACCAGTACCTACACCTCTATCAACCATTCTACCAATTAATAATAATGTCAATGAAGGTGGTAATAATCAAAAACTTATATTATTTATTCGAGGGAAAGCCATATCAGGAGCACCAATTATCAAAGGAACCAATCAATTCCCAAATCCTCCAATCATAACTGGCATCACTATAAAAAAAATTATAACGAAAGCATGAGCAGTAACAATCACATTATAAATTTGATCATCTCCAATAAAAGATCCAGGAATGCCTAATTCAACACGAATAAGAACTCTTAAAGTTGTACCTACTATTCCCGATCAAATCCCAAAAATGAAATATAATGTTCCAATGTCTTTATGATTAGTTGAGAAAAATCACTTATTCATAACTAATCACTGATTTATTCCCAATTGAGATGACTGAATTAGGTAATAAACTGTAAATTTATTTATGGATATGCTTTCCTCTCAATAATCTAATCTAATCTAATATTTCTTCCCTATTCTCTCATTTTTTTCTTCAATCTAGTCTTATATTTAATAATAATATTAAATTGCAAATTTAAAGGTGATTAAAATAAATCTAAGGCTTACAAGAAATTATATTTTTAACTTTGAAGGATAATAGTTTTATTAACTTAAAACCTTACTAATTCATAACATTAAATAAGGTTACAACTATAAATCCAATCAATAAAGAATTTACTATAAATAATGTATTATTTAATCTAAAAGTTGACAACTTTAAAGATACATTGTTTATCATTAACCCTGTCATTACAACTCGCAAATAATAAAAT
Organism: Magicicada septendecula; assembly: GCA_034769895.1. Lineage (NCBI taxonomy): Eukaryota > Metazoa > Arthropoda > Insecta > Hemiptera > Cicadidae > Magicicada > Magicicada septendecula. Next base: position 372,604,513 of record CM068369.1, on the reverse strand, counting down.
AACACTAATAAAGCAGTTATTACTAAAATTAAACATAAAAAATACATTTTATTAACCAAAAGACAATAAATTATCATAAATTTTGGGAAAAACCCTAAAAATGGTGGTAATCCACCTATTGACATAAAAATAATTATTAACATTAATGATTTAACCCTATTGTTAAACAAAATAAAAATTTGATTTAAATAATTTATATTATTTATTCAAAACAGATAACAAGTCAAAAATAAAGAGAGGGAATAAATTAAAAAATATACCAGCCATATATAATTTATCAATATAACCCCTCTAAAAATTCAACTTAAATTGTAAATTGATGAATATGCTAAAATTTTTCGAATTGATGAATAACACAGTCCCCCTAATGAGCCTCAAATACATGATAAAACAATAAATAAAATCAATCTTATATCTAAATAACTCAATAAAATAATGGGAATAATCCTCTGAACGGTTATAATTAAAAAAGACACTAGTCAAGACAATCCATCAATTACTGAAACATATCAATAATGGAATGGAGGAGATCCAATTTTAATTATTAAGCTAATTATAATAAAATATTTTACTTGAAATAATATTCCTAAGATAACAACAAACAGGAATAATAGTCTTGAACCCATTCTCTGAATAATAAAATATTTAATTATTGACTCAGATGAGTAAACTCTTATTTTATTTATCATAAAAGGCAAAAATGATACCATATTTATTTCGACTCCTATTCAACAACCCAGCCAATTGTTTGAACAAATCACCAATATAATACGAAAAAATAAGAATGCCACAAATACTATATAAGAAGAATTTTTTTTAATTAAAAAGAGGATAATTTTCCATAAATGAGGTATGAACCCATTAGCTTAATTTTAGCTTATCTTTTATATGTTGTAGTTTATGAAGAACATTAATTTTTGATATTAAAAGACAGTTTAATTCTGTTAACATAATAAGAGTATAATATTACATAATTTATTCTATCAAAATAACCCTTTTTCACTCAGGCATCTTATTTATTTTATTTTATTTTTTTTTATATATGGCTTATAATATCTGGTGTACGGTTTATTATACAATAGACTTACAGCCAATACTAGATTCGCAACTTTATATACTCTTTCCTTCATTTCTTCCTATCTCTATTTATTGATTAAAATAAAATTACGGAACTGAATAACTAGTAACAGTTAAAGAGTTAGTTAAAATACAATAATCACATCAATTTTTGTACACCCACATTTTGCAAATCCGGTTAATAAAATATATGCTTACAGTATATTTATAGTTAAATTAAAAATATTAATGTTAATACTACTGTATTACCATATTTATATATTCATATATAATAAATATATATACATATGTATATATATATATATATATATATATATATATATAATAGTATGTTTTTCTTTTTTTTTATTTAGAATTAAAAAAAAGAAAAACATACTATTATTATTATAAATATTTATATATAAATATATATTAATATATTATTTATATATATATATATATATATACTATACATTACTACACTAGTTCGTCCCTGTCGAAGAGAGCGGGAGGGTCAAGTGGAGGGCGAGAAAAATATCCACATAGTAAGTCCCGAACCACTACCGAGTGGGCAGGGTCCGAGACGCCTCTATGAACGGCGAATTGAGTCTCCATGCAGTCGGCGAAGACCTCAGGCTTGCCTTCCGATGAAGAAACAATGCCGTTCGGGCTATCCAACGGGTTGCGAGTACGCTTCTCGCGAGTAAGGCGACTCGTCGCTCTCCAGATGGAGGCGTGGTCGACTTCAAGGTACTCAAGATATGAGTCCCACTGATCAGAGTTTACGTCCCGCAGAAGCTGCTGGACGTAAAGAGGCTGGGCCTGAAACCGTCGTTTGACGGCGGGATCTCGGGTTCTTTGCCATCTGCGGCGGAGCTTGCGCCGAATCCAGATGGCGTGGATAGCTTCCAGATAAAGGGTCGATTTGCGATTGTTCACCTCAACGTTGTATGTGTGTCGATCCATGACACCTTGGACCAACTCCTGAAAATGAGTGGCACGGAGATCCAGATCGCCACGGTTGGCGGTCGGGTCCGCTGGGACAGATGGTAACCTTCGAGAGAGCTCGTCGTGATAGGAGCGCCAGTTGACACTCCTTGCAGGACCAGCGGGAAGTCGGGGTGAAGCCGACACATCTCGAACAGTTATTAGCAGGGGATTGTGATCAGACGAGAGGTCTGACACTGACGAGACCTTGATGTTATGGGCCACGTTCCTGACTACAACTACATCAAGAACGTCCTGTCGTTGAATGGCATAGGAGTAGTGGGTACGATCATCAGGGCCGATGACGTGCGTATCCGGGTCGTCTAGGACGAACCGGCGGAGTGAGTTGCCGTAGACGTTGGTAGCCCTAATATTCCAAGAAAGATGTTTGGCGTTGAAGTCGCGGGCTGCAATCGTCGAGATTGGATGGTCGAGGAGAGCGTTCCACTCCTCTGGCGAGAGCGGCGGTCTCAGGCGAGGCCGGAGATATACGAAAACAATGCGCAACTCCGAGTTGCCGGCGTCCACCGCCACCGCACAACCTTCGATGAGTCGAGTAGTGATGGGGGTAGTGGCCTATGGGATATCCGCCTGTGGACCAGAATCGCCGTACTCCCAGATGGGGGATGGCGCGGTTGTAGGGGACGATCCTGATGATAACAATTGTAGGCAGGAAGTGTGAATCGATGGTAGGGGGCTAGATGGGTTTCGGAGAGAAGCACGACATCAGCGTCGTACTCCACGACGAAAGCCGCCAGCTCAGATCGACGAGAGGAAACGCCATCGGCGTTCCAAGCGACGATCCCCAGGGATCTAGCCATTGAGGGGGAGGAGAGGGAAGAGAGCAGATATGGATTGGAAAACTAACATTAGCACAGTCGAGGTATCAGGAGGAGACCTGATGCTTCCTACTAGTGTAGTGGCCCAAGCCGTCAGGGGGTCCGCTGGAGCCCGAGAAAGTTCCCGGGGCCCGCGCGGACGTTCCTGAGGAGCTTCAGCCAGGACTACAGATGGCGCTGGGCTAGCGGACTGAACGGTGGTCTGATCACGCGGAGCTTGGGCGATGACAGGGGAGGGAGAGTCCCGCTGAGTTTGGGGAGGTCGAGCCTGCAGATGACGTCGGCCGGGAGTCCGGCGACGAGAGCGGTTTTTGGAACTCTTGCGGGCGGAAGTGGTTGACGATGATGGCTTAGCAGCGACAGCTGCATAGGAAGTGCCGGGCGCTCCGCCAGGCGCCGGTAGTGGAGCCGTCACAGGCGCCGCCGTAGCGACGCCTGCAGGCGGGAATGAGATCGCGGGAGCGACAGGAGTCGTTGCCGGGGCCTTGACAGATGAACCGAAGAGAGGGGCGAAGGCCTCTCGCCGATTAGGGGCAGGGTCAGCTACACGACGCTGCGCGCCAGGGCGCGCAGATCGCTGCTGTCTTTCAGCCTCGATAATAATACAACCCCGGTAACTAGCCGGATGGGCGCCCTTGCAATTGCAGCAGTACGGGACAAAACCCGACACACGAGGCTGATCACAGCTACGGTGAGGGTCCCCGCACCGCACGCAGCGTGGAGGCGCGTGAGAGAATAGGGAAGAGTGCCCGAAGCCCTGACAGTTGAAACACTGAACAGGGCCTGGGCGCGGGTCAAATGATCGGACGGTCACCCGGAGGTGAAGAGTGTTTGGAGGCCATAGACCTCCTCAACATTTCCAGACTTTAGCAACTTAACAAGGAAAGAATTCACAGGATGCTTATTGTACCCTTGCCAGCGTGCAAAACCGAAACAGCTGTTGGCGAATAGCCAAGAGTTGTCAGTTCCTGCACGATGGCATCGGAGGAGGTATGGTAGGGAATATCCTGGATGACAATTTTCACCTCACGTTCCTCAGAGAGAGCAAAGGTGTGAAAGGAAATGTTCCGCGCTGACAGAAAGTGCTGAACAGCGCGGAAGTCAACATTGGATTTGACGCCCAGCTTCAGCGATTTAACTGAGCATTTCGCTTCCACGGACGTCGATGGAAGGGCAGAACGAAGATTAGCAAGAAGCTAGGTGTAATTCCTATTATCAGGGATGATAATAGGAGGAAACTTAAGGGTAGTGGGATCAGACTTAGTGGGAGAAGAAGCAAGATTAGCAGACTGCCTGCCGCTGTTACCTGAGTCAGCGACCTGGTTTTGGTGAGGCGGGAGACTGAATGGCGGCGGCCAGCTTTCGCTTGCGTTTGGCGTGTTTGCCATTCACAAGCGAAAACTGTTTATCTCCCGACCCAGCACTCCCTATATGCACATCGGAAATATCACTGTCACTGCCACTTTTACAAATGAGTACTTCCGCAGGTAAGGCCGATTTACGATGATTCACCTCGAGAGTGTATGTGTGTCGATCCATGACACCTTGGACCAACTCCTGAAGATGAGTGGCCCGGAGATCCAAATCGTCACAAGTAACGATCGGGTCCGCGGGGAGTGATGGTAACCGCCGTGAGAGCTCATCATGGTAGGAGCGCCAGTTGACTCTCCTGACAATCTGAGCGGGAGGTCGGGGTGAGGCCGACAGCTCACGGGCAGTTATAAAAAGGGGATTGTGATCGGATGAGAGATCCGACACTGACGAGACCTGGATGTGATGGGTTACGTCCTTGGCTATGACAATGTCAAGGACGTCCGGTCGATGACCGGAAAAGGGGAAGTGAGTAGGGTCTTCTGGGCCGATGACTTGAAGTACCGGGTCGTCGGAGACGAACCGATACAGAGATTTTCCGTAGGCGTTGGCTACTCTGCTGTTCCAGGAGGGATGCTTGGCATTTAAGTCGCCGGCTACAATGGTTGGTAGGGGATGGTCGAGGAGAGCGTCCCACTCCTCGGGCGGTGGAGGTAGCCGCAGGCCGGGCCGGAGATACGCCGCAACAACGCGCAACTCCGATCCGCCAGCGTCTATCGCCACCGCACAACCTTCAACAAGAGATGTATCTAAAGGGGGTAGTGGCCTGTGGGATATCCGCCTGTGGACTAAGACGGGTGTCCCCCCGAGGGGCGACAGCCAGGCCGCTGGGGACGATCCTGACGAAAACAGATGTAAGATGGCAGGTTGAAGGTATGGTAGCGAGCCAGATGAGTCTCGCAAAGGAGGACGACATCAGCGTCGTACTCCGTTACGAAAGTCATCAGTTCAGATCGTCGAGGGACTACCCCATGGGCATTCCACGCAACGATCCTAAGACTCCTAGCCATTCAAAGGAAGAAGAGGAAAGAGGGTAGACAGTGATTGAAACACCAGGGCGAGAACCGTGGTTGTATCTGGAGCAGACCTGATGTTGTTTACCAAAGTTTCAGCCCAGGCAGTCAGGGGGTCCACCGGGGCCCGGGAAGATTCCCGAGATTCCGGAAGACGGACCTGGCTGTCCTCGGCAGGTGTTGCAGATGGCGCAGGGCTCGGGGACGGACGTGAAGTCTGCTCAGTTGGGAGCTTAGGTTGATGGCTGTTGGCGGGCGGGGCCCGCTGAGGTTTTACAGGCAAGGCCTGTGGAACTTGTCGCTGACGGCGACGAGTGCGCTTCGGTTTGGAGCTCCGAGGAGCGGAAGGCGGGACTGATGTAGCGGCCACAGCCGCGTATGAAGGACCGGGCGCTCCGGCAGGCGCCGGGACAGAAGGGACTGCAGGCGGCGCCGAAACGTCGATTGCAGGCGGAACTGGGGCCCTGGGAGCAGCCGGAACTGCTGCCGGGGCCTGAGATGATGCTTCGGAGAGAGGTGGGAAGGTCTCTGCGGTTAGGGAGGGGACCTGCAACACGGCCTGCCTGCGCGCCAGGGCGAGCAGGAGTCCGCTGCAGCTTCATGGCTGATATAAAGTCCCTACATCCTCTATAACTAGCCGGATGGTCCCCGCCGCAGTTGCAGCAAATGGCCGTGAACCCCGTCTTGGGCTTATCACACCCACGATGAGGCTCAGTACATCGCACGCAACGCGGAGGGTGATTACAGAATAAGCTGGAGTGGCCAAACCTCTGACAGTTAAAACGCTGCGAGGGGCCTGGCCGCGGGTCAAAAGTACGAACTTGCACCCGAAGGTGCAGGAAGTTTTGGAGGCCATAGACCTCCTCGAACTGGCCTACTTTGAGTAGTTTCACTAAAAAACTATTCACAGGACGGCGATCTTCCCCCTTGCCAGCATGCAGTACACTTACCGCCGTCGGCGAATAGCCTAAAGCGACAAGCTCCTGCCTGATGGTATCGGGGGCGGTCCAGGAAGGAAGACCAGAAAGGACTACTTTAATTTCGCGCTCTGAAGGAAGCGCGAAAGTATGGAAGGAGATCTTCCGATCGGTAAGAAACTGTTGGACCGATCGGAAGTCCGGGACTGTTGTGGCCGCAATTCGAAGCGAGGCGCCTTGGCACCTGGCCTCGAGTTTGGCCGAAGGAAGCAGATTCTGCAGGGAACGGAGAATTTCCCTGTAGTTACGATTGTCTAGGATAACAATCGGCGGAATTTTTGGTTTGGGGACAGATTTGGAGTGTTGCTGAGTAGGTTGGCTGGCGCTGTTACCGGGACTAGATACCCGATGCGTAGGAGCGGCCGGTGGCGGGCTGGCGACTAATTGCCCTCCACAAGCGAAAATTGACCGTCCCCCGTCCCCACACTACACATCGACGCACAATCATCACTTTCACATTCACTTTCACTGATTGTATGGGAAGGTAGCGGGGTAGAATGAGGACCGGTACCGCAGGTTTCCATTAAGGTTACCAGCGGTGCCGGTAAAGGAACGGGCGTTGCGTTCGACGCCATCTCGGGATGAACCGAAATGAACGTCGAAGACGCAAAAAAAGGCTAGGAAAGAGTGACTTTCACCAGCACTGAATCACTACACTGACAGACAAAGAACACGAACACCAGACGCGCACTGCTCACGAATCACAAAAACACACGCGCACGACACAATACACTGGTAAATTGAAGCACAATGATGATGATGAACACTGATGATGATGTGGTGAAGAAATCACTTTGATAGAATTATAAACAACGGTAAACTTCACTTGCAAAATTGCCATACAAAGTGACGCAGCCTACCCTGGCAACAGCTCTTTCTCAGTGGCTGGCCAGGCCAGGTCAGAGCTGTTGGGTTGAGCGTCGTGAGACGACCCAATGGGTTCCTAGTACCGAGGCTCTGGTAGGGGCTCCTGCCTAGTGGTCCTGTCCAGACGGAATATTGATTAATTAATTTTTAGTGGTCACTACAACGACATGCTCGTACTAGGTCGACTAGTACAGTATTTGTCGAGGCCGTTTCCAAGATTCACCTGGACGTGTTCGGTACTTGCCAAGGCCAGTTATGAGTGGGTTTGTCTGGGTCCTCGCAGCTCGGACGTAAAATTTACGTGCAAGTCGCCTTGCGGTGTCATCCAAGGAAGCGGACACCGAGTCCTCTTCTCAGAAGACGAGAAGAAAACCAATAGGGGACTTTGGCCGCTAGCCGAAGACCTCTATCGAGAACGCTTTGGGGAAGAGCGTAGGTAATGATCGGCAACAGGTACGCGTTGACGATCAACTAACCCAGCTTGCGGGTCATAGCCTTGTTGGCAAGTATTGGAAACAGTTGCGCGAGACGAGCGGACGCTTTCTTTCGCATCGTCTCAGCGTGGGCACGCCAGGTGAGCCGACGATCTAGGTGGACACCGAGGTACTTAACTCCTCTCGACCAGGGCAAATACGTTCTACCGAGTCTCACTCGGCCTCGTGGTTCCTTCCGGCGCTTTGTGAATAGCACCGCGGAGCTCTTGGTGTCGTCGACGGCAACTTTCCAGCTTTCCGTCCACGTCGAATACGCATCGAGTGCGCGCTGAAGTCGTGGGATAGCAAAGTCTGCGTTCCGATCGGCGGTATAGACCGTCGTGTTGTCGGCAAACAGAGCCATCTGGACTCCAGGCTCTCTGGGTGCGTCGTTGACATACACGGAGAACAGGAGAGGCCCTAGCACGCTACCTTGAGGTACCCCGGCTGTAATACTTCTCTCGGAAGAGACATGGTCGTCTATTCGCACGCAGAAAGTCCTCTCCGTCAGAAAGCTAGCAATCAAGCGAAGGTAGCAATCTGGGAGCTGGATTTCCCGGAGCTTGAACAAGAGCCCGTCTTGCCAGACACTATCAAAGGCCTTTTCCACATCTAGGAAACAGGCGACAGTTTGCTCTTTCCGACACCCGGCGTCCGTGATGTATTCCACCAGTCTCATCAGCTGATGAGTGGTGGAATGCCCCACACGAAAGCCGAACTGTTCGGGGACCAGTACATCGAAATTTCTTAGATGATCTAAGAACTCTAAGGACTCTCCGTTCCCAGTGGCTGCGAGTAGGACACCCATATTTAAAACTTTTGGAATCCGCACGATGGTGCTGTACGACAACACCAGCCTATCAGAAAAAAAGGCAAATTCTTATTGGTTCGCCACAACTCGCGTCCAAAGAGCACTCAATGAGAGGGACTCACCCCGCCCAGTCATTGCAATCGGTGATGTTACTGAATCTGGACAGACTCTATATGCAGGAGAGGGAAATACGCATTCACCAACGACAGATGCCACGTCTCTTCAAAGAGTATGCAACGGTCGGCATTGGCGAGTGCGTGCTCCGCTATTCCGGCTTTTCCGGCTGCTTCAAACGACATAGCGGCTGTGTTCATCAACGCGGGCATAGAAACTGCGTTTCGTAGTTTTGGTGTACAACTGGCAGCACAAGAAAGTAACTCCATGCACTCCCCACAACGAGACCGGGTCCCTGACGTCCTTCACTGGTATCAGAAACTGCTGAATTGTGTTGGTCGGCTTGAAGATTGCTCTCACGCCGCGCCGGCTTAGCAACCTGTCAATACGACCATGGACATAGAGCAACACAGCAAAGCCATCATTCTCCCGAGACACCGACTCCACCGGCCTGGCTGTTCTTCTCGGTCGGACTGTACGTCTCACCTCACCGACGGAATATCCGTTTGCCTGCAGCGTTTGCTCGAGAAAATATTGTTACGACGATCTCACTGATGGTATAGTGGAAAACAAAATACAGACGCCAATTAAGTCACTAATCACCTGCTTTAGTAATTTATTACAAAACTGTTTGTAATCAACAAGTTATTCAACAAGATTGTACTCCTACAATGTTTCAAATTAAATTTGTCCACACGCAATAATGTCAACTAATAGAGTTCCGCCCAATAATCAGTTTTCACTAAGCGAAGAAAACTGAAACTAACCTTCGCTGGATGCTTATATTTAATTTTTTTTTTTAATGCTATTTGTTGACAAATGTTTTTTGTCATTTATTATTTATTCCGTCATAATAATTTAATCTTAGCGTTGTTTGGTACTAGATGTTTTCTTTCTTGCTCTCCAAAGTTAGTTATAATTTTCTGCTAATAATCACTACATTATTCTAACATACCTTTGAATCTAAATGCCACTTTCATTTCTAATCGGTTTCCTATTAGCACCCACTGTCTACCCCATTGCAGCCTAGGGTAGCTACACACTTTAGTGTATCCTGTCTGAAAACGTTCAATACCATATGTGTTGATTCTTCAAGCCTGCTTTTACAAGTGGCATGATCATTCGAATTTTAATATTACACAAGCTATCCTGCTTTTACCTCTCTTTCAAAACGAATATCTCTTCTGCTTTCAGAATGAAATTTAAATTCTCTTATCTAGAAACAATTAATTAACGCAAACCGAATAAGAAATTGTTTACAAGAGTAATATTAAACGACATCTATGTACTGCTAGGAAACTTTGAATTTCCAATTGTTTTGTATCCACTTTTAACATGATTTAATTTATTCATTTACTTTATAAATCATACGTGTACTAGACGTTTGGCAAAACTTTGGAAATTTAACAGATATGTCAGTAAATTTTCAATTAATGAGACCTATTATAAATTTCTTTTCAATTCCTGGTAGGCCTACAATGTTACCTTATAACTAATTTGTTAAATATTGCCACTTTTTAGAAACATGTTGCGTTTATGTTTTTGTGTGTTTCCATTAATACTGTAAAATTGTTTTCCAGAATGCAAATGTCTGGACAGCCATAGGCAATACCGTACGCGTCAGTCTTTTTGATCGTAGATGCGTTGGCCATTTTCAATGGCACATTACATTGATCAGCATCATGGAATCATGTGAGGGTTGTAAAGTTCTGAAATATATCAATAAAATACTTAACAAAATAATTATTTATTAAACATTAAAATGCAATACAGCATCTTTATTGGCTTCCACCTAAACAGACACCGACTACTCCGTCAGAGCCCAGTGCGTCATCTCTGCAAGGGTACGGTGACCTAACCAATCTGGGAATTGCTGGAATAGGCTAATTTCTACAAGCAATACCCCAGTTTTTTACAGTTGTATTTGACACCTACTCATTCAGCTCTATTTGGACGGCTTAGTGGCTCTTAAAATTTTAGTGTATAATCAATTCTGCCACGGAAAACGAGAATAGGTATTCCAAACTCTAAGATAAAATGTTGATACATTATGCGTAAAGTTTCAACTTTCCTTTATTCGTCGCCGTAAAAATAGTGATAAACACAACTGTATGTATTTCAATAATACTGACTGAAGAACTATGTCCGATGATCAAGAAAATCTGTTGTTTTACGCCCTGTGTATTCGAATCTAAAATAAGGGATTGTAGTGCAAAGCGATTGCTGTAACATTACGAGCTCCTGGTAAAGTATACCTGTAATGCATTCTTTATAATAAGTCAAAGTTATTGCAATAAAGCAGATTATATTAACATTTTCTAAACAGGTAATAATATATAAGACAGAGATACAAATCTTTTTAACAACATTTTCACTTCCGTATTCCTTAAGGAAATGGAAGTATGGTGATGGCAAAAAAAATCGTGTTCGAGTTTATTGCATATTCTGATTGTACTACACTCAAAACATGAAAAAAGTCGTTTTTCGAAAAGCGTCTGTGTGTCTAACCGTCTGTCTGTCCGTGATGTCTGTGTGTGTGTGTATGTGTGTATGTGTGTGTGTGTGTGTGTGTGTGTGTGTGTGTGTGTGTGTGTGTGTGTGTGTGTGTGTGTGTGTGTGTGTGTGTGTGTAGATTTTTTTCTATGGCAAACGATAACAGCCGCAAATTCAAACAGAATCAAATAATTTTTTGCATACAGCCCTGATTTGTAGAGTACTCACGACCTATTATTTTTTGGTGAAGATCGGTTGAGGGAAAGGGGTAGTTCACCTGCAACGGTTTTTTTTATCAAGGGTAATTTTTTTTTTTGGCAAACGATAACAGCCGCAAATTCAAACAGAATCAAATAATGTTTCGCATACAGCCCTGAATTATGGAGTTTTCAAGACCTATTGTTTTTGCTGAAGATCGGTTAAGGGAAAGGGGTAGTTTACCAGCAATGTTTTATGTTTTAACAAGGGTATTTTCTAAGGCAAACGATAACAGCCGCAAATTCAAACAGATCAAATAATTTTTTGCATGGAACTCTGAATGGTAGAGTTTTCAAGACCTATTGTTTTTGGTGAAGATCGGTTAAGGGAAAGGGGTAGTTTACCTGCGACGTTTTATGTTTTAAAAGGGTAATTTTTTTTTGACGAACGATAACTGCCGCATATTCAAACAGAATCAAATAATTTTTTGCATACATCACAGAATTGTAGAGAACTCAAGGCCTTTTGATTTTGGTGAAGATCGATTAAGGGGAAGGGGTAGTTTACCTACAACGTTTACGTTTTAACAACAGTAAAGTACTTGAAAATTCATTTAAACTTTTTCAAACAATGGTAATTGTTAAAAATAAACTAATTTTGTTGCCAGGCAATAAAATTATAATTTTGTCATTTTAATGTAAATCATGTATGAGAGAAAATATACCGTTCGTGGCAGGCAAGCATATCTCAGTTATGTAATGTTTACGTTTCCATTTTATTATTATGACTACCGCAATAAAAAGGCAGGGAAGACACACACACACACACGCACGCACGCACACACGCACACACAAAATTCGCGTTATTTCTGGCCTTATTCATGTTTATTTTCTTACATTTTCACGCTTTTTAATTTAAGTGGAAACCCATACCAACATAACGCCTGCAAGCCGAAAAAGTGTCCAGCGTGGATAGCGATTTGCTTCCTGTGGAACGCTGGGCAGTGTAACTGCACGTGTTTACAGGGGAACGATTCATAGACAGACTTTTCGTCTTTAGGGAATGAACCCTCTGCAAGATGCTGAGGGTCCATGAGTGACTTCGGAGCGCTCCTTCTTTTCCGCGTGTTTGTTCTGTGAAACGTGCACTGTAGATTTACTCAAAGCAACGCTCAATAGGAAATGTTGAAAATTTTAGTCCACTGTGTACCCTCATACACATTAAACCAGCTCTGATGTTTTAATTACGGACATCATAATATTAAAACTTTGGAAACTTGAGCACTACTTAATGGAGATCAATCATTAACTTATACAAGCCATTAATTTTATGCATATTTTTTATATATATGTGTACAACGTTATCGGCAACAAAGAAGTAGTTTTTGTTAAAATTCCTTCCCGGGATATTTGGCCGTAGTCCAATGTTTTCTACAAAACCATACGTTTCGGCAATGCCATCGACTTCCATCATCAGTGAAAATCGAGTGCGATAACGTGAGGTGGTATACGTTAGTGACCACAGTACTGTGGTTAAGGCTGAAGCAGTAAGTAGAAAGAAGTAGTTTCTATGGTAATATTTCATTTCGAAAATGATTTTAAATATAAATCTTAGAATATGGAAGTCATGTATGGTCCTCCATACCGATATTTTACGTGAAAAAAAAAATTTTTTAAATATTTAACAAACAGGGGTAAGATGTACAAGATGCCTTGTATATTTGATACTGAGATCCTTTCTTCTACAAATATATTTATGCCTGTTGTCTCAAATGCGTTTATTCATTTAAATTAGGTGATTTTATTTTGATGAATGATTCTTTACAATTTAATATAACATACAACAAACTCAAGGCAACAAAGAGCTTCTTGTATTATTTAATTAATTTATTTAATATTGTTTTAATTAAATTATTTAGTTAATTATAATAATATTGTTACGACGGTCTACTTATCATCATATGGTACAGTGAAAAAAATACAAGACACCAATTACGTAACTAATCAACAGGAGACCATGAACAAGAGCATCTGGTTTATTATCGTGCCGTGCCATTCATATCACTTGTAATTGTGTATCTCTAATACCGTCAATAAACATAATGAGAGAAATCCACTTCCGGAAGACCTCCGATTCTTCGGGATAAGCCAATCTCGTCAGTCGGCTGACAGTCGCTTCAAACTCTTGAAGGCTCTCCTCTGAACGCTGTCGCCTCGCTTTAAGTTGAACACGGTACACTTCGCACAAATGCTGGTCACCGTACCGTAATTCCAGAGCTTTCGTTAATTTTGCATAGATGTTCTGACTGTCAGATGGCACTTTCTCTATTAGCTTTGCGGCAGCCCCCTTTAAAGAAAGAATTAGTGAAACTCCTTTCTCTTTTTCCGTCCATTTATTTAAGCGAGTGGCAGCTTCAAATTGGCGAATATAATTTGCCCAATGAGTGCTTCCATCAAACGTTGGGGCCATTGCATATATTGGCCTTACTACAGTTAGATTTCTCTGATTGAAGTTGTAATAGAATCTTCTAATCTTGAAATATTTGTTTTTACAGACTTTTATATTTCAGATATTTTCTCAACTTCTTTGTTCAGCTCACCTTGTGACAGGACAAATTTTGCAGTGGTATCCTTTTGTGTGAACGCCTTAACGTCGTCTGCTTGACGACTACATTCTACTTTTCTCCGTCCCTCTGGGGTTTCATTTTTACTCTTACGTTTTTCTGCTTCTTCTCTTACCTGTGTTTGTTCTTCTTTTTGTCGTCTTTCTGCTTCTTCTGCCTCTGTTTGTCGTTCTAATTTTTGTTGTTCCTGTGTCTGCCGCAGCAGCGTTTGGAAAGCTTCCATCATCTCTCTGGCATCCATCTTTACAAATTAATTACGAATTACACTAGTCTTCTACAAATTGTCCACTGTTTCCATTGATAACGGTTCTATCCCACTTCTCACAGCACTGTTACGACGGTCTACTTATCGTCGTATTGTACAGTGGAAAACAAAATACAAGACACCAATTACGTAACTAACCAGCTTTAATTATTACAATTAAACAGTTTGTAATCAAGAAGATAGTCTCTTACAACAATTCAAATAAATATTGTTCACACGCAATAAAATGTCAACTAATATAATACAATTGTGTCACAAAATTATAAAACACATAACACTTCGCCACAATAATTACTTCTCAATAATAACCACTTGAACCCCTGTGTAATCGCCCGACAATGACTCGCAACTCAATCTGAACTGATCGTCGCTGAGTACTTGTAATTATTCCCCGCCGAAATATCAGAATATTCCAAAATGCGCCTCAAGAACGCTACTAGTAAACACCGAAACGTAATTCACAGCGGCCTCGCACACAGCGCGCGCGGTCGCGCGACTTCTGCTACAGTCTAACTAACGCGTTGAGAATCACGGATTACAGCCGGATTTCACTGCAACATTCGAGAAACACTTAGGTTGTTCTGTAATATCGTAATAAGATTGTAATTATGTAAATGGTTCTTATATTTATTTTATTTTATTTAGTGACTCATGTTTTCCCTCTTTTAAACACTAAGCAGTTTTAAACCCATGTTTTCTGGTATCCAAGTCCCGATTCAATACAGATTAAAATTAATTTACCTTTTTTCATCCGTCGTGTGACTTCTTAGCAGTTTATAAAGAACTGATTAATTTTCTTAAGAATATTATCTTATTAAGATTCAAAAGTGAATGGAAACACGTTATTTTCATTCTCCACTTTAAATTCTGTAGTTTATATTTGTTAACAGACAGTTTTATGTTGTAGATATTTATTTTGTAAAACGTTTTTAAAATAGAAAAGTAATTTTTATCATAAAACAGATGCTGAAATCCTTTTTGCGCTGAAACTTGTTGATGGAGTCAGCAGGTAAATCTATATTTTTCTACATACAATCTTAATTATTGAGAACTATTTCTGTTTATAGGTAAAAAATAAAATTACAAAATTTTGGTAAATCTACTTTTGAATTGAAGGAATGTGGACACAATTTTTCACACTCAATTTCGGTTAGGAAGAAAGTGGATATCCGTTTCGTGATGTTCAGAGACGTCTAAAATGCTTAATAAGTATAGACGTCTAATAGGCTAAGTATTTCATAGTAACAGGGTGTGTCAAGCAGTGACCCTCAACACGGTAAACTATTGTAGTGTACACTTTCAGGAAAGTGTAACATTGTTTTAATAAATTCCATTCATTTATCTGTGCAAGGAAAGATTTACCAAGCTAAATTAATAAAAAAGAAGTTAAAAAGAAAACCAGTAATTTTTGGTTCATTAGATTCCAAAAACTGTAACTCTCAGTGGAATAAAATTGAAGGGAAAATAAATCTTGAAGCGATGATGACATTTGTACAATTATAAACTATCAAGAGAATAAGGAAATCGTACTGCGTGCAATGCCTTCATGTTGTTTCGTTGTAAAAATAACTTTAAAAAAGTCTAAAAATCTCGAATATTCATGCTGCACATTTAATTATTATATTAAAATTTTGCAATTGTTTATACCAATGGTTTTTTGGTTGCGTTCAAATAATTTAGATTGTTACAGTTTTGCTGAAACAATTCGCAAATGCAAGAATATAATTCAAAATATAATTTAAGTTTACAGAACTTACGTATTATGTACTTAATGAAATAATGCCTCATGTTAACTTAAGAAAACCTAAACAAATAAATGCTAATAGAATCGTATAAACGAATCAAGGAGTAGCGTCTATCATTTTGTCTTCCTACACCTTATGAATTGCTCGTTGGCGTAGATTTTTATGGCAATATATACTATTTCGTAACATTCATTGGTGCGTGCGCCTTCATTCTATGAAAAATATTTTGCGGATGCAAACAGTCTTCAGCAGAAAGAAAACTATACAAACTTATAGCACATATTTAGTTCTCCCACTATGTAAAATTTCGTAAATTCTTCCGGATTCTGAGTTTTATTTCTTTCAGAACACACATTTAAACCATAAATATCGGACACCAAATGCAAAGATTTGTGTAGAGTTGGAAATAGAGAGATTGTTTTTCAACTTTAAGAAAATACTTAAAATTTTATAAAAATTGTTTTAAATGTTTTAGAACTGTTACCGTACTTATTTTTAAATCGTACACTTATACACCCAATCAAGAGCACACACACACACACACACACACACACACACACACACACACACACACACACACACAAACTCTCCCTCTTCCCCACAATCAGAATGATGGACAGATTTCCCATTACTTTCCAAGCTGCTTCTCTGTACGAAGACATGTCGTGCCCTACAGTATTGGTAATATTGTCATATATTTTCCTATTTCTAAGTTGTTAATTTAACAATAATCCGTCAAAAATATTGTTTTTTGTAATATGGAAATTAGAGTAAACACAACCCACACTTGTGAGGGATACACATGATACATTACACAAAAATAGCATTCGTGCTATTTCGGCCCCTTCATAGATTTACTGAATTTTATTCCAAAAGAAACAGACAAAAGGAAGATCACAATTTTCCTTACAGCAGAAGTCTGTCTCAAGGGCGTGTACTTTAGCGAAAAATTACACAGTGTAGTCGGCAAGCCATAACACAGGCAGTTTCCAAAACAGTATTAATTAATTATACAAAATATTTCAAATATTTTGTATATACTTCAAATATTTCAAATATAATCAAATATTTCCCTTACAGCCGTTTATGATCCTTTTTAAAACAAAACAAATCAATTATATAGCAGATAAGGTAATAACGCCACTTATATCTTACAAACTATGAATTAAATGGAAAAGTTAAATTAGCAAACGTATTTTGACAAAGAGAGAGATTCTATTTTAACTTTTACACACTGTACGGTTTTCAGCTTAGCAAAATTTGACTTGGCACGCATAGCGGATATAAATCTTAATTAAAACTGTAGTTAAAACGAAATTACATTTTACTATTTTATACTTTGTGTCGCTGTTCCATTAATAACAAATTACTGAGTGTGTTGAAATTCCACCGTAGGGAGGGTTGTGACAGGGTTAATATATTTGTGCGGTAGAATTTGCCGGAAATTTACATCTCCTACTCCGAAATTTTCTCCTTTATAATTTCTGAGATAAAGTGTATACCAATAATGAAAGTAAATTTTAATAGCAACGTATACAAAATTCAGTAAAGAACATGTTACGTTAGGAAGTTTCTCTACTTGGAACCAACTAATACTGGTTTTGTGGACATGAGTCATCAAATTAAATAAAGCAGTGCACTAGTGTTGTTATTCCATTTAAACTGGTAGTCACTAAGCATAATTTGTCTACCAAACACACAACACATACACATATGCAGAATATTTCACGTAGTATATAGATTATTTTGTGTCGCAGAAAATTTGATTCTATTATCTTCACTTACTGTGTGTCTAAGTCTTTGGTAACACCTCTATTAGACGAAAACAGCTAAACAGATATTATGTAAGGTACAGTCAGTAAACGCCTAATTTTAATGAACAAATAAGCAAGAAATCATCTTTTATTTTACTGAAATTTTTTTAAGTAAATGCTATAATACCATCTCTTATATTTATATCAATAATTATAATAGAAACAAACATAGAATACGTTATAATTTCCCTTTTAAGTTAGAATTTTGTTGTAAAATTGTAGAAGAAAAATACTCATTCTAGTAGAACGAATCGTATCCTTCATTTAGATTATAATTTTGTAAAAGGACTTTATAGAGGATTTTGATACTACCTAATAATTTACGCCCCGCTGAGTATCCGTATTAGAATCGACCACTTACTGCAGTAAGTTTGACAGAATATTTAACATAGCTGAAACTGCGATAAATATTAAAGCTCTTAGCCTATAGTTCTGTAATGCCCTAGCAAATACCGGAAGAGATGTTAAATAATGTTAGTGTTTCTTAATTTTGCTATTAAAAATACACCACCTTGAAAAATATTGCGTCATAATCACAGGGTTCAAGTAATGTGATTCTTCAAGTAATGAATATGACAGAGACGATGAGAGTATTGTATTATAACAAACTTTTTCGCAGACTTGATAATGCATTTTTCTTTATTTGACGTAAATACATACATTCGTTAATGCACTATAAGTATAAAAGTTTCACCTTGTAATTGTAGTACAAATATTTTCTTTTTTCTTTTCCATAATGTTAAAATGAATTTAAGTTATTTACATTCTTAAATTTATTTATTAACAAAACAGCAACTGTAACCAGTTTAATATACTGAGAGAAGGAGGTCGTACTATTTTACTAAATAATACCATACAAATAAGGAGAAAATACGGTTTTGTACTGTAATTTTAGAGTAATAACAACGTATTCAGTTTACAAATGTCGAATTTGGAACTTTCAATGTTTCCGTATATCATGTGTAGCTTATGCCTCTGTAAGTATCAATGAGAATGCTAGAACAAATTTCCGGAGTTAGGGCCAAGTAAATGTTGTTAGGACGGTATAACTGATCATCGTACGCTACTGTGGAAACCAAAATACAGACACTAATGAAGTCACCAATTACCAGCTTGAATTAATCATCATTAATAATTTGCAATCAACAAGATAGTCTCTTACTACAATTCAATTTAAATTTGAACACACGCAATAATAATGTCAAGTAATAGAATTCGGCACTATATATAACACAGTAATTACTTGCCACAATACTTCGACAACCACTGGATACGCGGTAAGGGAACCGCTCACTGTAAACTGACTGAATAAGCTCTTGTACTATAGGTCGCGCAGAGTCCGAGAATATCTTTCCATCCTTTCTGCACGCCCTAGCAAATACCGGAAGAGGTGTTAAATAATTTAGTGTGTTTTAATTTTGCTTTTAAAAATACACCATCTTGAAAAATATTACGTTATATCACAGGGTTCAAGTAATGTAATTCTTCAAGTAATAAATATGACAGAGACGACGAGAGTATTGTATTATAACAAACTTTTTCGCAGACTTGATAATGCATTTTTCTTTATTTGACGTAAATACATACATTCGTAAATGCCTATCTCAAGTGTTCTTGAACAGTGTGGAACGTACGTTAGTTCAGCCACTACTGAGGCTACACCAGCTGGACTACGGGGGGAGACGGGTAGAGGACGCTCTCGGGTGTTCGATAGGGTTCTCGTTACACTGCCCCCCCCCCTTAAGTCTGTTTGTCCCGAACTGGAAAACCGTCTCTGAAGTAATACTTGGCCAGGTAATATCTACGTAGTTGATCTCTTGCGAAGGATAATTCTCTGGCTCTTCGAAGTCAGTCTAGTGTGATCTGAACATCATGTTTCAAGGATACGAGTCTTCCGCTCAACCACTAGTTTTCCTGGAATCACTCTCCTTGAGTCATGTACTGATGAACTATGCGGCAATAGCTGGTCAAAGTCTGTTTGGTTCTCGTGAACAAGCCCCTGCGTAACTTCATCTTCAGTAACTTTTGCCCCGGGCGCTTCCATTAACTCAGGAACAAGCAAGAGGCTTTCCACACCAATAATTAGTTTTCCATTCACTTCTTTTGTCGTTTTACACATTGGTACTTCATCTGATTGTTATTTTTCCATTTTCATTTGCAGTAGGAAGGGTTCCTTTTTATCACACCTGTCGACTTCTTTTCCGACTAATGCCACTTCCTTGATCGAGTTGTTGGCGGACCCTCTCATTTCAGAAATACAAAGCTTTATCTTCTTTTGGCCAACCCTGAGGATATTCTCTCTTAAGTCCACTACGAATACATAGGCATTCATAATGTCTGTGCTAAGAATCTTTTCATTGACAATGTCTGCAACAGCACTTGGTGGCTAAACTCGACGAGACCCTGGCGTACCCGTACGTCTACTTGACATAATAATTTGATGGGGCTTCCAGTTAGAGTGTGTATTGTACAAGAGCTAAATTGAGGCTGTCGGTTGCTGATTAAGTCAGAGCGCACAATGGGCACTGTTGCTCTCGTGTCAACTATAAATGATGTTGGTTTACCTTCGGCAAAACCATTAACAATCAAGTTTCCACTCGTCTTATGTTGCGTGGAAACAGTGTGTTATTCTGAAGCTTTACTTCTCCAATTGGTGCGATCACTCCCTTCTCTCAGTATTCTATTCTTCCAACAGTCTACCTGTACATGACCATGTTTTCCACACTTCTTCTGACTTTTTCCCATTGTTCAATTCGTTGAGCCGCTCTTTAACTTTTGAATTGTTTGTCCGGCAATATTGTTTTTCTGCACCCATCGTAACGAAATTGTAATACTGGGATCTTCTGACTACACTGTGATGACATAAACCCATTAATATTGCGGGACGCTGATTTGGCAGCTTAAAACTCGAGGGCGTGAACAAGAGTTTGAGTTTCTGAGCTATTTCGGTCTATTGCTATTCGTAACACTTGCTGAAGTTCACAATCTCCAACTCCATCAATAAATGTCTACACCACAAACCTCATTGGAAAACCTTCTGGTACTTCAGGATAGGCCAGTCTAATCAGTGTATCGATGCTTGCTTCAAAATCTTGAAGACTCTTCCTGGAATGTTGACGCCTTGTTCTCAACTGAGCGTAGGACATATCTCGCAAGTGTTTATCACCAACCGTAATTCTAAAGCTTTTATCAATTCGGCATAAGTGTCCTGGTTGTCAGCTGGCACTTTCTGTAGCTGCTCTGCCGCAAGTTCATTTATAGAGAGAACGAGAGGAACTCCCTTGCCTTTCTATGTCCAATTATTTGGGCATGGTGCGGTTTCCCGAAAGTGACTTTACAACAGATATTTTTGTGACTAGACCGATTCTTCTACAACAGATATTTTTGTAGACATCGATTCTTCAACACTTGAGACAGATTTTTCTACTTCAGCTATTTTTAATATCACTGATTCTTGTACTTCCGATATTCTAGTAACCTGTTTATTAAGCTTACCTCGTAATAGACCCAGCTCTGCAGTGATATGTTCTAGCATCTGCTTTTGCCCCTATATCAACCCTTTGATGTCACCTGTTTTACGTTTCCGTACCTCTGCCTCCCCCGAACGATTTTCGTCTTGTCGTTCTTCTGATTCCAAAATTAGTGTTTTCTGTCTTTCTTGTGTTTGTACCATTATTGCTTTCTGCCGTTCCTACGTTTCTAGCAGGATGCTTTTCTGTCTCTCGTCCTCTTTCTCAACCTCTCGTTTTATCCATGTTTGCATATAAATTACAAATTATACTTGTTTTGTACAAACTGTCCACTGTTTCAACTAATAACGGTTCTATCCCACTTCTGACACCACTGTTATGACGGTCTAACTGATCGTTGTATGGTAGAATGTAAACCAAAATAGAGACACCAATGAAATCACGAATTACCAGGATTACTTAATCATAATTAATAATTGTATTTAACAAAGTAGTCTCTTACAACAATTCAAATTAAATTTGTACACACGTAATAATAATGTCTAGTAATATAGTTCCGCATTAAATATAATACAGTAATCACTTCTTAAAATACATTGACAACCACTCGATCCACCCTAAGGAAATTGCTAACTGTAAACTAACTGACTAACCTATACCCTTTTGTTTTTATACGTTGCGCAATGTTCCAAAATAACTTAAAATCCCAGCTGCACGCCAGCTTAATGCTTATCTCAAGTGTTCTTGAACATTGTGGAACGTACTTTAGTGCGGCTATGACTGAGGTTACACCTACTCGACTAGTGGAGGGACGGGTGGAGGACGCTTTCGCTTGTTCGATAGGATTCTCGTTAAAATATTTTATTTCTATTCAAATAAAAATTAAAAAATAATGTAATAATATTTTAAATTTTTTACCATCGTAAACGTCTGTCATTTAACTTTAATTGTGTAAAAATTGGATTCCGAATTACAATGCAAATGGAGTATATAAGAGAATAAATACTATGGGATAGTTTTCATTTGAATGGGAACTTAAGTTTGTTTACGTTTTCTGAATATAAGATATTAAGTAATTGCCCTTAAAAAGTGCCCACGTATAAAAAACCTCTTAATACTTTTCAAAACAAGGGAAATGAAGTGTAAGCATTGCAGCTTCGTTGAAAGAAGCAGCTTAGTAGAGATTCATCAGTATTCATCAGTGGAGATTCAAATATTTGATAAACATAAATTAATGAAAGCTTACTTTTCCAAATTTAGTGATGTTATTGGAAGAGACACAATATCATACCTCATATATTTGGTTATTGTAGCGCAGATGGAGCGTAAACCAACACATATATGTATAGGATTTTAGCCGTTTCATTAGCTTAGTAGAGGAGGGTTGCTGTCCAATAGAACAGAAGAAGACAGATATCTACTACAAAAGAGTTATAAATGATTGTCGTACAAACACCAATGGGTTTTAAGATTACAGTTTTATCTGTTCTAAGAATGTATGTTTCACTAAACATACATTACGTAGGTTATAATGTATGTTAAATTATATTATTTGATAGTAGACCGTACATGGCTCAGAACGTTCCAAATTATTATAAAGATTGCGTTGTGTAACGCATTTAAAATATGCCGTAATTAATTCACTGTCCGATAAAAGGGTGTGAAAAATTGCATCAGCCGTTTATAAAGGTATAAAAAAAATTAAAAGAGATTGTATATATTTCAAAGTAAAAGGCAACAACTTGTACTGTAGCACAAAACTGTACTAACGTATCTTTGTACCATAAGCTCCATTACTGTTTCCTTCTCGTTTTAAGAATTAAACACCGATAATAAACATCTCTCATTGCAGATCTGAGTAACGTTATAAATTAAGGTGTTTTCTACTTTTAAACGTCAGTACATGTGTCACGCAGTTTAAAGATTTCACCTGTGAAAACTTCGTCTTGACATATTGAGTCCGTGGAGACCACAGGTAACACTGACGCCTCCAATTCAAACTGTGACAGGTTTTTGTAAAGGCAGATATATATTTTTCTGTTTACAGTTGGCTACATATTTCTGTCAGTGGTTATATCTACTCAATATAGTTTTGTAAATTACATAAGATTTAAATTATTATTTAAATAAATTCTTTTTTAACAATTCTGTCAATAAATATTTAAAATTAACAAAGTTATTAATGTTAAAATAATGGCCAAAGTACCACTACTTCAATAGTCCTAATAAGCAGTACATTTAAACAGTCACTCACCTGCGGTGTAAAATAAAAAACCTTCTTGAATGCTTGTACTTATATTACTAATAAAAAACTAAATAAATGAAAAGAATATATGCTTGTTACTTGTTATATATGCTTGAATATATGGTATACACTTGTATACCATAACGTTTATTTAATAAAATACATGTAAATAAATAACGTTTATTTACTAATTATTATTTGTCAGATGTTCTTGATGTTTCCTCTATAAACTAAAACAAACACACATACACATGCACTCACACAGTACCCTCTTCTTAACTACAAAAGAAATTTACACATTTTGCAACTTAAAACGCGATATTTTCAATGTTTCGGTGTTACTTTTAAAATTACTACTAGGAAAATTGACGCAGAATTAAAAAAATTGGTCTAATCACAATTAGTTTTCTTGTAACCAATAATATAAATGGAAACTCGTTTTATAATATACATTTATTAATTATTTTGTCACTATAATTACATATGAATTCCATCTTATATTACATATAAGGTAAAAACCCTTATGATTGTATTCTTATAATATTATATTCTTGTATAAACCCATAAAAATATACTAGGTAATACATAATAGCCCACATGTTTGATACAGGCGTAGCCCATTTCCATTTATATACACATCAATTTCAAAACACATTAACTATAGAACATTCCGAAAGAGAAATCGAACAGCTAGAAAAACGGTACAATTACTTTGTTTCAACCTACAGGATTTCTGCTGAAGTGGTCCTACCCAGGAACATTACATAACAAACGAACGTACACAACGAACAAAGGAAACTGCATTTCACATTTTACAGTTTGTCACTCTTCATATCATAATGAATCCTTTACTATCCTGTAAGTCCGAAACAAAGTACAGAATTTACGTTATGGCATAAGTAGTAAATGAAATAAATTACTACAAATATGAAATCAATATATTGCAACAGTACAAATATATAGGGTACTGTGCATTGCACAAAGTACGAGTAATTAAAGTAGTTAATTAAAGTAAATAAATAATTCATATTGTTAGCAATAATAATTCAACTTTCAATCTGAACTGTAAAAGGAAGACCAACTTTCATGTCGGGACAGGTTGATCACGCCACTCCGCTATGCCCGTGTGTACACGTGTATGTTACATGTGTGTGTGAGACCTGTCAATTCCTAAAAACGTCACCCTTATTGAACGCTATTAATTATATGAATTTATTTATTTTGTAAAGGTTTTGTGCATAATATCACAAAACCACATACGCCAAAATGTGTATAAAAACAGGACGCACATATGTATAAAAAATAGTGTGAAAAGAATAAAAAGTGCAATTGTAATAAAAGTTAATATAAATAAAACGTATGTTAATTAAGATAAAGAAAAACGGTTTATACACAGTGAACAAATACAAATTACCGACAAGATGAATATCGGGTAATGTGCAAAAGACTTCGCATATCGCGAAGACAAGCGAATTAAGCGTGAAAAGAATCGTGTTTAAAAAGGGACGCCAGTGACAGCTCTGACATGCAGAATATTGTCGAAACATGATTTTTGCGCCCTAGGGTATAAATACACGAGACGCGCTAACTTAATTCTCTTTCTCGTACAACTACCGTGGCAGCCGGAGGCTCTGCCCAGAGACAACAACTCTTTCTCGATCAACCACAGCATCAGCCGGAGGTCCTTCACGACTACTCATCACTTCCGTGAGAGCACCTGCAACCTGAGGCCATGACAGGAGACGAGGGAACAGCCAAGTACATGTAATAGAATCCAGCGTACGGGACGAGGCGACGGACGTAGGATCCGAAGGACGAGGATCAAGGACTCGAGGACTACACGACTACAAAGGAGCATCCAGGATCAAGGACCGAGGACCAAAGAGGTCCTCTGCCGATTTACCACGACAATAAGGTGAAAAACAACCATGTATTTGTAAAACGAAGACTCACATAAAGACAATATAATTAACGACGTAAAAAGAGAGACAATCTAATTCAAAGATGAATTAATACATTTTGCAAATATAAATATGTATTGTATAGTAATTAGAGTAATGTTTTAAAAATGTTTTACCTCTAATTTTGAATCAATAACTTAGACATTAATATTTAAATTAATATTAAAATAAATAGTAAATTTTTATTAGAAAACAAAGCAATACATATGCAGTTTATTCAAAAGAAATTAGATCATTAGAAAGAGATTAGATGATCTAACAATTATCACACTAATGAGCAACTCCAGAGCAATATTAGATAATTATAAATGTTTATTATAATATAAGATTGTATATTATGTCTATGTGGAATACGAGATTATCATGTAATAATTAGATGTGTGCTACGACTACGCACACCAGCAAATAATAATGATACTTTAAATCGCAACCAAATAAGAAATTTTTGATTAATAAATTTTTAAATGATTTTAAACCATATTATATTGTGTTATTATTATTACGATTACACCCATCACACATATTTGATGTCATAATATATTATAATATTATATTTAATATTTATAATGATTTTACCTCAAGATAATTTTTCTCTTATTTTTCCCTTATATTTATTCAAAACTTAAAAAAAAGCACCTACATTCAAAATAAGAAAAATAATTCCACAAAAACAAAAAAGTAACTATCTAACAAATAATTACCACAACATAAATAATACATACGAATTAATAGACAAACTAAAGGTAATAAAAATAGATGGAAACACATTTTTAATGTCATATGAAATCACAAATATGTACACCAACATTCTAATTAATGAAACAATAGACATAATAATAAACAAACTTAAAAAACGAAATGAAGACAAACAATACATAACTGAAATAAAAAATAGCCTCCAACTAATACTAAAACAATATTACTTTGAATTCAATAGCAAAATTTATCAACAACAAGAAGGATAGGCAATGGGATCTCCATTATCTAGCATAATACCAGAAAGATTCTTACAACATATAGAGACCAAATACAAAATATTATAAATTCCTTTGATCCAAATGGCATTTGGATATGATATGTAGATGATGGGCTATATGTACCAAGTAACAAAAATACAAATGCAGATAACATATTAAAACAAATCAATAACATACATCCAAAAATACAATTCACAGAAGAAAAAGAAAATCATAACAAAATCAACTATTTAGAAATAACCACCTACAATATGCAATATACAGAAAACCAACTTCCACTAACGTCATTATACCTAACCATTCTGACCACCCACCACAACATAAAACGGCAGCATTCTATTCACTACTTAACAGAATGTACAAAATACTCCTAAACAAACACGAAACAAAATAGAAAGATATATAATATACCAAATTTCTTATGAAAATGGATATAATAAAAATACTGTAAACACAATGGAAAATAAAATCAAATATAAAATAAAAACTGAAAAATTAAGAGTAAATCAAAATGAACAAAACAAAATTATAACAACAATAAAAAATGGGCAACATTCACATACATATATAATAGAGTGACAAAGCTAACAAAACTGTTTAAAAACACAAACATTAAAATAGCATACGGAACTATCAAAACTTATCTACAAAACTAAATAACCCACACAACAAATATAATACAACAACCACTGTTATATACAAAATTGAATGTCAATATTGCAATAAATGTTACATAGGACAAACAAAATACAACTGAAAAAACGTTATTTTGAACAACTAAATCCATCCGAAAAACCAGAAATATACAAATCTAATTTGGCCACACATGTAATAAACACTGGACGTGAATTCCCAGAGATAACCAAAATGACACTAATAAAACACATACCACACAAAGGCACCATAATGAACATTTGGGAAAATATACAAACATAAAACACAAAACAAACTAATACCTGAACAAATACAAATCAATACAAAACATGACACAATTTTCAAAGCACTCAACATCGAAAATACATAAAATACTAATACATACACCACAATCACACACAATAATACCAATTTAAAGTACCAGAGGCCAACAGGAAACCACAATAGCAACCAGCCAACACAGAAATACTTCACCAGACTTAAAATCACGAAGGCTGAGGATGGGAACACAATTGTTTCCGAAACATGTTCCTAATAAGGGAAAAAATATCTTTAGGTAAATTTGATTATAAATATTAAATGTATTATATACATCAACAAATAGACTGTAGTAAAAAGTATTTTAATATATATAGAATTATACATTAATGTTTGAATTATTAGTAACCTCGTGAATTATTATATGTTGTAAAGGTACACATGAAGGAACCTGCCATTGCTTTTTAGTTTCCTAATATACACCTTAAAAAAACAAGTAACTTAATATAAACAATTTAAGAAATTGAAGAAGAAGGGAGATATATCTTCGTGTAGAGTACGTAGAGTTGAATGTCAAGTCATCATGTCAAAAAAAGAAGTCTGCAAGTTCAAGGCATGGAAATGACCGCAAAAAAAGTTAAATTAGTGCTCAAGGTAAAATAAAGAAAAATAATTTTCTGCCCGTATAGTCGATATATCTATAGTCGCACATAAAATGAAAACAACCTAAACAGATGAAACCGTAACTAGTAGCTAAGTTTACAGTGAAGCTACCGCTAAAAGTTAATGGAATACAAAACCACGAACTTTACCAAAATATTACAAAATTTACCTCAGTCGTTAGTATATTTGTATATTTACAAAAGCGGTATAATTTTAAACCGCTATTCCATACTTATCTGACACGCCAAATACCACACACAAAGTCAGAACAATTTATCTTATAGTTACACAAATTTTAATATAACTTTATAATTTTTGCGTACTCGAATATTATAGACCTCGCCTGATACATAAAAACATAAGTTACTCAATTAGCTATCGAATGTAAACTATCCAAGCACTATGGTTATAACCTTATCAACAATTGCTACAGTCACGTGTACTAACTTCATACGAAAAACAGTATTTAGTCGCTTACAACTCGGACACTCATAACGGAGAATTCTTTGAGCGAAATTTCTCTTCAGTCCACGGACATATACATATGTACGTAATTATGTCCGAGTTGAATATATATATTCAAACACTTTCTGCTACAGTTCGTTTCTTGATGTATATAATACATATTTTATAATGACTTTACCTCAAGATATTTTCTCTCTATTTGGAACATGTTTCGGGATCCTGTCTACTTTTGACATATATATAAGGATGGTAGGTGGAAACGTTTGCTGAAAAAGCGTCCGGAAGGATGCACATTTCCGGGGACTGTGAGTATGATACCTGACCTACTAAAATATCGGTATGGAGAACCATACGTGACTTCCATGTTCTAAAATTTATATTTAAAATCATATTCGAAATGAAATATTTCCATAGAAACTACGTCTTTCTACTTATTGCTTCAGCATTAACCACAGTACTGTGGTCACTAACGTATACCACCTCACGTTTTCGCACTCGATTTTCACCGATGATGGCAGTCGATGGCACTGCCGAAAAGTCTGGTATTGCAGAAAGCATTGAGCCCAGGAAGCAATTTTAACAAAAAACTACTTCTTTGTTGCCGATACCGTAGTACACATATAAAAAATTCTCCCCTCCACCTTCAACTATAATTTTTAATAATAGAAAATTACCCCCACCCCGTTCACCAAACCTCTTCATTTATAGATATTTCATCTACGTTTCTACAGTGGATTACTATGAGCTTCTTATCAGGATACTTTATTTATAAAAATTAAGTACTTTACTCTTGTTAAATCATAAAAGGTTTCAGGTAAACTACCCCTTTCTCTTAACCGATCTTCTCAAAAATCAATAGACCTTCCGTCCTCTACAATTCAGGGATGCATGCAAAAAAATATTTGATTATGTTTGAATGTGCGGCAGTTATCGTTCGTCATGGAAACATTTCTCTTGTTACAACATAAAATGTTGCCGGTAAACTACCCCTTTCCCTTAACCGATCTTCACCAAAATCAGTAGACCTTGAGCTCTCTGCAACTCAAGAAAGGGTGCAAAAAATTATTTGATTCTCTTTGAATTTTCGGCAGTTATCGTTCGTCATAAAAAAATTACCCTTTCTAAAACATAAAACGTTGCTGATAAACTACCCCTTCCCTTAACCCATCTTCAACAAAACCAACAGACCTTGAGTTCTCTTTAGTTCAAAAAGGTATGCAAAAACCTAGTTGATTCTGTTTGAATTTACGGCAGTTATCGTTCGTCATACAAAAAATTACCCTTGTTAAAACATAAAATGTTGCTGGTAAACTACCCCATTCCCTTAACCGATCTTCACCAACACCAATAGGTATTGAGAACTCTACAATACAGGGCTGTATGCAAAACATCATTTGACTCTGTTTAAATTTGCGGCTGTTATCGTTTACCATAGAAAAAAATTACACTTGATAAAAAACCGTTGCTGGTAAACTACCCCTTTCCCTTAACCGATCTTCACCAAAAGCGACAGATCTTGAGGCCTCTACAATTCAGGCCTGTATGCAAACAATTATTTGATTCTCTTTGAATTTACGGCAGTTATCATTCGTCATAAAAAAATTACCCTTGATAAAACATAAAATGTTGCTGGTAAACTACCCTATTCCCTTAACCGATCTTCACCAAAACCAACAGTGTTGAGAACTCTACATTTGAGGGCTGTATGCAAAATATTATATGATTCTGTTTGAATTTGCGACTGTTATCGTTTGCCATATAAAATACCCTTGAGAAAACAAAAAACGTGACTGGTAAACTAACCCCTTTCCCTTAACCGATCTTCACCAAAAACAATAGGTCTTTAGTACTCAACAAATCAGGGCTGTATGCAAAAACCTATTTGCTTCTGTTTGAATTTGCGGCTCTTATCGTTTGCCATATAAAATACCCTTTTAAAACATGAAACGTTGCTAGTAAACTACCCCTTTCCCTGAACCGATCTTCACAAACACCAATAGGTATTGAGAACTCTACAATACAGGGCTGTATGCAAAACATCATTTGTTTCTGTTTGAATTTGCGGCTGTTATCGTTTACCATAGACAAAAATTACCCTTGATAAAAAACCGTTGCCGGTAAACTACCCCTTCCCCTTAACCGATCTTTACCAAAATCAACAGATCTTGAGAACTCTACAATTCAGGGCTGTATGCGAAACATTATTTGATTCTGTTTGAATTTGCGGCTGTTATCGTATGCCAAACAAACAAAATTACCCTTGATAAAAAAAAACCGTTGCAGGTAAACTACCCTTTTCCCTCAACCGATCTGCACCAAAAAGAATAGGTCGTGAGTACTCTACCAATTAGGGCTGCATGCAAAATATTATTTGATTCTGTTTGAATTTGCGGCTGTTATCGTTTGCCATAGAAAAACATTCTACAGACACACAGCAGACAGGCAGACAGACAGACAGACAGACACACAGACACACAGAAACACAGAAACACAGACACACACACAGACACTTTTCGAAAAACGACTTTTTTCATGTTTTGAGTGTAGTACAATCAGAATCTGCAATAATCTCGAACACGATTTTTTTTGCCATCACCATCACCATCACCATTTCCTTAAGGAACATGGAAGTAAAAAAACATCTGCCTTTCCTCATCTAGGACACTAGCCTGGAACTGTTTGAAACATTACTTCGTGCCAGGCAAGTTATTCTTAAGCCCTAACGTCTGTAAAATGAATGGTGGCGGTTGGGTCCGGCCAGATTGCCTGAGGTGCCCTCACTGACACACGCACACTCACAGCCGGCCCGCGCGCCACAGGTATGATTCGCAAAATGTGCCGTCCACTACATAATTACAAATTTTTAAATTTGATTTTAATGCCAAACGACATTACCATTTTTGTAACTTTTACAAAATTTTAAGAAAATGAGTTTAAATATGACATAATTGCGACAAATATCTGTTTTCAACACTATAAAAATCTGATAAAGCGACTAATGTTGATGTGTAAAAAAAAATTTTTATACTCAAATTCAAATTTTATTCTTTCGTATTCATACAATAACATACATTGTAATCGTCATGAAAAATGTAAATAACTAAATATGTACAGAACTTAGACATACATACTGATCTAGGTCTACATAAGTAACAAATCCTCCTTCCTACAGGCAAAATTATTCATGTTACCAATAGTCTTAATCTTAGTAATAATAGCTTTAACCTTTCCTTGCATGACATTTATCGTCAAACGTATAACAATTTTTAAAATGGTTTTGAGAATATATTACAGAATGCGACTACTCTACAATTATAACTGGTGATATTAATCTTTGTATAATAAATAAGAATACGCATAACTCATTAAGCATACAATTATGTAAGAAAATGTAACCACTGTAACGTAGCGAGGCGAAGATCTGCTCTCGGCGCCAGCCGAGACGTGACACGAGAAGGCGAAGCGAGCCAATCAAGGATCAGCAGCAGCTTCATTGGCCTCGACGTGACCATCTAACGTGCTCGAGGCGAGCCAACCAGGGACCAGCGGCACTCTGATAGGTTCATGGCACACGACCTGTCAGGGCACAAAAAAGAGCGCCGCTAGAATTTTTGGCGCGAGACGAATCGAACATTCGACTGCTTGCTCTCGAAGTGGTAACAACAACAGCATCAGAAGAGAAACGCATCGCAGAAGAGGAACGCCTCGTCCTCTACGCTACTGCCATGAAGAGGCTTTCGCAACAACCAAAGGAGGCGGTTAAGAAGAAGGCGCCGGGGAAATAAAAACACTCGCCACATTGCCAGCGACAACACCAAGCTGCGATGGAAGTGGACCAGCCGCCTTGCCAGCAAGTCGATGACAAGAACACAACTGGGACCTGCCGCACAGTGCCGGTAAGTGTCGTAGGTAGCGCTGTCCAGCGAAACCCGGGGAGTCCGAGAGTAGGGCTCACAAATAGAGATGCGGATAGCGCCGCCACTGTGACGGTGTCGCAGTTCGGCCCCCGGGTACCCGCTGGACAAAGAGCCGAGTTAGTCGGCATTAGCCCAGCTGCTAGTGCCCAAAAGCACTGTGCGGCAGCAACGAGCCCCCCGGCCGGCCACTTGGGCCAGTCGGGAACCTTACGACTCGCGCGGGAAGCCCTGCTGAGCCCGCGCAAGCTCGTCCCAATAATCGGTCCTTATTAGGGCCGACCAAGCCCGCAAAGACCGGACCTTCCAGCTGCACGGCCGCCAGTAGGCCAAGCAGCCCTGTACCTCTACCGGAGTCTGACACCCCAGCCATGGAGACCTCGGCTTCCACCGACTGGGTGGTAGTAGGGCACGGCGGCAAGCCGAGAAAGTCTTCCTCCTTGAGTTCGGCCACGGACTCGGCGGCATTCCAAGCCTCCGCTGAGGTTGCGCCTAGTCGCACCTCCGAAGGAAGGATCCCGCCGGTGTTCGTGACGAACGTCAGGGACGTAATCGGCTTCGTTCGCCGACTCCGTAAGACCGTTGCGCTGGCAGATAACGCATCTGTCAAGCTCCTTGCGAGCGAGACTGCGCGTTACCTGCCGCAGTGCATCGGAACACTTCGGAGTTGTCCAGTGGCTGGAACGTGAATCGTTCCAGTTCCACACCTACACTTTAAACCGAACCAAGCCTGTTGCCCTCGTCCTTCGGGGCCTGGACATACAGGCGGATCCGCAGGTCGTCCTAGACGAACTGCGCGACGCGGGCTATAAGGTTGTGGGAGCCTCTCGGCTGTACACCACTTATGGCTCGCGTCGCCCACTCCCCCTAATCAGACTCCTGGTAGAGAAGGGCGACTCCTCCCAGGCCTTGTTAGATTTGAAACGGCTTTTCGGGCTCTGCGTGAGCGTAGAGCCCTGCCGTCAGACCGGGCGACTTTCCCAGTGCCACAGGTGCCAGCGGTTCGGCCACAGCAGCTTCGGTTGTCGGAACGCGCCGACCTGCGTCCGCTGTGGAAATGACCACTTGACGCAGGCCTGCGCTGTCCCGGACAACCACCGATATTGTATCAACTGTGGCGGCGCCCATTCTGCTAATAACAGGCGCTGCCCAGTCTATAGCGAGCAGCTGGACAAGCTCAAGAAACCCGTCCAGCCTAAGCCTCGACATGTTGCTAGCCAACCAGTCAAACCGGCCAAAGCCGCTGAACCTGTGGTCCGGAAACCAGCCCCTAGATCTGCCCCGGTTCCGAAACCTAGCAGTGCAGTGAGCCCGAGCGAAGCTCCAAAGGCCAAACCAATCACCGCGCCCCCAGAACCGGAACCCGAAGTCCCCCACTATACCCAAGTACCGCTGCCGGACAATGAGGAAATTGATCCTCCATTGCCGCCACCACCCAAGCCTAGATTCCCCAGATCGGGCAAAAAAGGTAGAACCCAGGCCAAGAACACGGGCCAGCCTAAACCACCTGCCACTGGACCCAAGCCCGTCCACCAAAAGCCAGAGCGGCCACCCGCTCCAGTACCTGCCCCCAAGGCTTCCACCGTCACGCCCCGCCGCAGCTATGCAGCTGCCGCCAAGCGTTCTCCCCCGGCCTCATCTTCCGATGATCTCGCCGTTGTATCAGACTTTCTGGCAAGCTACGACTTGCAGAAAGTAGCCCAGACTTTCCTTAAAATCAAGGAACGCTTAGCAACAGCCTCGCCCCAGGATAAGTTCCTCCTCTTGGTGGAAGCCTGCCGTGTTACAGGTCTGTTATGAACGGACAACCACGGCAATCCCTCAAGCGAGACCTCGAGCTCGTGGCGTGGAACGCCAACGGCCTCGCTTCCCGGCATTCTGAGCTCTTAGAGTTCGTTGCCCGTCACAAGCCCGACGTGCTTCTTCTTGGCGAGACGCACCTGACCCCACATCGTCGTTTCCGACTACCAAACTACGTGTGCCACCGGGACGACCGGTCGGGTCGCGCAGGAGGGGGCACAGCCATCGCGGTGAAGGCGAGTCTTCGCCATCACGGCGTTGTCCTGCCTCAGCGGCGGAACCTCGAGTGCACCACGGTCGAGCTCCATGGTGCTTTCGGCGGTCTACTCGTGGTTTCCGCTTACAAGCCTCCACAAACGGAGCTCCTGTCGAACGATCTGGAGGCCGTCTTTGGGGCACACAGGAGGGTAGTCCTGGCGGGCGAACTGAACTGTAAGCACCCCGATTGGGGGAGCCGCTTGGCGAACCCAAACGGGACCCTCTTACGCAGGTATGCTGATGCGGCTCGGGTCACAGTCATGGGTCCTACCGGGCCTACATACTATCCCTCGAGGGCTAACTCCCACCCTGACGTACTGGACATTGCCGCGGTCAGGGGCGTTTATTGCCCGGTCCACGTCTCCGTCATTTCGGAACTGTCCTCGGACCATTGCCCTATTAGTGTGCATATAGCTACCCAGCACGCCACCGTCCGCGACGAGTGGCGGGTAATCGAGTGGGACCGATTTGGCCCGGCGTTCAGTCGCCGCCTACCAGAGCATATCCCGCTCGACACTACCCAGCATGTCGACGAGGCAGTTGCCTTATTCGACACAGCCGTAGTCTCGGCGGTAGACGTGTCCTCCCGGATGAAGCCGGGGCTCACGCCCGACTATCAGCGGATCCCCGAAGAGGTGTCTCAGCTCGCTTGCGAGAGGAATCGCCTCCGGCGACGCTGGCAGAGGACTCGTGACCCGGCTGACAAGGCTGTGTTCAACAGAGCGTCCGGCAAGTTGCGTCGCGACATGCTGGCGTTCCGTAGACGCAACTGGGAGCTAGCTGTTACACAGATGGATGGCCCTGCCGAGGACCGTAATGTCTGGCGGATTCCCAGTGCCCTAACGGGTAAGTGCAAACGCGCGCCTCTCCCCGCACTGGCCGGACCCGGCGATCGACACCTTGGCCGCCCCCTCGAAAAGGCAGAGTTCTTGGCTGATAGTTTAGAGCGTCAGTTCGCTCCCAACCCATCCAAGAATCCGGCCTTCACTGAGCAAATCTGCCGCGAGGTAGAGCGCTTTCTATCGGCCGTTATCACAGTCCAGCCGGAGCCCATCTCCCCGGAGGAGGTCTCTGAGAGGATTGTTCAACTCAAGCCCCGGAAGGCGCCTAGCCCGGATGGAGTCATGAATTCCGCCCTCCATCGACTTCCGGAGCGAGGAACCCAGTTCCTCACTGACCTGTTCAATTCATGCCTCAGACTGGCCTATTTTCCGGTGAAATGGAAAACGGCTACCGTCATCGTGATACCTAAGCCGGGAAATAATTCTTCTCGCGTGGAGAAACTCAGGCCCATCAGCCTCTTGTCCGCGACGTCCAAGGTTTTTGAGCGTCTGATCCAGTGTAGGATCCGCGACCATCTAGAAAGACTAGACGTGCTGATCCCCGAACAGTTCGGCATTCGTGAGCTGCACTCCTCGACTCATCAGCTGATGAGACTCGTGGAATGCATAACCGAGGCTGGCTGCCAGGGCAAACAGACGACTGCGATCTTCCTAGACGTAGAGAAAGCCCTTGACCGCGTGTGGCACGAGGGTGTCCTGTACAAACTCACGGAAGTCCTTCTCCCAGACTGCTACGTTCACTTGATCGGCAGCTTTCTGCGAGACCGTAGCTTCCGACTGAGAGTAGACCACGCTCTCTCTTCGGAGAGGCGTATTACCGCTGGCGTCCCTCAAGGAAGTGTCCTTGGGCCTCTCCTGTTCTCGTTGTTTGTCAACGACACGCCCCGAGTTCCTGGAGTGAAATTGTCGTTGTTCGCGGACGACACTGCGGCTTTTGCCTAGGAGCCGAACGCGAGTTATGCGGCAGTCAAGCTCCAGCGCCAACTCGACGCGTATGTCGGGTGGACCGATGACTGGAGAGTTGCCGTTAACGCTTCCAAGAGCGCCGCGGTAATATTCTCGCGAAAACGTAGCGGCCTCGGCCGCTTAAAGTAGGCCCCGTCGAGGTGCCCTGGACCAATAGCGTCAAGTACCTCGGGCTCCACGTGGATTCCCGACTCACCTGGCGAACCCATGTACAGTACATCCGACAACGCGCTTCGGCGCAACTCAGTAGACTGTGGACCGTGCTTTCTAATCCGGCAATGACCCCTCGGCTAGGTAAGCTCATAGTCAACACGTACGTGTTGCCCGTGATTACCTACGCCTGTCCTGTTTGTGGATACCTGGCTCGTGGTCACAGAACAACGCTCCAGCGCGTACTCGACCGGGGACTGAAGCTCGCGTGCAAAGTCCCCCGGAGGTACTCTTCTCGTCTTTTGAGGAGAGGACTCGGTGTCCGCTCTCTTGATGACACCGTGAGACGCCTGGCGCGACGATTCTATGTTCGTTCCGACAGAGTAACCCACAATTCCCTCATTGCCGGACTTGGTAAATACACCCCGCGACCAGGTGAGTCCTGGAAGCGACCTCGTTTGCTAGTCCCGGTGGTATAATCCACCAATCGCAGGTCGTTTCAGACCCCCCCCATAATTAGATAAAAAGTATAAAATGAACTCCAACAGACCCAGTGGCAGGAGTCCTTTCTGAGACTCGGGAAACTGCACTATTCGCTACCCGCGCTTCGCGCGGGCCGCGCAACCCCGAGTTGTGTTTTTGGCTCACTCCATCGGACGCCTTGAAAACAACCGGAAGAAGAGGAAGAAGGAAGAATGGAGAGCACAGGAGAGCCAGTGATGGAAATCGACTGGGACAGCAGCGGGCTCTACATACCGCTGCTGAAAGAAGAGGACAGCAGTACGCCCGGAACAGCGGACGCAGCCGCCGAACATCACAGCGCGGCGTACGCAAATGATGTAGCGTCCTCGACAAACGGTCCTTTTAAGGACCACAAAAACGATAGTGTGTACGGTTGGCTTCATTTGTCCTGTGACAAGTGGCGCCCAACGTGGGGCAGCGATCATCTTGCGGATGCAAGATCCAGCCACGCCAGCGAGCTACCAGCCGACACACCACTCAACATGGCGCCCAACAGACACCTCTACAATATCCGGAGAAGAGCGGTAGGCTGGGTACCGGAGAGCATTCAAGACCCGGGGGAGTTGTGACAGCAGCGGTATGCGAACATCTGCTCTCCGTTACCAGCGGCCGAGACGTGACCAACTACGTGCTCGGTGCGAGCCAATCCGGCATCAGCAGCCCCGAGACGTGACCAACTGCGTGTTCGCAGCTAGCGAATCAGCGATCCCGGTTAGTCAATAAAACCCGGGCCGGCAGAAAATTTTGCGCACTCGAGAATCGAGAGATTCTGCACTCAGCATTCGAAGAGATCGCATCATCAGTACAACGCAGAAGAGGATCGCCTCGACCTCTACACTACTGCTATGAAGAGGTCAGGACAGCAATCGACGGAGGCTGTGAAGAAAAAGCCGTCAGACCAGAAACCACCTCATCGCCAGCGCCAACATCAAGCTGCAGCGATGGATGTTGACCAGCCGCCTTGCCTGCAAGACGAAGATAACAGAAACACAACTGGGGCCTGCCGCACAGTGCCGGTAAGTCTTTTAGGTAGCGCTGTCCAGCGAAACCCGGGGAGTCCGAGAGTAGGACTGACAAATAGAGATGCGGGTTGCGCCGCCACTGTAACGGTGTCACAGTTCGGCCCCCGGGTACCCGCTGGACAAAGAGCCGAGTTAGTCGGCATTAGCCCAGCTGCTAGTGCCCAAAAGCACTGTGCGGCAGCAACGAGCCCCCCGGCCGGCCACTTGGGCCAGTCGGGAACCCTACGACTCGCGCGGGAAGCCCTGCTGAACCCGCGCAAGTTCGTGAGAACAATCCGTCCTTATTAGGGCCGAACAAGCCCGTAAAGGCCGGACCTTCCGGCTGCACGGCCGCTAGTAGGCCAAGCAGCCCTCTACCTCTGCCGGAGTCTGACTCCCCAGACATGGAGACCTCGGCTTCCACCGACGGGTGGTAGTAGGGCACGGTGGCAAGCCGAGAAAGTCTCCCTCCCTGACCTCCTTGAGTTCGGCTGCGGACTCGGCGGCATTCCAAGCCTCCGCTGAGGTTGCGCCTAGTCGCACCTCCGAAGGAAGGATCCCGGCGGTGTTCGTCACGAACGTCAGGGATGTTATCGGCTTCGTTCGCCGACTCCGTAAGGTCGTTGCGCTGGCGGATAACGCATCGGTCAAGCTCCTTGCGAGTGAGACTGTGCGCGTTACCTGCCGCAGTGCATCCGAGCACTTCGGAGTAGTCCAGTGGCTGGAACGTGAATCGTTCCAGTTCCACACCTACACGCTTAAACGCACCAAGCCTATAGCCCTCGTCCTTCGGGGCCTGGACATACAGGCGGATCCGCAGGTCGTCCTAGACGAACTGCGCGACGCGGGCTATAAGGTTGTGGGAGTCTCTCGGCTGTACACTACTTATGGCTCGCGTCGACCACTCCATCTAATCAGACTCCTGGAAGAAAAGGGCGATTTCTCCTAGGCCCTGTTAGGTTTGAAACGGCTTTCCGGGCTCTGCGTGAGCGTCGAGCCCTGCCGTCAGACCGGGCGACTTTCCCAGTGCCACAGGAGCCAGCGGTTCGGCCATAGCAGCTTCGATTGTCGGAACGCGCCGACCTGCGTCCGCTGTGGAAATGACCACTTGACGCAGGCCTGCGCTGTTCCGGACAATCACCTTTATTGCACTAACTGTGGCGGCGCCCATGCTGCTAATAACAGGCGCTGCCCAGTCTATAGCGAGCAGCTGGACAAGCTCAAATAACCCGTCCAGCCTAAGCCTCGACATGTTGTTCAACCAGTCAAGACGGCCAAAGCCGCTGAACCTGTGGTCCGGAAACCAGCCCCTAGGTCTGCTCCGGTTCCGAAACCCAGCAGTGCAGTGAGCCCGAGCGAAGCTCCAAAGGCCAAAACAACTACCGCGCCCCCGGAACCGGAACGCGAAGTTCCCCACTACACTCAAGTCCCGTTGCCGGACGATGAGGAAATTGATCCTCCACGGCCGCCGCCACCCAAGCCACGATACCCCAGATCGGGCAAGAAAGGTAGGACCCAGGCCAAGAACACGGGCCAGCCTAAACTACCTGCCACTGGACCCAAGCCCGTCCACCAAAAGCCAGAACGGCCACCCGCTCCAGCACCTGCCACCAAGGCTTCCACCGTCTCGCCCCGCCGCAGCCAAGCAGTTGCCGCCAAGCGTTCTCCCCAGGCCTCATCGTCCGATGATCTCGCCGTTGTTTCCGACTTTCTGGCAAGCTACGACTTGCAGAAAGTAGCCCAAACATTCCTGAAAATCAAGGAACGCTTGGCAACAGCCTCGCCCCAAGACAAGTTCCTCCTCTTGGTGGAAGCCTGCCGTGTTACAGGTCTGTTATAAACGGACAACCATGGCAATCACTCAAGCGAGACCTCGAGCTCGTGGCGTAGAACGCCAACGGCCTCGCTTCCCGGCATTCTGAGCTCTTACAGTTCGTTGCCCGTCACAAGCCCGACGTGCTTCTTCTTGGTGAGATGCACCTGACCCCGCATCGTCGTTTCCGACTACCTAACTACGTGTGGCACCGGGACGACCGGTCGGGTCGCGCAGGAGGGGGCACAGCCATCGCGGTGAAGGCGAGTCTTCGCCACCACCGCGTTGTCCTGCCTCAGCGGCGGAACCTCGAGTGCACCACGGTCGAGCTCCATGGTGCTCTCGGCGGTCTACTCGTGGTTTCCGCTTACAAGCCTCCACAAACGGAGCTCCTGTCGAACGATCTGGAGGCCGTCTTTGGAGCACACAGGAGGGTAGTCCTGGCGGGCGACCTGAACTGTAAGCACCCTGATTGGGGGAGCCGCTTGGTGAACCCAAACGGGACTCACTTCCGCAGGTATGCTGATGCGGCTCGGGTCAGAGTCATGGGTCCTACCGGGCCTACGTACTATCCCTCAAGGGCTAACTCCCCCCTGACGTACTGGACATTGCCGCGGTCAGGGGCGTTTATTGCCCGGTCCACGTCTCCGTCATTTCGGAACTGTCCTCGGACCATTGCCCTATTAGTGTGCATATAGCTACCCAGCACGCCACCGTCCGCGACGAGCGGCGGGTAATCCAGTGGGACCGGCGTTCAGTCGCCGCCTACCAGAGCATATCCCGCTCGACACTACCCAGCATGTCGACGAGGCAGTTGCCTTATTCGACACAGCCGTAGTCTCGGCGGTAGACGTGTCCTCCCGGATGAAGCCGGGGCTCACGCCCGACTATCAGCGGATCCCCGAAGGGGTGTCTCAATTCGCTTGCGAGAAGAATCGCTTCCGGAGACGCTGGCAGAGGACTCGTGACCCGGCTGACAAGGCTGCGTACAACAGAGCGTCCGGCAAGTTGCGTCGCGACATGCTGGCGTTCCGTAGACGCAACTGGGAGCTAGCTGTAACACAGATGGACGGCCCTGCCGAGGACCGTAATGTCTGGCGGATTCCCAGTGCCCTAACGGGAAAGCGCAAACGCGCGCCTCTCCCCGCACTGGCCGGACCCGGCGGTCAACACCTTGGCCGCCCCCTCGAAAAGGCAGAGTTCTTGGCTGACAGTTTAGATCGTCAGTTCGGTCCCAACCCTTCCAAAAACCGGCCTTTCACTGAGCAAATCTGCCGCGAGGTAGAGCGCTTTCTAGAGCCGAGTAGAGCCGATATCACAGTCCAGCCGGAGCCCATCTCCCCGGAGGAGGTCTCTGAGAGTTTTGTTCACCTCAAGCCCCGGAAGGCGCCTGGCCCGGACGGAGTCATGAATTCCGCCCTCCATCGCCTTACGGAGCGAGGAACCCAGTTCCTCACTGACGTGTTCAATTCATGCCTCAGACTGGTCTATTTTCCGGTGAAATGGAAAACGGCTACCGTCATTGTGATACCTAAGCCGGGAAAGAATTCTTCTCCCGTTGAAAACCTCAGGCCCATCAGCCTCTTGTCCGCGACGTCCAAGGTTTTTGAACGTCTGATCCAGCGTAGGATCCGCGACCATCTAGAATGACTAGACGTGCTGATCCCCGAACAGTTCGGCTTTCGTGAGCTGCACTCCTCGACTCATCAGCTGATGAGACTCGTGGAATGCATAACCGAGGCTGGCTGCCAGTGCAAACAGACGACTGCGATCTTCCTAGACGTAGAGAAAGCCTTTGACCGCGTGTGGCACGAGGGTGTCCTGTACAAACTCACGGAAGTCCTTCTCCCAGACTTCTCCCAGAAAACGTAGCGGCCTCGGCCGCTTAAAGTAGGCCCCGTCGAGGTGCCCTGGACCAATAGCGTCAAGTACCTCGGGCTCCACGTGGATTCCCGACTCACCTGGCGAACCCATGTACAGTACATCCGACAACGCGCTTCGGCGCAACTCAGTAGACTCTGGCCCGTGCTTTCTAATCCGGCAATGACCCCCCGGCTAGGTAAGCTCATAGTCAACACGTACGTGTTGCCCGTGATTACCTACGCCTGTCCTGTTTGGGGATGCCTGGCTCGTGGTCATAGAACAACGCTCTAGCGCGTACTCCACCGGGGACTGAAGCTCGCGTGCAAAGTCCCCCGGAGGTACTCTTCTCGTCTTTTGAGGAGAGGACTCGGTGTCCGCTCTCTTGATGACACCGTGAGACGCCTGGCGCGACGATTCTATGTTCGTTCCGACAGAGTAACCCACAATTCCCTCATTGCCGGACTTGGTAAATACATCCCGCGACCAGGTGAGTCCTGGAAGCGACCTCGTTTGCTAGTCCCGGTGGTATAATCCACCAATCGCAGGTCGTTTCAGACCCCCCCCCATAATTAGATAAAAAGTATAAAATGAACTCCAACAGACCCAGTGGCAGGAGTCCTTTCTGAGACTCGGGACACTGCACTACTCGCGACCCGCGCTTCGCGCGGGCCGCGCAACCCCCAGTAGTGTAATTTTGCGCACTCTTCATCGCCACGCCATCGGACGCACTTCATCTCCTCTCCTGTCTCGGACGACATCGGCGCGGAGTCAGCCGGAAGGAACGCCCGAAGAATAGAACCGGCGTTCTTGCGTCTTCGCCCTCCAGTTCCGCGCCAGCGATGGATTTCGCTGAGCCGGCAGCCGACTCTACAACCGGTGCCGGAAGAAGAGGAGGACTGCAGTACGCCACGAACAGCGGGCGCAGCCGCCGAAGATCTCAGCGCGGCACTACCAACATCACCGTTCTCGCCACTCGGTCCTTTTTAGGGCCACCAAAAACATTAGAGTGTACGATTGGCGCCATTTGTCATGCGGCAAGCCTTTTGTCCGGTGACACCACAAACATGCAAACTTAAATATTAACATTTTAAATTAATGGTACATAATTATTAGGATTATTACACCAGATTCATGAGTCTTCACTTACTGCAAAGGAGCGATGCCGAAGTCGTATTCTTCGCTAGTATCACTCTCGTACTCACTCTCTGAGTCACCTGCTGCCAAGTTGATGATGAACTCTTGAATACTCATGTCATCAAAAACGCTCACACCTCCAGTCGTCTTCAATCAGCTTTTTCACGTGCTTGACATATTTACTCCACATATCGGCACTGAACGTAGCAATAGCTTCCACGAACAAATTGTCTATATCTTTCAGCTTACAAGTATCGTTTCATTCCTTCACATATTCTTTGAGGTAAGCCCATACCATTTTTACCAGATTATACTGGCAGTGGTTTGGTGGGAGGTGAATCACATTAAATCCATGTTCTGCTGCTTTGCCATCAATTACATACGTTGGCTGCTGTGGTTTGTGGAGACATATGAGCTCATAAAGCTCAGGCTTCTGATGATCGTCAGGAAAAGGTACCTTTCGTGCTTGTAGCCACTTTTTCATATCAGTCTTAGTTAAATACGATGTCGGTGCTTTGTCCTTCCCTCTAGAGTGGTATGGGGCTTTGTCCATAATAATCGTTGGGCCAGGTAGAATAGCTGGGAGCAGGGTGTCGAAGAACCACTTTTCACAAACTTCCGCGTTCATATCTTCGTGGTAGTCTGCGGTCTTCTTTGATTGAAACACTAAACGTGGTGCCTTTATCCGTCCAAGCTGGATTCCTGCGTGGAAAATTATCGTTTCCCCTTTCTTATGGAGTTGCCAGAGTACCTTTAACTGAGTCGTCTGCCCAAACATTATCTTTACTAATATTGTCATTTATCCATGTTTTGTCTAAAAAACTGTCTTATTCATATGTATGTTTTGTATCATCCAAAGGAATCAACATCTTGACAGGGCCACAGATGGTTTCCCCATTAATACTTTTGTTGTTGTTGAATTTTTTATATCGAAAGCCAATTTCCTTCAATACCTTTGCTACGACGGAAATGAGCCACTGAATAAACCTGCGTCCTGGAGAGAAGGTAAAATTTTTGGAGAGTTGGGACTTTTTTCCTTCTGTACATTTCATGAATGTGGCGACGAATAGCATATTTGTTAAAATCTTCCAGTCCAGTTACATGACATTTCCTCTTTTTCCTATTCTTTGGCATATGAAGAACAACACTCTTTTCGTGGGTTTCTTGATCGTTATTTTAGTGATCTGTCCCTTCGTCCATTAATTCAATATTTGCGCACTTCAGCATTTATTCTTTGAGCTGGTCTAAGTGAAATTCCACATACATCGGCCACTCTATGTAAGACTTTCCTTACGTCAGTCAAAGGGCCATTGTTTTCTTTTTCTTTAGAAAAATATTGGATCACAGAAGCTACCCATTGTTATTGTTTGAGTATGTAACACTTGACGCCTTATGGCCGAACTCATTGAAGTAAGTAATCCTGTTCAAAGACTAGAAAAGTAACACTACGAAACTATACTTTTAACTTCATATAAAAAAATAAACTAATTTACAGAGATTGCACCACGACCACGAACGAAACAACCGTTCTTGACAAAGCTTTCACTTAGACTAACCTATTGAGTATAGTGTCGCATTATATATCATCGCACTATTAGGGTATTAATGAGTAATGTCCTTTCACTTCCGTTATTTGTTATATAGGAAATGGCTATGTGCACTCCATTTTGAACCATGACTAATGTTATCTGTTTGTAAGCAGACGTCATGTGATTACAACAGTGATTTATAACAGGATAATGACCTCATTATGACTAAAGGACAGTGATTGCT
Organism: Magicicada septendecula; assembly: GCA_034769895.1. Taxonomy (NCBI): domain Eukaryota; kingdom Metazoa; phylum Arthropoda; class Insecta; order Hemiptera; family Cicadidae; genus Magicicada; species Magicicada septendecula. Next base: position 372,560,138 of record CM068369.1, on the reverse strand, counting down.
TGTTGATAGCTGTTGTTTGGTATCTTTTTTCTAACAATTTTGCGCAGAATTAAAAAACAATAACAGTTTTGCAATTTTTTACCATATTAAAAAGTGCTCTTGCTCATAGAAATGTCCAGTATGTGAGTCACAGCGGCCAACAAGGGCCAGGTATAATCCGCTGCGTGTGTGTTACTGAGGGTAAAAGTCGGTCTGGCCTGTCCCAACCGCCACCGTTCATTTTAAAGACTTTACGGTTCACGTTAGGCTTGTTATTCTTCTTCTATATTAAGTTGTCCTTAAGTCCACCTTCATCGCACGAAGAAGACCCACACACCAAGTGTCCCACTACAGTTCCAGGAGCTACCCTACGATGATGTTATGGGGGAGATCTCCTGCCTAATATCTTCTAATGATCTACCCTGTTGCTCTCAACTGTTGCAAACGAAGATATTGCCCATGCAGTACTAGAACTATAGTGAATTGGCATTTCCGACATCCTCAGGTAAGATCGAAAATACTCGTGTCCAGCCATAAGATCGAGCCTTTTCGTCCAGCTCCCAAACTCCCCACCAGCTCTTCACCATCTGGCTTCGTACCTCTCGGCATGCAACCTCACGACCTAGAAGTGGAAGACGATCTTATGGTAGCTGCATTCTGTTACCCGTTTGTAATACATGGAAGATAGTGTGGCCAGTACTAAGCTCCAATCTCCTCTTTATTACCTCAGGATGTTATCCCAGGTACTCATTTCCACAGGCGCGCCTCGCTACTGACATTATGATAGGCCGGGAAATCAAACCCGAGATGCTTACAATATCAATGCAAGTATTTAATGTTACATATTCCACTTATTTGCTTGTGTTTACTAACATATAAGAATAGTATTCATTATTTAGAGAGAATAAAGAAAGCCTCACCATCAGGGATTCCAATCTTGTGGATACTAATTTGGCAAACCCTTTTTTCCCTAGCTGGATTCTCACTTAGCTTCAACTGGCCTTGGGTAAAATGGTTTTCTTTATTTTGTCGATTTTTAATTACTCTTGTTTTTTTCTGACTCCGATGCGATTAATGTGTTCAAGATCTAACGTGTCATTTACTTTCATTGCATTTTTTTGTGACTTATGATCTTAGGGTGCTGCTGACTGATGACGATTGGTAAGCACTGAAATCACTAATAAACGTCCAGCATTAAGAAAATAGAAACAAAACCACTGAATCCTAACTCTAAAATAAAAAGCTGTAGGTTACTCCCCTGTGCCTAAAATCATGGAGCCTTCGGCTAATCAATGGTAAACCTAACAGAGAAGTCTCTGGATCCCCTGGAACGGGGTGTAACAGCTGCTTAGGTCGTTACGTAAAATTTAAAAATTAGACGCTTTGCCTAGTTGGAGCGAAAATGTGCTGGAGCCGAGAGTGACAGGACTTGCAATAAAACACTCGAATAAATGAAATAACCCGACACTCAATAAACAAGTATAATTCATTAAATCATAGTTACGGAATTACCAAAATTCAGAGAATTTTATAAAATCGAGGATCATCCCAAAATCCAAGAATACAAGTCAATAACGAGGGTGCCTGGTCTAACCATAACCGCATTCTCCAAATAATTAATTCATATGTATATTGTTTAGGGTAATTCCCATATCGCGATCCAATAGCTCAAAATCAAATTAAAACAATCAGTTCAATCACGTCAGAGATGGAAGATGATTAGATGACATGGTATGGTTTAACAATTTAGGTCAATACCGAACACGTTCGAACAGGTTATAACAAACTCCGACAAGGTCTGACAGAACCTGGGCATGCAGAAAAAATTTTTCAAGGGTAACCAAACATACATAAAACCCCAAATGGAACGTACTTAATATCCCTCATAAGCAACTTGAATGATTGTACATGCCACACAAACATATACATGTGTGTGACCCCCACAGAATTATATATGTTAACGCCAGTTTACAATTTGATAGTAATAATATTTAAAATAAAGAAGCGATTATAACATTAAACGACATTCTTTGCACTAACTATAACAAGAGTAACCACAACTTTCAACACAATATCAACATTTTCTAAATTCGTAAACCCATTAACAACCACAAACACTAATAAACATATTTTTTTGAACTCATTCCATTTAAATATTGTAACATATACTTATACATATATATATATATATATATATTCAATCACTTTCTGCTACAGTCCGTTTCTTGATGTATATAATACATTTAATATTTATAAATAAATGTACTTCATTTAGTTCCTAATAAGGAAAAAAGGTATATCTTGAAGTAAATTTATTTATAAATAGTAAATGTAATATATATATATATATATATATATATATATATATATATATATAGATTTACACCACCTTCCTTGCCGACCCAGAAAAATTTATGTTAACTCCCAAATTGTATTACAAGCCCTGCCACCTTCAGGTCAGCACACCTAGATGTCATAACCACGCTCTGCTACCATTTGTGACGGCCGCTTAGGCCATTACGTAAAATCTAAAAACTAGACGCTTGTCCTAGATGGAGCGAAAATGTGCTGGAGCCCAGAGTCACAGGACTTGCAACAAAACACTCATGTAACAAGTAACAACTTTTTATTAGTGTTTCCTCATTTCATCATCATAACATGTTTTGCTACAGTGTTCAAACGAATGAATTCTTGTGTATTTCATAGCAGTTCTTAGTTTAGTTTTATCGACTAATATATTTATTCAATTTGTATTAATAACAATTACCAATACTATTAACAATAAAAATTAATCAAACTGTATAACAAGTGGATTCTTTTTAACACAGTTAATAATATAAATCCCAAATATACATCAATAGGACATGTTCTAACAAAATTTTAATCATTATAAATATGAAAATACTGTTTATATATATATGCTTTTTTTTTACGCTTTAAAAACCGGTGGAGTGTTGTTGTTGAGTTTTAGTAAAAGGAATCCTTCCACCTGTACTTCTGAAGAATTAATGATACCAGGTATAGCCTGTGATGATGAGTGTTGGTAATGGTACTGGTGAGTTTCGAAGCTCCTGGTCGTCTCTTTCTGGGCAGCTGTCTTTTTTGGTGTCCTGGAGTATTTTTGGGTCTGACGGCATTGGGGAGTTTCCTAGTGCATACTTCTGCAGATGGCGACGGGTGTTGGTGTCACCATCTCCGCATTTCTTCCTCTCCCGGCTGTACGGGGACCGTGTAACATTTTTTATTTGTAGTTGACCGTCAGGAAATACAGGTACCACAAATTTCTTTCGCCTCGGAACACAGACACCACACACACACACACACACACACACACTCACAATTTTATACACACTACTACTCTGTTATTACCAATACTGTTCTGTGTAATAAGGAAGGTTGAAAATTCACATACTGTTTACATTACCTTAGTTTACATTAATTTAAACTATTTTACATTACTTATTTTAAATTACTTTTACTTCTACCTGCATATTTACTTTTACATTTTTCAAGGCAGTTAAGTGCAAAGTCGCCACGTGCTCCCAGACCGGAAGTTACGTGTGAGTCCATTTTACCATAGAATTTACAAACGATCACACACATACACAAACGCAACACACATAACCCATTATTAAATTAACATCGAATAATGTAATGATTCTCGCCTGAGACACCTTATAAATTTATGATATAATAATAAGTTGAACAAGTAGTTTGCCAAGTCGTCAGACCACGAAACGCCCTGTCGGAAGTTTGGAGACGAAATGAGACAGCTTGTAGGCTTCTAACCGACAATGCCACAGAAAAAAAAACTAAAAAAACTTGTTGTGGATTGTGAACCTTTACCCAAATAGCTGATGCGGGTTGCTGAATTACATCGCCGTAGCGCGGGCACAGCCTTACTGATCAAGATAGCTGGGCTGCACCACTGCCGCACTTTGGCGGCCTTCCACGTTCAAATCATGCCGGGAAAATTCAAATCCTGGCACAGGGGTTGTGCAGAAGCCCAGTAACCTTGTCATAAAATTATTAAATATTTACATTACCGATGCAGCCTGGGAATAAGGATTGGAAACTGTGTCAGTAGCACCGAGGCGGTTGATAAGAATCTGAATAAAAGGAGAGGTCAAAAATTAAAGATAGCAACATGGAATAACAGAAGGTGTAATTACAAAAAGTTATAAGTAGCGAAAAGATTTAAAGGAAATAATGTTAATATTGGTATATTAGTTGAAAGAAAAAAGAAAATATAAATATATATTTGTGCAGGGAATTATGCAAAGTTTTGTAGTGTATGGGCGCCAGATTGAAGTAAAATCCGTAGGCTAAGTGTAATACCTGATTGTGATATAAGTACTACACTCGGCAGTAAGTCTCCCGTCCAAAACGTTTAGGGTCATATGGAAAGCCAATATTAAATAGTAATTGTGAAAGAGTAGTGGAAGTTGTAATTTACAATGAATAAAGGATACAAATAATTCATTGTTTAGTGAAAATGATATGCATATATAGCTGGTTAGCAAGAGGTTCTAGACCAATTATATATTACATAATAGTTGATAAGAAAGCAGCATATTAGAGTCCTGATGGGACATTTTTAAATGATTTTCTTCTTACATCATATACACAAAAACATAAGTGATGAAAAAACAATATATTTTGCTACACAAAAACATAATAATGAATAAATCTTTAAAGGTTATGGATGGGAGAATGAAAGTAGTAGATTTAGTTAACAGAACATAGTAAATCAGTAGCCTACAGTAATGCTTGTTAATCAAGCTGTAGATTTGGATATGGAATGGAGTAACATCCAGAAAATAATAAAACAAGCAGCTCAATAAGCACTAGGCTGCAAAAAGAAGTACAGGCAAAGGAACAATCTGAGAATTATGACAGCAGAACTAGGTGATGTGATACAGAAAAATAATAGCTTCCAAATGTATGTATAACATCCCACAGAAGTGTTTGGCAAAGAATACAATAGAGTCAAAAATAAAACAAGGAGAATTGTTAAACAAGCCGATCAAGAATTGTGGGAGCTCTTCATACGTAGTCACCATGATGCATTATTTGTGTGGTAGATAGCCTATGGCATACAAAGTATGAAAGCATTGAATAGCTCTGAAAGGAGAAAGGTTCATGTTCATAAGATAGAGGAAGAAAAATAGACAACAAATTATAAGAATTTATACTTTGACAACAAAATAGAAAGTAATAAGGAATAGCCAACGGGAGATAAGTTCTAACAATGGAAGACGTAAGCAAGTAACAACACAACGTACCAAATATATACAAGAATTCTCAGCCCGAAATTAACAGTTATTACGGGTGAATTAATTCTCGAAGAGCAGATGGCTTTTAGAAAGGCTAGTTCAACTGAAAACGCATTGCTTTTATTACGACATATAACAGCGAAAGGCACAAATACAACAAGGAAATTAATATCGCTTTTGTTGCTCTGGAAGAAGCACTTGATAATGTAGACCGTCAAAAATTATGGAATATTATATACAAATGTATATCCACAACATTTAATAAATCCAGTTGAATATTTTACAAGTATCCACCTATACTCTTAGATCTGAACGATAGGTCATCATGTTACATTCTAATAAACAATAGTTAGGCAGGATTGCTATTTTCCTCTAACTTTTCTTAATATGTATGTTCACGACATGTTGAGAGCATTGCAACTTAGAGTGACCTCAGGAATAAAGTTCAACAAATCAATTTGTATGACTTTCCTGCTGTATACACATGACAAAGTTATTATTGAAAAAATTAAGGTGATTAACAAAAACCCATGTATCAGTTTTAAAAACTAGTAAGAGAGTACTCAATGACAATTTCAGAGAAAAACTAAAACCGTGTATTTTAATGGAAAATATCGAGTAAAACTAAGCTAGGTATAAACAAAAATACTGCAGAGCAAGACAGCTGTTTTAAATATCTCGGATATGAAGTAAATTGTGAGACTGAATCTGACATAAAAGATAAGATAATTATATTTAGAATATTTGTAGAATGGTTCATAGAAATCATAGAAATGAAACAAAGCACAGCATAACAATTTAATTGTATCAGGCAATTTCAATACCTACATTAATATATACGAGTAAGATGCGATTGTGAGAAGAAAGGAATGCGGGAAGATTCTGAACACTGTAGTACAACTCCTTCGAAAACTATTATGCAAGACGAAAATGGATTAATGTTATAGGACCAGAACTAGAATAAAGCATATCAATTCTATCATGTCAGCTTGTAGGAAACAATGGTGTAGTTTGCAAATAATGACGGAAGTTCAATTGCCAATAACGGCGTTGAAATATAAAGCCACTGGTAGAAAGGACGTAAATCTGTGACCCCTCTTTCCGTTTTATGCTTTATATAAAAAAAAACTTTTTTTTATTTATTTTTTGAAAGAGAAGCCACTAGTTATTTAAAACTAGGCGAGAGCCTAGAGAAGCCAAAAATGCGCTGGGTCCAGTATGACGGGACTTGCAATTAAACTCAGCTGTTAATTAAAAATAACATTTTTTTATTGTTGCCCCCATAATTCGTTAAATGTACATATCCCACAAATCACATAAGTATCACATTGCAATCAGCAATAAACCACAAAATACATAATAAATAAATATTGTTCACATGTCCTTATTTGTGTAAATAGACAATATCTATATATCTATATATATATATATATTACTTTAATTATTATAACTTAATATTTATACTTTAATATAAAGTATCATATACATCAAGAAACGGACTGTAGCAGAAAGTGATTGAAATAAATATATATATATATATATATATATATCGAGCAACATTCCATAAATTATATAAATTTCCCCCCCTTTTACTAACACTTAACATTGACATCACATATAGAAACACAAAGACACATAGACTCATAATACCCTTATAATACCCATGTTCGACCTCCCCGACAGGCAGTGTTTCTGCAAAGCCTCAAGACCGGCAATCATAAATGTTCAACTCCCAGTCACCGTAATTCATTAACTTCCATTAATTTAAAAATTAAAAACCCCCAAAAGGATGATAATGACTAACAAACGCATAAAGATAGGCCGGACTGCCCATATGAATTGATAACATCTGATAATTGGCCCATTATGAGCATATGAAAATCTTTAAGTTTCTTGCACAGTATATAAGTGGGAAAACTATTATCACCTGAGTTTAAGCAATTGGCATGATTTTCTAAAATGTTAATTGTGTGTTACAAATCCCGACGGATACATTTATCAGGAAATTGTTGCTTAATGAAAATGATTTAATTCAACTGACAAGAATCAGTGGCATCAATATGCTTTTACAAGGTCAAAAAATTATCAGTATATGCCCACAAAATATAAAATTTCTTTTCTCTTAAAGTCAGATGGCTGTGTATAATTGTTATTATAGTAACCGCTTGTTGTGCCCTAGCAGATGTGGAAGCGCGCCAGCATGTACCCGACCATATGTGACAGGAATCAAACCTGCCTTAAACTGAATGAATATGTGCCTGACTAAAAAAAACTATGTCCCTTTTACCCCCAAAAAACAGCCTGAAAAACGAAACCCCCAGACCTTACATGTTAAACCGAAACGATATTAAAATATGAACCCGTTCTGAACAAGCCGGAACAGAACCCCTAACATTTGACTTAAATTTTATAGTGAATAGTGTAATGACTCTAAGGCTCTTGTATATATATCAAAAAAATATGTAAGAGTAAAAAAAATTCTGGCGCGCTCCCCCAGTGCAGCACACAATTACAAACATAGTACTTACATTTATGGAGTTAATTGTAAAAGGCACATGATGTTCATAATGAATGTTCAGCTGACACACCCCAGAGCGGACTGTCTAGCAGCGTGGGCACATGGTTTCAAAAGAAAAATAATTTGTAATTCAGGTGAACGGCAGGCCCGGCCAACCAAAATAAAAAGAGTTCATATCACCTTAATCGTGTGCATATGATGCATCTTGTGGCTGGTCAACAGACTCCCTCTTCCGAACAGGTGTGTGTAGGATGGCTCCTGGCTGATGAAGGTGTAGTTACATCAGCCTAGACCAGAATCTCCGACTAGGAACGAGAACCCTGGGAATTCACAAAAGATTAGAAATGCTGTGCGCAAAAATGTGCACCCTAGTTCCAGGTAATAACCACAGAGCGGGCCTTCCAACCAAATCAAGATAAAAGCATAAAGTTTCTGTTTCTTTTTTTTTTTTTTGAAAATGGCCTGAGAATAATCAAGTCTGCAAGGTGATAATGAATGCACTAAATTAAAAAAATAACATTAAAGAGTGTCTAATAAGAGTCACTTGCACTTGCTTCGACCAGCGCCGACATAACTGAACAAGTTGGCCTTGCCACGTGGTGACACAATTATTGCAATTTGCCGAAAAATGACCACATTAAATGCAGTTACAGTTATACCCAAGCAAAATATAAATAGTGTTTCATCTGAGGGTTGTCTCAGAATTTATTTTAACTGCCATAATTACTTAAAAAGAACACTCTTGCAGTCTACTGCATGCACGTCTATTGCGTGCATAACTTGCACAATTCCACTCCGTCTATACGTACTGACTTTAGCTTATAAATTTACATAATGCTTTACCAAATAATTACAGTGACTCTTGTATAATAATAATTGAGTAAAAGATATGAGCTGCATATTCTGAACGTCGAATAAATCTTTTACCACACACACTCTGTCCGATCGCACCAAGTACATTCTTCTTTCGCATTCGGCTGCATACATTTACGTTAATTAATTTAATCATTTTTGAAGCATACTATAGGATGCTGTAATTACTTACCGGGAAGTCTCGTAAATCTAGCTTGCCATAGTGCAGAAGACACAAACTACGCAATAATGTCTGTTCGGGTCGGAGAGTCTATTGATTCCCTTGTGATAGCTGCAGTCGGACTGAGCTTGCACTTACAATACAGCCCACAGCAAAATTCCGCCGCGAGATGGCGCAGTCGGATTCAACAGTGCCGTCTAAATATCGGCGTACTAAACGACATTTGTGCTCGCGTTTATGTAAACGAAATTTATAAAACCTTCGACCGCCGGGTTAGGCAAACACCGGCACACCCCCACCCCGAAAGGGCAACCCTTGCCCCACACTTGAAATCGGGAGAGTACCCTGCAGTGTACCCCCTTCCAGAATGAACCTAGTGAACTCGGTGCTCATGGCGGCCCAGCGGCACTTGCTCTCAGGAGAACAGAGGCTCAGAAAGAAAATGAAAGAGATGGAAGAAGACGTGTAATGTGTAAGTGTGCAGGTGCTGCACGCTGACCTGATCAGGGCCTGCCCACAGCAAGAAGGGACAGAGAAGAAAAGGCGAAAGAATAGTTCGGGAGCTCCCTGAGTTCTGACCTCCTGAGGTTTATCCACCCAAGCCAGGAACCGAATGCCACCTTAACAGGGCCACTTGCCCTATATTCTTACGGGAGGGATTCCCCGATATGAAACTAATTTTCAACAATACCGTCAACTCGCATGGCAAGGTGGGGAAAGGGGAAATGATGGTCTCCATGATGCAATGCTCCCAACTCTTGACCGGACGCAAAGCAATGCTACCTGTCAATATGAGAATCACCCAATATACAAATAAGTTTTACATGTGTACTCCAAGGGCATGCCCAAAACTTACCGCGTTGACGAAGTTCACAACCGACCTCATCAACGCGACAAGTTTCGCTCCTCTCTCTAACTCCTTTTTTATTATTTTTTTTTATTATTTTTTTGTCTTGTTGATATTTTATGTTTTTTAAGGGGAAGGTTAGGAAATCGGGAAGACGGAAAGGGCAAGGATGATTGGAAGGTCATGGGCTGGGACTAAAGGTAAGGACATGGCTCCCTCCGGAAATAAGGACGAATGGAGAAAGCCAAAGCTCGCGCTGGCAGGGGCGCATCCCTGAAGTAGACGAACCCCAGTGGGACTGTGGGAAACATCTACCCGCTACCCTATCGTTCTCGATAACACCCCTGGGGCACACCCTTTTAAAATGACGAAATTCCTACTCACACAGAGACCACAAATCATTCCCCCCCCTTGTCAGCCCGTTTACCCTTTTCTATATAATTTCAATTTCGAGATATGTGTGGTAATCTCCTTCGGATTACCACCCGGCTCTTCCAACCGAGCCGTCACTGGTGACGCGAACCCCAGGATACGATATGGCTCCGACCAACGATAGCATAACTTAGCGGCACTTTTGTCCACAGCTGAGCTGATCGGATGGCTTTGACAGTAGACCCAGTCTCCGGTCTGAAAGGGGTTAGGAATTCGCCCCTGATTGTATCGTCGACGGACCCGCTCGTGCGCTCGCAGCAAATTCTTCCGAGCCTCCCTCCACCTTTCTGCAGTTCCATTATCTGGCTCCCGTGGTAGAAGATCATCAATATTCCACAAGTTAGTCAACGGAAGTGCGGGCGAGAATCCAAACATGATCTCAAAGGGAACGGCCTTATGACTGTCATGCAGGGCCGTATTAAAGGCTAGCTGTAACCACTTCAGATTCTGGTCCCAGGTGGCCTGTTGCTCAGCGTGATAAGCAATGAGTGCGGACCAGAGATTCCTATTGAATCTCTCCGCATGGGACGGCTGTGGGTAATACGGAGAAGTGGTTACATGTCTGATTCCGCTGGCGAAACACATCCGCCGGAACTCACCCGAAATGAACTGGGGGCCATTGTCGGAAACAATGATGGTCGGAAGACCGAAATGCTGAAAAACGTGGTTCTGAAGCGCGCTTGTGGTCAAACGAGCTGTTGCCTGCCGTAAGGGCAGTAGCCAGGCAAACTTCGAAAAAGCATCCACACAGACAAGTAGGTAAGAATTACCTGAATTGCTACGCGGGAAGGGTCCCACGTAGTCGATGAATAACTTCTCCATCGGTCTGCTCGCCACGTCCGATGACAACAACCCTAACTTAGTGTTCTGGGCAGGTTTACTCAAGCCACACAGATGACAGCTCTTAACCCTCGTAGCGATGTCCCTATCCATGCCCTTCCAGATGAAATGACTTCTAATACTGGAAATGGTCTACGAAAATCCCTTGTGGCCTCCTACTGGGGAATTATGATAATAACTGGAGACCATGGGCACTAACTTTCTAGGCAGCACGATCTTAGGGGCACGTCCCTTTCTTTCTCTACAACACAGGACGCCCTTGGACAAGAAGTAAGGGGCCTGTATGTTACCTTCCTTTATATTCTGGATGACAGGACCCAGCTCTTCATCGTTCAACTGATGGGGTAACACATCAGTGAAGGCTAACGGAAAGTCTAGTAGAACAGAACAGGGTTGCTCAGCTCGGACTTCACTGGGCTGGGAAAACATTCGTGACAAAGCATCTGCAGCTACATTTTGAGTTCCCCTAATGTGTTGCACCTTGAACTTAAAGGATGAGATCTTGACCACCCATCTACCAATTTTACCCGGTTGCCGGGGATGAGCAAGAAGCCAAGAGAGAGCCTGATTGTCGGTCTCGAGCAGGAACTCAGCGTGTTCCAGAAAACGCCTGAACTTACCTAGAGCGTATACAACAGCTAAACACTCTAGCTCATACACTGAAGACTTTCTTTCCTGCTGGGTCAATGTTCGGGAAATAAAGGCCACAGGCTGCCTAGCACCATCAACGACTTGGGACAGAACCGCCCCGAGCGCCACCGAACTCGCGTCCGTCTGTAAGATGAACGGCTGAGAAAAATCCGGCATCCGTAGCACCGGTGGGGAGATGATAGCTTCCTTCAACGTTTCGAAGGCCTTCTGCACCCCACACAAATTTAGCCCCCTTCTTTCTCAATTCGTTTAAGGGTGCAGCTATCTCTGCTGCGTTAGGAATAAACCGTCTGTAAAAAATAACCATACCCACGAACCTGGCGATGCCCTTAGCATCCCTAGGCGGGGGAAAATCACGGATACCCTGGGTCCTTTCAGGGTCCACGGTAACACCTCGGTGCGAGACCAGATGCCCCAGAAATGATATACTCACCTGTGCAATTCGCATTTTCTCCGGATTAACCGTGAGGCCCGCGTCTCTCAACCTGCACATCACCTCCCTTAGATGACATAGATGTTCATCATACGTTTTGCTGTAGACCAGCAAGTCGTCCAAATATTTGAAAATAAATTTTAATTTTACATCCTGAAACACCAGGTCAAGCAGACGCGTGAGGTTTTTGGCGCCCACTGCCAGGCCATAGGGACCCGCGTATACTAGTACAAATTCCACGGGACGCAGAACGCAGTGTAAGGTCTACTTTCCATGGATAAAAGGATTTGGTGATATGCAGCGTTGAGATCAATGACGGTGAAGTACTTGGCCTCACTAAACCAATCGAAAGCCGAGTGGAGATCCGGAAGGGGAACCGAATCCACCTCAATGTTAGAATTCAATTTACGGTAATCAATCACCATACGGTACTTACCCCCAGGCTTGGGTACCAGGAACGCTGGACTGGCATAACTGGAATTGGAAGGTTCAATGACCCCTTGCTCTAACAGCTCTTGAACCTTCTCCCTCAGGACAGCCATTTTCGGAGGGGCGAATTTGTATGGATGGGACCTCACTATCTTAGAATCAGTCAGACGGATTTTATATTCTAGTAAATGTGTGAGTCCCAACGTAGGAGTCAACACTGAGGGAAATTCCTCACACAGTTGGTCCAAGGCCCTCTGCTGGGCGGGAGTGAGATGGTCTCGTGGAGAATCGGGACAAGCTACCTCTTGGATACCTCCCTTAGCTCCCTGGTATCCAAGGAAAGGAATAACAACTCCCCGATTAAATTTGAAATAACACTGGTGCCCATGGATGTCCAACACGAGACCGCTTTTAGCGATGAAATCGGCACCAACGATACAATCATCTCCCAGAGCCGGAGAAACTAGAAAAGGCCACACCCAAGAAAAACCATCGATCTTGAATTTGAAGGAAATCACCCGGGATATGGGCAGGATTTCCCGTGAAGCAGTCCAGCATACTACGGATGACCGATCCGACCCTTTTATTAAGCCTTGCTTTTTAAGGTCCGCACATACTCGAGATGAGATACCGCACATACCCAGAGCGGACTGTCTAGCAGCGTGGGCACATGGTTTCAAAAGAAAAATAATTTGTAATTCAGGTGAACGGCAGGCCCGGCCAACCAAAATAAAAAGAGTTAATATCACCTCAATCGTGTGCATATGATGCATCTTGTGGCTGGTCAACAGACTCCCTCTTCCGAACAGGTGTGTGTAGGATGGCTCCTGGCTGATGAAGGTGTAGTTACATCAGCCTAGACCAGAATCTCCGACTAGGAACGAGAACCCTGGGAATTCACAAAAGATTAGAAATGTTGTTCGCAAAAATGTGCACCCTAGTTCCAGGTAATAACCACAGAACGGGCCTTCCAACCAAATCAAGATAAAAGCATAATGTTTCTGTTTCTTTTTTTTTTTTTGAAAATGACCTGAGAATAATCAAGTCTGCAAGGTGATAATGAATGCACTAAATTAAAAAAAATAACATTAAAGAGTGTCTAATAAGAGTCACTTGCACTTGCTTCGACCAGCGCTGACATAACTGAACACGTTGGCCTTGCCACGTGGTGACACAATTATTGCAATTTGCCGAAAAATGACCACATTAAATGCAGTTACAGTTATACACAACCAAAATATAAATAGCGTTTCATCTGAGGGTGGTCTCAGAATTTACTTTAACTGCCATAATTACTTAAAAGGAACACTCTTGCAGTCTATTGCATGCACGTCTATTGCGTGCATAACTTGCACAATTCCACTCCGTCTATACGTACTGACTTTAGCTTATAAATTTACATAATGCTTTACCAAATAATTACAGTGACTCTTGTATAATAATAATTGAGAAAAAGATATGAGCTGCATATTCTGAACGTCGAATAAATCTTTTACCACACACACTCTGTCCGATCGCACCAAGTACATTCTTCTTTCGCATTCGGCTGCATACATTTACGTTAAATAATTTAATCATTTTTGAAGCATACTATAGGATGCTGTAATTACTTACCGGGAAGTCTCGTAAATCTAGCTTGCCATAGTGCAGAAGAAACAAACTACGCAATAATGTCTGTTCGGGTCGGAGAGTCTGTTGATTCCCTTGTGATAGCTGCAGTCGGACTGAGCTTGCACTTACAATACAACCCACAGCAAAATTCCGCCGCGAGATGGCGCAGTCGGATTCAACAGTGCCGTCTAAATATTGGCGTACTAAACGACATTTGTGCTTGCGTTTATGTAAACGAAATTTATAAAACTTTCGTCCGCCGGGTTAGGCAAACACCGGCACAAATCGTGGATCATAAAAGTGCCTACACAGGTGTGTATAACCAAGTCCTTGTTGTGGAAACGAAGAAGAACACAACGACGAGGTCGAAGAAATTAAAAGCAATTACTGTAGGGAACAGTAATGCATTTGTGATTTTTGAAGAAATGTTTATATCTAGCTGAGTAGAGAATTCATGAAACCGGGATATAAATATTAATCGGGAAATATTTGGTCGTCTGTAACGCATTAGTTACAAACATACGTAATTCTTGTTTTAAATGTTACCAAAATATGTATTATGTCTTGTAATGAATGTTTTAACACTTCCACACGCTAGGATACACAAAACCAGATAACGGTTTCTCTAAAATTACTCCGATATATTTGCTCTAAGGCATAATAATATCTGAAATTAAACCAGATGTTTACATGCCTGTTAAATGATCAGTTTCCGCAAATCTTGTAGAATGATAAGTGTCTTCTTTTTGGTAATGCAAATTTACAAACATTCAGAGACATCAACACTCGACTTCTATAGATAGAGAACAAAAGTATTTTGAAATCAAGTAAACACAGCTGGAAGCAAAACTTTGTTGCTTTCCTCTGATTGAAATCTCGCCAGTAAAACTTCGGCAAATATTTGCTTAACGTTTCACATAAAGTTTGAATGAACACAAATATAACAACTCACACCGTATACATAAACTGAGATGAAAGGCAGAATATATTACACTTATTTCACTAATCGCATTTTGTTTGGTAAATTTGACCTCTAAAATAATAGAACGTGTGTAATTTAACAGTTAAAAATGAAGAAAGTAATTTCTCTCTTTCGTGAAATTTTCATAGAAGATTGCTACACAATAAACAACACAAT